>CP092886.1:160003924-161216244 GCA_030710605.1 Cordylochernes scorpioides | reverse complement strand
CCCCTTCCTAGTAGTCAATCTTTCAAAACCAATAGTCAATGTGTCACATGCCAGTAGTCAGTCTGTAACTTGCTAGTATTTAGTCGGTCACATGTCAGTAGTCAGTCTGCCACATGCCAGTAACATGTCTGTTACATGCAATAAGCGAGTATGTCACATGTCAGAAGTCAGTCTCCCACATGCAAATAATCAGTTTTTACATGCCATTAGCGAGTCTGTCACGTGACAGTAGTCAGTCTGTCATATGACAGTAGTCAGTCTGTCACATGCCACTATTCAGTCTACCACATGCCAGTATTCAGTCTTTACATGCCATTAGCGAGTCTGTCACATGTCAGTAATTAATATGTAAAATGCCAGTAATCACTGTCGACAATATGTTAGGAGTTAGTCTGTCACATGTGAATAGTCAGTCTTTCTCATGCCAGTAGTTACAGTCGATAACATGTCAGTAGTCAGTCTGACATGTCAGTAGTCGGTCCGATACCTCTCAGTAGTCAAAATAACGATGTGTTAGTAGTTTATCGGTTACATGCCAGTAGTTAGTCTGTCACATGCCAGTAGAGAGTCGGTTACATGCCAATAGTCTTTTTGTCACATGCCAGTAGTCAGTCTGTCACATGCCAGTAGAGAATCGGTTACATGCTAGTAGTCTCTTTGTCAGAGGCCAGTAGTCAGTTTGTCGCATGCCAGTAGAGAGTATGTCACATGCCAAATGTCAGTCTGTCACATGCCAGTAGTCAGTCTGTCACGTGCCATTAGTCAGCCTCTCACATGCTAGCAGTCATTCTGTCATAGGCCAGTAGACGGTCGGTTACATGCCAGTATTCGGTCTTGTGGAAAGTCTGTTACATGCTAGTAGTGATTCTGTGACAGGCCAGTAGTCAGTCTGTCACATGCCAGTAGTCTCTTTGTCACACTCCAGTAGTCAGTCTGTCACATGCCAGTAGAGAGTATGTCACATGCCAAATGTCAGTCTGTCACATGCCAGTAGTCAGTCTGTCACGTGCCATTAGTCAGCCTCTCACATGCTAGCAGTCATTCTGTCACAGGCCAGTAGTCAGTCTGTCACATGCCAGTAGTCTCTTTGTCACATGCCAGTAGTCTCTTTGTCACACGCCAGTAGTCAGTCTGACACATGCCAGTAGAGAATCGGTTACATGCTAGTAGTCTCTTTGTCAGAGGCCAGTAGTCAGTTTGTCGCATGCCAGTAGAGAGTATGTCACATGCCAAATGTCAGTCTGTCACATGCCAGTAGTCAGTCTGTCACGTGCCATTAGTCAGCCTCTCACATGCTAGCAGTCATTCTGTCACAGGCCAGTAGTCAGTCTGTCACATGCCAGTAGTCTCTTTGTCACATGCCAGTAGTCTCTTTGTCACACGCCAGTAGTCAGTCTGTCACATGCCAGTAGAGAATCGGTTACATGCTAGTAGTCTCTTTGTCAGAGGCCAGTAGTCAGTTTGTCGCATGCCAGTAGAGAGTATGTCACATGCCAAATGTCAGTCTGTCACATGCCAGTAGTCAGTCTGTCACGTGCCATTAGTCAGCCTCTCACATGCTAGCAGTCATTCTGCCACAGGCCAGTAGTCGGTCGGTTACATGCCAGTATTCGGTCTTGTGGAAAGTCTGTTACATGCTAGTAGTGATTCTGTGACAGGCCAGTAGTCAGTCTGTCACATGCCAGTAGTCTCTTTGTCACATGCCAGTAGTCTCTTTGTCACACGCCAGTATTCAGTCTGTCACATGCCAGTAGAGAGTCTGTCACATGCCAGTAGTCTCCTTGTAACATGCCAGTAGTCAGTCTGTCACAAGCCAGTAGATAGTCTGTCACATACCAATAGTTAGTCTGTCACATGCCATTAGTCAGTCTGTCACAAGCCGTTATTTAGTCTGTCACATGCCAGTAGTCAGTCTGATACATGACAGTTGTCACAAAAGACAATGTCGATAAAAATAATCCCTTGAATCAATATTAAAATAAAAACATAAATCCTCCAGGGAAAAGATTCTTTTAAAAATATTTTTATTTAAAAATATCTCGAGCTTTCGGGCAAGTAAGCCCTTCTACGGGAGAAATAGTTTAATAATGTATATAAAAAAATAAAATGTAAAATAGTTTCTCCCGTAGAAGGGCTTACTTGCCCGAAAGCTCGAGATATTTTTAAATAAAAATATTTTTAAAAGAATCTTTTCCCTGGAGGATTTATGTTTTTATTTTAATAAAAGACAATGTGTTAGTAGTTATTTGTTTACATGTGAATAGTTAGTCTGTCACATTCCAGTAGTCAGTCTGTCACATTCTACTTGTCAGTCTCTCACATATCAGTAATCAGTCTTTTACATTCCATTAGCGTGACTGTTTCATATCAGTAGTCAGTTTGTAAAATTCCAATAATCACAGTCGACCACATGTTAGTAGTTGTTCGGTTAAATGTCAGTAGTCAGTCTGCCACATCCAAGTAATCAGTCAGTTGCATTCCATTAGCGAGTATGTTACATGCCAGTAGTCAGTCTGTTACATACCAGTAGAGAGTCTTTCACATGCCAATAGTCAGTCTGTCACATGCCAGTAGTCAGTCTGATACATGACAGTTGTCACAATCGACCATGTGTTAGTAGTTATTTGTTTCATGTCAGTAGTTAGTCTGTCACATTCCAGTAGTCAGTCTGTCACATTCTACTTCTCAGTCTCTCACATATCAGTAATCAGTCTTTTACATTCCATTAGTGTGACTGTCAGATGAGAGTAGTCAGTTTGTGATATTCCCGTAATCACAGTCGACCACATGTTAGTAGTTAGTCAGTCACATTTTAGTAGTTAGTCAGTCACATTTTAGTAGTCAGTCTACCACATCCAAGTAATCAGTCAGTTGCATGCCATTAGCGAGTATGTTACATGCCAATAATCAATCTGTTACATGCCAATAATCAGTCTATCAAATGCTAGTAGTCAGTCTGCCATATGCCAATAATCAGTCTTTTTCATGCCTTTAGCGAGTCTGTGACATGCCAGTAAACAGTCTGTCACATGCCACTATTAAGTCTGCCACATGCCAGTATTCGGTCTTTACATCATACCATTAGCGAGTCTCTCACATGTCAGTAGTCAGTTTGTAATATGCCAGTTATCACAAACGACCACATGTTAATATTTAGTCGGTCACATGTCAGTTGTCAGTCTGCCAAGTGCCAGTACTCAGTCTGTTACATGCCATTAGCGAGTCTTTCACATGTCAGTAATCAGTGTTTCTAATGCCAGCAGTCAGTCTGTCACATGCCAATAGCCAATCTGTCATATGCCAATAATCAGGCTGTCACATGCCAGTAGTTACAGTCGATCACATGTCAGTAGTCAGTCTAATACATGTCAGTAGTCAGTCCGAAACATCTCAGTAGTCAAAACGACCATGTGTTAGTAGTTAATCGGTTACATGTCAATAGTCAGTCTGTCACATGCCAGTAGTCAGTCTGTCACATGCCAGTAGAGAGTCGGTTACATGCCAGTAGTCTCTTTGTCACATGCCAGTAGTTAGTCGGTCACATGCCAGTAGTCTCTTTGTCACATGCCAGTAGTTAGTCGGTCACATGCCTGTAGAGAGTCTATTACATGCCAATAGTCAGTCTATCACCTGCCAGATGTCAGTCTGTCACGTGCCAGGAGTCAGCCTCTGAATTGCCAGCAGTCATTCTGTCACCGGCCAGTAGTCGGTCGATCACATTCCAGTTGTAAGTCTGTTACATGCTAGTAGTAATTATGTGACAGATCAGTCGTCGGTCTTCCATATGCCAGTAATCAGTCCTTTACATGACATTAGCGAGTCTGTCAAATGTTAGTAGTCAGTTCGTAAATTTCCTTTAATCACAGTCGACCACATGTAATTAGTTTCTCTGTCACATGCCAGTAGTCATTCTGTCAAATGCCAATAGTCAATGTGTCATATGCAAGTAGTAAGTCTGTAACTTTCAAGTATTTAGTCGGTCACATGTAAATAGTCAGTGATAAGTCTGTTAATTGCAATTAGCGAGTCTATCACATGCCAGTAGTCAGAGCGTCAAATGCCAGTAGTCTCTCTGTCACATGCCAGTACTCAGTCTGTCAAATACCAATAGTTAGTCGGTCACATGTCAGTAGTCAATCTACCAAATGCCAGTAATCAGTATGCTACATGCCATTAGCGAGTCTGTCACATGTCATTGGTCAGTTAGTAAAATGCAAGTAATCACTGTCGACCATATGTTAGTAGTTAGTCGGTCACATGTCAGTAGTCAATCTGCAACATGTCAGTAATCAGTATATTACATGACACTATTCAGTCTGCCACATGCCAGTATTCTGGTTTTACATGCCATTTGCGAGTCTGTCACATGTCATTAGTCAGTTTGTAAAATGCCAGTAATCACAAACAACCACATGTTAATAGTTAGTCGGTCACATGTCAGTTGTCAGTCTGTCACGTGCCAGTAATCAGTCTGTTACATGCCATTAGCGATTCTGTCACATGTCAGTAATCAGTCTTTCTAATGCCAGTAGTCAGTCTGTCACATGCCAATATTCAATCTGTCATATGCCAATATTCAGGCTGTCACATGCCAGTAGTTACAGTCGATCACATGTCAGTAGTCAGTCTAATACATGTCAGTAGTCAGTCTGATACGTCTCAGTAGTCAAAATGACCAAGTGTTAATAGTTAATTGGTTACATGTCAGTAGTCAGTCTGTCACATGCAAGTAGAGAGTCTGTCACATGCCAGTAGTCAGTCTGTCACGTGCTAGTAGTCAGTCTCTCACATTGCAACAGTCATTCTGTCACAGGCCAGTAGTCGGTCGGTCACATTCCAGTAGTCAGTCTGTTACATGCTAATAGCGATTCTGTCACATGCAAGTAGTGAGTCTGTCACATGCCAGTAGTCAGTCTGTCACATGTCAGTAGTCCGTCTGTCACAAGCCGTTAGTTAGTCTCTCACATGCCAGTAGTCAGTCTGATACATTTCAGAAGTCAGTGTGCTACATGACAGCAGTTACAATGTGTTAGTAGTAATTTGGTTATATATCAGTAGTCAATCTGCCAGATGCCAGTAATAAGTCTGTTACTTGCAATTAGCGAGTCTATCACATGCCATTAGCCAGGCTTTCACATGTCAATAGACAGTCTTTCTCATGCCAGTAGTCAGTCTGTCACATGCCACTATTCAGTCTGCCACATGCCAGTATTCGGTTTTACATTCCATTAGCGAGTCTGTCACATGTCAGTAGTCAGTTTGCAAGACTCCAGTAATCACTAACGACCACATGTTAATAGTTAGTCGGACACATGTCAGTTGTCAGTCTGCCAAGTGCGAGTACTCATCTGTTACATGCCATTAGCAAGTCTGTTACATGCCATTAGCAAGTCTGTCACATGCCAGTAAACAGTCTTTCACATGTCACTATTGAGTCTGCCACATGCCAATATTCGGCCTTTACATCATACCATTAGCAAGTCTCTCACATGTCAGTAGTCAGTTTGTAATATGCCAGTAATCACAAACGACCACATGCTAATATTTAGTCGGTCACATGTCAGTTGTCAGTCTGCCAAGTGCCAGTACTCAGTCTGTTACATGCCAGTCTTTCACATGTCAGTAATCAGTGTTTCTAATGCCAGCAGTCAGTCTGTCACATGCCAAAAGCCAATCTGTCATATGCCAATAGTCAGGCTGTCACATGCCAGTAGTTACAGTCGATCACATGTCAGTAGTCAGTCTGTCACGTGCTAGTATTCAGTCTCTCACATTGCAACAGTCATTCTGTCACAGGCCAGTAGTCGGTCGGTCACATTCCAGTAGTCAGTCTGTTACATGCCAATAATCAGGCTGTCACATGCCAGTAGTTACAGTCGATCACATGTCAGTAGTCAGTCTAATACATGTCAGTAGTCAGTCCGAAACATCTCAGTAGTCAAAACGACCATGTGTTAGTAGTTTATCGGTTACATGCCAGTAGTTAGTCTGTCACATGCCAGTAGAGAGTCGGTTACATGCCAATAGTCTTTTTGTCACATGCCAGTAGTCAGTCTGTCACATGCCAGTAGAGAATCGGTTACATGCTAGTAGTCTCTTTGTCAGAGGCCAGTAGTCAGTTTGTCGCATGCCAGTAGAGAGTATGTCACATGCCAAATGTCAGTCTGTCACATGCCAGTAGTCAGTCTGTCACGTGCCATTAGTCAGCCTCTCACATGCTAGCAGTCATTCTGTCATAGGCCAGTAGACGGTCGGTTACATGCCAGTATTCGGTCTTGTGGAAAGTCTGTTACATGCTAGTAGTAATTCTGTGACAGGCCAGTAGTCAGTCTGTCACATGCCAGTAGTCTCTTTGTCACACGCCAGTAGTCAGTCTGTCACATGCCAGTAGAGAGTATGTCACATGCCAAATGTCAGTCTGTCACATGCCAGTAGTCAGTCTGTCACGTGCCATTAGTCAGCCTCTCACATGCTAGCAGTCATTCTGTCACAGGCCAGTAGTCAGTCTGTCACATGCCAGTAGTCTCTTTGTCACATGCCAGTAGTCTCTTTGTCACACGCCAGTAGTCAGTCTGACACATGCCAGTAGAGAATCGGTTACATGCTTGTAGTCTCTTTGTCAGAGGCCAGTAGTCAGTTTGTCGCATGCCAGTAGAGAGTATGTCACATGCCAAATGTCAGTCTGTCACATGCCAGTAGTCAGTCTGTCACGTGCCATTAGTCAGCCTCTCACATGCTAGCAGTCATTCTGTCACAGGCCAGTAGTCAGTCTGTCACATGCCAGTAGTCTCTTTGTCACATGCCAGTAGTCTCTTTGTCACACGCCAGTAGTCAGTCTGTCACATGCCAGTAGAGAATCGGTTACATGCTAGTAGTCTCTTTGTCAGAGGCCAGTAGTCAGTTTGTCGCATGCCAGTAGAGGGTATGTCACATGCCAAATGTCAGTCTGTCACATGCCAGTAGTCAGTCTGTCACGTGCCATTAGTCAGCCTCTCACATGCTAGCAGTCATTCTGCCACAGGCCAGTAGTCGGTCGGTTACATGCCAGTATTCGGTCTTGTGGAAAGTCTGTTACATGCTAGTAGTGATTCTGTGACAGGCCAGTAGTCAGTCTGTCACATGCCAGTAGTCTCTTTGTCACATGCCAGTAGTCTCTTTGTCACACGCCAGTATTCAGTCTGTCACATGCCAGTAGAGAGTCTGTCACATGCCAGTAGTCTCCTTGTAACATGCCAGTAGTCAGTCTGTCACAAGCCAGTAGATAGTCTGTCACATACCAATAGTTAGTCTGTCACATGCCATTAGTCAGTCTGTCACAAGCCGTTATTTAGTCTGTCACATGCCAGTAGTCAGTCTGATACATGACAGTTGTCACAAAAGACAATGTGTTAGTAGTTATTTGTTTACATGTGAATAGTTAGTCTGTCACATTCCAGTAGTCAGTCTGTCACATTCTACTTGTCAGTCTCTCACATATCAGTAATCAGTCTTTTACATTCCATTAGCGTGACTGTTTCATATCAGTAGTCAGTTTGTAAAATTCCAATAATCACAGTCGACCACATGTTAGTAGTTGTTCGGTTAAATGTCAGTAGTCAGTCTGCCACATCCAAGTAATCAGTCAGTTGCATTCCATTAGCGAGTATGTTACATGCCAGTAGTCAGTCTGTTACATACCAGTAGAGAGTCTTTCACATGCCAATAGTCAGTCTGTCACATGCCAGTAGTCAGTCTGATACATGACAGTTGTCACAATCGACCATGTGTTAGTAGTTATTTGTTTCATGTCAGTAGTTAGTCTGTCACATTCCAGTAGTCAGTCTGTCACATTCTACTTCTCAGTCTCTCACATATCAGTAATCAGTCTTTTACATTCCATTAGTGTGACTGTCAGATGAGAGTAGTCAGTTTGTGATATTCCCGTAATCACAGTCGACCACATGTTAGTAGTTAGTCAGTCACATTTTAGTAGTTAGTCAGTCACATTTTAGTAGTCAGTCTGCCACATCCAAGTAATCAGTCAGTTGCATGCCATTAGCGAGTATGTTACATGCCAATAATCAATCTGTTACATGCCAATAATCAGTCTATCAAATGCTAGTAGTCAGTCTGCCATATGCCAATAATCAGTCTTTTTCATGCCTTTAGCGAGTCTGTCACATGCCAGTAAACAGTCTGTCACATGCCACTATTAAGTCTGCCACATGCCAGTATTCGGTCTTTACATCATACCATTAGCGAGTCTCTCACATGTCAGTAGTCAGTTTGTAATATGCCAGTTATCACAAACGACCACATGTTAATATTTAGTCGGTCACATGTCAGTTGTCAGTCTGCCAAGTGCCAGTACTCAGTCTGTTACATGCCATTAGCGAGTCTTTCACATGTCAGTAATCAGTGTTTCTAATGCCAGCAGTCAGTCTGTCACATGCCAATAGCCAATCTGTCATATGCCAATAATCAGGCTGTCACATGCCAGTAGTTACAGTCGATCACATGTCAGTAGTCAGTCTAATACATGTCAGTAGTCAGTCCGAAACATCTCAGTAGTCAAAACGACCATGTGTTAGTAGTTAATCGGTTACATGTCAATAGTCAGTCTGTCACATGCCAGTAGTCAGTCTGTCACATGCCAGTAGAGAGTCGGTTACATGCCAGTAGTCTCTTTGTCACATGCCAGTAGTTAGTCGGTCACATGCCAGTAGTCTCTTTGTCACATGCCAGTAGTTAGTCGGTCACATGCCTGTAGAGAGTCTATTACATGCCAATAGTCAGTCTATCACCTGCCAGATGTCAGTCTGTCACGTGCCAGGAGTCAGCCTCTGAATTGCCAGCAGTCATTCTGTCACCGGCCAGTAGTCGGTCGATCACATTCCAGTTGTAAGTCTGTTACATGCTAGTAGTAATTCTGTGACAGATCAGTCGTCGGTCTTCCATATGCCAGTAATCAGTCCTTTACATGACATTAGCGAGTCTGTCAAATGTTAGTAGTCAGTTCGTAAATTTCCTTTAATCACAGTCGACCACATGTAATTAGTTTCTCTGTCACATGCCAGTAGTCATTCTGTCAAATGCCAATAGTCAATGTGTCATATGCAAGTAGTAAGTCTGTAACTTTCAAGTATTTAGTCGGTCACATGTAAATAGTCAGTGATAAGTCTGTTAATTGCAATTAGCGAGTCTATCACATGCCAGTAGTCAGAGCGTCAAATGCCAGTAGTCTCTCTGTCACATGCCAGTACTCAGTCTGTCAAATACCAATAGTTAGTCGGTCACATGTCAGTAGTCAATCTACCAAATGCCAGTAATCAGTATGCTACATGCCATTAGCGAGTCTGTCACATGTCATTGGTCAGTTAGTAAAATGCAAGTAATCACTGTCGACCATATGTTAGTAGTTAGTCGGTCACATGTCAGTAGTCAATCTGCAACATGTCAGTAATCAGTATATTACATGACACTATTCAGTCTGCCACATGCCAGTATTCTGGTTTTACATGCCATTTGCGAGTCTGTCACATGTCATTAGTCAGTTTGTAAAATGCCAGTAATCACAAACAACCACATGTTAATAGTTAGTCGGTCACATGTCAGTTGTCAGTCTGTCACGTGCCAGTAATCAGTCTGTTACATGCCATTAGCGATTCTGTCACATGTCAGTAATCAGTCTTTCTAATGCCAGTAGTCAGTCTGTCACATGCCAATATTCAATCTGTCATATGCCAATATTCAGGCTGTCACATGCCAGTGGTTACAGTCGATCACATGTCAGTAGTCAGTCTAATACATGTCAGTAGTCAGTCTGATACGTCTCAGTAGTCAAAATGACCAAGTGTTAATAGTTAATTGGTTACATGTCAGTAGTCAGTCTGTCACATGCAAGTAGAGAGTCTGTCACATGCCAGTAGTCAGTCTGTCACGTGCTAGTAGTCAGTCTCTCACATTGCAACAGTCATTCTGTCACAGGCCAGCAGTCGGTCGGTCACATTCCAGTAGTCAGTCTGTTACATGCTAATAGCGATTCTGTCACATGCAAGTAGTGAGTCTGTCACATGCCAGTAGTCAGTCTGTCACATGTCAGTAGTCCGTCTGTCACAAGCCGTTAGTTAGTCTCTCACATGCCAGTAGTCAGTCTGATACATTTCAGAAGTCAGTGTGATACATGACAGCAGTTACAATGTGTTAGTAGTAATTTGGTTATATATCAGTAGTCCATCTGCCAGATGCCAGTAATAAGTCTGTTACTTGCAATTAGCGAGTCTATCACATGCCATTAGCCAGGCTTTCACATGTCAATAGACAGTCTTTCTCATGCCAGTAGTCAGTCTGTCACATGCCACTATTCAGTCTGCCACATGCCAGTATTCGGTTTTACATTCCATTAGCGAGTCTGTCACATGTCAGTAGTCAGTTTGCAAGACTCCAGTAATCACTAACGACCACATGTTAATAGTTAGTCGGACACATGTCAGTTGTCAGTCTGCCAAGTGCGAGTACTCATCTGTTACATGCCATTAGCAAGTCTGTTACATGCCATTAGCAAGTCTGTTACATGCCATTAGCAAGTCTGTCACATGCCAGTAAACAGTCTTTCACATGTCACTATTGAGTCTGCCACATGCCAATATTCGGCCTTTACATCATACCATTAGCAAGTCTCTCACATGTCAGTAGTCAGTTTGTAATATGCCAGTAATCACAAACGACCACATGCTAATATTTAGTCGGTCGCATGTCAGTTGTCAGTCTGCCAAGTGCCAGTACTCAGTCTGTTACATGCCAGTCTTTCACATGTCAGTAATCAGTGTTTCTAATGCCAGCAGTCAGTCTGTCACATGCCAAAAGCCAATCTGTCATATGCCAATAGTCAGGCTGTCACATGCCAGTAGTTACAGTCGATCACATGTCAGTAGTCAGTCTGTCACGTGCTAGTATTCAGTCTCTCACATTGCAACAGTCATTCTGTCACAGGCCAGTAGTCGGTCGGTCACATTCCAGTAGTCAGTCTGTTACATGCTAATAGCGATTCTGTCACATGCAAATATTTAGTCTGTCACATGCCAGTAGTCATTCTGTTATATGCCAGTAATGTCTTTTTCATGCCATTTGCGAGTCTGTAACACGTTAGTAGTGAGTCTTTCACATGCCAGTAATCAGTCTGCCACATGCCAATAGACAGTCTGCCCCATGCAAGTTATCAGTCTTTTAAATTACATTAGCGAGTCTGTCAAATGTTAGTAGTCAGTTTGTAAAATTCCTGTAATCAAAGTCGACCACATGTTAGTAGTCAGTCTGTCACATGCCAGTAGTCCTTCTGTCACATGCCACTAGTCGGTCGGTCATATTCAAATAGTCATTCTGATTCATGTAAGTAACAATTCTGTCACATTCCAGTAGTCAGTCTATCACATACCACTGGTCAGTCTTCAACATGCGAATAAACCTATTTTACAGGCCATTAGCGAATCTGTCACATGCCAGTAGTCAGTCTGTCAAATGCCAGTACTAAGCCTGTTACTTGCAATTAGCGAGTCTATCACATGCCAGTAGTCAGTCTGTCACATGCCAGTACTCAGTCTATCAAATACCAATAGTTAGTCGGTCACATGTCAGTAGTCAGTCTGCCACATGCCAGAATTCGGTCTTTACATTCCATTAGCGGGTCTGTCACATGTCAGTAGGTAGTTTGTAAATTCCAGAAATCACAAACGACCACATGTTAATAATTAGTCTGTCACATGTCAGTTGTCAGTCTGCCACGTGTCAATAGTCAATCTGTCATATGCTATTAATCAGGCTGTCACATGCCAGTAATTACAGTCGATCACATGCCAGTAGTCAGTCTGATACTTGTCAGTATCCGTCCAATACATCTCAGTAGTCAAAATGACCATGTGTAGTAGTTAATCGGTTACATGCCAATAGTCAGTATGTCACATGCCAGTAGTCAGTCTGTCACATGCCAGTAGAGAGTCGGTTACATGACAGTAGTCTCTTTGTCACATGCCAGTAGTCAGTCTGTCCCATGCCAGTAGTGAGTCTGTCACATGCCAATAGTCAGGTTATCACATGCCAGTAGTCAGTCTGTAACGTGCCAGTAGTCAGCCTCTCACATGCCAGCAGTCATTCTGTCACAGGCAATTAGTCGGTCGGTCATATTCCAGAAGTAAGTCTGTTACATGCTAGTAGTTATTCTGTGACAGGCCAGTAGTCAGTCTACCAAATGCCATTAATCAGTCCTTTACATGACATTAGCGAGTCTGTCAAATGTTAGTAGTCAGTTTGTAAAATCCCTGCAATCACAGTCGACCACATATTAGTAGTTATTCTGTCACATAACAGTTGTCAGTCTGTCACATGCCAGAGTCATTCTGTCACATGCCACTAATCTGTGGGTCTTATTCAAATAATCATTCTGATACATGTTAGTAACGATTCACTCTCTTGCCAGTAGTCAGTCTGTCACATGCCACTGGACAGTTTTCCACATGCGAGTAATCAGTTTTTACAGGCCATTAGAGAGTCTGTCACATGTCAGTAGTCAGTTTGTAAAATGCCAGTAATCACAGTCGACCACACATGTAATTAGTTTCTCTGTCACATGCCAGTAGTCAGTCTGTAACTTTCAAGTATTTAATCGGTCACATGTAAATAGGTAGTCTGCCGCATGCCAGTAATAAGTCTGATAATTACAATTAGCGAGTCTATCACATCCAGTATTCAGAGTGTCACATGCCAGTAGTCTCTCTGTCACATGCCAGTGCTCAGTTTGTCAAATACCAATAGTTAGTCGGTCACATGTCATTAGTTATGTGCAAAATGCCATGTGTTAGTAGTTATTTGGTTAAATGTCAGTAGTCAGTCTGCCACATGCCAGTAGGCAGTCTGTCACGTTCCACTTGTCAGTTTCTCACATATCAGTAATCAGTCTTTTACATGCCATTAGCGAATCGGTCACATGTCAGTTGTCATTCTACCACGTGCCAGTAATCAGTCTGTTACAGGCCATTAGCGAGTCTGTCACATGTCATTAATCAGTCTTACTAATGCCAGTAGTCAGTCTGTCACATGCAAATAGTCAATCTTTCATATGCCAATATTCAGGCTGTCACATGCCAGTAGTTACAGTCGATCACATGTCAGCAGTCAGTCTGATACATGTCATTAGTCAGTCTGCTTCTTCTCAGTAGTCAAAAGGTCACATGCCAGTAGAGAGTCTGTCACATGCCAGTTGTCCTTTTGTTATAACTAACAACAAATGTAAAAAATAAATGATAAAGTTTTAAAAGAAAAAGAAAAATTTAGAGGTAGCGATAGGCAGGTGTTAATCTGGAGGAAATCAGCAAGAAGGCGTAGGCTTTTAGCTTAACAATTAACATTTATTTCTGATTTTCACACGATGATATTTTTGCAATATGAAATGATTAGATATGCAAATGATTCAACTTAACTACTATGCAGATTCTTTCGGCTGCCACTGATACTAACCTTATACCTACGGTGATACTCCCTAATTGCCTGATCTTTCCTTTTCCCGGGGGTCAGCTTCCTATGGATTGGCTTCCTTTGGTACTGCTTCCTGGTGCTCAGCCTCCTAATTATCGGCTTCCTGTAGAGGTGGGCCTGGACTTCTTCTTTATCTGCCGGCCAAAACTAAGGTCACGGACTCCTCTTCCTTTTGCTGCTCTATCCCTTAAAAACTGACGCGTTTTTTCTCTCTCGCCGTCCTTTATAACCTTCTCGCGCATGCCCTATCATCCCTCTACTCCATTGGCTGCCCGCTGCACGTGATCCCCTACAAGCACAATTGGCCGTACCTGCCAAGTGATCAGTCTGCAGGCCAATATATCTAAACTAGTTTTAACATACTCCCACCAATTTTGACAGAGAAACAGTCAAAATTCAATTTCCCTTTCCCTTCACACCCTATATACAACTTTCTTCTTCTAGGACTTATATTTCTCAGGCCTTTTACTCTCTCTTCCATACCTGGTTTTAAAAATGCTAGGAACAGTCCCTGGTTCTCGCCTCACTTCACTTTCAGATTTTGGACCGAGAACAAAACCATCTGAATGATCTTAACAAGCTTCATTTCCGCCAGGTCTAGTTCCGAAACTTTTAATGGGCCGGTCTCAATAAACTGTTTTTTGAGTTTCCCTATAAATCTTAAAACATGGGACATTATTCTTATGTTTAGGGAATAATCTGATCTTCTTGTCAACAACCAACCGTTTCGATCTACCTTTACATTAATGTTCGCACTCACAATTTCCTCTTCGGAACATATATCCTCCTGATCTATCGTGGGCTCTGATCTAGGCCATGATTCTTTAGGTTGTTTTAACCATTCGGGGCCCTCCCACCATCTACTTCGCACAAACTGAAGTGGAGAACACCCTCGAGACAAAAGATCAGCCGGGTTCAAATACCCTGGTACGAACCTCCAGTTGTTCACATTGGTCGTCGATTGAATTTCCTTAACTCGGTTTCTCACGAAAACCCGCCATTCAATTCCTCTTTTGATCCAGCTCAAGGCCGTAGAAGAATCAGACCAAAGAATTGTCTCACATCTTCTTTTCAAGGCAGCGCTTATAGAGTTGGCTAATCTGGCTCCCAGCACCATAGCCATCAATTCCAGTTGAGGGATGGTAATTCTTTTAATTGGCGCTATCCTCGCTTTACTCCATATTAAAGTTACAATAATTCCCCCATCTACTTCACTCCTCAGATAAGCCACCGCTCCGTAAGCCACTCGACTGGCATCACAAAAAACATGAATTTCCGTGGGAAAAGCATGATCATTCCACATATATCTGGGATTTTGATTAATTCAATTAATCCTATTTGGTCATACCAAGCCTGAAATTCCTTAACCATACTTTCGGGTAATGGTGCGTCCCATCCTATTTTCAACCCCAAGAACGTTGCAGTAATAATTTTGGTCCCACCAGCACCGGAGCACAAAATCCAAGTGGATCGAATATCTGCTGAAATACTGACAGCACCACTCGTTTCGTTAACCGTGAAGGTAGGCTCAAGTTCTTGGGTATTTCACAACTCAATCTATCTTCTCCTTTATTCCAAACTACACCCAAAACCTTCGTAAAAGGCTGCTCACTCGAGTTATCATCAAATGAAAACTCCCACTCTCTCAAGTTCATTCTCGCCTTTTCCATAATCTCTATTGCAGACCTTTGGAACTCCTGTACTTCTTGCTTTGTTTCCATCGAGGCAATACAATTGTCCATGTAGAGGGACTGAGCCAACATTTTTGCTATTTTTACCTGAGAACCTTTTATCTCTTGCAGATGGTATTCCATTACGGCATTCAACAAAAAAGGACTACAATTTAAACCAAACACCAGTCTTTCATGCCTAAAAGCCATCAGTTCTCCACTATTTTCCCCTCTCCACCAAAGGAATCGGAGGTAGTCTCGATCAGACTCCCTGACCACTATCATCTGTAAAGCCTTCCTTATGTCTGCCAAAAGTCCAAACTTATTTTCACGAAATCTAAGCATTATTTCAGGGATTCTCTCCAGTAGATTAGGTCCCTTTTCCAAACACTGATTCAAGGAGAGTCCATTATGTCCCTGACAGGAAGCGTCGAACAGGAGCCGGATAGGCGTCGTTCTAGATTCGCTCTTGTATACAGGGCGATGGAGCAAATAGTAACCCTTTAATTTAGGTGGATTTTCTTTAACCTTTGCTATGAGACCTTCCTTTAACCAATCTTTAAACACATGATCATACTCCTGAAACTTATTTTGTTGAATCATTTTCTTGGTGCCAATCTCTAACCTCCTTTTGGCTAAATTAAAATTATTTGGGATCGATACCTCCATTTTCCAAGGTAATCCTACGACGTATCTTTGATCACTCTGGCGCTGTATATGTTTAATAACACTTTCTTTTAGTTCTTGATATCTGGTCTCCTTGGAGCAAATTTCTATTGGATCTCTTATGCCCAATACCTCCAGATCCCACAATCCCTTTAAATCATTTTGGACGATGAACAAGTTCAGAGCTTGCTCTATATGCCCAGTTTTATCAAAATTTAGTGACTTGCCCATCAAAGTCCATCCCAACCTTGTTTCCACCGCAGTTAGGTCTGCTCCAACCTGTTGAACTCTCCCTGTCAGCAGTTTACCCAGATGGTCAGCGCCTATTAGAATGTCTATATCCCCCGATTTAAAGTTCTCTGGTGCAATGCTCACACCTTTATCTCTCAACTTTGTTAACCAATCTCCTTTTGGTAAGGGCGGTACATTTTCGCAGATCTTAGGTTGGTCCAAAGCTTCAACTTGAACATGATTTTTGTTATTCAAGCTTTCAAGATCCAGGATGTATTTCCCATGTTTTACCTCTTCAACCCTGGTACCTCCAAACAGGCTTTTGGCTATAGCCATTTCTCCCTTTTTCTCCAGTCCTAAATATTTTATCAAAGCTTTATTGACGTAAAAATATTGGCTTCCTGTGTCAAAAAGTAGCCTTACACAACTAGTAGCTTTCGAACCTCTCAACAGAGCCACTGTGTTCATCATCATAATTTGGCCAGTACATGCTTGGCTCGAAAAGGTAGCTGCTGGTTCAGTTGATTTTTCCTTTATAGGATCTCCTGTTTCTTTTGATGAACTCTCCCGACAAAAAATGTCCAAGTGGCCCTTTCCACAATTCTTACACCTAAGTTGGGCTCTGCACTGTTGCCTAAAGTGCCCATTATTCAAACATCTGAAGCACAAACGTGCATTCCTGATCCTTCTGTCTCTGTCTTCAGGCGAGAGACGATCAATATTGCGACTTTGCCAGCTATCATGATTTGTTCTCTCACAAAAGCAACATTTTACTGTTCTATGGCTACTGAACAAACCAGATACTGTCGCAGGTATAGGGCCATTCCATTTCCTTTCCTTTCCTATGTAGTGCGACTTTCCTTGAGGCTCTTCTAGTTTGAAGCCTTTTTCTAAAACTTTCAATCTTTGCTCACTCTTTACCTCTGCCTTCAAGAAATCCATTAAGGCTTTTAATCTCTCAGGGATCTCCCTATTCCTATCTAATGGGTCTTCCATTTTAATTCTCTCTTGCCCATAGCCCGATGAAGGATGTCTCTGCCATATCCTTAAAATCTCCGTTGGTAAGGATGACTCCACTAGAGGATATAAAAAGATACCAGACAACTGAGGATCTATGCCAAGAGTTTCCAAAGATCTTAAATGACTTGATAAATCATCATATAAATTGCCAAATTTTTATTTTCTCTCCTGACATTTGTTATGACTAAATTTAATAGCTGCCTAACATAAAGCTCCGTTAGTATATTTTGATCTCCAAAACGCTCTTGTAAGGCTTGAACAGCCAAATTATAGTTATCTCCTGTAACAGGGTAACTGGCTATAACTCTATATGCCTCCGAATTATGCAAAACTGCCTGCCTTAAGTACAAGAATTTGTCACTACTAGACAAATCCTCATTGTCATGTACCTTGGCAAATTGTGCCCACCAAGGCAACCAGTTCTCCAAAGAACCATCGTAAGTTTTTAACTCTAATTCGGGGAGCTTTACATGTGAGTTAGCCTTCCTGCTGCCAGTTGAAACAGCCTCGTCTTTATCCTGACTACGGATTATGCAAATTCTTTGCTTTACATCAAATCTTTCTTGTATATATCTCTCACAATCCTCAAATTCCTTATTTATCTCATCATCGGTAATAGCCTCTTGAGCCAATAAAATTCCCTGGCATTGTTCATTTAATGCCACCAGCTCCAAATGGAGAGATTCCAACCTATCATATTTTGCATATATCCTATTTTTATCAATGGAAGGATCCTTTGACTCTGCATTTATATCATTTACCACTTTGGTAAAAACGCCTCTTATCGCCTTTCTACGCCTTCTGCTAACATCCTCCATCTTAACCCCAAACCTATCGCGTCCGGCTCACCACAAAATGTTATAACTAACAACAAATGTAAAAAATAAACGATAAAGTTTAAAAAGAAAAAAAAAAGAGGTAGCGATAGGCAGGTGTTAATCTGGAGGAAATCAGCAAGAAGGCGTAGGCTTTTAGCTTAACAATTAACATTTATTTCTGATTTTTACACGATGATATTTTTACAATATGAAATGATTAGATATGCAAATGATTCAACTTAACTACTATGCAGATTCTTTCGGCTGCCACTGATACTAACCTTATACCGACGGTGATACTCCCTAATTGCCTGATCTTTCCTTTTCCCGGGGGTCAGCTTCCTATGGATTGGCTTCCTTTGGTACTGCTTCTTGATGCTCAGCCTCCTAATTATCGGCTTCCTGTAGAGGTGGGCCTGGACTTCTTCCCGATGTTCAGCTTCCTGTAGAGGTGGGCCTGGACTTCTTCTTTATCTGCCGGCCAAAACTAAGGGCACGGACTCCTCTTCCTTTTGCTGCTCTATCCCTTAAAAACTGACGCGTTTTTTCTCTCTCGTGTCCTTTATAACCTTCTCGCGCATGCCCTTTCATCCCTCTACTCCATTGGCTGCCCGCTGCACGTGATCCCCTACAAGCACAATTGGCCGTACATGCCACGTGATCAGTCTGCAGGCCAATATATCTAAACAAGTTTTACACCTTTTGTCACATGCCAGTAGTAAGTCAATCACATGCCAGTGAAGAGTCTGTCACATGCCAATATTCAGTCTATCACATGCCAGCAGTCATTCTGTCACAGACCAATAGTCGATCGGTCACATTCCAGTGGTAAGTCTGTTACATTCTAGTAGCGATTCTGTCACATGCCAGCAGTCTCTTTGTCACATGCCAGTAGTTAGTCTGTCACATGCCAATAGTCAGTCTGTCACATGCCTGTATTCATTCTGTCATATGCCACTAGTCGGTCGGTCATATTCAAATAGTCATTCTGATACATGTTAGTAACGATTCTGCCACATGTCAGTAGTCAGTTTGTAAAATACCAATAGTCAATGCTTCACATTCCAGTAAGAAGTCTGTAACTTGTCAGTATTTACTCGTTTACATGTAAATAGTCAGTCTACCGCATGCCAGTAATAAGTCTGTTACTTTAATTTAGCGAGTCTATCACATGCCAGTAGTCAGAGTTTCACATGCCAGTAGTCTTTCTGTCACATGCCCATACTCAGTCTGTCAAATGCAAATAGTTAGTCGGTCAAATGTCAGAAGTCAGTCTGCCACATGCCAATATTGAGTTTTTATATGCCATAAGCGAGACTATCAAACGTCATTCCAATAGTCAATTTGTCACATGCCAGTAGTCAGTCTGTAACTTGCCAGTATTTAGTCGGTCGCATGTGAGTAGTCAGTTTGCTACATGCCAGTAATCAGTCTTTTACATGACATTAGCGAACCTGTCAAATGCCATTAGTCAGTTTGTAAAATGCCAGTAATCACAGTCAAGCACATGTCAGTAGTCAGTCTGATACATGTCAGTAGTCACAATCGACCACCTGATAGTAGTTATTCTGTCACATGCCAGTTGTCAGTCTGTCACATGTCAGTAGTCAGTCTGTCACATGCCACTGGTCAGTCTTCCACATGCGAGTAACAGTTTTTACAGGCCATTAGCGTTTCTGTCACATGTCAGTAGTTATTCTGTCACAGGTCAGTAGTGGTGGGTCACATTCCATTAGTCGGTCTGTTACATCCTAGTATCGATTCTGTCACATTCAGTAGTCAGTCTGTCACAAGCCGTTAGTTAGTCTGTCACATGCCAATAGTCAGTCTGATACATATCAGTAGTCAGTCTGATACATGGCAGTAGTCACAATCGACATGAGTTAGTGTCTACATGCAAGTAGACTCTTTATCACATGCCAGTAGTCAATCTGTCACATGCTTGTAGAGAGTCTGTCACATTCCAGTTGTCAGTCTGTCACGTGCTAGTAGTCAGTCTCTCACATGCCAGCAGTCATTCTGTCACAGGCCAGTAGTCGGTCGTTCACATGCCAGTAGTCATTCTGTCACATGCCACTAGTCGGTCGGTCATATTCAAATAATCATTCTGTCACATGCCACTAGTCGGTGGGTCATATTCAAATAGTCATTATGATACATATTAGTAACGATTCTCTCACATGTTAGTAGTCAGTCTGTCACATGCCACTGGTCAGTTTTCCTCATGCGAGTAATCAGTTTTTACAGGCCATTAGAGAGTCTGTCACATGTCAGTAGAAGGTTTGTAAAATGCCAGTAATCACAGTCGACCACATGTAATTAGTGTCTCTGTCACTTTCCACTAGTCAGTCTGTCAAATGCCAATAGTCAATGTGTCACATGCCAGTAGTCAGTCTGTAACTTTCAAGTATTTAGTCGGTCACATGTAAATAGGTAGTCTGCCGCATGCCAGTTAAAGGTCTGTTAATTACAATTAGCGAGTCTATCACATCCAGTTGTCAGAGTGTCACATGCCAGTAGTCTCTCTGTCACATGCCAGTACTCAGTTTGTCAAATACCAATAGATAATCGGTTACATCTCAGTATTCAATCTGCCACATGACAGTAAAATGTCTGTTACATGCCCTTAGCGAGTCTGTCACATGTCATTAGTCATGTGTAAAATGCCAGTAATCACAAACGACCACATGCTAATAGTAAGTCGGTCACATCTCAGTTGTCAGTCTGCCACGTGCCAGTAATCAGTCTGTTACATGTCATTAGCGAGTCTGTCACATGTCAGTAATCAGTCTTTCTACTGCCTGTAGTCAGTCTCTGTCTAATACCAATAGTCCATCTGGCATATGCCAATAATCAGGCTGTCACATGCCATTAGTTACAGTCGATCACATGTCAGTAGTCAGTCTGTTACATGTCAGTAGTCAGTCTGTTACATCTCAGTAGTCAAAATGACCAAGTGTTGATAATTAATTGGTTACATGTCAGTAGTCAGTCTGTCACATGCCAGTAGACAGTCTGTCACATGCAAGTAGTCAATCTGTCATATGCTGGTAGAGAGTCTGTCACATTTCAGTAGTCAGTCTGTCACGTGCTAGTAGTCAGTCTCTAACATGCCAGCAGTCATTCTGTCACAAGCCAGCAGTCGGTCGTTCACATTCCAGTAGTCAGTCTGTTACATGCTAATAGCGATTCAGTCACATGCCAGTAGTCAGTCTGTCACAAGCCGTTAGTTAGTCTTTCACATGATAGTAGTCAGTCTGATACATTTCAGAAGTCAGTGTGATACATGACAGTAGTTACAATGTGTTAGTATTTATTTGGTTACATATCAGTCGTTAGTCTGCCAGATGCCATTAATAAGTGTGTTACCTTCAATTAGCGAGCGAGTCTATCACATGCCAATAACCAGTCTTTCACATGTCAATAGTCTGTCTTTCTCATGCCAGTATTCAGTCTGTCACATGCCAGTATTCAGTCTGCAACATGCCAGTATTCGGTCTTTACATGCCATTAGCGAGTCTGTCACATGTCAGTAGTCAGTTTGTAAAATTCTAGTAATCACAAACGACCAAATGTTAGTAGTTAGTCGGTCACATGTCAGTTGTCAGTCTGCTAAGTGCTAGTACTCAGTCTGTTACATGCCATTAGCGAGTCTGTCACATTTTAGTAATCAGTGTTTTTAATGCCAGTAGTTACAGTCGATCACATGTCAATAGTCAGTCTGATACATGTCAGTAGTCAGTCCGATACATCTCAGTAGTTAAAATGACCATGTGTTAATAGTTAATCGGTTACATGTCAATAGACAGTCTGCCACAAGCCAGTAGTCAGTCTGTCACATACCAGTTGAGAGTCGGTCACATGCCAGTAGTCTCTTTGTCACATTCCAGTGGTGAGTCTGTTACATGCTATTAGTGATTCTGTCACAAGTCAGTAGTCAGTCTGTCACATGCCAGTAGTCTCTTTGTCACATGCCAGTAGTTATTCTGGCACATGCCAATAGTCAGTCTGTCACATGCCTGTATTCATTCTGTCATATGCCACTAGTCGGTCGGTCATATTCAAATAATCATTCTGATACATGTTAGTAACGATTCTGCCACATGTCAGTAGTCAGTTTGTAAAATGCCAATAGTCAATGCTTCACATTCCAGTAAGAAGTCTGTAACTTGTCAGTATTTACTCGTTTACATGTAAATAGTCAGTCTACCGCATGCCAGTAATAAGTCTGTTACTTTAATTTAGCGAGTCTATCACATGCCAGTAGTCAGGGTTTCACATGCCAGTAGTCTTTCTGTCACATGCCCATACTCAGTCTGTCAAATGCAAATAGTTAGTCGGTCAAATGTCAGAAGTCAGTCTGCCACATGCCAATATTGAGTTTTTATATGCCATAAGCGAGACTATCAAACGTCATTCCAATAGTCAATTTGTCACATGCCAGTAGTCAGTCGGTAACTTGCCAGTATTTAGTCGGTCGCATGTGAGTAGTCAGTTTGCTACATGCCAGTAATCAGTCTTTTACATGACATTAGCGAACCTGTCAAATGCCATTAGTCAGTTTGTAAAATGCCAGTAATCACAGTCAAGCACATGTCAGTAGTCAGTCTGATACATGTCAGTAGTCACAATCGACCACCTGATAGTAGTTATTCTGTCACATGCCAGTTGTCAGTCTGTCACATGTCAGTAGTCAGTCTGTCACATGCCACTGGTCAGTCTTCCACATGCGAGTAACAGTTTTTACAGGCCATTAGCGTTTCTGTCACATGTCAGTAGTCAGTTTGTAAAATTCCAGTAATGTAATTAGTTTCTCTGTCACATGGCAGTAGTCAGTCTGTAACTTGACAGTATTTAGTCGGTGACATGCCAGTAGCCAGTCTGTCACATGCCAGTAGATAGTCTGTCACATGCCAATAGTCAGTCTGTCACATGCCAGTATTCAGTCTGTCACATGCCAATAGTCAATCTGTCAAATGCCATTATTCAGTCTGTCACATGCCAGTAGTCAGTCTCTCACATGCCAGTAGTTATTCTGTCACAGGTCAGTAGTGGTGGGTCACATTCCATTAGTCGGTCTGTTACATCCTAGTATCGATTCTGTCACATTCAGTAGTCAGTCTGTCACAAGCCGTTAGTTAGTCTGTCACATGCCAATAGTCAGTCTGATACATATCAGTAGTCAGTCTGATACATGGCAGTAGTCACAATCGACATGAGTTAGTAGTTATTTGGTTACATGTCAGTAATCAGTCTGTCACATGCAAGTAGACTCTTTATCACATGCCAGTAGTCAATCTGTCACATGCTTGTAGAGAGTCTGTCACATTCCAGTTGTCAGTCTGTCACGTGCTAGTAGTCAGTCTCTCACTTGCCAGTAGTCATTCTGTCACAGGCCAGTAGTCGGTCGTTCACATGCCAGTAGTCATTCTGTCACATGCCACTAGTCGGTCGGTCATATTCAAATAGTCATTCTGTCACATGCCACTAGTCGGTCGGTCATATTCAAATAGTCATTATGATACATATTAGTAACGATTCTCTCACATGTTAGTAGTCAGTCTGTCACATGCCACTGGTCAGTTTTCCTCATGCGAGTAATCAGTTTTTACAGGCCATTAGAGAGTCTGTCACATGTCAGTAGAAGGTTTGTAAAATGCCAGTAATCATAGTCGACCACATGTAATTAGTTTCTCTGTCACTTTCCACTAGTCAGTCTGTCAAATGCCAATAGTCAATGTGTCACATGCCAGTAGTCAGTCTGTAACTTTCAAGTATTTAGTCGGTCACATGTAAATAGGTAGTCTGCCGCATGCCAGTAAAAGGTCTGTTAATTACAATTAGCGAGTCTATCACATCCAGTTGTCAGAGTGTCACATGCCAGTAGTCTCTCTGTCACATGCCAGTACTCAGTTTGTCAAATACCAATAGATAATCGGTTACATCTCAGTATTCAATCTGCCACATGACAGTAAAATGTCTGTTACATGCCCTTAGCGAGTCTGTCACATGTCATTAGTCATGTGTAAAATGCCAGTAATCACAAACGACCACATGCTAATAGTAAGTCGGTCACATCTCAGTTGTCAGTCTGCCACGTGCCAGTAATCAGTCTGTTACATGTCATTAGCGAGTCTGTCACATGTCAGTAATCAGTCTTTCTACTGCCTGTAGTCAGTCTGTCTAATACCAATAGTCCATCTGGCATATGCCAATAGTCAGGCTGTCACATGCCATTAGTTACAGTCGATCACATGTCAGTAGTCAGTCTGTTACATCTCAGTAGTCAAAATGACCAAGTGTTGATAGTTAATTGGTTACATGTCAGTAGTCAGTCTGTCACATGCCAGTAGACAGTCTGTCACATGCAAGTAGTCAATCTGTCATATGCTGGTAGAGAGTCTGTCACATTTCAGTAGTCAGTCTGTCACGTGCTAGTAGTCAGTCTCTAACATGCCAGCAGTCATTCTGTCACAAGCCAGCAGTCGGTCGTTCACATTCCAGTAGTCAGTCTGTTACATGCTAATAGCGATTCAGTCACATGCCAGTAGTCAGTCTGTCACAAGCCGTTAGTTAGTCTCTCACATGATAGTAGTCAGTCTGATACATTTCAGAAGTCAGTGTGATACATGACAGTAGTTACAATGTGTTAGTATTTATTTGGTTACATATCAGTCGTTAGTCTGCCAGATGCCATTAATAAGTGTGTTTCCTTCAATTAGCGAGCGAGTCTATCACATGCCAATAACCAGTCTTTCACATGTCAATAGTCTGTCTTTCTCATGCCAGTATTCACTCTGTCACATGCCAGAATTCAGTCTGCAACATGCCAGTATTCGGTCTTTACATGCCATTAGCGAGTCTGTCACATGTCAGTAGTCAGTTTGTAAAATTCTAGTAATCACAAACGACCAAATGGTAGTAGTTAGTCGGTCACATGTCAGTTGTCAGTCTGCTAAGTGCTAGTACTCAGTATGTTACATGCCATTAGCGAGTCTGTCACATTTTAGTAATCAGTGTTTTTAATGCCAGTAGTCAGCCAGTCACATGCCAATAGTCAATCTTTCCTATGCCAATAGTCAGGCTGTCACATGCCAGTAGTTACAGTCGATCACATGTCAATAGTCAGTCTGATACATGTCAGTAGTCAGTCCGATACATCTCAGTAGTTAAAATGACCATGTGTTAATAGTTAATCGGTTACATGTCAATAGACATTCTGCCACAAGCCAGTAGTCAGTCTGTCACATACCAGTAGAGAGTCGGTCACATGCCAGTAGTCTCTTTGTCACATTCCAGTGGTGAGTCTGTTACATGCTATTAGTGATTCTGTCACAAGTCAGTAGTCAGTCTGTCACATGCCAGTAGTCTCTTTGTCACATGCCAGTAGTTATTCTGGCACATGCCAATAGTCAGTCTGTCGCATGCCAATACTCAGTCTGTCACATGCCAGTAGTCGGTCGGTCACTTTCCTGTAGTCAGTCTGTTACATGCTAGTAGTAATTCTGTCGCATGCCAGTAATCAGTCTGTCACATGTCAGTAATCAGTCTTTCTACTGCCTGTAGTCAGTCTGTCTAATACCAATAGTCCATCAGGCATATGCCAATAGTCAGGCTGTCACATGCCATTAGTTACAGTCGATCACATGTCAGTAGTCAGTCTGTTACATGTCAGTAGTCAGTCTGTTACATCTCAGTAGTCAAAATGACCAAGTGTTGATAGTTAATTGGTTACATGTCAGTAGTCAGTCTGTCACATGCCAGTAGACAGTCTGTCACATGCAAGTAGTCAATCTGTCATATGCTGGTAGAGAGTCTGTCACATTTCAGTAGTCAGTCTGTCACGTGCTAGTAGTCAGTCTCTAACATGCCAGCAGTCATTCTGTCACAAGCCAGCAGTCGGTCGTTCACATTCCAGTAGTCAGTCTGTTACATGCTAATAGCGATTCAGTCACATGCCAGTAGTCAGTCTGTCACAAGCCGTTAGTTAGTCTTTCACATGATAGTAGTCAGTCTGATACATTTCAGAAGTCAGTGTGATACATGACAGTAGTTACAATGTGTTAGTATTTATTTGGTTACATATCAGTCGTTAGTCTGCCAGATGCCATTAATAAGTGTGTTACCTTCAATTAGCGAGCGAGTCTATCACATGCCAATAACCAGTCTTTCACATGTCAATAGTCTGTCTTTCTCATGCCAGTATTCAGTCTGTCACATGCCAGTATTCAGTCTGCAACATGCCAGTATTCGGTCTTTACATGCCATTAGCGAGTCTGTCACATGTCAGTAGTCAGTTTGTAAAATTCTAGTAATCACAAACGACCAAATGTTAGTAGTTAGTCGGTCACATGTCAGTTGTCAGTTTGCTAAGTGCTAGTACTCAGTCTGTTACATGCCATTAGCGAGTCTGTCACATTTTAGTAATCAGTGTTTTTAATGCCAGTAGTTACAGTCGATCACATGTCAATAGTCAGTCTGATACATGTCAGTAGTCAGTCCGATACATCTCAGTAGTTAAAATGACCATGTGTTAATAGTTAATCGGTTACATGTCAATAGACAGTCTGCCACAAGCCAGTAGTCAGTCTGTCACATACCAGTAGAGAGTCGGTCACATGCCAGTAGTCTCTTTGTCACATTCCAGTGGTGAGTCTGTTACATGCTATTAGTGATTCTGTCACAAGTCAGTAGTCAGTCTGTCACATGCCAGTAGTCTCTTTGTCACATGCCAGTAGTTATTCTGGCACATGCCAATAGTCAGTCTGTCGCATGCCAATACTTAGTCTGTCACATGCCAGTAGTCGGTCGGTCACTTTCCTGTAGTCAGTCTGTTACATGCTAGTAGTAATTCTGTCGCATGCCAGTATTCAGTCTGTCAAAAGCCGTTAGTTAGTCTGTCACATTCCAGTAGTCAGTCTGTCACATTCCAGTAGTCAGTCTGTCACATTCCAGTAGTCAGTCTGTCACATTCTACTTGTCAGTCTGTCACATTCTACTTGTTAACCTCTCACATATCAGTAATCAGTCTTTTACACGCCATTAGCGTGACTGTCACATGTCAGTAGTCAGTTTGTAAAATTCCAGTAATCACAGTCGACCACATGTTAGTAGTTAGTCAGTCACATGTCAGTAGTCAGTTTGCAAAATTCCAGTAATCACAGTCGACCACATGTTAGTAGTTAGTCAGACACATTCAAGTAATCAGTCAGTTGCATGCCATTAGCGAGTATGTCACATGCCATTAATCAGTCTGTTACATGCCAGTAATCAATCTGTCACATGCCAGTAGTCAGTCTGCCATATGCTAGTAATCAGTTTTCTTCATGCCATTAACGAATCTGTCACATGTTAGTAGTCATTCTTTCACATGCCAGTAGTCAGTCTGTCACATGCCAGTAGTCATTCTTTCACATGCTACTAATCGGTCGGTCATATACAAATAGTCATTCTGATACATGTTAGTAACGATTCTGTTACATGCCAGTAGTCAGTCTATTACATGCCACTAGTCAGTCTTCAACATGCGAGTGAACAGGTTTTACAGGCCATTAGTTAGTCTGTCACATGCCAATTATCAGTCTGTTACAGGCCAGTAGTCAGTTTGTTACATGCTAGTAGTCAGTCTCTAACATGTCAATACTCATTCTGTCACAGGTCAGTAGTCCGTCTGTCACATTCCAGTAGTCAGTCTGCAACATGCTAGTAGCGATTCTGTCACATGCCAGTAGTCAGTCTGAGACGTGTTAATAGTCAATCTGATACTTGTCAGTAGTCACAAACGACCATGTGTTAGTAGTTATTTGGTAACATGTCAGTAGTTATTTGGTAACATGTCAGTAGTCAGTCTGTCATGCCAGTAGTCAGTCTGTCACATGCCAGTATTCAGTCTGTCACATTCCACTAGTCAGTCTCTCACATATCAGTAATCAATCTTTTATATGCAATTAGCGTAGTTGTCACATGTCAGTAGTCAGTTTGTAAAACTACCTTAATCACAGTCGACCACATGTTTAGTAGTTAGTCGGTCGCATGTCAGTAGTCAGTCTGCCATATTCAAGTAATTAATCAGCCACATTAGCCAGTCTGTCACATGTCAGTAATCAGTCTTTCTCATGACAGTAGTCAGTCTTTCACAAGCCAGTACTCAGTCTGTCAAATGCCAGTAGTTAAACGGTCATATTTCAGCAGTCAGTCTGCCACATTCAAGTAATATATCTGTTACATGCAATTAGCGAGTCTGTCACATGTTAGAAATCAGTCTACCACATGCCTATAATCAATTTTCACATGGCATTAGCGAGTCTGTCACGTGTCAGTAGTCAGTTTGTACAATGCCAGTAATCACTTTCGACCACACACAAACGTTAGTAGTTATTCGGTCACATGTCAGAAGTCAATCTGCCACATGCCATTAATCAGTATGTTACATGCCATTAGCCAGTCTGTCACATGTCAATATTCAGTCTTTCTCATGCCAGTAGTCAGTCTGTCACATGCCACTATTCTGTCTGCCACATGCCAGTATTCGGTCTTTACATGCCATTAGCGAATCGGTCGCATATCAGTAGTCAGTTTGTAAAATAACAGTAATCACAAACGACCACACACACACACATGTTAGTAGGTAGTCGGTCACATGTCAGTTGTCAGTCTGCCACGTGCCAGTAATCAGTCTGTTACATGCCATTAGCGAGTCTGTCACTTGTCAGTAATCAGTCTTTCTAATCCCAGTAGTCAGTCTGTTACGTGTCAATAGTCAGTCTCTCACATGCAAGTAGTTATTCTGTCACAGGCCAGTTGTTGGTCGGTCACATTCTAGTGGTAAGTCTGTTAAATGCTAGTAGCAATTTTCTGTCACATTCCAGTAGTCAGTCTGTCACAAGACGTTAGTTAGTCTTTCACATGCCAATAGTCAGTCAGGAACATGACAGTAGTCACAATTGACCATGTATTAATAGTTATTTGGTTACATGTCAGTAGTCAGTCTGTCACATGCCAGTAGTCACTCTGTCCATTGGCAATAGTCATTCTCTCACATGCCAGTAGTCATTCTGTCACAAGTCAGTATTCGGTCGGTCACATTCCAGTAGTTAGTCTTTTACATGCTAGTAGCGATTCTGTCACCTACCAGTAGTCCATCATGTCACAAGCCGTTAGTTAGTCTGTCACATGACAGTAGTCAGTCTGATACGCGACAGGTTTCACAAAAGACCAGGTGTTAGTAGTTATTTGGTTACATGTCAGTAGGCAGTCTGTCACGTTCCACTTGTCAGTTTCTCACATATCGGTAATCAGTTTTTTACATTCCATTAGCGAGTCGGTCACATGTCAGTAATCAGTCTTACTAATGCCAGTAATCAGACTGTCACATACAAGTAGTCAGTCTGTCACATTCCACTAGGCAGCTCTCACATTTCATTAATCAGTCTTTTACGTGCCATTTGCGAGACTGTCACATGTCAGTAATCAGTCTTACTAATGCCAGTAATCAGACTGTCACATGCAAGTAGTCAGTCTGTCACATTCCACTAGGCAGCTCTCACATTTCATTAATCAGTCTTTTACGTGCCATTTGCGAAACTGTCACATGTCAATCGTCAGTTTGTAAAATTCCAGTAATGACAGTCGACCACATGTCAGTAGTCAGTCTAATACATGTCAGTACTCACAACCGACCACATGTTAGTAGTTATTTGGCTACATGTCAGTAGTTAGTCTGTCACATGCCAGTTGTCAGTCTGTCACATGCCAGTAGTAGTCCGTCACATGCCAGTAGTCATTCTGTCACATGCCAGTAGTCATTCTGTCACATGCCACTAGTCGGTCGGTCATATTCAAATAGTCATTCTGTCACATGCCACTAGCCAGTCGGTCATATTCAAATAGTCATTCTGATACATATTAGTAACGATTCTCTCACATGTTAATAGTGAGTCTCTCACATGCCACTGGTCAGTCTTTCACATGCGAGTAATCAGTTTTTACAGGCCATTAGCGAGTCTGTCACATGTCAGTAGTCAGTTTGTAAAATGCCAGTAATCACAGTCGAACACATGTAATTAGTTTCTCTGTCACATGGCAGTAGTCAGATTGTGAAATACCAATAGACAATGTGTCACATGCTAGTAGTCAGTCTGTAACTTGCCAGTATTTAGTCGGTCACATATAAGTAGACAGTCTGCCAAATGCCAGTTATAAGTCTGTCACATGCAATTAGCGAGTCTGTCACATGTCAGAAATCAGTCTGCCACATGCCAATAATAAGTTTTTACATGCCATTTACGAGTCTGTTACATGCCAGTATTCAGTCTCTCAAATACCAATAGTCAATGTTTCACATGCCTGTAGTCAGTCTGTCAAATGCCAATAGTTAGTCGGTCACATGTAAGTAGTCAGTCTGCCACATGCCAGTAATAAGTCTGTTACTTGCAATTAACGAGTCTGTCACATGTTAGTTGTCAGTCTTTTGCATTCCAGTAATCAGTTTGCCACATGCCAATAGACAGTCTGCTACATGCCAATAATCAGTCGTTTACATGACATTAGCGAGTCTGTCAAATGTCAGTAGTCAATTTATAAAATGCCAGTAATCACAGTCGACCACATGTCAGTAGGCAGTCTACTATATGTCAGTAGTGACAATCGACTACCTGTTAATAGTTATTCGGATACATGTCAATTTTTAGTCTGTCACATGCCAATTGTCAGTCTGTCACATGCCAGTAGTCAGTCTGTCACATACCAGTAGTCAGTCTGTCAAATCCCAATAGTCAATGTGTCACATGCCAGTAGTTAGTCTGTAACTTGAGAGTATTTAATCGGTAACATGTAAGTAGTCAGTCTTGATGTATATAGTTGTTCATTTGTTTTAAATAAATATTAAATTGATGTATATAGTTGTTCATTTGTTTTAAATAAATATTAAATTGATGTATATATTTGTTCAGTTGTTTTGCATATTTTTCATCTGTGAATTAATCTTATAATTTGGTCTATGAAAATAAAAATATTGGACCAGTGACCAAAACAAACTGTAAATAGATCGCTTAATGTTATATAGTCAGGATAGAGAATTGTTAGGCAGGATATATATATTTAAATTTAAGGTTATGTAATTTTAATCTTAATTGAATAAAATATATAAATTATAAATGTGTTATAAATCTTAAAATCAAGCATTAAAACAAGTCTGTCGCATGCAAGTAAATTAGCGAGTCTTTCACATGCCAGTAGTCTCTCTGTCACATGCCATTACTCAGTCTTTCAAATGCCAATAGTTAGTCTGTCACATGTCAGTAGTCAGTCTGATACATTTCAGTAGTCACAATCGATCACCTATTAGTAGTCAGTCTGATACATTTCAGTAGTCACAATCGATCACCTATTAGTAGTTATTCGGTTACATGTTAGTAGTAAGTCAGTTACATGTCAGAAGCGTGTCTGTCACATGCTAGTAGTCAGCCTGTCACATCCCAGTAATCACTCTGCCACATGCCAGTTGTCAGTCTGTCACATGGCACTGGTCAGTCTTCGACGTGCGAATAATATGTGTGTACAGGCCATTAGCGAGTCTGTCACATGTCAGTAGTCAGTTTGTAAAATGCCAGTAATCACAGTCGACCACATTAAATGATTCTCTCTGTCATATTCCAGTAGTCATTCTGTAAAATGCCAATAGTCAATGTGTCAAATGCCAGTAGTCAGTCTGTAACTTGCCAGTATTTAGTCGGTAACATGCCATTACTCAGTCTGTCAAATGCCAATAGTTAGTGGGTCACATGTCAGCAGTTAGTCTGCCACAAGCCAGTAATATATCTGCTACATGAAATTAGCGAGTCTGTCACATATCAGAAGTCAGTCTGCCACATGCCAATATTGAGTTTTTGTATGCCATTAGCGAGACTATCAAACGTCAGTAGTCAGTTTCTAAAATGCCAGTAATCACTGTCTACCACATATGTTAGTAGTTAGTCGTTCATATATCAGTAGTCAATCTGCCACATGCCAGTAATCAATATGTTACATGCCACTATCCAATCTGCCACATGTCATCATTTGCGAGTCTGTGACATTTCAGTAGTCAGTTTTTAAAATCCAGTAATAACAGGCGACCACACACACACAACACACACACAACATGTTAGTAGTTAGTCGGGCACATGTCAGTTGTCAGTCTGCCACATGCCAGTAATCAGTCTTACAAATGCCATAGTCAGTCTGTTACGTGCCAGTAGTCAGTCTCTCACATGACAGTATTCTGTCTGATACATGACAGTAGTCAGTGTGATACATGTCAGTAGTAAGACTGATACATGTCAGTAGTCACAATCGACCATGTGTTGGTAGTTATTTGGTTATATGCCAGTAGTCAGTCTGTCACATTCCAGTAGCCAGTCCGTCACATTCCACTAGTCAGTCTGCCATATATCAGCAATCAATCTTAAACATGCCATTAGCGAGAATATCACATGTCAGTTTTCCGTTTTTAAAATTCCAGTAATCACAGTCGACCACATGTCAGTAGTCAGTCTGTCACATGCCAGTAGTCAGTCTGTCACATGCCAGTATTCAGTATATCACATGCCAATAGTTTGTCTCTAACTTGCCAGTATTTAGTCGGTCACATTTCGGTAATCAGTCTGTCACATGCCAGTAGTCTGTCTGTCACATAACTAGTACTAAGTCTGTAAAATGCCAATAGTTAATCGATCACATGTCAGTTGTCAGTCCGCCACATTCCAGTAATATGTCTTTTACATGCAATTAGCGAGTCTGTCACATGTCAGTTGTCAGTCCGCCACATGCCAGTAATTAGTATGTTACATGCCACTATTCAATCTGCCACATTCCAGTATTCGGTCTTTACATGCCATAAGCGAATCTGTCACATGTCAGTAGTCACTTTGTAAAATGTCAGTTATCACAAACGACCACAAGTTAGTAGTTAGTCGGTCACATTTCAGTTGTCAGTCTGCCACATGCCAATAATTAGTCTGTTACATGCTATAAGCGAGTCTGTCACATGTCAGTAATCAGTCTTTTACATGCCAGTAGTCGGTCTGTCACAGGCCAGTAGTTACAGTCGATCACATGTCATTAGTCAGTCTGATATATTTTAGAAATCAGTCTGATATATTTCAATAGTCAAAATGACCATGTGTTAGTAGTTAATTGGTTACATGTTTAGTCAGTCTATCACATGCCAGTAGTCAGTCTGTCACATGCCAGAAGCAAGTCTGTCACATGCCAATATTCAGTCTTTTTAATGCCAGTAGTCGGTCTGTCACAGGCCAGTAGTCGGTCGGTCACATTCTAATAGTCAGTCTGTTGCATGCTAGTAGCGATTCTTTCACATTCAAGTAGTCAGTCTGTCACACGCCAGTAGTCAGGTTGTCACATGCCAGTAGTCAGTCTATCACATGCCAGTAGTCAATCTATCACATGCCAGTAGTCGATCTGTCATATGCCAATGATCAGTCTGTCACATGCCAGTTGTCATTCTCTCACAGGCCAGTAGTCGGTCGGTCACATTCCAGTAGTCAGTCTGTTACATGCTAGTAGCGATTCTGTCACAGGCCAATAGTCAGTCTATCACATGCTAGTAGTCAATCTGTCATATGCCAATAGTCAGTCTGTTACAAGCCGTTAGATAGTCTGTCACATTCCAGTAGTCAGTTTGATAAATGTCAGTAGTCAGTCTTATTCATGCCAGTTGTCACAATCGACCATGTCTTAGTAGTTAGTCGGTCACATGTCAGTAGTCAATCGGTTACATGCCAATAAACAATCTGTCACATGCTAATAGTGAGTCTGTCATATGCCAGTAATCAGTCTTTTTCATGCCATTAGCGAGTCTGTCACATGTTAGTAGTCAGTCTTTCTCATGCAAATAATCAGTCTATCACCTGCCAATAGACAGTTTGCCACATGCAAGTAAACAGTCTTTTACATGACATTAGCGAGTCTGTCAGATGTCAGTAGTCAGTTTGTAAAATGTCAATAATCACCTTCGACCACATGCCAGTAGTCAGTCTGATACATGACAATAGTCACAATCGACCACCTGTTAGTAGTTATTCGTTTACATGTCAGTAGTCAGTCTTTTACATGCCAGTAGCGAATCTGTCACATCCTAGTCGTCAGTCTCTCACATGCTAGTTGGTAGTCTGTCACATGTCAGTAGTCAGTCTTTCTCGTGTCAGTATTCAGTTTTTCACATTTCAATAGTCAGTCTGTCACATGCCAGTAGTCAGTCTGTCACATGCCAGTAGTCATTCTGTCACATGTCACTAGTCGATCGGTTACATTCAAGTAGTCATTCTCATACTTGTTACTAGCGATTCTGTCATATATCTGTAGTCACAGTCGAACTCATGTAATATTATAGTCAGTCACATGTCAATGTTAGTCTGTCACTTGCCAGTAGCCAATCTTCCACATGCCAGTAGTCAGTCTGTCACATGCCAGTAGTCAGTGTGTCACAGGCCAGTAGTCGGTCGGTCACATTCTAATAGTCAGTCTGTTGCATGCTAGTAGCGATTCTTTCACATTCAAGTAGTCAGTCTGTCACACGCCAGTAGAGATTCTGTTACATGATAGTAATCTCTTTATCACATACCAGTAGTCAGTCTGTCATATGCCAATAATCAGTCTGTCACATGCCAGTAGTCAGGTTGTCACATGCCAGTAGTCAGTCTATCACATGCCAGTAGTCAATCTGTCATATGCCAATAGTCAGTCTGTCACATGCCAGTAGTCATTCTCTCACAGGCCAGTAGTCGGTCGGTCACATTCCAGTAGTCAATCTGTTACATGCTAGTAGCGATTCTGTCACAGGCCAATAGTCAGTCTATCACATGCTAGTAGTCAATCTGTCATATGCCAATAGTCAGTCTGTTACAAGCCGTTAGATAGTCTGTCACATGCCAGTAGTCACTTTGATAAATATCAGTAGTCAGTCTTATTCATGTCAGTTGTCACAATCGACCATGTCTTAGTAGTTAGTCGGTCATATGTCAGTAGTCAATCGGTTACATGCCAATAAACAATCTGTCACATGCTAATAGTGAGTCTGTCATATACCAGTAATCAGTCTTTTTCATGCCATTAGCGAGTCTGTCACATGTTACTAGTCAGTCTTTCTCATTTTAATAATCAGTCTATCACCTGCCAATAGACAGTTTGCCACATGCAAGTAATCAGTCTTTTACATTACATTAGCGAGTCTGTCAGATGTCAGTAGTCAGTTTGTAAAATGTCCATAATCACATTCGACCACATGCCAGTAGTCATTCTGATACATGACAATAGTCACAATCGACCACCTGTTAGTAGTTATTCGTTTACATGTCAGTAGTCAGTCTTTTACATGCCAGTAGCGAATCTGTCACATCCTAGTCGTCAGTCTGTAACATGCCAGTTGGTAGTCTGTCACATGTCAGTAGTCAGTCTTTCTCATGTCAGTATTCAGTTTTTCACATTCCAATAGTCAGTCTGTCACATGCCAGTAGTCAGTCTGTCACATGCCAGTAGTCATTCTGTCACATGCCACTAGTCGATCGGTTACATTCAAGTAGTCATTCTCATACTTGTTACTAGCGATTCTGTCACATATCTGTAGTCACAGTCGAACTCATGTTATATTATAGTCAGTAACATGTCAATGTTAGTCTGTCACTTGCCAGTAGCCAATCTTCCACATGCCAGTAGTCAGTCTGTCACATGCCAGTAGTCATTCTGTCACAGGCCAGTAGTCGGTCGGTCACATTCCAGTAGTCAGTCTGTTACATGCTAGTAGCGATTCTGCCACAGGCCAGTAGTCAGTCTATCACATGCCAGTAGTCAATCTGTCACATGCCAGTAGTCAGTTTGATACATGTCAGTAGTCAGTTTTATTCATGTCAGTTGTCACAATCGACCATGTCTTAATAGTTAGTCGGTTACATGTCAGTAGTCAGTCTGCCACATGTCAATAGTCAGTCTGTCAAATGCCATAGCAAGTCTGTCACATGCCCTTAGCGAGTCTGTCACATATCAGTATTCAGTCTGTCACATGTCAGTATTCAGTCTGTCAAATTCCAGTAGTTAATCTGTCACCTGCCATTAGTTAGTCGGTCACATGCCAGTAGCGAGTCTGTCACATGCCAATAGTCACTCTAACCCATGCCAGTAATCAGCCTGTTACATGCCTGTAGCCAGGTTCTCATATGCCAGTAGTCAGTCTGTCACATGCCAATAGTCACTCTAACCCATGCCAGTACATGCCTGTTGCCAGGTTCTCATATGCCAGTAGTCAGTCTGTCACATGCCAATAGTCACTCTAACCCATGCCAGTACATGCCTGTTGCCAGGTTCTCATATGCCAGTAGTCATTCTGTCACATACCTGTAGTCAGTCTGTCAAATGACAGTATTCAGTCTGTCACATGTCAGTATACAGTCTGTCACATGCCTGTAGTCAGTATGTCACAACCTGTAGTCAATCTGTCACATGCCAGTTGTCACAGTCGACCACATGTTAGTAGTTAGTCGGTCATTCGCCAGTAGTCAGTCTGTCACATGTCGGTAGCCATTCCGCCACATGCCAGTATCAGTTTGTCAAATGTAGGTTGTCTGTCTCTCAAATGCCAGTAGCCAGTCTGTCATATGCCAGTTGTCAGTGTGTCACATGCCAATAGCCAGTTAGTCACATGTCAGTAGTCAGTCTGTTACATTCCAGTAGTTTTTTGAATTGACGCATCCATATAACATATAAACAAATAACATTCCAAGAATTTTAAAATTTCTAATGAAATATCTTTTACCTTTTGGAAATGAAATTGAAATCGAACATGAATTAATAATGCAATTCTAGTGTAAAATGTGTCACTAAAATGTATTACTGTTTTCATTAGGCCTAATTTTTATTTTCAAGAATAAGACAATAGATAAACAAGTATAACAGAAGAAGTAAAGAAGTATATAAGAGATAGATTGATAGAAAGGTATATAAACACGCGCAATATATAATTATTATAATTTAAAAAGTTCTCACATAAATATCAAGGATTAGGTTTCTAGTTCACTAACCTATGTATGTGTCTCCATTCAATGACTCGCTTCTTCAGCCAATAGCAAATCAAGGTGCACAGGAAACGGTAAGTAGCACTTTGAAATCCAGTAACTTGTTTATCGCACTTGTTATAAAATATTTATCATTCTATACATATATTTTCTCATCAAACATGAAGTTTGCCTAAGAAGAGAGATATAGGTAAACGAGGAACTACTGAGATAGGGTGTTAACAAAAGACAAACCCCAAATGCGACGCTGAGTCCAGACAGTCCGATGATAGCAGGTATACCAGTAGGCTTTTCAGAAGTCGGCGTTGGAGAATCTCTCTCATCTAGGCAAGTGCCCGCAAGTGTCCTGAAATTTGCTCAGCCAGGACGTGGACTGTATGGAGCGGAACCCTTCTTGAGGGTTCGGCAAGATATCGCTGACTGTACAGTCCAGGTACGCAGAATGGCATCTTTGGAGCTATGAGAATAGAGCGGAGCCATTCTTCCGAGCATGGCGGAATGGATTAGCTTGAAGTAGTAGAGATCGGCGAGAAGGATTATTCTGTCGGCGAATGTATGTAACAAAGTCTAATTTATTGTAAGCATTGCATTTAGAAACACTCAATAAAGTGCCAACCCTAGATTTGTATCCTTAAACGATCTTACGTAGAGTTATTTGAGTTCCGTACTTTGGTAAACACAAACGGCCAGATAGGCTCATGCAAAAATATTTTCAAATATATATTAATTGAAGTAACAAGGAAAAAATTCAGGGCGCTCCGCGCGTATCCTTTGCCTTTGTCAAAGTAAGGAGCTATCTAACAAGGGTTGAAGTGCCGATTTAACACCCCCTATACTCTATCAGATTATTTGAATTATAAAATAATCTTGAAAATAACACATAGAAACAACACATTTATGTAAATAATTTATTTGATGCATATATAGATATGGTATACGTAGAAAGATGGAAATTTAGAAAATATCTACTTACACGATAAATAGACATTATAAAAACATATAAATTTGTGTGTATATTGCCACTTAAGATACAGGAGTATATTTCTCAAAATATCCCCCAACTGTCCGAGACAGGATTACTTGAAACCACAGGTTCCCACTAAAGGCAGGTTTTAATTAATTGTGGCCATACAAATTTTGTGACACCAAGACTTTATTCGTAACATGTCTTTTATATAAAAATTCTATATTAGCGATACTTTGTATAAAAAAGCAAACATTCTATTTACAATTAAATCATTGTATGCACTAATGGATAAAAAAAACTTAAGAAAGTTAAACCTTTTAGAATTTATATCGGGATTCAGGCAATAACTCTAAAATAATTTTAATACATTGCGATCATTATTGAAATCATGCGAGATAATCAAATGTGAACAAAATTCACTGTCTTCTTAAAAAAAAATAATAATAAATAACAAGCGATATCAAAGACTTCCCACTTACTTAAGTTTTGTCCATGAGTGTAATAATTCGTTAAATTAAACATAAACCTTGCAAGGTTGCGTCTCTAGCTTGTAGATTTGCGTAATATTCAAAGGTCCGTCATTTTGCAACATAAAAAATATATGCTTCACTTAAGAAATGTTTGTCTTTATTTCGATAAGTACCTGTAAGAAAAAAAATATATAAAATAGATTAACGTGACTACAGTGCTATCGCATTTGACAGGTTCTCTCATAAAATAAGTCCTCAATAGTCTACGTTGTTTATGGGTTATCAGGTTTCATATTGGAACAGTTTTTGTTAATATAGTTTATATATATATATATATATATATACTCAAATATTTTATTTGAATAATTTAATTATAACTAATAATTAACTGTGAAAAATAATACATATGTGATATTGTAGTGGGATAAGGTGCATAAATTTAAAAAAGGCATCTCCTTATCGTGCAACTGAAAGTTGCTGATGGCTTGCGCCATCTATCGGAATAATAATTTAAAAATCAACGAGAATAGTTGATATTTATTCCGATAGATAGCGCAAGCCATCAGCAACTTTCAATTACACGATAAGGAGATACCTTTTTCTTAATAATTAACTGTTTATACATTTCAATACAATAACTCTAAACACCTTTTTCCATCCCCATGTCGGTAGATCTGGATTAACATTCCGAAATGTTCAGGGGCCAATTAACCAACCTCACCAGTCTGCAGAGGTAAGGGTCCTGATTCATGTTCTTGTGTTTGATATATATATATATGATATGTTCTATATCTTGAATATGTCCGCCATACAGAAAATTATATCTTCAAATCATAATTTAAAAATAAAATCATAATAACTATCTTCACTACAAATTTTCATCAAAAGATTATCAAATGTTTTAAATCATTTATTCAAAAATCTCTCTATAATATTCTATTGTATCTTAAAGAAATGAAACGTATTTTTAGCATTACAAATCAAACAATTGCTGAGATCTATATATGGCACACATTTTCAAATATAAAACTTTTATGGAAATAATACAGATGTCCGATTTTTAAACCTTTCTTACATTTTATCACATTAGTGATATGAGATGTGAAATAAGTATAGTGTTATATGTGAGATTTAATGTGTTAGTAATAGCTCTAAAATACGATATTGAAATCTAATTGTCAAAAGATTCAGCATAATACCTGCTCTTACCATAACCGGCTAAAAACATGTCTTTGAATGTCCTTAGAAAATGTGTAGAGCTATTGAAACAACAACCAACCAACAGGTCGTATATCTTAAGGAGTAGCCATAAAAGAGAATACAAGAAGTTATAAAATCTAATTTTTAAAAGGCACATAAAATATTATTCTTATATATATATTATATATATATATTATCTTATATATTATATATATATATAAGTGTGTAGTATATGCGAAATATTCTGTATATAAACAATAGGTATGCAATATATTAAACATGAATACAAGAATTTGATAAAGAATTACACAAGGAATTTACAAGAAGTCGTCTTGGAATGAACCTTAAAAAAGCATGAAGCTAACGACCTTTATTTTCAACTTACAATTTAGAATATACAGACAATACTAATTTTTTAATTGTGTGACAAATGCCTCTCTTATGTTTAATTCACCAATACCTTTGTGCTGCTGTGTCACTATTCATGTTCAAATAAATTCATTCCATATTGGAATGCAAATAAATCATACTTAAAATTTATTCTCAGCTCATTTTTTTACATACTGAGAAATTACCCTTAAATACTTAATAGAGTGACTTTTTTATTATTCCTATATTTGTCTTTCGCAGTATGAGAGGTTCACGCATATTTCATAGAAAATTTAAATGTACTATTCTGATTAACTAAGGAAGATGTTGTGTGTTCAGACGCAGACAGAAAACGCACGGGTTGCGGTAAGGAAAGATCATTGACAACTTGCATAATATTTTAAAAAGTAGGACGCATTTTTTTAAAGGAAATTATAAAACCTAGAACACTATTTTGTTGCATATGCTCAAAAGATTTCTGAGGATAATATAAAAGCGGAAAAATCTACATGAAAAGATAAACTTGGATTTTAAGGTTTTTCAGAATTCAGTACAAATAACGCTTATTAACCTCAGTATTAAAATCTTTGATAATTTGTGAATTCAAATGTTTCATCTTCAAAATATGCATGATTTTCAAGCAATGTTTAGTACCTCTTTTGTTGAAGTGAAGAAAGGGTTCAGTACAAAATGAATCCTCATGACTATAAACAATAGAAGGTACATTAAATAGACTAATGAACCTCAGGGATACATACGGTTCAAAAGAAATTCCAAACATCTCCACTTTTACTAATTTAGGATGTCCCCCGAAGACAATAGTTTCGGACTATGTCATACATTGGTTTAGAGTGTTTCATATATTATGAGATCCACAGAGATTCATGACTCTTAAACTCACCATAGATTCGACTTATCAAGTTTGCCAGTATATATCTGGCTAATTTACAGAATATCTTAAATTTTCAACCAATAACCGTTTTATAAATTTTAAAAATTATTTTCTGATTGGAAGTTGATTCGGAGAAAACACAGCCACATCAACCAATAGTTTTTTTTAACCCCCGACGTTCCAGTGAATTCCTGTCTCTCTCTTCAGGAGTGAAGTGAGAGAAGTGAAGTGAGTGACAGAAGTTACTGAAACGTCTGAGTCCAGAATAAACCTTTTCTAAATTATTTGGTCATTATCTTCAGAAAGAAGAATAGTATTATACTTGAAAACCTTTAAGCAATCTTATTTTATTAGAGATTTAATGTCCACCCATTACAAAAAGTTTAGTTTTCTCGTTCATTGACCTCTGGGGTGTGTTGACCTTCTGCTTCCAGTTCGCAGGACTTCGAGGCTTATCGCCCCAACTGGTAAGTATATCTTGGGAATCAACAACTTAGTTTATATGTACATATATATAATAACAAAGTAGGCATATCCTGACCTCTAACATGAGCGTTATTTAGATGGCAGAGCGCCATCTAGTGGAATAGGAATCAACTACACGTTGATTTAACCTGCTCCTTGATTTTTGGCCAACCGATTTTCTTGATAAACCAAAAAAAGCCACCCACGAACGCGTTTCGGACTGTTAGTCCTTTATAAAAAAATGGTTTGGAGAAATATCAAGGAACAGGTTAAATCAACGTTTAGTTGATTTCTGTCCCACTAGATGGCGCTCTGCCATCTAAATAACGCTCATGTTATGGTCAGGATATGCCTACTTTGTTTTTGATATCAACACCTGACCTTTTTATTTTTATTTTTTTTTTCTATTATTTTTTCATGTATATATTTATTTTTTCTATTGTTTTTTTTTTCATATATATGTAGTAAACCCGATGTGGAATGTGCTGGGCAGTCGTGGTAGTGGGTGCGTGATGAGATTCCCGCACTGGGACAGCAAGAGACAGAGGCAGGTCTAGATGGTAACTTCAAGAGGAAGAGGTAGACCACGGACGAAGGTAGTCGAACCACGGGTGTCGCGGATGCCTACATCGCGGATAGGGGTGAGAAATCCGACCGTATGACGGCGTCGCTCTGAAAACAACTAACTGAATAACTCCCTTTGTCCCATTTCTGGGCTCTTTATATACTCTGGGACGCTCGCATATGTGGCGATTCCTCATTGGCTACTGTAATCACGTTACTTTATGGCGCCAGGTTGTTTTTCGTCTGGCCTTTGTCGTCTCTGGTCTACCTCCTCTTTGTTTTATTGTCACTTCCATTGTTCGATACATATTTTAATATGTAGATATGGGGTTATATAATGAATATCAGAAGAAGGTTGTGAACCATATAACTCAAAATATACTACATATATATGTGAAAAAATAATAGAAAAAATAAAAAGGTCAGGTGTTGATATTAAAAATAAAAATGGTATAATGGTATGTATATTGAGAAATATAGCACAATTCATAGATTAAAATTGGCCAATAGCGAATCTGATTTTGGATTTAATTGAAAAACATTTAATTTAAAAAATAAATGTGATAGTTAGAAAGGCCAAACGCATCTCTTTTACAGATTCACGACGTAGAAGAATGTTTGCATAGTGCTGCTAAGGAAACTGTTGAGTTTTTATGATTTCGGTTTTTATAAACTGTATATAGTTAAATGCTGGTAATCAATAACTCATGCATGCAATGAAAGAAAAATTAAAGAGAATTTTAAACTGAATTTCATGTTATTTGATATGCTAATATTCGAAAATGACCTCCATTCTGTCCTATCACGACAGGAATTATTTTAAAAATCGATCTATATAAGTAAAACAGAAACATGGTTTTGTTTGTGTTAAAACTTCCCTTTAAATTTTTTCAAAAACTTTAATTTCACATATGTGTAATCGATAATTATTAGATAGACGAGAATAATATTTTGGAATTGCAATTGGCGAACAATTTCGAATGTATCAGGTTTACGATATTCGGTCATTTAGTAGCATAAAATTGTATAATATTTTGCTCCTTAAGCATCAAAAACAAAATCATCGTGCAATTATTAACTGTTATTCGGCCCCCTCCATTGTTTTGAAATTAAGATGTAACTATCCGTAAATTATAGATGACGCATGCTGTATTACCCTTACTGCAATGATATAAATATTGGGAAGGCGCCTACTAACCTATATATGTGTGTCTCCTTCCAATGACTTGTTACATTCAGCCCCTAAGAAGTCGAGTCATTCGGCCGCATGTAAGTAGAACCTTAATTTCTATGCACAAGTAAATGTTAGTTAATAACAACTTATTTTAAACTTAGGGCATGAAAGCCCTTCCCCAGGAAAATATACGACACAATACATCACCCCAATAGAGAACAAATATTATAATATAAGCAGATGCTATTTTACGTAATTTCATAAATATGTGGAAGAGAAATCATTTTTCCATTTTTTATACAAATTACGTTAAAAAAATATTACTCGTAGTATCTGATTATTTTAAATCTCGTGTCCTACTGGCGATTTATTGTCTCGTGATTTTGTCCTGTAGATAGGCTTCGTAATTTTTCAAAAAGAGACTTATCCCTGGAAGCCTGATGATTTCACCCAAAATTTGATACAAGGGATTATTTTGTTGAATGTTTTAATTTGCACAATAAGATATTATCAACCTATCTTTAAACTGATCTAATAATATATTTTTGACGGTGATTTTAGGGAGTAGTTATTCAGATACCCCAGCCCGGTGCGGTAAGTGAAATTTCTCAGGATCTTAATTTCTCAAATCTAAATGCAAGGTAACCTAGATGAAAAAAAAAAGTTTTATTTATATAGGTTGGTGGTTTTAAGTTCAATAATTGAACAAAGGTGTGTGTTGTGTGTGTGTCATGTAACTAGGCGCCTATCAATATAATGTTGATAAACCATATTTCTTATTAAAATAAACGTATATGTTAATTTATGCAGATAGATCTTTAGAAGCACCTAAACCTTTCATTTTACAAATCCCTCATTAGAGAGAAAATCCACGATGAAGCATTTTCACATTTTTTTTAGATTATCAGTATACACTATTATTATAAATGAAAACTATTACTATCATTTTCGCGTGGAAACATGAAATATCAATCATTTTTCGAATTAGCAAAGCCAAAGAGGCCTCGGGTAGGAGGCAAAGCCACAACACCAGCTTTGGAAAAATGGGAACGCGTACCTGGAGACCCTGGAGGGTCATTAGTCCGACACCATGGTCTCCAGGTGGACGCTTCTCAGTTTGCAAAAGTTGTGGCTGTGGCTTTGTCACCTACCCGAGGCCGCTAGTTGGGGCGACGGTCAATAGATGGCGTCTAGTTTTAACGTCTATTTCGACGGGAAATTTTGCAGTAAGCCTATTTATACTGTATCAATGCCTCACCGAAAGATTCGTGCTCAGAGTAATGTCAGAGCTTGGAAGAGGCTGGGTCATTTGATTGGAAGAGGCTGGTTGGTCGACCAAGGAACACAACAGAACGAGAGGACAGAGCGATTGTGAGAACGACTTTGCAGCACCGGTTTCGACTTTATCTTCCATTTAACTTGTGACTGGCATACAAGTGTCCAAAATGATCATCAACAGAAGACAGAGAGAGCGGAATCTAAGAGCTCGCCGACCGTCACGATGCCTACCCCTCACACCCATACGCCAACAAGTCCTACTATAGTGGCGTCAGGAGCGATCAACTTGGAAATGATCTGACTGGGGAAGTAGAGTCTTCAGTGACAAGTCCCGTTTCTTATTGTGTCCACACGAATGTCGCAAACGTGTATTGAGACGTCCTGGGCAGCATATTGATCCTGGCCTTACTTTCGAACACCGCACAGGTTCACAACAGGGCCTTATAGTCTAGATTACCATTTCATTCGATAACAGGACCCCATTGTTAGTCTTTCCTGAAAACTGACAGCTCAGCGGAACATAGATGACATTCTACGACCTGTTTTAATACCATTCCTTTCACATCATTCCGGGTTTAATATCCACAAGACAATGCCATACACGGGACGTGTTACTATGGATTGTCTTCAATCTTGCTGAACTCTTCCATGGACTGCTCCTTAGCTTTACCCCACAGTTGGAGACAATTTGGCGAGAAATCCCGCAGCACACCATCCGGAATCTTTATCAGTCCATGACATGCCGGGTGGCAGCCTGTATCCGTTGGAGGATGCGTGTGAATAATAAAGGAGAATATAAAATATGTTCTTTTCTATATTTTGAACTTTTTTACAATTTTTTTATATATCTAAATAATATTCGATATATAGAATAAAAATGTATTTCTAGTAATTCATAATTTGAAATTTATTGTTTTAAAGTATTCCTTATGTGTGTCTCTTTCCAATGACTTGCTTCCTACAGCCCCCACGGAATCAAGACCTCCGGGCACACGTAAGTAAAACTTTAATTTTTACCCACTAGTATAATGTGTCATCGAATGAAAACTTATTTTTAATTTAGGAGATTCTTTCATCAAGCATTAAGTTTAATTTTGTGACATAATTCTTTTTAGCACTTATTAAATGTTATGCCCATAAAAATTAATAATACATGTTAAGAAAAGTAGATATTTATATTATATTTTTACGTATATATATAATTCATATTTTAATTTTTAGGTTTTTCTCTAAGAGAAATAAATTTGATACTCTAGAAATACCTCTTTTGATACAAAAAGAAGGTCAATATGGTTATCCTTATAAGTCCCTTTTTTCATTTGAATTGTATCGAATTTCTTTTCAATTTCAAATGAGGCTTTGTCTACGATAATTCCATTCATGAAGAATATTTTGGAATGCTCTAGTGTATATCAATGGAGAAGGATCAGGAAAGAACCATGTAAATAATATATATACTCATGGACAAAACTTAAGAAAGTTGTACATTTTAGCATGTATATCGGGATTTGGACAATAACTAAAATAATTTGATACACAGTTACCTTTATTGAAGACACACGAGATAACCCAGTGTAAACCAAATTGCTTCTGTCTCCTTAAAAAAATGTGTCTCACAGACAACAGGCGACCACAAAAATATTCCACTTCTTTAATTTTTTTCCATAAGTAAATACTCAAATAATAGAAATGTATACATAAAAATAAGGAAATTAACCACATCGTGGAATCTAGTCATGATTACACAAATTTATGGATGAAAAAAATAATCATAAGTTCAAAGACTGTAGTAAAATTAATAGTAATTTGAAAGGGATTATTTAACACATTTATATTTTATACTTAATTCAGATGTCACAAATGGGCCCACTCAAGTGACCGAAATATTATAGCTGGATCGCAAAGTTTCCAATTTTATACAGAGAGCACCTAATTATTTGGTGATGAAAAGTTTCAAAATGTTTTGCGAAAATATCTTCACACGTTTCTCTCATGTTAATCTGGGACCACGTGATTCATGCCACATATATCAGGTTCTTGATTTGAAGCTGTTGTATATGTATCTTATATAATCGAATACTTTATATTATACATTCCAGGGTGTGTATCAGGTAATTTGGGAATAATTACAATGGAATTTTAACTGAAATTCATTGCAATTTAAAATTGAAATTAAATTTGGCACAGTAGTAGATGAAAATATATAGTTGTGATTTTAAAAGCATTAAGAACTTCTTACTATATATATTTTAATTTTACATAATTTTCACATTATCGGTAATAAGCAATGCTATGTGTTCAGGCTGTGACCGCGTCCGTGCTCCAGATGGACATGGTGAGGAACCATTCTTTATAAACTGACACTGCCATAACAACTATAATGTCCATTTAGAAATGAATTAGAGTTTTATAAAATATAGTCTGTCCTATATATGTTCGATTAATAATTCCAAAAATAATTTACATAAGAAATTTTTAATAAACACAAACATAACTTTATTAAGACCATCGGTCTTATACAGATTCACGGCAGGAAGGAAGTGGAAATTTCCATTAAAAATAAACTATATAAATAATTTTATAGAAATCAGTAAACAAAATGGTTATTCACCTTGTTGTGTATTGGATATTTTAAAAATGTATCCTATCATATGGACTTTGATAAGCTCTTGAAAATATTTCAAAGTTCAAATAACCCAGGCCTTCTATATTGATATTTTTGAAATTTTCAAAGAACCTTTAACAGATTTTTATGTGATTTGGGATGCTAATTTCGAAATTGATATCACCTTTTTCCATCACACGTCAGGAATTTTTGTGAAATTGATCTATATAAATATATGGGTCTCTTTGTGTGTGACCACTGTGTGATCTATCAGAATGAAATTTTCACAGGTTATAGAACTACGAACTACGATCTAGAAGGAGAACGAATCATAGTTTCAAGCCCAAAAAATGCGATTTAGACAATATATTCAGAAAATGATTATAATAGTATCAGTAATGTTATTTTCATATATTTTTATATAATTAACCTTTTTTACTGTCCTATATAGCCAATGAAGCCAGAAAAACCGGCTATCAATAAAATCATATTTATCAGAAAAATATAGGTCGGTTGAACATTGTTGTTGTTGTCGTCGTGTCAAATGAGGAGCCTCGGATGTCCCTATTGCATTTATATTACAGCAGTCGCAATGTCCACTATCTTGGGTGTATAAAGCTGCTGCTTTGATCCCATAAAATATTTCTGCAAGTCTGCGGCCATTATTGGACATGATAATATGTGGGTAGGTGTTAGTTCCACACCAGGACAGTTGTTGCATGTCCTATAGGTTCTCGTTCCATCTGGATGTATTGTGATTCCTTTATAGTGTTTCGTTCTGAGTCTTTTTATAGTTTTTTTAATTATTCTCTCATAGTTTATTTCGCATATTTGATCTTTTCTTATTTTTTGTTGGATGATCTTGCATTTTTCCAAAGAATCAGCATCAAATACTGACCTTTATTCTTTTCTTTGACTCATTTCTGGCTTCCTTTGCTAATTCATCTGCAATCTCATTACCTCCGATCCTAACATGGGCAGGAATCCATTGTAGAATATTCACTCGGTTAAATGCCGAGCATGGCAAGCGAAGCCAGCTATTACACATATATATAAATATATTATAAATATATACGAGAAATTGAAAAATATATTTTTATAACACGAGAGTTAAAATACGTTCGTGCAATCTCGGGGTTTGTCCCGGTTATTCGTCTAATATCGAAATAATCTACAAAGGATAAATTATATATTATACTTTTTTATTTTAGCATTATAATTAATCATTAGTTTTGTGCTAAGATATTTTCATCTGATATCTTTGTGTACTCATCTAATGATATTTGACAATGTTTTTAGGCTTCTATTTACCACATACCCCGGTCTGAAGCGGTAAGTGTAATTTCTAAATTTTTGCAACAAAATATCAAGTGATTCAAGGGAGGAGGGGTAAACAATTATTTATGATCCATATAATATATATATATGAGAAAACAATAGAAAAAAATAAAAGTTCAGGTGTTGATATTAAAAACAATGAAGCCATATCCTGAACAAAAACACATATGTTTTTTAGATGGCAGAGCGCCATCTAGTAGAGAAAAAATAAACTAAACGTTTATTTAACTTGCTCCGTGATATTTGGCCAAACCAATTTCTGATAAATCAAGAAAAGCCATCCACGACGGCGTTTCGCGCTGTTGGCGCTCGTCAGCGTGGAGCAGGCTGTACCACTGAGACCAAAAATATTTTTGGTCCCAGAAGCTTCCCCGAAAAACCAAGAAATGTGTATTTAAGGCCAAACTTGCATAAATACGCTTAACACATTAGGAAACAATAGAAAAAATATATACAAGTATATATATTTAAAATAGAAAATAAATTTCAGGTAAAGAGGTTCTTTTAATTTTTATCTATAAGGGCCTTATAAAATTATTTCATTATTTTGAATATTTTACGTGATCCAGTCTCATTCCTGGAAATTATTGATCACACCTTGTATATTAAGATTTATTTAAAATTCAATTTTTACTAATTTCCTTTTGCAATTTGGAATATATGGAGTTTTAATACGTATAAAACTCATAAGGAATAATTTCCATATATCATCAGAATACGAGTATGTTTAAACGTTTAAGATGATATATGTTGTTACTATGCTCAACTGGTGACAAAATATAATTCACAAGTCTGTAATATGAAAAATGTAACATAATGGCGTATAGTTTAGACGTTTAATCTGACGGAAGAGGAGTCCTATACCTTTTAGGTGACATAAATGTGTCATGTATTTTTTAACCTAAAAGTAACCAGAGTTGGTGAAACCAACAATATACACCTAAGTAGACAGGAAGTATATACAGGATGGCGTCTATTTTTGAAGTTTAATTTGACGAGAGAGGAGTCCTATACTTTTTAGGTGACATAAATGTGCTATGTTTTTTAACCTAAAAGTAAACCAGAGTTGGTGATACTGACAATATACACCTAGGTAGACAGAGAGTATACAGGATGGCGTCTAGTTTTTACGTTTAATTTGACGGGAGTAGAGTCTTATACTTTTTTAGGTGACATAAATGTGTTATTGATTTACAAACATTAGGCCTCCAGGGAAAAGTTTATTTTTTTCAAATCATTTATTTATAAATATTTCTAGCTTTCGGACATATGAAAGCCCTTCTACAGAAGAAAATATTTACATTGAATCGCCAATACAATAAGAGTTAAAATCAAATAAAATGCTTCGGGTTTTTACAGTTATTTGAATGCAGAATCAGCGCGGGCCTCCATTGCGCGTGTTATTTACTTTGATATTCAGAGGCGATATCTTCATGTGTTATGTTTTTTAACCTGAAATGAATCCACAGTTGGTGATATTAACAATAGACACCTAGGTAGACAGGAAGTTTACAAGAAGTAATTAGGAAATAAGCAATAATTAATTTAGACGTAAGGTAGATGCAGAGAATATACAAAAGAAGTAATTAAGTTGTTGACTAAATAAATACATGAACTGGATAATTATAAAAAAGTTAGACAGATGAGGCGACCTTTATTTTAAAAGGCTAAATCTTCCAGGGTAAATTCCCAACTCTCGAAATTCTTTATATTATTTTGGTGCACCCTATTTGTACCATTTATAGAAAAATATAACAATAGAGTTCTTTTTATATGAAAAATAGAAGCTTCGGCCAGTTAGAGTTTTTTATTTTTCTCAACGTTTCGACAAACATATTTTGTCTTCGTCAGGAGAAATAAATAAAAATAAAGCATTTGGCAAGGCGTTGAAATTGTTCTGAGGTTGCAAGGGTGTTCTCACGTGATTTTTCGGATTTAGTACAATATCTAAAGCGCGAGTCAAAAACAAATATTAAACTCGTCAAAGACTATGATCTTGGAAATAAAAATATATAATAATAAAATTATCATCAAAATACATAAATAAAGTAATCCTCTAACTGGACGAAGTGTCTATTTTTCATATGAATATGAATGCCGGCCAGGCAGCCTCTATCTTTACGATAATTGAGTTCTTATTATTTGAGTGGTAAATATGCCATTGGTATTACACATTTGATCCTTAAATTAACCATAAGAACTTATAACGCAGTTTCTCTTTTTTTTCTTATGTTTTCATAACTCTCACAGGCTAAGTTCAGACCATTACTAAAAATATTATTTTATTTTGAAATAATTTTAACCGTGTGCTTATAAGCCATGTGGTATGTTTTAGACCGCGTCTCCTGTAGAAAGCCAGGCGGACATGGTGAGAAACTACTCTGGATATACCACACTATCATAAAATGTATGATGCACTCATGGTTAAAACTTCAGGAAGTGAAAATATTTTTGACTAGCCGAGTGACCCGGGCAACGCCCAGGGTTTACCCAAAGGGCCTGCAGAGACTTTAAAAGTATAGATATATATAGATATAAATAGCCGAGTGACCCGGGCAACGACCCAGGTTTACCCGAAGGACCCGCAGGTGAGAAACTATAGTAGAAAAATTTTAACAAATCAGAAAATGAAAGTGCAAACAACAGAACTACACTACTTTAAGGACATGAGAGCACATGCACAGTATCACCACACGTGTAACATTTTCAAAGACCCTGCTTAGGATTAAAACTTCTCAGAAGCATAACAATAGCACCAACCTAGAGTTAAACTGGTGTGGATGCATTCCTCTGGGAGTAAGACTTTTGAGAAATTCAGTAGGGAGTTATTTTGCTTCTCCTCATTCTAACACTCCAACTGTTAACACTGAGGAAACACTGACTCATGTTTGGTAAGCAATTTCAGGGAAGAAACTATAGACATTGGATTGAATAAATTATTAAATAAATTGCATTAAATAAAAATATATATATTATCAGATTTAAATAAATATTATTAGAGTGAAAAAAAAAGAAAAAAATTAATTAGAAAATAAAATTTCGAACAATACAACTATATTGCAGATAAGAAAAGAGGACCTTATTAAAAAATAAATAAACAAACTGCAATTCGACACTATCGATAATTCGACACTTTCGATAATTCGACCATTTTAAAAATCAAATTTTCAAGGTTGATTGTTGTTTAAATACAACTTTACCGGTAAAAAGGTATTACAGAGGCGAAGGCAGCCACTTTAAAATTAAACACAGGCTCTTGTAGGAAGAACCGAAATATTCAGAATGAATGGAAGTCTGAAATCTGAAGGACCAAAAGATATGGGTCATCTTTACATGTATGCTATCCAATGTTCGCACACTTGAAAAAGCCACTTAAAGTTGTCCGTGCGTAAACACAGGCTCTTGTAGCCAAGGTTTGTCCTTGAGCCTTATTTATAGTCATAGCAAAAGCCAACCTTAGTGAAAACTAACGCCTCTCTAGAATGAAGCGAAGGTTGGTACCTGAAGGGGCCAAAGATATTTCAGACACTATACAGTGTGTTCAACTTTGGGCACTGTCAGTATATGTGCTGCGAACAATACAACTATATTGCAGATAAGATAAGAGTACCTTATTAAAAAATAAATAAACTGCAATTCGACACTATCGATAATTCGACACTATCGATAATGCGACACTTTCGATAATTCGACACTTTCGATAATTCGACCATTTTAAAAATCAAATTTTCAAGGTTGATTGTTGTTTAAATACAACTTTACCAGTAAAAAGGTATTACAGAGGCGAAGGCAGCCACTTTAAAATTAAACACAGGCTCTTGTAGGAAGATCCCAAATACTCAGAATGAATGGAAGTCTGAAATTTGAAGGACCAAAAGATATGGGTCATCTTTACATGTATGCTATCCAATGTTCGCACACTTGAAAAAGCCACTTAAAGTTGTCCGTGCGTAAACACAGGCTCTTGTAGCCAAGGTTTGTCCTTGAGCCTTATTTATAGTCATAGCAAAAGCCAACCTTAGTGAAAACTAATGCCTCTCTAGAATGAAGCGAAGGTTGGTATCCAAAGGGGCCAAAGATATTTCAGACACTATACAGTGTGTTCAACCTTGGGCACTGTCAGTATATGTGCTTCGAACAATACAACTATATTGCAGATAAGATAAGAGGACCGTATTGAATAACAAACAAAATAAAAAATCTTTCAGGTGAAAAATTATAGGCATTGGTAAAAAAGTAAAAAAGAGAAATAGTAATTGGGGTTCTCTCTCTGTGTCTGCGGCGAGTCATATTACCACGCCTAGCTGTTAGGGGAGTGAATCTTCCACGGCCTTTTCGAGGCATGACAGAAGACGCTGAAAAAAAAAAAGGTAAAATAAGAACCAAGCAGAGGAAAACTATAAAACTGAAAGCCAGGACAGGCATAAAAAGAAAATTCCAAGCATGTGAGGAAACAATTGATGAAAAAAAAAAAGGATTCCAAAAAAAAAAAAAAAAAATACAGCAAAAAAGAAACCAGACACAAAAAGCAACAATTGAGTACACAAATACAGCATCAGCCTATTTATGAGAAGAAAAAAAAAAACAACAGACACAAAAATGGAGCTAAATTTAAATGAAAAACTATAAAAGATCAAGTAATCAAATCAGGCATTATGAAAGATACTGTTAAAAAGAAAATCAGACACAATAATCAGACAAAAGAATAAATGAGATTTTATTCTTTAGTTCATTTATTAAATAAGACACAAAAATGGAGCTAAATTCAAATGAAAAACTATAACAAATTAATAAAAAAAAAAAAGATCTAATCCAAATGTCACCATCATCAGACAAAAGAAAAAATGTCAATCTACAATTCGAAAAATAATATAAACTCAGCCTATTTCAAGCATGTGAGGAAACAATTGATGAAAAAAAAAAGGATTCCAAAAAAATACAGCAATAAAGAAACCAGACACAAAAAGCAACAATTGAGTACACAAAGTGTGCGAACATAGGATAGCATACATGTAAAGATGACCCATATCTTTTGGTCCGTCAGATCTCAGACTTCCATTCATTCTGAATATTTCGGTTCTTCCTACAAGAGCCTGTGTTTAATTTTAAAGTGGCTGCCTTCGCCTCTGTAATACCTTTTTACCGGTAAAGTTGTATTTAAACAACAATCAACCTTGAAAATTTCATTTTTAAAATGGTCGAATTATCGATAGTGTCGAATTGCAGTTTGTTTATTTATTTTTTAATAAGGTCCTCTTATCTTATCTGCAATATAGTTGTACAAGAGAAATAGTAATTGGGGTTCTGTGTCTGCGGCGAGGCATATTAGCACGCCCTAGCTGTTAGGGGAGTGAATCTTCCACGGCCTTTTCGAGGCATGACAGAAGACGCTGAAAAAAAAAAGGTAAAATAAGAACCAAGCAGAGGAAAACTATAAAACTGAAAGCCAGGACAGGCATAAAAAGAAAATGCCAAGCATGTGAGGAAACAATTGATGAAAAAGAAAAGGAAAAAGGAAAGAAACCAGACACAAAAAGCAACAATTGAGTACACAAAGCCTATCAAATAAAGCCATCAGCCTATTTATGAGAAGAAAAAAAACAACAGACACAAAAATGGAGCTAAATTTAAATAAAAAACTATAAAATATCAAGTAATCAAATCAGGCATTATGAAAGATACTGTAAAAAAGAAAATCAGACACAATAATCAGACAAAAGAATAAATGAGATTTTATTCTTTAGTTCATTTATTAAATAAGACACAAAAATGGAGCTAAATTCAAATGAAAAACTATAACAAAGTAATAAAAAAAAAAAAGATCTAATCTAAATGTCACCATCATCAGACAAAAGAAAAAATGAGATTTTATTCTTGAGTTCATTTATTCTTTTGTATGATGCTGTTGCTGAAACGTCACACACGATTAAATTATTTGGATTAGGTCTTATCAATGAGAAAAAAAAAGATGCCAAAGAGAGATGAAAAGATTCCAAAAAAGATAACCAGATACAAAAATTGTGCTAAATTAAAATGAAAAACTATAACAAACACTTATAAAAGAAAATTACTATAGAATAAAAGTAATAATTCAATCTAAAATTCGAAAAATAATATAACCTCAGCCTATTTATGAGAAAAAAAAAACGTTGCCAAAGACATTAGGAAAGATAATGCAAATAAGAAACATACACAAAAATTGATCCAAAAAAGATAACCAGATACAAAAATTGCGCTAAATTAAAATGAAAAACTATAACAAACATTTATAAAAGAAAATAAATATAGAATAAAAGTAATAATTCAATCTACAATTCGAAAAATAATATAACCTCAGCCTATTTATGAGAAAAAAAAAACGTTGCCAAAGACATTAGGAAAGATAATGCAAATAAGAAACATACACAAAAATTGAGCTCTATTTAAATGAAAAAATTATAACAAAGTACTTACAAATCAAATACAAATAAGCAAATGAATGCAGAAATTAGTAAAAATTAGTAAATAAGAATTAGTAAAAGGTAAACAAAATACGGATTTCAAAACAAACGAACCGTTGATGATAAATGCAAAAAATCTACGATTGTAAAATAGATTAAATTAAAAAATAAAAATAACTGTTAACATTAGGAAAATAAAAACAGGCCTATGACACGAAGAAAAAAATAACGAAAATTTTGGTATATAGATTGTTATGTGTAGTTCAGAATCTTCGGAGGAGATAGCTCAAGACTTTACAATGGAAAACTCTGTTACGGTATTATCTATATAGATGTCGCCGGTTGTCTGTTTTTTTTTAAGGAGGCAGAAATAATTTTATTCTCGCTGGGTATCTCGTGAGTCTTCAATAAAGGTCACTGTAATATCTTTCAGAGTTATGGTCTGAATCCCGATATATACATGCTAAAACGTACAACTACCTTAAGTTTTGTCCATGAGTGATGCATTCAGAAATAAATTGAAGTTTTAGAAAATTAGCCTGCCATATTGTTGTTGTTGTTGCTTATTCCTCAAGTTGTTTAAACGATCTCCATTAGGTTCCATTGTCTCAGCTTTTCTATTATAGTCCTATATATATGTATGAATCGAAAACCTTCAATTATAATTTTTTAAAAACTTGGAAATTGATATTTAATAGAAATTAGAGAGTGCTAAAAGTGCTTATTTACTTCTCGCGGTATTGGATATTTTCTTTTTCATATTACATGGAATTAAATATGTGCTTATGAAAAATTTTCGAAATGCTTTGATTTTAGTAAAGAAATTTGATTAATAAATTCTCATGCCAATAATCATTAGAGAATAATTTTGAAGAACAAATGATTCTGTGAAGCGCATTTTCTTTAAATTACCGCATTACAAGTTATAAAATAATTCGGCTTATCGACATGTATATCAAAGTTCCAAAATATAGCTTATATGAATTCATAGCGACTTCAATTTCCTAAAACAGAAGATTATATAATATCCATGAAGTTACCTCAGCCACAATCTCAGTAAATAAATACTCTGAGAATTTTGGAAGACTTCAATAATTCCACCTCTATTCTTCTAAATATTTTTGTTTCCCAATATCTTCAAAGAAGGAATAATTCGTATTATTTTCAATTATTTATATTAGTATAAAGAGACTTCAAATATTACCGCAATATAAAAAATTGACTTTCATTCTACTAACCTATATATTTGTGTGTCCTTCCAATGACTTGCTACATTCAGCCATCTGGGAATGAAGGCTTCGCATCACACGTGAGTAGAACTTTGAATTGTATCCACTACATCTATAAAAATAAAGGTCACTTCTCTCTTCAAAATAAACGTCAAAACTTTACGCCATATATTTTGGTCATAGATTTGGCTTAACCGTTTGCCAGCTACTAACCTTTTTGGCAGATTGCGAAGATTTCAGTTGATCCCTTGTGGATCTCATAGAATAAACCCCGCCCTGGACTGAAGAGGGCCATTAGCCTGAAACCATGATCTCCGGGTGTGTACTTCTAAGTTTTACAAAGCTGGTGCTGTGAATTTGTCACCGACCCGATGCCGCTAGTGTGCGGCGACAGTCAATAGATGGCGTCTAGTTGTGGCGTCTATTTTGAAGGGAGAAGTCACCTTTATTTTTAAAGATCAATATCCTCCCAGCAAGATTTTCATCTCTATATGCTATATAATAATATATAAAACGTTTATATATTATAGTAATGGTACAACCCTTTTTTTAAACAAGTGGGTACCTTTAGAGTAATATGAATGATAAATATTTTAAATGCATTTACATATATACAACCGTGCAGAGTAATTAATATTAATTAAATGAGAGAGCCACAAGAAAATTCTCAATTTAAAATATTAGTTTGGTTATTGAAATTTTATGAAATATAGTGCTATATTAAAATGGTTTTTTACCTATTTGAATATTTTTCTAAATCATCTTATTATACGAAATTTGAACTTCTTTAAAATATTTTAAAGAATCTTGGCTTTAGTGTAGACGTGTCAGTAATAAAATCTCTTGCCAATAATCAGCAGAGGATAGTTTTTAGTTACAAATATACTAACGGACAAAACTTTAAGGTAGTGGAGAGTCTTTAATGCCGACGGTTGTCTGTTTTTTGAAGGAGACAGAGACAATTTTGTTTACACCTGGTTATCTCGTTTGCCTTCCATAAAGATCACTGTGTATCAAATATCTTTCTGGGTTATTATCTGAATCCCGGTACACATGCTAAAATGCTAAAATACAACTTCCTTGTGTTTTGTCGATTAAGTAATTATAAAATGATCTTTTTTTTTTTAAATGCCATACTACATGTTATGAACTGTTTCTGTATTTCCACTCATATGTCAGAGATTTAGAATATAGCATATACAAATCCATAGCCGCCTCAATTTGTAAATATAGTGAATGCTATCTGAGTCTATATAACAACCATAAAGTTACTCAGCCGAATTCTAATCAGTCTCCCTTGACATTTTGCAAAATTTCACTATTTCCATCTATAATATTTTCTCAAATATTTGTATTCAATATCTTCAAGAGAGAAAATTATATTTAATATTGACACAACACAAACCACATAATGTGCCATCTTTTTTATTATTATTTTTAATTTAATTGCAATAGCAAAAATAGAATTATAATCGTCTGATGTGTGTCCTTCCAATGACTTGCTACACACAGCCGCCAGGATATCGAGGCATCAGGCCGCAAGTAAGTACAACGCTTTGAATTGTGTATACACTATTTAGCTTAAATACAAAAACATTTGCTAAAAGCAATTTCTCATCAAACAGTCATTTTAATTGTATATGCTATATGGAATATAATATTTTATAACACTCATTAGGTTTTTAGCTATAACAATTTTCTAAATAGTTTCTACGAAAACGATTGAATATTCATTTTATTTTCTAACCTGATTATCATTTCAAAATTCTTCTGTTCCCTCTTTTTTTTTCAAAAGAGATAGGGTACTGTTGTGAAACTTTATTTTATACAAAAATGTGGTCAATATGTGCTTTTCAATGTTTTCTTTTTAAATCATAATAAAATTATTATTGCATGATATGATAGCATTGGTAAAAAAATTATTATTTCATATTGATTAATAATATTTTGTGTTTCGCAATAAAAATATCTTTAAATAACTTCTGCTTGCATATTTTGATAAATAATCTGTATTTTTAGATGGCAATGCCCGGAGGAGGCCCCCCGCCTGGAATGGTAATTGCCATTTCTCATATTCCTACATGGGGTCGGTGGACGAGTGATTTAAACCGAAGGTTTCAGAGCTCTACGACCCGAGATCGAATCCCGCATTGGTCACTTTTTTTCTAATTAAAAATAAAATGTTCCAATTATAGCGCCGGCTCTTGAAAAGGTCCAACATCACCAGCGAGTGCAAGTAATTGAACAGATCTCTGGCACACTTGTAAGTAAAAAGTCGAACTCTTTTTCACATGTGTAGATATGTGGTGCAATTGTTTTTACTGTAAGTGCACCACATGTCTACACGTGTGAAAAATAGTTCGACTTTCCACTTACAAGTGTGCCAGAGATCTGTTCAATTAATATATCTTTTTTTTTTCAAATACTCTATATATATATACTCTCTAGGGATTATTTAAAATATTCTTACATTTCAATGTAAAACCTATGGAAACTATTGTTATATAAATCTAAATTAATTATCATAACAGATGACGCGTTAAAGTATCATAATTTAAATCTAAATAGGTCGGATGTTTTAGGTAAAATTTAAAGATTGTTTCTCATATTGATTTCACAGGTAGATCATAGGTCCAGATTGTGGCCTATATAAATCCAGAGCGGCATCAATTTTCAAAATAATGAGTGCGATTTGAATTTATATAACAACTATAAAGTCACTAATTAACAATATAATCAAATAGACTCGCTGGACACTTTGCAAAATGTCATTATTTTCCAACTATAATATTTACGAAATCTTTGTTTTCAATTGAATTGTATTATTGTTTTTTTTATTTATAAAATGATATTTATTATTAACAACCAATATTTAAATCGCAAAATTGAATTATAGAGTTATAATCGATTGATTTGTCTCTCCTTCCACCGACTTGCTATCCACAGCCCCCAGGAAATCAGGGCTTCAGGACCCAAGTGTGTACAACTCTTTGAAAAAAATTGTGGGTATCTACTAATAAACCTTTAAAGAATTAAACACATTTTCTTTTAATATAAACATTTTCCATCAAACATTCATTTTAATTTTGGATGTGTGTGTGTGTTATATGGAATATATTACTTTATAACTCTAATTAGGTGTTTTCTTAAAACAAAGTGTTCAAAATAGTTTCTACGATAACGGTAGAATTTTCATTTTATTCTCATATCTTACTCAAATTCTAAATATTTCTTTCCCTCTTTTTTTGTAATAGCAAAAAGGTAATTGTTGTAAAACTTCATTTCATTAAAAAATTTGGTCAATGTGTGCTTCATAATTTATTGAAAATCCTAATTATATTATTTTTATTCGATTTCTGGTATTTGCCTAAATTTTATTATTTCAAATTGATAAATAAAAGTTTGTGTGTTTCACAATGAAATAACTTCCTTTTGCATCTTTTGATTCATATTTTGTATTGTTTAGATGGCAAGGGCTGGAGGAGGTCCCCCACATCGAATGGTAATTGCCATTTCTTCTACATGAGGGTCGGTGGACGATTGATCTAAACCGATCGTTTCCGACCGCTACTACCTGGAATGAATCCCGCATTGGGATTTTTTTTTCTAATTAAAAATAAACTGCTCCAATTAGGCGCCCGATTCTTGAAAAAGTTCAACCCCACCAGCATGTGCAAGTAAGCGAAAGGCTCTGGCACACTTGTAAGTGCAGAGGTCGAACTAATTTTCACATGTGCAAACATGTGGTGCACTTAGAGTAAAAGCTATTGCCAACTTCTATCCATTATTATTATCATGGCTACGTATACTAGGGATAATTTCAAAATATTCTTACATTTCAATGTAACACCTATAAAAACTATTGCTATATAAATCTAAACATTTGGTAAAATTTAAAGATTGCTTCTTATAGATGGAAATTTTGTCGCGGAAGGATGTTGAGCTATAAAAAAGGTCCCCTTTCGTTCGAAATAGACGTCAAAACAAGACGTCCTCTATATTTTGGCGATAGATTCGACCTAGCCATTTGCCATCTACTAACCTTTTTAGCAGAGTGAAGATTTTATTTGATCCCTTGTGGATCTCATGGAATAAAGCCTGCCCTGAACTGAAAAGGTCCATTAGCCTGAAACCCTGGTTTCTGGGTCAATGCTTCTCAATTATTCAAAACTGATGTTTAGTCCCTTTATCGACAACCCGAGGCCGTTAGTTTGTGCCGACGGTCAATAGATGGCGTCTAGTTTTGACGTCTATTTTAAAGGAGAAATGACCTTTATTTTATTTTGATCTAAATCCTCTTGAAAAAAATTTCATCTATTTGACTTCTATATCCAACCTAATAAAATTTAAAACGTTTTAAATATAATATTCATAACTTTTTCACAATAAGGATTAATTAGGTTAATGCGTACCTTGATAGTAATATGTTGATGAATAGTTTCAAAGCATTTTCATATTTTTCAACCGTTTAGTTTAATTCATATAAATACAATGACGAACCACACACATACGCAACCACAAACATAATTCACAATTTTAAAATATTTTTAGGTATTGTAATTTCCTAATTTTAGAGCCAAAATGGGTTATTTACGGTTATATAAATATTTTCTAAATCATCTTATTAAATGGAATTTAATATTCTCTTGAAAATATTTTAAACAACCTTAGCTTTAGTGGAGACGTGTGAATAATAAATTCTAATGTGCATAATCATTGAAGGATAATCTTAAGGAACAAATAATTCTGAGAAGATCATTTTCTTTAAAATGACACACTACAAGCTATGAACTATATCAGTAAATTCACAGGTATATCATAGTTTCAGAATATGGCCTATATAAATCTAGAGCTGCCTTTAAAATAATGAGTGCTACCTGAATCTATATAAATAACTATAAAATTACTTAGTCACAATTCAATCAAAAAGACCTCCTGGACACTTTGCAAATTTTCATTTTTTTCCACTTATAATATTTACAAAATCTTTGCACTCAATATCCCAAGAGAGAAAATTATATTTAATATTGACAACCACATAATGTGCTACCTTATTCTTTTTTTAATCGACTGATGTGTATCTCCTTCCACTGACTTATTAGGCACAGCCCCCAGGATATCAAGGTTTTAGACCACAAATAACTACAACTCTTTGAAGTGTGTATCCAGTGTTAAGCTAAAATACAAAAGCGTTTTTATATAATTCATCAAACATTCATTCAATTTTGGATGTTACATGGAATATATTATTTTATAACTCTCATTAAGCTTTTAGTCAAAACAATGTTAGAAATAGTTTCTACGATAACGGAAGATATTCATTTTATTTTCTGACCCGATTTCATGTTAAATATTTCTTTCTCCCCTATTTGATAGCAGAAAGAGTTCAGTGTTTATTTTATACAAAAAGGGGTCAATATGGGCTTCCTAATGTTTCATTAAAAATCCTAAAACTTTCTTTTATTTGATTTCGGGCATTTGTCAAATTTTTACAATTTTAAATTGATGAATACATTTTCTATGAAAATAGAATTTTTGCCTGTAGAAGAGCAAATGTTTTGCTTGAAAACTTGTAGAATAAAAAAAAAATAAAAAAAACTCTTTACCTTAATTTCAATTATTCTCCCTTTTTCAAATAATTTCTAGGTAACTTTTGCTAACAATTTGTGTAACATAAAATTGATAAATAATATTTAAGGTATCGTTATAAAATATATTCAAAATATTTTCTTTTTGCATCTTTAAATCCATATTCTGTATTGTGTAGATGCCAATGCCCGGAGGAGGTCCCCCGCCTGGGATGGTAATTGCCTATCTTATATTTCTACATAAGGGTCGGTGGACGAATGATCTAAACCGATGGTTTCCGACCTAAGTTCATTTCATATAAATACAATGATAAACCACACACACACTTACAAAGCCACGAACATAATTCTCAATTTTAAAATATTTTAGGTATTGTATTTTCTTGAATTTTAGAGCTAAAAACGGTTATTAATCTATTTGGATATTTTTCGAAATAATCTTATTATATGGAATTTTATATGCTCTTTAATTTATTTAAAGTATTTTAGCTTTAGTGAAGACAGGTTAGTAATAAAATCTCATGTTAATAATCATTAGAGCATAATTTTAAGGAACAAATAATTCTAAGATGATCTTTTTCTTCAAAATGGCACACTAAAAAATATGAACTATTTCAGTAAATTCACAGGTATTTCATAGTTTTAGAATATGGCCTATATAAATCTGAGCGGCCTCAAATTTCAAAAAATAGTGAGTGCGGCCTGAATCAATAAAATAACTATAAAGTTACTTAGTCGCAATCTAATCAAATAGACTCCCTGAACAATTTGCGAAATTTCATTATTTTCTACCTATAATATTAACAAAATTCGTTGTATTCAATAACTTTGAATGAGAAAATTATTTTCATTATTGATAACTAATATACAAATCGCAATATCGAATTGAGAATTTAATCGACTGATGTGTGTCTCTTTCCACAGGTGGGCTATCCACATCCCCCCAGAAATCATGTATTCAGGCCGCAAGTAAGTACAACTCTTTGTGAATTGTATTTATCTACTAATGAACTCTTTAAAATATAAATCATATTTTAATTTAATAAGCAATTTTTCTACAAATATTCATTTTAATTTTGACTGTTATATGCAAAATATATTATTTTATAACTCTCACTAGGTGTTTTGCCAAAACAATTTTCAAAATAGTTTCTATGATAACAGTAGAATATTCATTTTATTTTCTGACCTGGTTTCATATTAAATTTTTCTTTCCCCCCTTTAAAATATAATAAAGGGTTCTGTTTTAAAATTTTATTTTATACAGGGGCTTTATATATGGGCTTCCTAATGTTTTTTTAAAAATCCTAAAGTTTTCCTTCTATTTGATTTTCAGCATTTGTCAAATTTCTACTATTTTATTTTGATAAATAATAAAGGAAGAATATGTTTTCTATATGATTAGAAGTTTTTGCTTGTAGAAGAGCAAATATTTCTCTCGAAATCTTGTAAAATCAAAATTGAAAGAAATTCTTTACCTAAATTACATTTATTCTTCCTTTTTAAAATAAATTCTAGGTAACTATTGCTCATATAAAATTGATTAATAATATTTTATGTATCATAATAAAATATATTTAAATAATTTCTGTTTGCATCTTTTGTTCCATATTCTGCATTGTTTAGATGCCAATGACCGGAGGAGGTCCCCCGCCTGCGATGGTAATTGCCATTTCTTATATTTCTACATAAGGGTCAGTGGACGAGTGATCTAAACCGATTGTTTCCGACCTCAGTTCATTTCATATAAATACAATGACGAACCACACACACACTTACACAGCCACAAACATAATTCTCAATTTGAAAATATTTTAGGTATTGTATTTTCGTGAATTTTAGAACTAAAAACGGTTATTTATCTATTTGGATATTTTTCTCAATCAACTTATTATATTGAATTTGATAGGCTCTTTAATTTTTTAAAAGGACTTTGACTTTAGTGAAGACAGGTTAGTAATAAAATCTCATGTTAATGATCATTAGAGCATAATTTTAAGGAACAAATAATTCTTGGGATGATCTTTTTCTTCAAAATGGCACACTAAAAGCTATGAACTATTTCAGTAAATTAACAGGTATATCATAGTATTAGAATATGGCCTATATAAATCTGGGGAGGCCTCAAATTTCAAAATTAGTGAGTGCGGCCTGAATCTATAAAATAACTATAAAGTTACTTAGTCACAATCTAATCAAATAGACTCCCTGGACACTTTGCAAAATTTAATTATTTTCCAACTATAATATTTACAAATTCGTTGTATTCAATAACTTTGAATGAGAAAATTATTTTCATTATTGATAACTAATATACAAATCGCAATATCGAATTGAGAATTTAATCGACTGATGTGTGTCTCTTTCCACAGATGGGCTGTCCACATCCCCCCAGAAATCATGGATTCAGGCCGCAAGTAAGTACAACTCTTTGTAAATTGTATTTATCTACTAATAAGCTATTTTTAAAATAAAACACCTTTCAAATACATATAACGATTTTTCTACAAATATTCATTTTAATTTTGAATATTATATGCAAAATATATTATTTTATAACTCTCACTAGGCGTTTTGAAAAACAATTTTCAAAATAGTTTCTATGAATACAGTAGAATATTCATTTTATTTTCTGACCTGATTCCATGTTGAAATTTTTCTTTCCTCCCTTTTAAAAAGCAGAAAGGGTTGTGTTGTAAATCTTCATTTTATACAAAAATTGGGTCAATATAGGCTTCTTATTGTTCTATTAAAAAACCTAATGATTTTCATTTTATTTGATTACTAGAATTTGTCAAATTTCATTTTTTCAGTTTGAGGAAAATGATTGTTTATTTTTCACAATAAAATATTTTCAAAAAAACTTCTATTTGCATCAATTGAATCTTATTTTTTATTGTTTAGATGGCAATGCCTGGAGGAGGTCCCCCGCCTGGAATGGTAATTGCCATTTCTTATATTTCTACATGGGGTCGATGGATGAGTAGTCTAAACTGAGGTTTCCGACCCTTACGACCCGAGATCGAATCCCGCATTGACTACTTTTTTTCTAATTAAAAATAAAATGTTCCAATTAGGCCCCCCAATTCTTGAAAAGGTCTAACCCCACCAGCTAGTACATGTGATCGAACAGGTTCTGGCACACATGTAAGTGCAAAGGTCGAACAGCTTTTCACATGTGTAGACATCTGGTACACTTAGAGTAAAAGCGATTGACAACTTCCAACCATCACGATTATCATCGCCACCTATATATATACTAGGGGAATATTTTCAAAATTTCTTACATATCAATGTAAAATCTATGGAAACTATTGTTTTAAAAATCTAAATAAATTGGAGGTCTTAGGTAAAATTTAAAGATTGTTTCTTATAGATGGAAATTTTGCTGGGGGAGGATATTGAACTATGAAAAGATGTCACCTTTAGGCCAGAATAGACAACAAAACAAGACTACATCAATATTTTAGCCATAGATTTGACCTAACAATATAAAATCTACTAATGTTTTGGCTGATTGTTAAGATTCCATTTGAACCACTTGTGGATTTCATGCAATAAACCCGCCCTGGACTGACGGGGGCCATTAGCCTGAAACCACGGTCTCCAGGTAAACACTTCTCAGTTTTCCAAAACTGATGTTGTGTTACTTAATCACGGACCCGAAGCCGTTGGTTTGCAACGACGGTCAATATATGGCGTCTAGTTTTGATGTCTATTTTGAAAGGAGAAGTGACCTTTATTTTCATAGATCAATATCCTCTTGGAAAAATTCCAATATTTTTGTCTTCTATATGCAATATATAATAATATTTTAAACGTTTAAAATATAGTGTTTATAACATATATTTTATACAATAAGGATTTATTAGGTAAGTGGGTACTTTAAAAGTAATATGATAACAAAAATTGCAATGCATTTTTAAATTTCTTTTACAAAACAGTTAAGTTTAATTCATATAAATACAATGGAGAACCACACACACAGCCACAAACATATTACTCAATTTTAAAATATTTTAGGTATTGTGAATAAATAAATCCTAGAGCTGTGAAAACGGTTTTTTGACTATTTAGATTTTTTCTAAATCATCTTATTTACGGAATTTGATATATTCTTGAAAATATTTAGAAGTATCTTGGCGTGAACGTGTCTGTAATAAGATCTCATGGTAATGATAATGATCATTAGAGGATAGTTTTATATATATATAAGGAATAAATCAATTTTAGATTATCATTTTCTTTGAAATGGCACTACAAGCTATGAAATATTTCAGTAAATTCACAGCTATATCATAGTTTTAGAATATGGCCTATATAAATCCCGAGTGGCCTCAAATATCAAAAATAGTGAGTGCCACCTGAATCTATATAATAAATATAACTATTCAAATAGACTCCCTGGACACTTGACGATATAAAATAATGGACTGGACGACACACCTAAGAAGAGAAGAAGAGGATGGCGGAGGAAGTATGGAGAGACCATTTGGCCCACCCTCAGTAGAGGAAGGTATTGAAGGAGGAGGAGGAGAAGGACACTGCAAAATTTTTTATTTTCCACCTATAATATTTTCAAAATTCCTGGCTTTCAATAACTTCGAATGAGAAAATTATGTTTATTATTGACAACCAATATCCAAATCGCAATATCGAATTATAATCGACTGATGTGTGTCTCCTTCCACTGTCTGGCTATCCACAGGCACCAGGATATCAAGGCTACAGGCCGCAAGTAAGTACAACTTTGAATTGTTTATTCATTCAATAATAAACTATAAAAAGAAATTAAACACATTTTATTTTGATATAGAAAATATTCATCAAACATGCATTCAATTTTGGATTATATTGAAAAAAATATTTTTTAACTCTTATTAGGAGTTTTCTTAAAACAATGTTCAAAATTGTTTCTACGATACCAGTAGAATGTTATTATCTTCTTAATGCTCTATTAAATATCCTAATAATTTACATTTTATTCTATTTCTGGCATTTGTCAATTTTACTATTTCAAATTGATAAATAATATTTTATATTTCGCAATAAAATATCTTCAAATAACTTATTTTTGTATCTTTTGATTCATAATTTGTATTGTTTAGATGGCAATGCCTGGAGGAGGTCCCCCGCCTGGGATGGTAATTGCAATTTCTTATATTCCTACATGGGGTCTGGGACGAGTGGTCTAAACCTATGGTTTCCGAATTCTTCGACCCGGGATCGGATCCCGCTTTGGGAACTTTTTTTAATTAAAAATAAAATGCTCCAATGGCCCCCGATTCTTGCAAAATTCCAACCCCACCAGCGAGTACAAGTAATCGAACGGGGCTCTGGCACACTTGTAAGTGCAAAAGTCGAACTTCCTTTCACACGTGTAGACATGTGGCACTTACAGTAAAAGCAATTGCCAAATTCTATCCATCATGGCCTATTCCTAGGATACTAGGAATAATTTTAAAATATTCTTGCATTTAAATGTTAAAACTATGAAACAATTGTTATATAAATCTATAAAGGTTGGAGTTTTTCAATAAAATTTGAAGACACCTACTTATATGTACATAAATAATATTTATTAATGATAATATATGGGTAAAATAGATATTTTAAAAATATATATATTCTCTTCCACTATGATAAATCTCCCTATATATCCATATATATCTACTTATATAATTGCCTTATTCTGTCTGTCTGAAGCTCACTGTCTGAAGCTCACGGATAGAATGCGCGCCCATTGGCTGCCGGCGAAACACGTGACCTCCCTGCCCCCTCTAGACAACCCTGTTATCAGCTGTGTGATACATACACCTGTCTATAGCGGCCATTCTAGACAACCCTGTTATCAGCAGTGTGTTACATCCACCTGTCTATACAGACCACTCTGTCTATAGCGGCCACTCTAGACAACCCTGTTATCAGCTGTGTGATACATCCACCTGTCTATACAGACCATCCTGTATATAGCGGCCATTCTAGATAACCCTGTTATCAGCTGTGTGATACATACACCTGTCTATAGCGGCCACTCTAGACAACCCTGTTATCAGCTGTGTGATACATCCACCTGTCTATACAGACCACCCTGTCTATAGCGGTCACTTTAGGCAACCCTGTTATCATCAGTGTGTTACATTCACCTGTCTATACAGACCACCCTGTCTATAGCGGTCACTTTAGGCAACCCTGTTATCAGCAGTGTGATACATACACCTGTCTATACAGACCACCCTGTCTATAGCGACCACTCTAGACAACCCTGTTATCAGCTGTGTGATACATCCACCTGTCTATACAGACCACCCTGTCTATAGCGGCCACTCTAGGCAACCCTGATATCAGCTGTGTGATACATCCACCTGTCTATACAGACCACCCTGTCTATAGCGGCCACTCTAGGCAACCCTGTTATCAGCTGTGTGATACATCCACCTGTCTACACAGACCACCCTGTCTATAGCGGTCACTTTAGGCAACCCTGTTATCAGCAGTGTGATACATACACCTGTCTATACAGACCACCCTGTCTATAGCGACCACTCTAGACACCCCTGTTAAGAGCAGTGTGTTACATCCACTGTCTATACATACCATCCTGTCTATAGCGGCAACTCTAGACAACCCTGTTTTCAGCTGTGTGATACATCCACCTGTCTATACAGGCCACCCTGTATACAGCGTCCACTCTAGACAACCCTGTTATCAGCTGTGTGATACATACACCTGTCTATAGCGGCCATTCTAGACGACCCTGTTATCAGCAGTGTGTTACATCCACCTGTCTATACAGACCACCCTGTCTATAGCGGCCACTCTAGACACCCCTGTTATCAGCAGTGTGCTACATCCACCTGTCTATGCAGACCACCCTGTCTATAGCGGTCACTTTAGGCAACCCTGTTATCAGCAGTGTTACATCCACCTGTCTATACAGACCACCCTGTCTATAGCGGCCACTCTAGACACCCCTGTTATCAGCAGTGTGCTACATACACCTGTCTATACAGACCACCCTGTCTATAGCGGTCACTTTAGGCAACTCTGTTATCAGCAGTGTGATACATACACCTGTCTATACAAACCACCCTGTCTATAGCGACCACTCTAGACACCCCTGTTATCAGCAGTGTGTTACATCCACCTGTCTATACATACCATCCTGTCTATAGCGGTCACTTTAGGCAACCCTGTTATCATCAGTGTGCTACATCCACCTGTCTATACAGACCACCCTGTCTATAGCGGTCACTTTAGGCAACCCTGTTATCAGCAGTGTGATACATCCACCTGTCTATACAGACCACCCTGTCTATAGCGACCACTCTAGACAACCCTGTTATCAGCTGTGTGATACATCCACCTGTCTATACAGACCACCCTGCCTATAGCGGCCACTCTAGGCAACCCTGTTATCAGCAGTGTGTTACATCCACCTGTCTAAACAGACCACCCTGTCTATAGCGGTTACTTTAGGCAACCCTGTTATCATCAGTGTGTTACATTCACCTGTCTATACAGACCACCCTGTCTATAGCGGTCACTTTAGGCAACCCTGTTATCATCAGTGTGTTACATTCACCTGTCTATACAGACCACCCTGTCTATAGCGGTCACTTTAGGCAACCCTGTTATCAGCAGTGTGATACATCCACCTGTCTATACAGATCACCCTGTCTATAGCGGTCACTTTAGGCAACCCTGTTATCATCAGTGTGCTACATCCACCTGTCTATACAGACCACCCTGTCTATAGCGGTCACTTTAGGCAACCCTGTTATCAGCAGTGTGATACATACACCTGTCTATACAGACCACCCTTGTTATAGCGACCACTCTAGACAACCCTGTTATCAGCTGTGTGATACATCCACCTGTCTATACAGACCACCCTGTCTATAGCGGCCACTCTAGGCAACCCTGTTATCAGCAGTGTGTTACATCCACCTGTCTAAACAGACCACCCTGTCTATAGCGGCCACTCTAGACACCCCTGTTATCAGCAGTGTGCTACATCCACCTGTCTATACAGACCACCCTGTCTATACCGGTCACTTTAGGCAACCCTGTTATCATCAGTGTGTTACATTAACCTGTCTATACAGACCACCCTGTCTATAGCGGTCACTTTAGGCAACCCTGTTATCAGCAGTGTGATACATACACCTGTCTATACAGACCACTCTGTCTATAGCGACCACTCTAGACAACCCTGTTATCAGCAGTGTGTTACATTCACCTGTCTATACAGACCACCCTGTATATAGCGGCCATTCTAGATAACCCTGTTATCAGCTGTGTGATACATACACCTGTCTATAGCGACCACTCTAGACAACCCTGTTATCAGCTGTGTGATACATCCACCTGTCTATACAGACCACCCTGTCTATAGCGGACACTTTAGGCAACCCTGTTATCATCAGTGTGCTACATCCACCTGTCTATACAGACCACCCTGTCTATAGCGGTCACTTTAGGCAACCCTGTTATCAGCAGTGTGATACATACACCTGTCTATACAGACCACCCTGTCTATAGCGACCACTCTAGACAACCCTGTTATCAGCTGTGTGATACATCCACCTGTCTATACAGACCACCCTCTCTATAGCGGCCACTCTAGGCAACCCTGTTATCAGCTGTGTGGTACATCCACCTGTCTATACAGACCACCCTGTCTATAGCGGCCACTCTAGGCAACCCTAGGAAGCAAGATGTATACAAGGTCAAGGGATGGGAATCGAACCCACGACCTTCCGCTTACCGGGCAGATGCCATGACCACTAGGTTATAGGCTCATTATTTCTTTATACCGTTATTATACCGTTATATTATATATAGTTAAAACATTTTAAAAACACACAGCTTGGAACGGGACGTTTCACAAGAGTGACATCCATGGCGCCAATTTATAAATGTAACGAATAGTATTTGAATTAAAACGTTTTTGAAATATATTCGCACTCGGGTAAAACCCGGGCATTGCACGGGCCATTCGTCTAGTATATATATATGTGAAAAATATATTTAAAAAATAAAATAATAAAAAAGGTCAGGGGTTGGTATTAAAATCAAAAAATGCATTTACTGACCATATTTGATACACATTGACCTTAATTGAAGACACACGAGATAACCAAGTCTGAACAAAATTGGCTATGTCTGCTTTAAAAAAACATACGACCAGTGTGATATCAAAGACTTTTACTTCCTAAAGTTCTTATTTTACGAAATATTTTTTTATTTGCATTGGATATATAGTGAATAATTCTTGTTTTTATATTATTTACAAAGAATAACATTTTTTGTTTATCTATAAATTAATATTTGCATTGGTTAGATGGTCATGGATGGAGGTCCCCGGCCTGTGATGGTAAGTACCAGCAGTTCCTATATATATTCTTCTATTTATACGTAACTTATGGAACTTATTGTTTATAAATCTGAATAGAATGGCGATTTGACAAATTAAGTAACAAATGTGCTCATTAGTATAATTTTTATCAACAATATAAGTTGTATATTATTAGTATTATAATATTTATGAGAGAGAAAGAAAGAGATTAATATAAGTTTTTTATTTAAATAAATATAATCCTCCATTGTGGCAAAAAAAATATCTATATATATATTTGTTACAAACCACGGAAATTTCTAAACTTTTTTTAAATAGAATAAAGGCAGTGGAGGATTCAAGTTGCTTTTGTGGTATGGAGGAACAAACCTCAAGACATCTACTGATCGATTGCCCAGCATTTCAAGATTATAGAATTAAGAATGAACTAGTTGTTTGTGAACTTAACGATTTGTTTTCCTATCAAAAATCATATTTAAAGTTCAATTCATTTTGTAAATACATTCTAAACTTTCTACAAAATCAGGATCTCTAATGTTTTCATGCGTTGAATAATGTAAATAACTTATGTAAATAAACCTTTCTCCTTGTTTGGCGTAAGTATCTCTTGCAGGATATAGCGCTTTGGAAATAAAATGATTGGTAATTGGTAATAAAGCAATTTTTAAGTATAGTATAATCGTTTGTTTAAAAGAACTAACAGTAATGCGTCACACAGAATATTTGTCATTTTGGAATAGCAAAGCAATCATTTTTGACGATTCTATGTCACATATAAAATATAAGAACTTTCATATGTAGGACTTTCATAAAAATGAAGTTTTAAAAACCACTGCTTAAGTTAGATCACACAATTCATAAGTTAGAAATGAAGTAAGACGATTGATTGGTCTAACAAAGTTTTGAAATAACCTAGATCATTCTTTTGAAAACCCTCAATAATTACACACACACACGATGATAATATTTTATATTTGTGGAAAAAAGTTCCTTTGAATTAAATCATTTTATCTTTAATTCGTTATCTCAAGAGAGTTGACTTAATAAGATTAAAAAATCAATCAAAAATGAATTGTGCGACCGCTTTAATGTTGCCTCATATCGCATTTCACAGGTTCCATCGTGTAAGAGGATCACGATAATATTGGATATTTGTTTTATTACATTAGGCTTAATCTTTTGTAGATGGTTTTATTATATATGCATTTTATAAAATATTATTTTATAAATGAAAAAAAAAGCATCAAGGGCTGCGTATCTTTATTAGAATAAATATATACGAGCTTTCGAGCACATACGCCCTTCTACAGGAATTAATAAAATAATAATCCAACTAGTTTGAAATAAGATTTATATATAATTTAACGTGCACATATCCACGTTACACGTGCATTTCAACTTGCAAGGTATCCCATCAGACATGTGATATCTTATACTGTGAATGAATTTGTTTTATCTTATTTTATTTAGGTCTATTGAATTACAGTAGAACTTGGATAATTCGAACTTCTTTAATTCGAAAACCTCTTTAATTCGAATATTTATCTTGGTCCCTAGAATTTCCTATAAATAGAATTTACGTTTTTAATTCGAATTTTTGGATAATTCGAATTTTTTTTATGGTCCCTTGGGGTTCGAATTATCCAAGGTAAATTCTGGTAAATCAATTCTGCGATTTATACTGCTATATTGTTTGGACACTATTGCTTCAATTATTAATCTTTGATATTTGTTATTGATATTGTTGTAATGTACTTTAGGTTCATTTAAGTTAAATGTGTGTCCTGTTGAATTGGAGTGCTGTACTATTAATGATAATGGGTCATTTCTGTTTATGTTTCTTCTGTGTTCAATGATTCTATTATGTAATTTTCTTCCCGTCTCTCCCACATATTTGGCATTACAATTATTACATACTATAGAATAAATTACCTCTTTTCTGCTTGATATATATTCAGTTTGCCTGTTTTTTGTAATCGGGTTTCTTAAGATATCTGATAAGTTGGGAGAGTTGCTATAAAAGGTTTTTATTCCATATTTATCTAGTGTTCTAGAAATGTGGATGGATTTCGGGGAATATGGGATGTAGCAATTCTGCCTGTATATTTTAGTTTTTTGTGCTGACATGTTAGATGTGACCTGTGCCTGATAGAAATGTTTTAAAATAAATGTTTTGGGGTAACCAGCTGATGTCAAATTTTGGATAACGGTTTGCGTTTCTTGCGTTTTGTATTGATTTAAAGAACAATGAGTATAAATTCTTTTAGTTAATGTTTTCACTGTGTTAATTTTATGACTAATGGGGCAAAATGAATAAAATTTTATATAATTGGGGGTGAATGAAGGTTTGTAGTAAACTGTTGTTTGCAATCTATTGTCTATTTTAATTATTTTAATATCTAAAAATGGCAATGTGCAATTATCTTCTTTTTCTATTGTGAAACGTAAGCTATTGTTATAATTGTTGAGTGAGGCTAAGATGTTGGGAATCTGTTTTTCTGTACAAATGCAAAATATATCATCTATATATCGTCTGTATAATGTGATGTCTGCTGGATATGATGAAGTGATCCAATTGTCTATTTCTCTCATAACTATTTCGGCTAATGGAGTTGATAATGGGCTTCCCATAGGGGAACCCTTGATTTGTTTATATTGTTTCTGGTCAAAAGTGAATATGTTAACCTTAAGACATAATGTAATTAAATCTATTATTTTATCTATTGTGTTAGAGTCTATCATATTGTTATTTAGAAAGGTTTTAGTAGTTTCAATTATTAAGTTATGGGGGAGACTGGGATATAAGGCCTCTACGTCGAATGATACTAAAATATGATCTCTCTGATAATTGTAATTGGCTATTTCAGTGATGAATGTTGGAATATTTGCTATTGACATTGGAAATACGTTATTCTTAATTAATGACTGTAAAAATATTGTAACATACTTGGCTACTGGTGCTAGTGGTGAGCTGTGATAGGCTACTATTGGTCTTAATGGGATCCCTTGCTTGTGAACCTTAGGTTTTCCGTATATATAATTTTCAGAGTCTAAATTAGATATGAATAATTTAAATTCATCGTTTGATATCATATTGCTTTTGTACATCCTGTTCATTTCTTTCTTGAAATATGTATATTCTCGTTTCTTATCATTTTTATTAACTATTGTAAAGATGCTTCTGTCTTCTAATATGTTTTTCATTTTGCCTATATAATCTGTTTTGTCCATCACTACTGTCATCCCTCCTTTGTCTGCACCCGTGATGATTCATCCACATTTCTAGAACACTAGATAAATATGGAATAAAAACCTTTTATAGCAACTCTCCCAACTTATCAGATATCTTAAGAAACCCGATTACAAAAAACAGGCAAACTGAATATATATCAAGCAGAAAAGAGGTAATTTATTCTATAGAATGTAATAATTGTAATGCCAAATATGTGGGAGAGACGGGAAGAAAATTACATAATTGAATCATTGAACACAGAAGAAACATAAACAGAAATGACCCATTATCATTAATAGTACAGCACTCCAATTCAACAGGACACACATTTAACTTAAATGAACCTAAAGTACATTACAACAATATCAATAACAAATATCAAAGATTAATAATTGAAGCAATAGTGTCCAAACAATTTAGCAGTATAAATCGCAGAATTGATTTACCAGAAGCATATAATTCAATAGATCTAAATAAAATAAGATAAAACAAATTCATTCACAGTATAAGATATCACATGTCTGATGGGATACCTTGCAAGTTGAAATGCACGTGTAACGTGGATATGTGTGTGCACGTTAAATTATATATAAATCTTATTTCAAACTAGTTGGATTATTATTTTATTATTTCCTGTAGAAGGGCGTATGTGCTCGAAAGCTCGTATATATTTATTCTAATAAAGATACGCAGCCCTTGATGCTTTATTTTATTCATTTATAAATCGTACAGGGCTTTTTCAATTGATATTATTTTATGTTATTCATTGTTTTTATAGTGATTAATTATTATTTTTATATGTTTTTTTTACAAATAAATCTTTCTGTTTGAATCTATCAATAATTATTTTGTATTGTTCAGATGCCGATGAATGGAGGTCCTCCACCCTTTATGGTAATTGCCATTTCTTACATTCTATATGTAAATAAGTTTCGTAACCTATTGTTCATAAATATATATAGGTTGGAGGATTTCAATAAAATCGAAGAAAGTTATTTATTATACCAATATTAATGTTTAATATTAATAATATTTACATTCATCTACAAAACTCAAGGAAGGAGAGAGTTTTTGAAGTTGCTGTCGACTGTTGTTTCTTTTTTTTTTAAGAAGAAGAAGACAGAGAGAATTAGTCCACACTTAGTTATCTCTAAGTTTTCAATAAGGGTAACTGTGTATCAAATATATTTCAGAGTTATTGTCTAAAATCCCATATACATCCTGAAAGGTACAACTTCTTTAAAGTTTTATCCATGAGTGTATATAAAAGAAACAAGAAATCTTTATAATAGAAATACTATATTTTAAAAAAGATGCATATATTGGATTTATAATGAATTTATTGTTCCAATATTTCGAGGGGCAACTCGCCTCTCTTTATCGAGGATGTTTGTGTTTTTCACTAAAGCATGCGCGCACGTGTACACCACTCTCGTTCTACAAGGCCAATGAAAGAACTGTATCTTTGATTTAAACATTACATTCAGTATATATATATATACAGCTAACAATTATATACAACATTACAGATAAATACCATTATTATTATTTTGTCTACACATTGTGCTTGAAATAGAGATTTATATAGAACAGTGTAACCGTAAATAATTGTGTGCATACATATTAATTCTAAATTAATGATAAAAATTTAAGGGAAATAAATGAGTAAATTAAAGGTATATACATAGTTATTTACAATCAATTAGGATATGAATTCTTTATAAATTTCTGGAAAATCAATTTTTCTGTTTATACTGTGTTTATCTTCGGCAGAAGCCCAACTTTCTAAAAACAGTCTACAATGCTTTTCTGCAATATTTTTGTATATAATTGATGCTTGTTTGAAATCAGGTATATGGCTATTATTTAGGGAGTGGTCAACTAGGAGGGATAATGGTTTGTAGTTTTTTAAAGCAGCTTTATGTTGATTAATACGATCTTTAAGTGATTTACCTGTTTCTCCAATGTATGTAGCTTGACATGTTTAAAGCTTGAATAGCTATATATAAAAGTTCACATGACACATAGAAATGAAGTCAATACTAGAATAGGAAAGCTAAATATAAGATGAGGGCAATACTTTTCCCTGTGGTAGAGATGACGTAACTAAGAATAGAGAGGAAATATTCCAGTAAAGATAAAGTATATAAAATAGGTTTGGGAAATACTCTAGAAAGAGAGAAGAGGCGGACTAGAAATAATCAAGGGAAATGAACTAGTCACATCTAAAGGTATATAAATAGTATAAAAATCATATCAGTCTTGTGAAAAATAAGGAGTTATACAAAAGGTATAATGGAAATTTATAAAATATAGTGAGAACATATAATTACAAATAAATATAAATTAGGAATCCATGAGAGTAGACAAGAAGTAAAAATAGGTGTTAAAAATTACTATATTCTGGGATTGTCGGAAAAACTTGGAGATTATCTAGGTGTATCCCACTTTTTAACATGAGGAGTAGTCCATTTAAAATTGTGAAGGCCTTTTGAAATACCTAAAATAGGATCAGATAATGAAAATAATAATCAGTTCTTAGCAGGAGTCTTTTAATTCAAAGGCATCGAAGGAGGCTACATTTACAAAGTAGATTACATTCGCCTAAATTATTTATCATCAGTTTAGATAATTCGACTAGTTTAGGATATTTTTATAACACTCTATTTTAGGATATGACTAACCTATGCTAGTATATGCTGGATATATGCTAGTATTCGTCTTGCATGTACTAGTATATGCTGGACATATGCTAGTACATGCTGGACATATGATAGTATATACTGAACATATGCGAATATATGCCTGACATATGCTATTATATACTGGACATTTGCTAGTATGGGTCTTACATATGCTAGTACATGCTGGACATATGCTACTATATACTTGACATATGCTAGTACATGCTGGACATATGCTACTATATACTGGACATATGCTAGTATATACTGGACATATGCTAGTATTCGTCTTGCATGTACTAGTATATGCTGGACATATGCTAGTACATGCTGAACATATGCTAGTACATGCTGGACATATGCTAGTGTATACTGAACTTATGCTAATATATGCCTGACATATGCTATTATATACTGGACATTTGCTAGTATGGGTCTTACATATGCTAGTATATGCCTGACATATGCTATTATATGCTGGACATATGCTAGTATTCGTCTTGCATGTACTAGTATATGCTGGACATATGCTAGTACATGCTGGACATATGATAGTATATACTGAACATATGCTAATATATGCCTGACATATGCTATTATATGTATACTGGACATTTGCTAGTATGGGTCTTACATATGCTAGTATATGCCTGGCATATGCTAGTATATGCCTGACATATGCTAGTATATGCTGGACTTATGCTGCACAGCGCTTCAAATATTTTAAGGTTAGTTTCATTATATGCATATATTTTATATAAGAATATTTAAAACTATATATTGTCACTGTTTTTTATAAGGTTAAATGCAGTTTTATGTTTTATAATAAAATATCTTCAAATATAACTTTTCTATTTATATCCATTGATTAATATTTTGCATTATTCAGATGGGGACGAATGGAAGTCCTCCGCCTGAAATGGTAATAACCTCTTCTCATATATTTTAATTCAAATATAAATAACTTATGGAAGCTATTGATTTTTATATGAATCTAAATAGGTACAATTTTCAATAAAATTTGAAGAAAGCTAATAACAGTGTTTATTAATAATATTTATGATTGACACAAATATTTTATGTAAATATGTATTCTCTCTTAGTCTGGAAAAAGACAAAATATATTCTATATATAATTTCAAAACACTCCTTAGAGAGAAATCCTAATATATAAATTTTTACGAATATCCCTTTAAAAATTATCAGGTTTTCTAGATCGTATATATAAAATTGATAATACTATTGTCTTTATATAAAACTAGCCGAATGGCCCGGGCAACGCCCGGGTTTTACCCGATTAAATGCTTTTATTCAAATACTATTCGTTACAATTATAAATATCGAACCCGGGCCGCCCGCGTGGCAGGCGAGCATTCTACCACTGAACCACCGATGGTTATGAGAATTGGCCATATTTGTGTATTTATTCCATTCACAAAAGCAAACGGTGACAGAATTGATTAAGAAAGAATTGATTATGACGCTGATAACTGTATATATTATATTTGCTATTTAAAATACAAATAACTCTGAATTAAAAGATAAACATAGAAATTAATATTACGAGGGACAATAATAGTAATTCATATCCATTATATTGAATACACTTCTAAATAATGTTATTTATTGGAGTGTAATATGAAATAATTAGAAGTACTCAGGCAGATGTGAAGAAAGTTAAGTGGAGCTAACTCGTGCCTATGATCACTATAGGTCGGAGGACGAGTGGTAGAGTACGAGTATCAAGTAATCTCGCATTGGGCACTTTTACCTGAATAAATAAATTAATCCAATGACCCCCGATTATTGACAAAGTTTATTCCTATCAGTGAGCGCGAGTAACAAAACTTGGTTTTTCTGGCACTTTTGTAAATTTAAGAGTCGAACTGCTTTTTACATGTGTAGACATGTGGTGTACTAACTGTAAAAACAGTTGTCAACTACTACCCACCATGATTATCATGACTTTTACCACACGTGTTGTGTCTGTTGTTTGTTGTTGTGTACGTTGCTTATTGTATGTTGTGTGTTGTTTGGGTGTGTTTGTGTGTGTGTGTCTGTGTCCTAAGAATAATATAAAAAATAATTTAGGATAATTTTAAGGAACAAAATAATTCATGGTAGTCCAATTCAGTTAGAATGCCCCACACATGGCATGACCTAATTCGATATTATTTCTTGTATATTATAATTTCATCTTGTTAATGTGTGTCCCCCATAAAGGACTCGCCACCACAGCACCCGGAAAATCCGATCTTCTGGCAGCAGGAAGTAAGTAGAATTAGATGGCGTTCTTGTAACTCAAAAATTATGGAAACTTTAATGAAATTAGGAAAACTCCTTCACAATAGGGATTTCTTCATCATTATCCCTAGGGATGCGATAACACAAAAGGTTTCTTTACATTAATAGAATATTTCAAGGTATTTTGGTTGAACCATTGATATTTAATAACTAAACACCTACAAATCTCATTTGACACCTATGTGCCACGGCAATATGTCACAAAATAAGTGTTGCGTATTTTAAACCAACTACTTCCCTGAGCATCGTGTATTATGACAAGAAATTATAATAAGTAGACCTGAAATTGACAAGAAGTATACTAGTAGGCTGAGGTGAGCTACAACACTCTGCGCATACCTAGAGACGCAGAAAAAAGAAACCAAATAATGAAAGGACCTAGATCAAATAAAAAAAGGAATATTTTGTATGCAGAATAGAATGCCAAAATTGCAGCAAATTTATATATACAGTTACGAGCGTCATTCTTCATCTCTTAATCAGTCATCTCATCAATCAGTTTTCATCTCTGTCACCGTTTGCTTTTTTTTTTTTTGGAATGGCGCCCTCCTATTGGTGGCTACGGTCACGCCACCTTTGCCCCCCCCCCCCCCATCATGCCCCCTCCCCCCCCCCCACTCGCTATTTCGTCTTTGTAACTATTGTGTTGGAGCTGGTCGCTCCCTAAATAAATGCATATATTAGATAATAACCAAATGAAATCCTCTCTTTCTTTTTCCCAGTAAGAGACGCCTACGGAAGCCAACAGTACATAGACAGATAAAGCACATAGGCTATAGTTATTAACTAACATATGCAATTATTTAAGGCGCCAATTTATAATTGTAACAAATAGTATTTGAATCAAAACATTCAATCGGAAAAACACGGGCGTTACCCGGGTCATTCGCTAGTTCTATATACAGTTACGAGCGTCATGCGTTCTTAATTCTTCAGTTTTCATCTCTGTCACCGTTTGCTTTTTTTTTTTTTTGGAATGGCGCTCTCCTATTGGTTGGCTACGATCACGCCACCTTTGCCCCCCCCCCCCCCCACTCGCTTTTTTATTCTGTAACTATTGTGTTGGAGCGGGTCGCACCTTAAATAAATGCATATATTAGTTAATAACTAAATGGAATCCTCTCTTTCTTTTTCCCAGTTAGAGACGCCTACGGAAGCCAACAGTACATAGACAGATAAAGCACATAAACTATAGTTATTAACTAATATATGCATTTATATAAGGCGCCATTTTATAATTGTAACAAATAGTATTTGAATAAAAACATTCAATCGGGAAAACACGAGCGTTGCACGGGTCATTCGGCTAGTTCTATATACAGTTACGAGCGTCATGCGTTCTTAATTCTTCAGTTTTCATCTCTGTCACCGTTTGCTTTTTTTTTTTTTGGAATGGCGCTCTCCTATTGATTGGCTACGATCACGCCACCGGGCGTTGCCCGGGTCATTCGGCTAGTATATAATATGGAGGAAACATAGAGGATTGGTGTCCTTGACAAGGGTGGAAGCAGGTGACCGAAACGTAGGATATACGAGCCTGGGTTTTTACATTTCTGATATTGGCAAAGGGTGCATGAGAATAACAAAATTTATTCAGATATTTTCTCAGCAAATAATCTCTATAAGAAAATTTCGGAAGACTAATTTTCACCGCCACTCTGTGTTGTGACGACGATCTACGTTCTATAGAGGGAGTCGCTCACCTCTATTCTTGGTCGACGGGGTTGAAGGTTCAAAGTTGAAGTGTGATGCTTGTACCACTTTTAAAATAAATGACGAAAACAGGAGGGAAAATTATATTTATTATCAATTAAGAAAATAGTGTAAAGGATTATTTAATGAATTATATATTTAAATGTATTTGCACTAAAATAATCAGGGGATCAGGCCTAATCTTTCCGTTCGAAAGTTGTTTACAAGTTCTTCTGTTTTTGTTTTCCTCATTCTAGCCACTGCATCCCCGTAGCCCCTTCCGTCGGCTCCCATTGGCTGCCTCGAACTCCTTCTTTTCCAACACTAATAAACACTTCTTCATTTTTTTTTTCAAAAATGTTTGTTTAAAATAATTTTAAAAAAAATTGTTAGAAAGCCTTTTGATACTTTATTATATCTTCCCATAATCAAAAGTAAGGTTTCTTCTACTAACCAATTAATGTGTGTTCCCTGGCTTGCTACCCTCAGAACTCAGAAAGTGAAGGCTCATTAGAGCAAGTAAGTCGATTTTTCATATTTAGCCACCTCTGTGCTGTTAAAGAATTAACCCTTTATTTTAATATATCAGTTTTTCATAAAAATTGAAGTTTAAATTTAAATGTGTTCCACTAACTATATCTCTCACACGCATTAAGTGTTTTGACAAACATAATATGTTTTTAAAATTCGAAAGTATTTTAAAGGCGTAAGATTCTTTTTTGAAAATAAACAATTTCTACTGCCCTTACTGCAAGGGAAAAATTAATGGGAAGGCCTGGCTCATCAGTGGTGAACCCTCCCATTAATTTTTCCATTGCAGTAAGGGCAGTAGAAATTGTTTATTTTCAAAAAAGAATCTTACGCCTTTAAAAAAAAATCGAATTTTGATAACAGATTGCGCGCTAGTGCATCATAATATATTTTTAAAAAAGTTAAAGAAAATGAATCGCATCTGAACGCATCGACGTTGCCGCATGTCGTGTTTCACAGGTTCCCTCATAATAAAGGTCCGCGATAATCTGAAACGACAGGGATTATGACGAAAACATCAAATTCCAAATCTTATCACTGTTTTTACCTTATAAAGCAAATATTCTATATATAATTCTCTCAATTTTGTGGAATAATAATATTAGGTTATTCATTAAGGTTTTACAACAACAGCTAACTTCCAATAACCTATATATATTTGTGTTTACATATCAATTTTGTGATGTTTAGGTTCCAATCAACAGACGACCTCCTATTGAACTGGTAAAATATCCACTTTATTATAATCTCTCATTTGAGAAAATATATTCACTCATGGACAAAACTTAAGGAAGTAGAAAATCTTTAATGTTGTCGGAAGTCGTTTTATTGAAGGAGACAGATGAAATTTTGTTCACACTTGGTTATTTCATGTATCATCAATAAAGATTGTGTATCAAATATCTTTCATCATTCTTTCATCATTTCATCAAATATCTTTCAAAGATCATTGCTTGACCGGCTAATTTGCATAAAATACGTGTTAGAGTTCTTTGATTTCGGGTATTCTAATCAATAATCTATATTAATAAAATGGAAATTTCATAAGTGGACATCACTAAAAACTTTCGTTACAATGCATCAATTTCAACCAAATTTCCAACATTTATGTAAAACGAGATGGAGCAGGTTTTGCTTAACATCAAAATATATTTCCTAACATTAACATGCGTAACTTCGCTGTTATCGATTAAATACAATAAAATCAACAGAGTTAATTTTATTTATATATAAATACAAAATTAATTTCAACAGAGTTAATTTTTTTACATACTAGCTAATAATCTCAATCTAAAAAATATTCAAAACAAGCAATTTTAAGATAACACCATATGTAAAACAGTCGGCCAAGAAAACAACAACGGTATTACATCTTTCTCACATATTCACACACAATCTTGATTAATAATTAAAACTAATCTTTAACATTGTTTATTATACTTCAACTTTTATTTCTACATTTGTTTTTAAATACCCAATTGTTTTATCATGTTTCTATTTTCGCCTAACAAATATACAAATTTATAGTGACCAACATATGCAAATTTTATCTTTGTTTTTATTTAACTTGACATCGTAAACATAACATCCATTGTAAGCATTTTTCTGTTCACCTTCCGTGGTTTCTCTTTTCTCTGATAGTTTTTAGGTGTAGTATATTTTCTTATTACTAGACTACAAACATTCCCTCGAGAAAAACCTGGGCGAAGCCGGGTACATCCGCTAGTGGAATAATAAATTTGTGTATAAATGTTCAATAAAATTTGATATAAATGAAAAAAATATGTTGTTCCTTCAATTTTGCGGACCAGTGTACATATAAAACTTTTGACAACAAAACTTTTTTTAAAGCAAATACTTATGAAATGCCATTTTAACAAATTTCTTTCTACAATTTCTTTCTTGGAAGACAATTTTCTGTTTTTAAAGATCGTTAATTATTAATGCAATTATTGTGTGTCTCCTTCCAATGTCTATTCAGCTACGGAGAAATCAGGATTTGCTGCGCCAAGTAAGTAGATTTTTATTTTAACCATTAGCATGCTGTTAGAGAATTAACCTTTAATTATAATATAACAGATTTCCATAAAACACAATGTCATATTTCATTTGCATTTGAAATGCTATATTTAATAACTCTAACTTAGTGTTTTGCCATAGGAATTCTTGTAATGAGTACTAGGAAAAATAAAAATATATATTTTATTTTCGTACCAAATTAAATGTTTGGACTTTTCCTCTTTAACCTCAACCAGATGTTACTTTTGATGGAGGTGAGGTGGTCTTTATAAGTTTCAGTTATTCAGTTCGATATTCAGTTTGTCTTCCCTAATTTACCCACCATCTCCACCAAAATGCCACATGGAAAATTAGGAAAGACAAACTTCAGGATGACACAGAAATTTATTTAAGGAAAGAACAAACTATGAATGATAAACAAAAGATGAGCAACGAGGGAAGTTTACAGATTAGCAAAATATAAACATAAAAATGATACTCTGGTAATAAAATGAAAAAAAATACTTTGCTACAATATTAACGGGGTTTCAGACTAAGCCTATAAGTTAGTTCAGGGTGGCTTCAGTGTCCTGAGATTGACAAATGTAATTGTAGAACGATATTTGAAAATTATCCCGCATGTGTTTCTTTTGAACGAAAAACGAAATTTATTTTAAGGAGAAATAATGATTATTTCTAACCTTATGGATGAAGTATGAAAGGATGAATTGTGAAGAGTAATGATGAACGGAAAAATAAAGTGTCCAGAGATGGGAATCGATCCCACAGTGTTCCGCTTACCGGGCAGATGTCATGTCCACTAGTACACAAATGTAATTGAGTATAATAAAATGAATCTGACACTTTGTCATAAATAGGGCCATTTCGGAAGATTTATTGAATCCCACTCAAGATATTTTATAGAAAAGTTTTGTTTTCAGAAACTTCAAAAAAAAAATATTATTTATATTATTAGCAACTTAATGCTACTTTTTATTATATATAGATAGAGTTATAAATATATACCACAATTATATATATTTGTAGGGAATTTTACTAACCAATTAATGTGTGTCTCCTTGTTACACTCAGCTCTCTGAGAATCAAGGAATGTCGCAGGAAGTAAGTAGATTATAATATAAATCTCTCAATTTTCGTGTTATTACAATAATATATTCGAAACTATTTTAAAGGCGTAAGATTCTTTTTGAAATTAAACAAATTCTCTACTGCCCTTACTGCAATGGAAAAATTAAGGGGAGGCCCTGGCTCAACAGTGGTGAACTCTCCCAGCGCTTTAGCCAGTTTAATCTACTGGGAGGGTTCACCACTGATGAGCCAGGCCCTTCCTTTAATTTTTCCATTGCAGTAAGGGCAGTAGATTTTTTTTTTAATTTCAAAAAGAATCTTACGCCTTTAAAATAGTTTCGGATTTTGATAACAGATGGCGCGCTAGTGCATCATACAATAATATATCATCCATTTAGGTTTTACAATGCTATATATTATGATGCATTAGCGCTCTATCTGTTATGAAAATTCGAAACTATTATAGACACGTATGAGCCAGGCACCACCATTAATTTTTCCATTGCAGTAAGGGCAGTAAAAATTGTTTAATTTTCAAATGAATTATACGCGTCTATAGTAGTTTCGAATTTTCATAATTCTATATATAAAACTACCTGAATATCTGTGTATTAATTTTAATATTTTGTATTGTTTAGGAGCCAAGCAACGCACAGATCAGGCCCGAAGTGGTAATATTGCAATTTATTATATATTCTCGCATATTTAAATGTAAGTTTATATCATACCTTGTAATATAAAAGAAGAAAGGAAAGTAGAGAAAGAGATCAATTTTTTGCCCGCTGCGTTTGAGTGACTTAACGAGACGCGCGCATCGAACGGTTGTTGTTACCTTTTGTTCTTCAAAAAATAAAGTTGATTTATCTTTTCTATCTTCAGTTAATTTAATAAAAAAATAAATAAATAGGAAAATAAAAGTTTATAACATACATGGATGCTATAATTCAAATAGGTTGGAAAGGTTTCGACACAATTGTTATAAAAGGAAAGTTACGTAAATACCTAAAGTATTAATATGTTTATCAATACATTTACCACCCTTCTGTTTAAAGCGCTTACAACCTTTTATATTATCAAATTCCTCACTAAATAAAAACCCTCCACTACTATATATGCATACTAGATATGTATTTTTACAAATTTACTTTATAACACAATTGACAGGTTATAAAAAGCCTTTATATATAATATATAATATCATTGTCTTCCAACGGAATATATATGTCATTTTTAAATAGAAGAGCAAACATTTGTATACTCTGTCACATAACGATATGGAACTTTCATAAAAGTTTGAAAATCTTTTTGCAATTTGGGATTTATTGGATTTATGGGAAATTTAATAGTTTTGTTACAACACACACAAATAGGTTTTATACATTATCAGAATATTTGCTTGCGTTTAAATTGACTCATGTTCTTACTAGGTACAAACCTCACATACCTTATTAGACAAGTGTACGTCGTTGTGTATGTGAATATATGTAAAAATAGGTGTTACACATTTAAATAAGATATTCTCTTAAATCTCATAATTACATAAAGAAATAGACATAGATAGACAGAAATTTACATTATATATATATATATAATAAGTATTCAAGTAGAGGCTAGAGGGATAAAAGGTTTAAAGAAAAAATATAGTAAAAATAAATCAGAAATATATTCCCACTAAAGTAGAGAAAAGTGAAGAAAAGGTAGAAAGGTGTATACAAGAAAACGCAAGCATTAAATATAGGAAATAAAATTTGGGAATATATAAAATATAATAAATACACATTAAGTATATTTAAAATTACAAAATATTTTCTCACATTGAGTTTCTTTTTTATTTTAAATTGCTAGCTTTCAAGCGATAATCGCTCTTCAACGGGCTTAATAAAAAACATCGACTATATCTTACAAGGAATATTTACAAATACAAACGCCCGCAGCGTGGATATTTACAACTGAAATTTTAAAATTGAAATGTAATTTTAAAATGTTATGGAATATGTCTATTTTCATTTTTAGAGCAACCAGAACCTATAAAATTGATCTATTGATTTTTTCTAAGATATCTGTATTGTTATGGTAAATCTATCTTTCTGTTATAAAGAGAAACTCATTGTGAGGAAATATTTTGTAATTTTAAAAGTTTTTCACAATTCCATCCTGAATACAAATTAAGTATACTAGAAAATAGAAAGACAGAGATATTTTTGATATTTGAAATATTTAATTAACATCATAAAAGTCAATTTTTTGTTACATATATATATACGAGTAGCTAGAAAAAAAATGTATATTTAAAAAGAGAAACATAAGATAAGGGCAATAATTATACTAGAAGTAGACACAGGGCGTAACCAAGAAATAGACAAAATTAATGTAGAAAACTTGAAGTATAAAATATCTATAATAAATGTATTCAAGAATTATAGAAGTGATAGAGAGTAGGAATAATAAATATTTACAATATTCATCTTTGTAGTTTTCTAAATCATGTTGTTTTTTACCATGTCAAATGATCTAAGGAATATTTTGAAATACTCTCCCATTTATATTAATATGGTTTAAATTAGTACAAAGCAATAACGCGCCATCTATATATAAAAAAAAAGAAAACATTAAGAGTTGAATGTTACTTTTAACAATTAAATCAAGCGTCTACAATTATACCTAACTGGCCTTGTCCATATTGTCTGTGGAAGAGCATTGTTCGATGCGAATATTTATATGTAATTCTACTGTCCTAAAAGCTTAAATCCATAGTTTTCTTAAATATAATTTCTGAGATTCCACCCTTCAGTTTAACATATACAAGCAGAATGAGATGCAATACAGTATTAGAGCTCTAAAGAAGCGTTCTGGTAGATTAAATTGGTGAAGCCGCTGGGAGGTTTCACCACTAATGAGTCAAGCTCTTCCACTATTTTTTAATCGCAGTAAGGACAGTAGAAGCTTGATATATTTGTGAAAAGAGACAATTATGTCCTTAGCTAAATTTTAGCCATAAAGTCAAATTAGACATTTTTCAGCAAATAACCTTTCTTCTCATTTCAGAATACTGGTTGATTCCCACCTAAAATATTCTCGAAATGATTTGTTTCAATATTTTCAAAATAAAAGTTGAATTCATCAGGTGGTAAATCTTTCTTATATCTTATTATTAGTATTTTAAGTATTCCCTGTAATAATGTTTTATTTCACTAATAATTAATATGTGTGTCCTTCAAATAACACAGATCCAGATTTTAACCAACCACAATTTGTTGCTGGAGGTAAGTATATTTTGATCCATTAACATAGTCATATAAAATAACATTACAATTTAATATGTCAGATTTTCTACCCAGCTGAAGTTCAATTTTATATGTATACCATATAAAATATATATAATACCATATAAATTATATGTACCATATGGGGGGGTATATAAGAATTTCTATATTTCTATAAATCTCATAATTATTATGTTAAAGTAATGCTTACATTGTCTACTAGAAAGGAAAAGTATAAATTTATGTTTTTTTCTTATCTAACATAATCTTTGAATATTTTCCCCCTCATGAAACCCAACCAGGTATGTTGCTGTTGAAATACCTCTTTCATCACAAGAAGGTTGTTGATATAGGTATCTTTCTACCTGCTATTAGAACATCTAACAATTTTAGTTTTTAGAAGACATTTTGTGTAAATATATTTTTGGAATTTAAATGATGGAACACTTTCGATATTTACATGATATAGGAAGATTTTGAAATGTGTGTGTGTGTGTCAGAGTATTATAAAATAAATACTAATGAGAGCTGGGCACAAATAAATATTCAACTGTTATAAAATAATGCATAAAATTTAGTAAAATATTCACATCACGAAAAATAGTTATGATTACAGAAATGTGTAATATATAATATATATTACACATGTTTATACCGAGTATAGTGGACTGCCTTACTTTAAAGGTCACTCAGGGGCACGATAGAAAATTGCTGAAAATCGCGTAGTTTCAGAATTAAGATATGGATAACTTAAAAAAGATTTAATTTTGTGATTAAAAAAGGTTTATCAATAATTTTTTAATATATTCAATAATAATTATATATCGATATATCTAATATTGGAGTTTACCTACTTTTGTGAAAGTTCATGTAAATAAAATAACATTATTTTTAAATTCGTCAACATAAAGGTTAGCACATAAATTCATAAAACAATAGAAAATAAATCTCACGATCGCATGGTGACGAATGTCGTGTTTCACAATGCCTCCATTACATAGGGACGCGATAATCTGAAACGATATTGTTCATGCCTATTCGGTAAACTTCTGCTCGCTTGTTTATGTAATTCACTCTTAAACTTGAGGTATAGTTGACGCGTATAGTTTTCCCTATGAAGGCAGCGGGCTTTCCAATATCACTCTTAAAGCACTGGTCTCACCAACTAACTCACACGTTATAAAGAGAATATGGTTTTACAGAATACTAACCAAAGTGTGTGAATTTCTAGACCCAAAATGAATGTAGCAAGCAGACAACCCGCTATGCATTGTAGCAAAGTACCAAGGTGCTGCATGCCACCAAGGTTGTTCTGAAACGGTTAGATTCCCCAGGCCAGAGAAGATAAAAGAGAGACAGGTGTTGATTAGATGAAAAGAGTAAATAAATCGGGATATATTCAACAGTTGCTGGGAAAATATATTTTTTTTTTTGTAAAAATAACACTCGCACATTATTTCCTAACCACAATGTATATACAGGCAATTTACACATGTGACCAGATATATCTGGTCAAATGCTATACAAAATTATACACAGAGCTATATAAATAAAATGATTTAAAAGGTTAGGTGTTGGTATTAAAATCAAAAAGGCATATCCTGACCACGTTCACATGAACCTTGTAGATGGCAGAGCGTCTTCTAGTGGAACAGAAATCATCTTAACGTTGAATTAACCTCTGCATACCTATTAACAGGTTAGAACAATGTTTAGTTGATTTTTGTTCCACTAGATGGCACTCTTCCATCTACAGAGTTCATGTGAACGTGGTCAGGATATCCCTTTTTTATTTTAGAGCCATTAAAATTATAAAGGTTCCAAAAAACACCAAGTTTCAGCGTTTTTGTGTTAGTTAATTTAACGTTATCACAATAATAATCAATTCAGTTTCACAATCAATCACATATATCTTCAAATAACCTTTGCATACTCATTACTTAACATGTTGTAATGTTCAGGAGTTATTTGAGGAATATCTCCATTCTGAACCGGTAAGTGCCATTTCTAGAATTATTACATTTTTGTCCACATCAGTATATTTTAAATATGAAAATACAGCATAAAGTTTCAAGTACAGCAGAGATGACTTACCTCTCAAGAACTCATGGAACAAAATCTGAAATAGACGTAACAGCCGTTAGTCTGGACCTAGTTGAGGACCTGGACTGGACGCCTCTCAAAATCGGCATTAGCGACCACTACCCCATTCTTATCAAGCTCCGCCTAGATATAAAGATTGGAAATAAAGAAAAAATACTAGGGAACTTCGGGAAAACTGATTGAAACAAATTCTCTAGCCTTTATAGGCGAGCTCTCAAATCATATCGCCAAATATACAAACACCTCTACACATTTCTCCCAACAAATCAATAAAGTATTGCATTCTAAGAGGAAAAGAAAAACAACTGGAATTTTTACTACACCGATAATAGTATACAGGAATATTGATCAAAAGAGAGATAAACGTATGGTAACATTGAAAGAAGAGCATACAAATAAACACATGCAAACCTCATAGAATTAACACTTGAAGTAAAAATAAAAAAACTGAAGGCACCAAAAATGGATAGAAACATGTAACAACGTTGACCCGGTAAAGATAGAAAACTGGCACATTATGAAAGTACTAAGCGACAAATAAAAATGGAATCATATACAACAACAAAAGCCACAACACCAGCTTTGGAAAACTGAGAAGCTACCACCTGAAGATCATGGTTTCGGGCTAATGGCCTTCTTCACCCTAGGGCGGAACTTATTCTATGAGAGATCCACAAGGGATCAAATGAAATATTCACAATATTCCAAAAAGGTGTTTAGCGGGTAGAATAGCTAGGCTAAATCATTGGCCAAAATATAGGTGAATATGTTGTTTGTTTAATCTGTAAAAATAATTGTCGCCTCTCCTATATATTTTACCTAGTCTATTTGGACGCTTCCCAGTTTACCAAAGCTTGGTTACCGACCTGAGTCCGCTAGTTTTCGGAGACGGTCAATAGATTACGCTTAGTTTCAGAGTCTATTTTGACGGGAGAGGGGACCTTTATTTTTATCGAACCGTTATTATATTTCTGATTATCATAGATAGATGGCGCTAGATAATGAATTCTTTTTTTTTTTTTTTCATTTCGTTCTATATTTAATTATTATAAATTCGAATACACTCATGGACAAAATTTAAGGAAGTTGTACCTTTTAGCATGTATATCGGGATTCAGACAATAAAACAGAAAGATATTTGATACACAGTGACCTTTATTGAAGACACAGGAGAGAGGCCCTTCCTTAAGTTTTGTCCATGTTTATTTCCACAGCAAAGATAAGAATTGTATCACACGACCTATCGTTGTGTGTCTTCTCTTCTAACGACTTCCTATACTCAGCTCCAAAGAGGCCAAGGTTCATGGCAACAAGTATTTTTATCCACCGGCATATTCTGTTAGAGCATCCACTAAGATACTGCGGGAGACTTAGCACTTATTTATAATACATCAGTTTCAATCAAACATTGAACTTAAAATGCTCGGGGCAAACAATATTTTATAAATCTATTAGGTTTATTGCCAAAGTTTTTAATGATCGCTAGTAACGTATTATTTTCTTATCTAATTTTATTATTTGAGATTTTCTTTGTTACATTATACATATTATTGAAAAATACCTCGTTGAAATAAAAAAGTGATCGATTTAAGTTTAATTATGTTTTACTTAATTAGTTTTAACAATTCTATTTCAACTTGATATATTTGTCAAAATATTTTGTTGATTCAAATGATGGCATGCCTTCGAGAATTGCTTAATATAAATTAATTACAATGAATAAAAACACACGCACACAATTAAAATAATATATATTCCAATGATAGATATATATACACTCATATAAAAAAAACTTAAGGGAGTGGAAAGTCTTTGATATCACCGGTGGTCTGTTATTTTCAAGACGCGACGCGATAAATATTCAATAAAGGTCACTGTGTATCAAATATCTCTTATAGTCTGAATCCGATATACATGCTTCCTTAAGTTTTGTCCGTTAGTGTATAACTCGGAAAAATATCCACAGCTGCAATGCGGTGCCAAAAAGTTACAAGAAGTGGTTAGGAAATATGCAAATAAGCTTGATGTTTAGAAGATGTGTAGAGAGAATATAATAGAAGAGTATATATATAGCCAAGAAATACAAGGACTTCAAGTTCTAGGGTAGGATATATCCTGTCGACTATTAAATTTTAGTTGTCATAAAAAAAAAAAGACGTATTCTAGTTACGTTACCAATTCATGCAGTCGTGGATGGTAAAAATGAATGATAACTTTTGTCCCAAAAAATATTTATTATTTTGATTATTTTTTAAAGCAAACAGTTTTTTTGCATACATACAACTAACAAGGTTATTATCTATTTTCAATAAAAATAAATTTGGTTATATTCCTTTTGTTAAGGATTCCTTTTCATTTTAAAATTTAACTCTGTGATTATAGAATTTTAATTATTTTATGAATAATAAAATTCATATTTTTATTATGTCATATATATATACATATGAGGGAGAGAATTAGTCCTACTATTTACAAGACATATGCAAAAATAAGAAGTAAATGCAGAAATAAAACATGAAAGAACACTAGACAGCATTTATTTAAATAAGGAAACAAGAAAATATTAGAAATGTAGATAAAACGCAAAATTTAACAAATACCCTAAAAAGAAAGATATAGATAGAGAAGAATTTGTAGTAGACAAGATTTCACCACAGAGTAAGGTCATGGACAAAGTTCTGCACTCGCGAAAATTTTATACTCAGGGAATTAGCCTGGGAAAGATTGGGGCCATGACATTTGACTTAGCTACTTACGAAAGGTAATTGGCCTTTATTATTACCGAATATAATAGTATAAACAATGATAATATTTGTAAATATTTAGAGTATGTTTCGCAATATAAAGATACCTATTGGCGCTACTTATACAAAGTAGATTGTATTTGCACTCATAATGTGTCAGAATTATGTAACAAAATATTTATTAATTCTATTATTTTAATTAACAGAGTGGTCATTTTTATGTTTATATTTTTCTACTCTGTAAATTTCCCTCGTGGCTTATATTTTTTTTACCATTCATAGTTTGTCCTTGCCTGAAATAAATTATTGTCTCCTCCTGAAGTTTTTGTCTTCCCTAATTTTCCATGTGGCATTTTGGTGGAGATGCTGGGTAAGTTAGGGAAGACAAGCTGAAGACCGCCGAGAAGACCTTGAAGCCATTACTGCTGTGATCTACATTTTCGGAGACTGACTCCAGGATTCCACCGCCGTGCTAAAGCCAAGACTTCCCTCAAAGATGACGATGTCTCTATAGACGATACGACGACAAAGCTGCTCTTCACGCCGCGAGAAAAAGGACGCTAAGGTACTAGGGACAAAGTTCCAAGACTTCGATGGAATCCATGGCAGAAGCACGTCAGATCCATGTCAGTATCTACAGTAATTGCTAGCTGTGGGTCACAGCTCCCATAGGGAAGAAGCTATGTAACAAAGTATTTATTAATTTTATTATTTTTATTAACAGAGTGGTCATTTTTTTATGTTTATATTTTGCTACTCTGTAAATTTCCCTCGTGGCTTATCTTTTGTTTACCATTCATAGTTTGTCCTTGCCTGAAATAAATTGTCTCCTCCTGAAGTTTTTGTCTTCCCTAATTTTACACGTGGCAATATTTTAGTACCATGATTTGCTTGACGGACGTCTGCACGATTCAGTGTGTATGTAAGCAAATGGGAGCAAAATTCTTATGTCAAATATTTTCAATTTTCATATCACTAACCTATTACTGTGTGTCTCCCTACCTTTAGCCCTCACAAAACCACGACCATTGGCAAGATGTAAGTTGGATTTTTTACCATTGATATATGACTGTAAAATACCACTTATTTAGGTATAATTAAGCAGTATTAATTATATATATTTATATACATATATATGAAAAAACAATAGAAAAAAATTATTAAGTGGGTCAGGTGTTGATATTAAAAATAAAAAAGCATATCCTGATCAGGAGCACATGTGCTTTACAGAAGGCAGAGCGCCATCTGGCGGAACAGAAATTAACTAAACCTTGATTTAGCCTGTTCCCTGATATTTGGCCAACCCAATTTCTTGAAAATTCGTGCATGGCTTTTCTTGATTTATCAAGAAATTGGGTTGGCCAAATATCAGGGAACAGGCTAAATAAAGGTTTAGTTGATTTCTGTTCCACCAGATGGCGCTCTGCCTTCTGTAAAGCACATGTGCTGCTGGTCAGGATATGCTTTCTTTATTTTCATACATATATATATAAATATAAAATAATGAAGAGTAAAGAGAGACAAAATGAGTAAAGAAAGTTTATACTATTATATTAGTAAAACACATTTAATGTATTTAAAACCATCATTAGGTATCATGCCAAAATAATATTTATAATGAGTAAGTATAGAAATAAGTATTTTTCTTACCTAGCATAATGTTTGAATATATTTTAGTCATTGTTAAGAATTTTATACCTGGTTTACTACAAGAAGGTAGAGTACATATAGGTTTCTTTATTCTATCTATTAATATCCTGGAAATTCTTATTCAACTAGCTATATGACATTGGTCACACACACAAAAAAATATATTATTGCAATTCAAATGATGGTATGCCTTAGAGAAATATTTTCTGGAGGAATATTTTGAAATGTCTAAGTATGAATTAAGAATGATCTATTATAAACCATTAATTTCAAATATATAATCGAATGATAGAAACGTATAACTATCTCTGAGAAACTAGCCATGATTACATACCACACTTGTATTATATACGTAGTATAAAGAACTACCTGTGCTTTAATATGTCACTCAGGGGACCGAGATAGAACATCTGCATCTCAATGGTTCCAAGTTAAGACAGTAATATGTTGAAGCTGGTTTAATTGTGTGGTCACACGAAGTTTTTAAAAATGTTTGCAATCAAATTTAATAATTAAAAGACCTTTATTTTGAAAATCACCATAATAAAGATGTCTAATATTGTTCATTTAACTACCTTTGGGGAAAGTGAATTTGAAAAATAATTTTATTTTTTAAATACTCGTGAACTTGAAGTCAGTTAAAAAAGCATGCACGCGCAAAACCTTTATTAATACATATATAGTCGTAAACATGGATTTACCATGGAGTCTGCAGGTGAAAATAATCAAAAGGTAAAAGCTAATGATATTTAATGGTAATAATTAAATTTATATACAGAAAAAAAATTAATTAAGAAAATTAAGCTGATAAACAGATTGGTCTGGGTAAATTCGAGAAAAGGAAAATATTTAAAAAATAATAAAATAATTAAAAAAACACTGGTATTTACATATGATTAATACATATGCCTTCACTAAAACTTTTCGTCTTATTAGAAAATTCCTCATCTGAAGAAGAAAGAAGAGGAGAGAACGGAGGTTATAAAAATTTGAAGCGGAACATATTTACAGTATTTGCATTCATTGAAAGCAAAATACAAAAGAAAATATAGGCAAGGAAAGGATAAATATTACATTTATGTTAAGTATAAGAATATTGCGAAATATTTCAATAAAAATATCTGAAAATCTTGCGAAATAAGTTTCTTTATTACTAAACACCGCGAGCTTTCGAGTTCTCACTCTTCGAAATTACAACTGAGAGTAAGCACGGGGATTTACTACATGATGGCTGTTTATACTTTTGATTTAGAATATGCGAGATTTAAATAACAATGGCTATTTATACCTGATTACGGGTATGGTAGAATTACTCTGGGATATCTTCGGTTGATACTGTTCTTATTTTTCCATATGAGGGATCCGAGTATCAATCTCTCTGAATATGAGCGGTCAGAATATGCTAATTTTGTTTCTAATATCAACACCTGACTCTTTTTCAAATTTTCTCATTATTTAAATTATTATATATCTTTTTTTTATTCATATAATAAAGCCCATTGGATTCTATGGCTACTTTTCCGCAAGGATATTACGGGATTTTGGAACAGCGATTTTTTAAATTGCTACTTCTGCAATGTTGGCATCCATGACAATTTGGTCCACTATCTATTCCATTGCCCATTCCTACATGAAAAGAGACTGGAAATTCGCGAAATTTCGGGGCTAACTCACTACAATGAACAACATGTATATAAAATCTTTACTACTCTCCTGCTGGATAAAACATTTGTTTATAAATATTTTAAATTTTTCAAGGCGATTTATAAGATGCGAGAAGAAGTGCTCAACTCCACAGACACACAGACAACGACTGATTGCTCCCCTCCCCTCTAAATTACTTTTCCTCCTCACTCATGTACATATATAACCTTTTAGGGGAATCCCCTTGTAAGACAATAGTGTCTTAATGAATGTTTTTGTTGTGGTTAATAATAAAGTCCATCAACATTTTAGCAAATGTCGTGTGTTCAGGATGAGCCATGGCCTGGATACCCGATGGACATGGTGAGTAATCTTTCTTGATAAATTACACTAACAACAATTACACATATAAAATGATTACCTAAAGGTTATCCTGTCGCATATATATTTTTCCCCGAGGATATTTTGCAGCGAATGGAATGATAAACTTGGAAATCAAATTTTCATAATTAAATGCTAGAAAAGTGTATTCTACTTTATTGCCGAAATTTCTAAATCATTTTATTAGTTGGAGTGCGAGAATCTTCATGGAATATTTTTATGTAATAAAGTTTATATAAAGTAGATTCTATAAAAACCTGATAAAACAAACGGTGTGAAGATGAGTATATCTATTAATTATAAAGATAAATATTCCATATTCACAGCATATACACTCATAGTCAAAACTTAATAAAGTGGAAAGTCTTTGATCGCCGGTCGTCTGTTTTTGAAGGAGACAGAGGCAATTTTGTTCACACTTGGTTATCTCGTTTGTCTTCAATAAAGATCAATGTGTATCAAATATCGTACATCGGGATCCTCGTACATGCTGAAAGGCACAACTTCTTCAAGTTTTGTCTATGAGTTCAAAACTCCCTGACTAATTTAGAATACTTCATTAATCTCACAACTAATATTTACAATAGTTCTGTTTTCAATTTCTTCACAATTAAAGATACATTTGATATATTAAGTTAGTTTTTACTATTATAAATTCAGAAATTAAAATTATACAAATGTAGATATAGGTTTTAATTCCAATGGATTATGTGTGTGTGTCTCTCTACAATGAATTGCGACATCCAGCCACCAGATAATCAAGGCTATGGACCGCAAGTAAGTAGATATTTATTGTATCTACTTAATTTTATTCAACCTTTAGGAATTCAGCATATATGAAATCTATATATATATAGCAGTTTTCCTTCAAACAGGAAGTTTATTTTAGATATTATTATAAGATATATGATATTTTCAAAATAAGCCTCTCATTAGTTAAGAAAAAAAGACATCTCCTGATTGTGCAACTAAAAGTTGCTGTTAGCTTGCGCCATCTATCGGAGTGAATATCAACTAATCGTTGATTTTTTTAATTATTCCAGAATTGTTCAAACACCCTTTATTTATTAATCAAAAATAGATGATCACGTCGCGTTTCGGGCTGTTGGCCAATTCTGAAATAATTTTAAAAACAATTAGTAATACTTATTCCGATAGATGGCCCAAGCCATCAGCAACCTTTAGTTGCACGATCAGGAGATGTTTTTTATTGATTTATCCACCAAAGTACAAATTCCATTTTGTACTATTTTTCAATTTGATTGGCGTTTTAACGACCTTCCCGGGCTAAATACTAGTTTGATGTTTGTTTTTTTCAGTATCACAAATAATATTTGTAAAAGGAAATTGCCACTAAATATATTTGGTTGTTATAAATAATTCCTCTCCATATAGAATATTCATGAATACTTTATAATGTTGACACATTATTGTGGTGTGCTCTTTTATTCGTTTGATATATTGAATCAATGAAGTTTTTAATGATAAGGCACAATTTGGATTATAGATTATAAACACAAGGTAATAAGACCAAATCCAAATAAATAAATAGTGTGTGACGCTTCGGTAACAGCGTTGTTACCATCTTCAGACAAAAGTATTTAATGAGAAATTTTATCACAGCATGTTTTTAAACCCTATCTCTCAATATATCAACAACCATAAGAACACTCACATACCAAAAAGAGCAGGTTTAATTTATGAAGTGAAATGTGAAAAAAAAATAATTCTAACAATACAATTCTGTGTTTCTCAGATAAATATCTTCTTCTTATCTGTTATCTTGTTTACACACTTGATAATAGGAACTATTTAAAAACATGCTGTGGTAAATTTTCTCATTCAGTATTTTTGTCTGAAGATGGTAACAACGCTGTTACCGAAACGTCACACACTATTTATTTATTTGGATTTGGTCTTATTACCTTGAAGTTTTTATTGATTAAATATAAATTTCAATATAAAAAATTATGATTTAATAATTCTAAATCGTTAATAACTTTAAATAAAATTAAATTAATAAAAAATATTTTTTATACTAATATACTTCAAAGTACCTCTTTACAATAAAATAAGCAATTAATAAATATAGTGCAGTTTCTCTCGTCTTTATTATTTCTTCTTATGATTTTATAATTTAAATTTTTAAAATATTTATAAATTATAAGGCGAACACGTGCCCTGTATATATAATAAATGGAAGCATTAAAGCACGAATGTGTTTCTTGTAATTTTTTAAAAATACTTTAACATATTCCGATAAAAAATGTCTTATATTTAATTTAGCTAACTTGCTTCGTACTTATTGTTTGCGGAAGAGGCTTGCTCGATGCAAATATTTATATGTAATTCTATTGACCCCTAAAAGAGCATGTCCATAGTGTACCTGAATACCATTTCTAAGATTCCAACCTTCAGAATAGTGTATATATATAAGTAGAATGATCCAATTCAGTATTAGATCTCCAAGAAGTGGTCTGGTAGATTAAATTGACGAAACCGCCGGGAGGGTTCACCTCTGATGAGCCAAGACTTCATAATATTTTTCATCGCAGTAAAGAAAGTAGATTTTTTTTAAAGTTTAAAAGAAACATTCGAGCTTTATGGTTTCATTCCTTAGAAAAACATCTTACTTCTATACGATGCATTAGCGCGCCATCTGTTATAAGAAATTTGAACTATTTTTGACGCGTATGATTGTTTTTTTAATAAATAAATTTTCTACTGCCTTTACTGCAATGATCAAATAATGGGAAGACCTAGATCATCAGTGGTGAACCCTCCAAACTAAACTGGCGAAACCGCTGGTAGGGTACACCACTGATGAGCCAGGCCCTCCCATTATTTTATCATTGCAGTAAGGGTAGTAGAAAATTGATTTATTTTTTAAAAAGATTCATATGCGTTAAAATTAGCTCAAATTTCTTATGTCTTACTTTAATTAAATTTATATAAGTGTCGTTTGTTTAGGGACAATCACCGGCAGGAGTTCCTATGGATATGGTAAGTACAGAGTTTTGATCATTTACAATTCATAAAAAGTATTGCGCATTCATAAAATAATTTATACAACTAGAAAATTATAATCGCCTATGGTATAGAAGATTCCAAGGATAATTTAGGCAAAGATTTCGGTTTAAAACTGTTATATATATGTGGCCATAAAATTCTCTATTGTTACAATATATTAAGTATCGTCTGTAAATATAACTTATCATAATCTTGTTTGTATTCTTTTATTCCTACATATATCTGAATATTAATATTCAAATTGTATTTATTTCTATTATAAATCATATATTTTAAATTCTAATTTAAACTCTTTATGACCCAAATATATATATATATATAACACGTAATAAAATTTATAAATCAATATATATTTTTAAAATTTCTATATAATTAAACTTTAAATAAATAAGTTTCGTTAATGAAATTTCAGCACAATATTGATGTGATTAATCAATATGAGTCAATATAGGGGACAAATATTCTCGGATAATCAGGGCAGCTGAAATACCGACACAAAAATGTTCACAAATTCATGATATTCACATAAATATCATAGTTTAAGAATTATGGACAAAATAAGTTCAGGACTGCGTCAATTTTATACAATATAAAAGAGATCCGCGAGTTCATATTTTAGCCATCAAATTTTACCAGGCACAATACCATCAAAGAAGCTCTGTTTACATTTCAGAAAACCTTTAGAAACTCCATTATTTCATTTTAGGAATTCTTTGTGTTTTCGAAATCTTGAACAAAATAATTAGAACTTTATAGTACCTCTCATATTAAGGAACAATTTATAAGTTCACTCTTCTCTGTGTTTCCTTCCAATGACCTTCAGCATCCAGGAAACCCAAACTGGGGGCCACAAGTAAGTATATTTATATTATTCTTAAATATAGTTTATAACACTGTCAGAGCATTAATTATTACCAATGTAACAATTATTTTTAGCAAAAAAGGCATCTTCTTATCTTGGAACTGAAATTTGCTGATGGCTTACGACATCTATCGGAATAAATATCAACTATTCGTTGATTTTTAATTATTCCAGAATTGGCCAACACATCGAAAAGGGTACGTGGTTATCTTTCCTTGATTAATCAAGAATGGGTATTTGGCCAATTCTGGAATAATTGAAAATCAACGAATAGTTTATATTTATTCCAATAGATGGCGCAAGCCCTCAGCAACTTTCAGTTGCACGATAAGGAAATGTACTTTTTTTTTTCTTAATTCATGCACCTTATCCCAGTACAATATCACATTTGTACTATTTTTCACAAATGTTTAAGTTCAAATATTTAAGTTGAAAAAGTATATTTGAATTTGAGCACAACTTATTCCGAAATGTTTAACAATAGGTCAGATTGATGAATCGAAAATAAACATAATTGCCGCGTCGACATGTCGAGTCATAATTGAAGGTCAGATTGATCTGTGACCTTAGGGTTTATACAACTTACGCCGGGAACCGGCCTTTCAAGCTTCTATTAGTATAGATATACCTTTAAAAATATTTTTTGCATATTATATTTATCGCTATCTCTTTCTCTCAAATGAATAACAATTAGTGTATATGTTTTCAATTGAATATCTCCAAATAACAAGAGTGAGTATCTCTTGATTAACCTTTTGCTTTGTTTAGGTCTTGATGAATCAAAATCCCCATCCTGTAGCGGTAAGGACCATTTCTTATAAACATTTATTCAATTGGTGAACAATAATGAAAACACAATCCTTGTCCCAATTTGGTTTATCCATCTACATGTCATAGTTTCAGAAAATGTCACATGCCAGTCCTGGGCGGCGTCAATTTGTGGATGTAGACAAATGGCACAGAGAGCGATATATTAGACATATGGTTAACTAAGCTACGGTCTCATTAAATAACCTCTTTGGCCTTTTCATGAATCCTACCTGTTTATATTTTCATATTTCTTTGTTTTCAATAGCTTCTCTATATAAAAATTGATTTCCCACACCCCTTTTTCTTTTTGCTATTTTAAATTCAAAATTTTTGAAATTCCGAATATATTATAGTGACAGATTTTAATGCCATTAACCCTTACCTGTGTGTCTCCCTCCAATGAATGCGACATCCAGCCCTATGGAAACCAAGGCTATGGGCCGCAAGTAAGTAGAATTTTATTGTATTCAAAAATACATATATCTCTTAACTTATAACTAATTAAAACTTTTATAAATTTAATTACCACTTATCATTAAAATTATTATTATACAAAATATTTTACAAATTAATTAACATTTATTATATTAATACGTATATAACAGTATTTATTCAATCGATATATTTGTGTTTGACATAAAATATTTTAAAAATAAACGTCTCGTTGGGCTTTTTTTTCAATATAGAGTTTATTAAAATAGAATATATTTTTCTGAATTAATTCGTGTTTTATCTTTTTCTCTCAACCTCAGCCAGGTATGTTGCCGGTAAAATTATTTTTGAATACAAAAAGGGAGTAACCATAGGTTTCTTTATATATATGCTCTTTCTCTACTAAAATTTAACAATTTTTATTCAACTCATAATAGGATATTTCTTTCAAAATAAATTGCCTTATGTTGGTACCTCAACGCGCGGCGAAATCTACTGAATAAATGTGCTGAAAAGCAGAATAAATAGAGAGATATATATATATTGTTAAATTAATTTTAAAAATGCGATCACAAAAACACCCTTAAAATAATATATAATCCAAATATAAAAAGCGAATACCTAAAATTCAGCAAAATATCCACCTTTATAAAAATTATAAATAATTACGTAAATATGGCAATATATTATAAAGCAAGGCACAAAATTTAAATCAAAATTCTAATGCGGTCATTTGATATAGAAGGTATATACAATAAACATCTCCATTATGTAGTTTACAGCTTGAAACAGGGATTACATAATGCAGGTTTATATTGTGTAGTCGTACAAAGTTTCATAAAGGTTCAGCAACAAAACTAATTTCATAAGAGGACTTTTATTTAAAAGACCGTTATTAACGATATCTAACTAGTTTTGAGGAAAATTCATTTCTATTAAATCATCTTGTATTTTGAATTATCTATCGTGTGTGTTACTTATGAATCATCTCATATGAAATGAATAGGAAAATAAATCGTGTAACCCTCATCAATGTTGCCGCGTTTCTGAGATTCTTTCATAATAGTGATCTGCGTTAATGGGCGACCACGTGGTTTATTCTGCATGCATCAGGTTTCGGGTTTTATGGTTTTCCAATATATAGGTATAGTATACACTCATGGACAACACCTAAGGAAGTGGAAATACTTAATATTGCCGGTCATCTGTGTTTTTTTTTATGGAGACGGAGGCAATTTAGTTTACACTTGGTTATCTTGTGTGTCTTCAATAAAGGTCACTGTAATATCTTTCAGAGTTATTGTCTGAAAACCGATATACATGATAGAAGGTACAACTTCCTTAAGTTTTGTCCATGACAGTTCATATTATATTCACATCGTTATTATAATTATTTAATTGTTTGTGTTCTTTATAATCTAATATCTTTAAATAACAGCCCTGAGTGTTTATCCCGATTAACATTCTGCATTGTTTAGGTATGTAACTCTTGTATAAATATTCATTTATTAGCGCTAAAATAAGTTGTAAAATATCAATCAAAATTGGAAGTGAAATAATTACAACATATTGAAGTGAATAAATATTTCATTGTGTTGTCAACATTTACTATATATATTATCTTTTAATAGAACTTTATATATCCTCTACAATATGAAGGTACAGTTTTAATTGTCCTCTGTGTGTCCTTCCAATGGCCTTCAGCATCCAGGAAATCCAAACTGGGGGCCACAAGTAAGTATTATTTTTGTAACAACTAATATATCTCACTGTTAGAGCATTAATTATAATTAGTTTATGTATTTACTCAAATATCTCTAAATAATTTATGCATGTGGTTCCATCTCGAATAACCTTCTGGAATGTTTAGGTAATGGTCGGCCATCCTCCCCAACATGTACCGGTAAGGAAGATTTCATATGTTATTATTTTAATTAGAAAATTATTTATGAAAATAACACGATTCTTGACCTAATTCAGTGCACATATGTTATAATTATTATTATCCATAATAGACGTTGTAACTTGATATTCTTAGAATCCACAATACAGTCCAGGGCAGCGTCAATTGCGGATATAGACAAAAAGAACATAAGAGTATATATTAGACATAAGGTAAACTAAGCCAAGTTCTCAGTTAGTAACCTTTCTGAACATTCTTTCAAAATTTCACGAATTTCACCTGTTAATATTTTCAAAATTCTTTGTTTTCAATTTCATTAATATATATATAAAAATATATTGATATTACCCCTCTTCTCTTTTTGCTATTTTAATTTAAATATTTTAAATATTCCGAATATATAGACACATTATATATATATATTGCACTAAACTATGTGTGTGTGTTTCCCTCCAATGACTTGCGACATCCAGCCCCCAGGACATCATGGCTATGGGCCGCAGGTAAGAAGGCTTAGTAAACCAACCAATTTGACAAGAGGCTTTTATTTAAAAGGCTACTATTAATAATGTATAAACAAGATAAGTCTACTTTTGGGGCAAATTTATTTCTATTAGGTTATTTTAAAATATGATTTCGTTATCATAAAAACCAGCTTAAAAATCAACAACAACAACTGCTTTATTAGGACATTTCCGTCCTGTAAGGACTCGCCATACATCATTTTCATGGAGAAAGGGGGGAAAAAACATAAACAAAGGAGAGAAGGGAAAATGAAAGGAAATCAAAGTATTCAACATAACTATACAAATTCAGCTTTAAAATCAATATAAAGTTAATCGCTTGAACACACAGCAATGTTGCCGCGTTTCAAAGGTTTTCACTTAAAAAAGCCAGGATAGGGCTGACCACTTGACTTATGCCAAATATATCAGGTTTCTTGATATAGGTAGCATATATTATATTTATATATTATATATGGTTAACATAATCAATTCGGTGTGTATATTTTATAATCCAATATTTTAAATTATTTATACCTGAATGAGCATCACATTAACATTTTGCATTGTTCAGGTGTTCATTAACCATGGTCCTCAGCCACAAGCGGTAAGGGTCCTTTCTAATACTAGTATATCCTTTGATAGAAATATGAATTAACTGACATAGAAATAATTGTTTTAGCTAATTAGTTTGTAAATATTCAGCAAAATTAGAAGAAAGTATATTATGCGTTCATTAGCGTCATTGACAAATAATATTTAATTTATATATATATATATATATATATATATATATATATATATAATATTGTCATAGTTTAATAAAATGAACCATGTCAGTCCCAAGAACGTCTATTCCCCAATGTAGACTAACGTCAAATAAAGCGATGTATTAGACATAATATTAACTAAACCACGTTCTCAAGGAAAATCTTATCTGGCCTTTTTAGAATATTTCATCAACCCCACCTCTTAACATTTTCAAAATTATTTGTTTTCGCTAAATCTTCAAATTGAAATAATTTGATTTTACCTTTTTCATTTTGCTATTTCAATTTCATAATTTTGAATATTTGAATATAGAAACACAGATATTTATTGCACTAAACTATGTGTGTGTCTCCTTTCAATGACTTGCAACATCCAGCCATCCGGATATCAAGGCTATGGGCCGCAGGTAAATAGAATTTTTATTGTATCCACTTGTACATCTATCTCTCAACCAAGGTACTCATCCAGTAGCGGTAAAAGTCCGTTTGAATATATATCCTATGGTAGAAGTATAAATTAATTTGTAAAGAAATATAATTGTTTTAAGCTAAATAGGTTGTAAATATTCATAAAATTTGCGAGAAAAAGTTAATTATGTGTCATGATTTCTTTAACCGCACTTTTTAATATTTCTATATTATTTATTTTCGATATCTCTCCAATATAAAAAAGTGATTTTCAATAATTATTATTATTATTATTTTTTATTTATTATTTTTTTTGCAATTTCAATTTCATATTTTAAATATTCCAAATATAGAAACAGATTTTAATTCCCACGGGTTTTATGTGACATCCAGCCCATGGGATATCAAGGCTATGGGCCACCGGTAAGTAGATTTTTATTTTATTCACTAGTACATCTATCACGCAACTTTAGGGATGTAACACTTGTGTGACATATAAAATATTCTTAAAATAAACGTCTCATTTAGTGTTTTTCCAATATAATAATTCTGTAAAATAGAAATAATATATATATATATTATATATGACCTCTTTTTCTCTATTCCTGTTTTAATGTTTCTTTCTCCTACGCCAAATAGGTTGTTGTTGTAATACATTCTGAATGCAAGAAGGTAGTTAATATATATATATACACTAGTGTCCAAAATTAAGGTAACACACACTAAACCTTTTATAAAAATAACAATAATAACAAAAAAATAATAAAAAGCATTATATGATATGCAAATCACACCACACGGTTTAGCTAGCCAATAAAAATAATTTTAATACACAAATTTGGGCCATTCTTTAGAGCGTTCGCTTGCGTTCCTTTTTAACCAGCTTTACAATTTTATATAAACATTTCTTCAGTTTTATCCATCTTTGGAACGTCAAAGATGTTTGGAAGACTCATTTAAGTGGAGGGCCATTGGTAGAATGGCGGCAGGCCAATCCTAAGCAGAAGTTGTGAGATGGCTCGAAACGTCAAGAAAGGTGTTTTCGAATCTATGGAAACAATTTTTAGAAACAGGAGTCATTTCGAGAAGAAAAGAACAAGGTCGCCCGAGAATCAAAACCTCATCAGAAGAACGTTATCTAAAGTTAGCGGCCAAACGTAATAAAACAATGGTATCCAGACAGCTAACAATTGAGTTTTCTTCGGCCACAGGAACCATGATATCAAGGCAAATAGTTTACAGAAGACTCAACGAGAGAGGGATGTATGCAAGGTGCCTGAAGGTTTGTATCCCTCTCACTGACATCCAAAAGGAGCTCGTCTGAATTAATGCAGAAAAAATCAGTCTTGGACCCAAAATCAGTAGGCTCCTGTTTTTTTTAAAGGTTATTCAAGGTTAAGTCTTAACACGTATTCTAGACGTGTACAGATCTGGAGAGAAACCGGAACTCGAAACCATACCTCAAACATCAAAGAAAGGAAGAGCTACGGTGGCCAAGGTGTCATGGTCTGAGGTGGTATCACGCTACTACATGTGTTTGATGGCGGCACCCTGACTACTCAACGGTACAGAGACGAGATACTAGAACCCTATGTAAGGTTTTTAAGGGGTGGGGTCGGACCCTTGTTCAACTTTATGGGTGATCCATAGAAGCATAGGGCGCCTCTCCCGTCAAAATAAACGTCAAAACCCTGACGCCATCTATTGACCGTCGCCGCAACTAGCGGCCTCGGGTCGGTGACAAAGCCACAACACCAGCTTTGGCAAACTGAGAAGCATCCACTTAGAGACCATGGTTTCGGGCTTATGGCCCTCGTCAGTCTAGGGCGGACTTTATTCCATGAGATCCACACGGGATCCAATGAAATCTTCACAATCTACCAAAGAGGTGTTTTGCTGGCAAGGTGGCTGGGCCAAATCTATGGCTAGAATATAGATGGAAAATTTGCCGGGAGGAAATTCAAAAGATGGAGTCGCCTGCCAGATCACCAGACCTCAATCCTATAGAACATGTTTGGGAAGTCTTGGGAATACGAATTGGATCTCTTTCACCCCCACCCAGAACCACCCAAGAACTTAAAACTGCTTTAAGGAAAGAGTGGTATTTGTTGCCTCAAGAACGCTTTAGTTGTCTAATAAACAGCAAGAAATGCCGTTTTGACAGCTGTCTATCTGTTAGAGACGACAATACACCCTATTATGTCATCAAATATTGGTCAACATCTACCTGACATTTGGACTAATTAACATAAATTTGCATAACTCTTTAAAATATATTTCAACGATAAATTTCTTTTGTTAACTTTTTATTTGTTATAGTTTTGTCTATCCATCTACAAATTTTGGTTCAAAACAATTCTATATATTTTTAGAAAACTAACATTAAGTGTTTGTTATCTTAATTTTGGACACCAGTGTATATATTCAATATATATTGAAAATAGAGAGCAATCCATAAGTATATCTTCAATTAAAAAGAAATATATTATCTCAAAATATAATTTATTTACCAATATTTCAGTTGTGGCTGAACCCCAACCAATTTGTAATACATTGAAAAAGTTTGTAATTCAGCCACAACTGATATATTGTTGATAAATTATATTATGATCCAATATAGGTTTTTTTATTGAAAAAAAAATATATATAACTGACAACTAACAGTTTTTTCACTAATTTATATCCTTCAACATCTTATATGAGCAAAGGAAGTGGAAGCGCGGGAGAAAGTTGAGTGCAATGGGATCCCACTCCCTGACACAAGACGTAGTCCATTGCAAATCGGTTCATTCCGTTTTGTTTCTTTTTTCTTTTTGTTCCTAATAATATAATGACAGAAAAGAGCAAAAGGAAGTGTAGACAAGAATTACATTATAAATAGGAAAGTTTACAATAAATATATAAACATGGAATATATAATAATTACTCAAAGGTATACAAGAGGTAGACAGCTAGTAGTGGAGCACATTGTAAACTGATATCCCTCGGATTTCATCTTTCAGATTTTTCACTTAAAATGTGCCAGGCCCTGTTTGCTAAATATTAATGACTGGTGGGAATGGAATATTTCCAGAATCGGGGACCGTTTGCGAAAACTTTTATTCAGAAAAAGAAATCCCAATACGGGAATCGATTTTGGGCATTCTGTCGGAAATCGAAGGTTTATACTCTTTGTCAAGGTTAAGAAAACGTCCCATGTCAGTCCCAGATACCGTCAATTCTCCAATGTAGACTAACATCACATAAAACGATGTATTAGATATAAGATTAACCACAAGCCACGTTCTCAATGAATAACCTCTCTCTGGAAATTTTGTAATATTTCATCAACCCCACCTTTTAAAAATTTCAAAATTCTTTGTTTTCACTAAACCTTCAAATTGAAATAATTTTATTATTCTTTCTCATTTTACTATTTCAATTTCAGAATTTTAAATATATTTGAATATATATAAACAGATCCAATGGCACTAAACTATGTGTGTGTGTCTCCTTCTGATGATTTGCGACATCCAGCCCTTCGAAAACCAAGGCTATGGGCCGCAAGTGAGTATATATTTTATAGTATCCACTAGTACATGTATTTCTCAACTTAACATATGTGTGTGGAACATATATAATACTTTTTTAATAAACCTTTCATTTGGTTTTTCCAATATAATAATTTAGTAAATTAGCAAGAATATATATATGTATATATACTAGCGGATGTACCCGGCTTCGCCCAGGTTTTTCTCGAGGGAATGTTTGTAGTCTAGTAATAAGAAAATATACTACACCTAAAAACTATCAGAGAAAAGAGAAACCACGGAAGGTGAACAGAAAAATGCTTACAATGGATGCTATGTTTACGATATCAAGTTAAATAAAAACAATGATAAAATTTGCATATGTTGGTCACTATAAATTTGTATATTTGTTAGGCGAAATTAGAAACATGATAAAACAATTGGGTATTTAAAAACAAATGTAGAAATAAAAGTTGAAGTATAATAAACAATGTTAAAGATTAGTTTTAATTATTAATCAAGATTGTGTGTGAATATGTGAGAAAGATGTAATATCGTTGTTGTTTTCTTGGCCGACTGTTTTACATATGGTTTTATCTTAAAATTGCTTGTTTTGAATATTTTTTAGATTGAGATTATTAGCTAGTATGTAAAAAATAACTGTTGAAATTTAATTTTGTATTTATATATAAATAAAATTAACTCTGTTGATTTTTTTTGTATTTAATCGATAACAGCGAAGTTACGCATGTTAATGTATATGTATATGTATATATATATGTAATGTATATGTATATATATATATATATATCTAAAGAGGCAAAGGGTCGCCTCTCCCGTCAAAACAGACGTCAAAACTAGACGCCATCTATTGACCGTCGCCGCAAACTAGCGGCCTCGAGTCGGTGACAAAGCCACAACACCAGCTTTGGCAAACTGAAAAGCGTCCACCTAGAGACCATGGTTTCGGGCTGATGGCCCTCGTCAGTCTAGGGCGGACTTTATTCCATGAGATCCACAGGGGATCTAATGGAATCTTGCCAATCTGCCAAAGAGGTGTTTAGCTGGCAAAGTGGCTGGGCCAAATCTATGGCTAAATATGAGTGGATGGCGTCTAGTTTTGACGTCTATTTTGACGGGAGAGGCGACCCTTTGTCTCTTTAGATCAATATCCTACCGGCAAAATTCCCATCTATATATATGTATATGTATATATGATTTCTGACCTATTCCTGTTTCAAATTTTCTTTTCCATAAACAAAATATGTTGCTACGTCAATTTTATATGAATCATTGTCAACACAATTGATTTTTAGGTATATTGTACCATCCATTATCTTCAAATGACTTATCTCTGAGTGTGCATCTCGATTAACATTCTGCATTGTTCAGGTACCCATCAACCAAGGTCCCCAGCCGGTAGTTGTAAGAGTCCGTTTGAATTTATATCCTTGATCGCAGTATAAATTAATATTTATAAAAATAAATAGTTGTATTTTAGCTAAATAGGTTGTAAATATTCAGAAAATTTGGAAGAAAGTTAATTATGTGTTATGATTTCATCAATCCCACTTCTTAATATTTCACAAATTATTTGTTCTTGAAATCTTCACTATAAAAATATTGATTTCTCCTTTTTATTTGCTATTTCAATTTCTTATTTTAAATATTCCAAATATTGAGACAGATTTTAATTCTTCTAAACTATGTGTGTGATTCCTTCCGATGACTTGCGACATCCAGCTGTCTGGAAGTCAAGTCTATGGGCCGCAGGTAAGTAGATTTTTTATTGTATCCACAAGTACATCTATCTCTCAACTTTTAGGTAATTAACACCCTCTCTTGTTTTGTGCGGCTTTAGGTGATATTTTTATATTTACCACCACCCGTTTTAATATCTATTTTTTAAATAATAAATATAGAAATTGATAAGTAGTTTAGAAATGTAGTAAACCAGGAAGGTTCAAGGCACATACCGAGATATATAAGGGCAAAAATAAAGATAAAGAAGAGTATACAAAAGATGGTTTAGAAATAAGCAGGTGTACGAGAAATGAGCAAGAAATATATAAGAATTACTCAAGAGTATTCCTCAAATAGATAGACAACTAGCAGTGGAGAATTTTGTAAACCAATAACCGCGTATTTCAGCATTATAAATGTCTGCTTTTTACTTTAAATGGAACAGACCTTGTTTGGTTAATTTAAATTATTGATAGCGATGGAATTTGCAATAATCGATGGCCGTTGGAGCAATTTCATCCTGGGTCGTTGCTTTCGGAAATCAACGGTTTATACAATTTGTCATGGTTTCAGACAATGCCCCATGTCAGTCCAGGATATGCTCAATTCTTTTAGGTATAGATAAGGCACATGAAGCGATATATGAGAAAATTAACTGAGCCCTCTGTATATTTTGGAAGATTTCACGAATCCAACCTCTTATTATTTTCAAAACGCTTTATTTTTTAATATATTCAACATGGAAAATATTATTTTCTTTATTATTTTTGCTATCATAATTTCATAATTTTAAATCTACGAATATAGAGAAAGATTTTAATTCCACTGGGTTATGTGTGTGTCACCTTCCAATGACTTGCAACATCCAGCTCTCAGCATATCATGGCTATGGACCGCAAGTAAGTAGAATTTTTATTGTATCCACTAGTACATCTATCTCTCAACTTTTAAGAAATTTACATTTGTGTGTGGCATATATAATATGTTTTAAATAAACCACTCATATAGTGTTTTTCCAATATGATAATTTAGTGAATTAAAAGAACATACGCGTATATATAATTTTCTATAAATTCCTGTTTTAATTTTTCTTTCCCCTTAGCCAAGTTTGTCTCTGTAAAAATACCTTCTGAATAGAAGAAGGTAGTTAATATAGGTTCCTTTAAGTTCTATAAATAATTAACAATGTCATTCAACTTATGAGAGGATATTTGTCAAATTTTCAGGAATTCATAGGATTATGTCAGAAAAAAATTTATAAGGCTCGAGAAATATTTTTGAAATATAATAAATGAAGAAGTATTAAAAAAATTACCGTGAAAATAATATGTAAAACAATATCAGAAGCGAATACAGATAACTCAGTAAAATATCCGCATCCATGAAAACTATACATTATTACATTAATATGGCGATACAAAAAAGGCTCAAAGTTTCTGACAAAATTCTGTTGCAGTCATTTGATAGAGCCTATGTTTGTTTTATATTCCTAATATAGAAGACTAGCTGTCTCTATTGACCTCTCAGGAGAACTATAAGGAAATACTACATTATATAGCTTACTACATGAGATAGGGATTACATAATACACAGGTTTATATAGAATAGTAATACAAAGCTTCATAAAGGCTTAGTAACAAACCAATTTGACATCCAATTTAAATAGCCGTTATTACCGATTTCTAATAATGTTAATTCAAATTGGGGTTTAAGGGAAATTCATTTTTATTAAGTTACTTTATAATACGATTTGTTAACTAAAAAACCATCTTAAAACAATATTAAATGAATCGCTTAATAACAGCAATGTTGCCCCGTTTCACAAGTTCTCTCATAAAAAAGGATCGGGATAATACCGGAACACGTGGCATATGCTGCATATATCAAGTTTCAGTTTTCAAAGCTGGTTGTTTGATATATATATAGCATATATACGACAATTTATATATTATATATGATTGACATAATTAATTAAGTGTGAATATTATATAATTCGATTTTTTAAATAACTATCTCTGAGTGTGCATCTCCGTTAACATTCTGAATTGTTTAGGTACCCATCAACCAAGGTCCCCATCCTGAAGCGGTAAGTGTCCGTTCTATAATATATTCTTAGATTTAAATGTAAAGTAACTCTCTCTCTCTTTTATAGAAATAAGTATTTTTTTATTGCTTATCCCTAGTATACGTGGTACAGGCCATGGTAATCATGGTGGGTAGAAGTAGGCGACTGCTTTTACTGTAAGTGCACCACATGTCTACACATGTGAAAAGCAATTCGACTTTGCACTTACCAGTGCCAGAGACCCTTTTGCTTACTTGACTCGCTGGTGGGGTTGGACCTTTGCAAGAATCGGGGGCCTTTGGAGCATTTTTTAAAATCAGAAATAAGTGCCCAATGCGGGAATCGAACCCGGGTCGTAGCGGTCGAAAACTAACGGTTTAGACCGTCCTTCCACCGACCCCCAGAAATAATTGTTTAATAGATAAATAGGTTGTGAGTCTCTGTAGCCAAATTGGAATAAAGTTAAATTTGTGTTCAATTGTATTGGTATATATATATATAACAAATGATATTCAATATAATTTAAAATGAAGTCTAATATATACAAGTAAATGTTAATTTAATTGAAGTGTTTAAAAATTGAAAAATCGTCCTTGACATTAAATACTACAATGTATATACACAATGTACAATTTATAATTATAAATGTGGATATATAAGGCAATTCTTCTCATTTCCATTCTTGTAATTTTAAATGCAACATCGAGGGCAAAATACTAATTTTAAATATATATATATATTTTATATAAATACATAAATTACTTCATATACCTTATAAAGGTGGTGTTTCTGCAGGCTCGGCCTATGCAAGAGGCCCCTATGGATGCGGTGAGTATATAAGAAGTCTTGATTACTTACACTGTCATAAAAAGTATGACGCATTCAGAAAAGAGTTTGCGCGTCTAAAAATTTATCCATTCGCCTATAGTATATAAAATTCGGAAGACAATTTAAGCCGAAAAGATAGGCTAAAAATAATTTTAAAAATTAATGTTTTTCAAAATTTCCCCATGTTAACAATACCTATTCACCCGGTATTGGCTAAGACCTAGCCACACACACAATTCTAGATTATATCTTTGAAATAGTTACGTTTTTAATTTCAGAAAAATATTGATGCCATTTATCAATATAAGTTAATATGAGGGGCAAAATATTTTCGCAAGCTCATCATAGCTGAAATCAGCTAAAAAAATAAGAACTTGGACAAATTCGGGATATCCGTTAAAGGTCATAGTTCAGAATATGACCCACGTCAGTTCAGGACGGCGTCGATTTTATGCGATCGAAAAGATATCCGCAAATTAATTTTAGCAATCAAATTACCCGAGCCACTATACTATCATAAAACCTCTGTGTACATTTCAGAAGACTTCAGTAAGCCCTTTTATTTTGTACTTCTTTTAAATTTTAAAATATTGAAGGGAATAAATATTTTTCTCTCTCTCAATGTTGATAACAATCCCTACATTATTATTAGAACCTTATAAATTTATCAATATCAAAGTACAGTTTCAATTGTCCTCTGTGTGTCCTTTCTATGGACTTCAGCATCCAGGAAGTCAGAACTGGGCACAAGTAATTGTAACATTTGTAACAACTATTTTATCTGACTGTTATAGAGCGATCTACTGTATATTACCAATAATTTAACAATTGTTACATTAAACATAGGGTTCGAGGGTTCAAATAGGGTATTTGCGATATGAATATATTAGATTAGTTAGCTTTATTATAAAATATTTACAATAAATGTAAATAAATTAATATTTTTCATACCTAGGCCTCAAACGGATATGTTACTGCTGAAATATCCTCTAATATAAAAAAGACGATCAAACGTATACTTCTTTACGAGCTGAAAGGAATTATTAGTTAAGGCATTTAGTGAATCTATGAACATAAGCTAATGAGAAGACAATAAATATTTACAAGAGCTTCAATTGCCGCAGGATATATAACAAAAAATAAGTCTAAAACAATATAAGCAATATGCATGCAAAAATATTAAAGCGGTATGGTTGACTAAACTGACGAAACCGCTTGAAGGGTTCATCACTGATGAGCCAGGCCTTCCCAATATATTTCTAATGCAGTAAGGATAATCAGTAGTGCTTTACTTTAAAAATAATAATTCGTGCTATACTAGTTTAGGTTTGTGATTGAAGACAGCGCCTTAATGATTTAGCTACAAGTTATCATTCACCTCGAAAAATACATGTCAGTACTATATAGTTCCAGTTCCAGGTCGAGTAACTTTATTAGATGCTGGTCTAAAAGAGTATCATATTTTATTATTTAAAAAGCTTTATTTTTATCTTCTTAAAATAAGATTTAAAAGTTATTCAAACCATTATCAAAATTCGTTTTTCTAATTTACTGACCTATGTTTGTGTGTCTCCTTCCAATGACTTTCTCCCTTCAGCCCTCAGCAAACCAGAACCAGGCACCACAAGTAAGTAGGCCTTCATTATTATAAATTCCTTCATTTGTGTATTTGAGAGCATTGATGCGTAATTAATTAAAATTTTATTGATTCAAATATTTCTCATAGTTGAAATAATATAAAGGCCATAGTTCAGAATATGACCCACGTCAGTTCAGGACGGCGTCGATTTTATGCGATCGAAAAGATATCCGCAAATTCATTTTAGCAATCAAATTACCCGAGCCACTATACTATCATAAAACCTCTGTGTACATTTCAGAAGACTTCAGTAAGCCCTTTTATTTTGTACGACTTCTCTTAGTTTTTAACCTTAAGCATCCAAGAAGTCAGGCACCACAAGTAAGTAGGCCTTCATTATTATAAATTCCTTCATTTGTGTATTTGAGAGCATTGATGCGTAATTAATAAAAATATTTATTGATTCAAATATTTCTCATAGTTGAAATAATATATATATATATATTAACCTTATGTGTAGAAACTTTGAAAACTCTACTGGTCTCTTATTTCAAGAACAGTGAATGCTGGCCAGGCAACCTCCATCTTTAAAATTAAATTACCTTTTATTCTTTTATTTCGAAATTTGTATATAATAAGGTAGGAAATAATCAAAAATAAGGTTTTATGGCGGCAATCCTTTGAGACCACGTGATTTTTGTCACTTTTATCATATTCAAGCTCTTATAAAACAGGTTTTATTACGAGTATATATGTAAAAAAAGCATTATTTATTATCATAGCGAATAGTTGTTTTTTATATTTTTATTTTTTATCTTTTTGCAATTTAATAATTTTAAAAACTTATCTATGTGTGTATCTCTCAATTAACATCTTGCTATGTTCATAGGCCTTAATCAATCGACGTCCCCAGCCTGCACCGGTAAGAGCTATTTATTTTATTATTGAACACTTAAATGTGGAAAATATAACTCTTAAATTCAATCATTTGTTATCTAAATACGTATATTGGGATTTTATGTGGAATTTGAAGAAAGTTACATTGTGATCATTACTGATGCTGACAACACGAGGAGTGACAAAGAAATATATAGCGTAAAATATAAGAAATAAGCAAGAACTATCCAATAGGTATCCATGTAGACCAGGTAACGAAAGGTAAGAGTATGTGCCTGGTGATTTTCTTACTGACATTATATGCAAATAGGAAATACAGAGTAGGGGAGTTCTGGGGGACTTTTTGTATACTTAATAGATACATTAAGGCATTTGAATTACCAATTTTCTGAACACTTAACTAAATATTTGTATAAAAATAACCCTCTGTATTCATTAAAAGGTATTTAAATAACCTCCTAGTATATCCTAAATTAAAGTTATCTTTTTTTATTCTTAAGATCATCTTTAATCTGTAGAATGCCAAGGCAGAAAAAAGGATATCATACAAGCAAATTTATGAGCTTGAAATCAGTGGAATAATACAACTCAGAGAAGCTAAATTTCGACTAGATAAATTGCTGTAAGTAGGGGCTGAAATCAAAGTACTTTCGTAATGATTTGGTCTCAGTAGTCAGAGGGATAGAAAAGTTCAAGAAAATCTGGCTCAGATCACCCTAGAGTAACAACAGAGAGAGAGAAGATAGGAGGATTCGAAGGATGGTTATAGCAGACAGGGTAATAAACTGTACCATTGATTCAAGCAGTTCGACATTTGCACAATGAATCTGGCCCATCCCTAACACCATTGATAACGATCTTATTGAAGCAGAACTCCGTAGTCGTCGGCCTTTATTAAATATTTCGCTCTCTGCCGACACAGAAGCGACAAGCTCATCTGGTGTGAAGAGAGACGTCATTGGGTTCAAGAATGAAATCTCTCATTGTATTTATATTGTGTTTCGACACAATCACAGCGTTAAGAACCCTTTAGATATGGAGAGGAACGACCTTTGATAGTTCACATAATTATAAACGATATTATAGACATATAGAAAGAAAATTTCCATCGCATATACGATTGAAAGATGCGAGTCTAACTGAAGAGATGTACATTGTGAGATAAACCTAGAAACCTATGCTATTGGATGCATTTTCAAACATTATGAAATTAAACGATCGCATACATGATAAAGTGCCATGTTATAAAGATCATTACTTAATTTCATTGAAGAACGTTCAGCAAAAAGAATTGATGCGCTTTTTTTAAAAAATGGTTCGATAGAAACATAACAACAAACAAATTAAAACTCAGAAATAAATATTTAGAAATTTATATGTATTATTCTACAGAGTTCATAAAATTTATATATACAAAGTGGCTGAGGTAAAAGAGTTAAGTGATTTAGATCAGGGAACAAACGATGTCTCACTACTGAAAAATTCGGACAGTTGTAGATGAGGCGAAGAGCAGTTACACCAATATAGGATTCATATAATTAGGTCATCAAAATGTCCTTAGCCATACCTAATAAGCATATTATTGTCAATGTTAACACGGCAAACTACAAGCTAATTACCTCTTTGTACAATTTGAAAGGCTTCAGTAATTCCTTTTATAACATTTTGTATTATTTCGTTTTTAAATATCTTTATAAAATACTTTTTGGTCGTTGACAATATCTTTAAGGTATTTAGTAGTATGGTTTTATGAAGCACTTATATCAAAGATAAGTTTCTCTTTATTCCACTAACCGATGCATGTGTTCACTCCCAATGTCATCCTACCTACAGGCCACAATAAGTCGCGGGACGCAAGTGCGTCTTTGTGAAAATCATATCCGCGTGTCGCAAGTAAGTAGATTTTTGGGTTTCAGCAAATATTCTACCTCTCTCTCTTCAACTGTTATCAATTTAATCCTTATTTTTGAAATAACCATTAAATGATCAAATATATGACCATCAATTACTAAAGCTATAACTAGGTTATATGAGGACTCTTATCAATTGTTTTTAAACAAAAACTTTAAAAAATTAAATATTTTGGATTTTTCCGATTCATAATACAATCGAACTTGGATAATTCGAGGCCCAAGGAACCAAAAAAATCGAATTATCCAAAAATTCGAATTAAAAACGGAAATTCTATTTATAGGAAATTCTAGCGACCAAGATAAATATTGAAATTGAAGACGTTTGAATTAACCAAGTTCTACTGTACCATTATAAAATATATTTTCTCTCATGGTAGACAAGAGTTTTAAGTAGAACTTATAATCAAAGATCATGTTTTCTATTTCACTAACCGAAGTATGTGCCTACTTACACTGTCTTCCTATCTCCAGCCCTTAATAAATCGCGGGACACAAGTTCATCTTTCGGAAACCCAGAGCCGAGGAACGCAAGTAAGCAGAACTTTTAGATTTTTTTTAAAGAGAGCTTATCTCTCTCTTATTAACTGCTATATATTTGATCTTTATTCAAATATAATTGTTAGATGATCAAACATGGCCATTAATCATGTATGCTTAGGATATTTTAACTTATTTTTTTAACAAAAACGTTCACAAAATACCTATATAGAATGCAGACGAGACATAATCAGATTCCCTCTACGCTATAGACCCCACATGACACTACATAATAAAGATAGAGGCTTCCTGGCAGGAATTCATAGTTCTTCAAATTAAAGAAACTTCGGTCAGTTTTTTTTTTTTTTTTTGCCAAATGTTTTAATTTTTGGTTCGGTTCTGACGAGGACAAAATATTTTTGTCGAAACGTCGAGACAATAAAAAATATTTACTGGTCGAAGTATCTTTAATTTGAAGAACTATGACATTACATATAGAAGGCATGCACATATAAATGCTAGGGAATCAGTGTACCTTTTATCTGCTGGTAAATTTAGATCTTGCACGAATCAGGTATATTCGAAACAATTTTATAATCATACATGCTCTTTCAAAGAAAAAGCGAAAGATATTTTATGTGATAAAATGTGCCACAAAAAATGCGTTACTTTCTAATTCAACACTAATTTGAGATTAAAAACTTTGAAAATAAGTGAACATTTAATAATTAATTAAAATACACTAAGCAATAGTTTATACGAAATAAACAAGAACTAGGCAAGAAAAATAAATATGTCGATAAAACAAAGTTAGAAATTAGCCGAAGAAGTTATCAAAATTTGACAAGAATATACCCCATTGGATAGTGGACCACCTAGTCCGAAGTCTGTACGCCTGAACGACAACAAGAATATACATCGTAGGATGGAATGGCTACCTAAGCTAGTATTGCTTGAACTAGAATATACAGAGAAAAAAATTGACCGTAAATGTACAATAAGAGATATCAAACAATTTTAAGCTATACAAATTGAATAAACGTAGTCGTTTTTACGCCGAGCAAAAGAATTTAGGACAGTTATATCCTTTTAAGCACTGTGTGCAATCAGAAATATCTGGATTAGGATTCAAGTGAGGGAGGTCTATTTTGTTATGAGAAAAATCCTCTTAGTTAGGTTTGAGCTTCTTTTTAATGCAAACTTGTGATAAAAAATGAAGGAGTTTAAACTGCTTTATACTCATTTGACCACATATGTTCCTCACAAAACAATGTCCAGATAGATTTACTACAAAAACATTTTTGATAGTATTATAATTGCCTATATATAGTTCGAATAAAGATGAAATCGTCCTAATGTTGACAAATTTAGAGTCTCTTTTTATTCCTTTCATTTCAAAATAGTTATTTTATCAATAAAGTTAAATAATATTCAATAAAAATATTATCTTGCTGCTGCAATGTCAAGGATGGTCAGATAAGCACGCGGGATTGAAAGAATATATGTTCACGCGACTATATTTTATTAACCATCGTGCATTATAGGGTCAGGCAAACACAAACAGGAGACACAACCAAGAGCCGTCAAAAAGGAGGAGCAAGACTTAATGTCGGGTCAATGGAAATGCCACCAGACCGATTTTATAAAATTTGGGAAAATATTATAGATTCAAATTATAGTCCACGTTAATCTCGGTTGGCGTCAATTTCTCGAGATGAACAAACGTTTATCGGCCATATTATCCATAAAGTTAACACAGCCATTTCACAAGCAAATCAGCGCTTTGGCAAAAAGACGCCAAAACAAGAAGCCATCTATTGACCTTTGCCGCAAACTAGCGGCTTCGGGTCGGTGACAAAGCCACAACACCAGCTTTGGCAAACTAGAAGCGTCCACCTAGAGACCGTGGTTTCGGGCTAATGGCAAACGTCAGTCTAGGGCGGTCATTATTCCAAGAGATTCAAAAGAAATCTAATGGAATCCTCACAATCTGCCAAAGAGGTGTTTAGCTGGTAATGTGGCTAGGCCAAATCTAAGGTTAAAATAAAGATGGAAATTTTGCCCGGGAAGATATTCATCTATAAAGATAAATGTAGCCCCTCCCGTCAAAATATACTTCAAAAATAGACGCCATCAATTGACCTTCACCGCAAATAGCGGCTTCGGGTCGGTGACAAAGTAACAACACAAGCTTTGGCAAACTTGGCTTCAATAGTGTCTCTTATAAATCATTGGAGCGTTTAGTTTTCTATATCTTTATTAAAATGCTTTTCAATGTTATAAATTTTAAATATATTTTTTTAAATATAGTTTTAAGGTACAGTTATATCAAAGTGATGTCTTCCTACTTTCCAGCCCACACCAATTCGCGGAAGACAAGTACCGCCTCCTGCAAGCTTCATCTCCGCCTCGCAAGTAAGTAGTCCTGGCATTTTATCAAGTAGTCCTTTCTCTTTACCTGTTATCTATTTAATTTCTTTAAAAATAAAGATAATTTGGCCAGTAAATCTTTTTATTACCTCGACGTTTCGACAAAAATCATGCTAAATGTTTAATTTTTGTTTTCTCCTGACGAGGAGAAAAGATTTCTGTCGAAACGTCGAGGTAATAAAAAGATTTACTGGCCGATGTATCTTTATTTTCAAGAAATATGAATACCGGCCAGGCAGCCTCAATATTCACGATAATCTATTTAATTGTTATTTTTAATTATAAATGCTCAAATATATATTCTAATTAATTATTTATTTTTATAAATTACAAAATAATTTCTCACAATGAGTTTCTTTTTATTTCAAAACTCTATATATATATATCCTACATTTTCATGTAGGATTTAGTCGATATTTTTTATTAAGCTCGTTGAAGAGATCGCTTGAAAGCTAGCGTTTTGAAATAAAAGAAACTCATTGTAAGAACACATTTTTTCAATTTTAAAACTTTTTTACAATTTTATCATGAATTATTTATATGTTTGGGGTTATAAAATAATACAAAACTTTCATCAAATATTTTACACACGAAAATATTAAAAATTCTTCCATAGGAGTAGAAAAAAAAATTTCTTTTGCGATAAAGGTCTCATATGGCACTACATATAGAAGGCATGCACATATAAAATGCCATAGTACAGTACAGACAGGTATATTCTAAATGATTTTAACATGTTACATGCTCGTTCGATGACAAACCGATAAAATATGGTATGCGATAAAATGTTACTCAAATACTACCTTTACTAAACCTATATAAATCCTTAAATTATCAAAAGATGTGGGCATATATGAATAGGAGAGATAACAGGATTTTAAGAATTTAGCAAATAACAATAAATATAACAGAAGTGTCCAAAAGTAATCAAATAATAGATCGAGAGAGATTAATATTAATATATATTAAACTAAACACTCATTTTTGATCAAATAACTTTATTATTTCTAATGTATTTCATATGGCTATACGCCAAATGTCATCGGAGAACACGACTATTTTAAGATACTTGCGTATCACTTTACGTGCTTATAAAACTGATATAAAATTTTAAATGGGTGAAAAACCTACAAAATATATATATTATAATTAAATTGAATATGTAAAAATAATCTCTATTTCCATGTTCATTCGAGCACATATGTTTATGACAGAAAATATCAAGATAGATTTATTACTAAATAATTTAATATAGAATTATAATTGATTTAAAATAATGGTTGAAGATGTGATCTTTAGTGTCACCTTTTTCTCAATATATTCAATATTATTATTGTATCATTAAAGTTAGATAAAATTCAACTAAAATATTTTAGTGTTTTAAAATAAATATTAGCCATAAATTGTTTTTGTATTCTCATTTTTTTTCGAGCAGTATTGAGGACATAACTACACCTTTTATAAATATTTTTCTTAAATGTATAAAATATTTCCATAAGCCTTATAACATAAATTTGAGGGAGGACGATTTTCATGTACCAGAAGTGGCACCTCTCCTTTTTCATGATAAAATTGTGCAAAAAAAGTTTTAAAATTACAAATATTTTCTCACAATGAGTTTCTTTTTATTAAAAACGCTAGCTTTCAAGCGATAATCGCTCTTCAACGGGCTTACTAAAATATCGACTTTACCTCTCCCTTTAATTATGGGTTAAAGCAATGCATTGTGTTTATCTCCCTAGTAAAATACTTTAAAGTGGTGATGAGGACTGAGCGCCACAATTGTATGCCATGGTTTCGGGCTTTGGCCCTCATCACTATAGGAGTGGTGTCGAATTCATAACACCCTAGGAAAGGAGCTATGAAATCAGTAGAATTAACTAAAAAGGTGTTTAAGCAGGTGAAATAACGATTATCAGGCTAGAATACAACATAAGCCCAAAACCAAGATATACAGTTTGACCTTTTGTCTGAATTATGACCAATAGTAAAGTTTTACTAGGGTGATAAAAATAATACATTGTTCTAATGAAAAATTAAAGGGAGAGATGTTTCTTGTGGAACATGAAAATCGCCCTACCTCAACCTTATAATGATTATAGCCTGTAAATGGCCACTGCTACTGCACGAGCTCAAACACCTTTTTGGTAAATTTGACCGATTTCATAACCCCTCTCGTAGAATGCTATATATTCGAAACCTCCTCTGTACTGATGAGGGCCAGAGCCTGAAACCGTGGTATAGAAGTTGGCTTTTAGTCTGAGTTTGCCAAACCTGGTGTTGTGGCCATTCCTTATCACCATTAGTAAAGTGTTTATTATAGTGATAAGACATTGCTCTAATGTATAATTGAGGGAAGAGATGTCTCTTTCGGTACATAAAGGTTCTAAATATATGGTGTGTTCAGATCCTGTCAAGGCCGATTCTTCCTTTTGCTATGGTGAGGAATGAATTTTTGATATTTTAACCTATTTTAAAAATAAAACTAATTCAAAAATTATATTTCACATCTAAAGATAATTCCTTCGCATATGCGTTATAAAATTCTAAAGATAATTTAGGCTGAAAATTTTCACATGAAAAAAGAGAAAATTGTAAATTTAAATATTGCAAGTATTAAGTTCTAACAATGCGCGCGCGCGCATATTTACCTTTTTATTGTTAATTTCACCATTTATATTATGTGTGATGGTATTTTTAAGAATCAATGCTCGGGCGAGATAGCATTAAGAAAAGTTGGTTCAGTGTAATAAGGACTCATATATATAATTAATATATAAAAACTTAAGTTATACCCATAGATCTTACAGGCACGGGTCAATGCAAATGCCATCAGACCAACTTCATACAATTTGGGAGAAGATTATAGGCTCGGATTATGGCCCACATTAATCTCGGGTGGTGTAAATTTCCTGAGATGATCAAATGTCTGTTAGCCATATTAGCCATAAAGTTAACACAGCCACTTCACAAGCAAATCACCGGTTTGGCCAATTGGAATGGCTTCAATAATCCCTTTGGCATTTTTTAGAAATCAAAATAATTATAATAGAAATATCTTCCAGATTGACAAGTTTAAGAGGTTTAAATATTAGAATTTCATATATAAGATACACTTATATCAAAGTGTAGTATTCCATTTCACTAACCGATGTCTGTGTCTACTTCCAATATCTTCCTACCTCCAGCCCCCATCAAGACGCGGGGCCCCAGTGTTGTCCGCTAGGAGTCGCCGCTGCATATCTCAGAGGCAGGCTGCCCAGAGGGAGGCATCCAGGGCGCAAGTTCAGTCCTCACAAAGTGAGACCGCCGAGGCGCAAGTACAGCCTTCTCAAAGTCCAACATCCGATGCACAAATTCAACCATCTGGAAGTCGCAGCCCCGGGACACAAGTTGAGCCTCCTGGAAGCCAGACCTCCCGGGCGCAAGTACGGACTTCTGAAGATCAGGGTCCCGTATTGCAAGTAAGTAGAACCTTTTGATTTTAGCATATAGTTTATATCTATCTTTTTACATGTTATCTATTTTATTGTTTTTCAAAATACATTTATCCAATATATATTTAAAAATAACCATTACCAATTGCTTATAACCAAACCTTTATAATACCTACATCGATTGTATGAAGGAAGGGAAGAAAGATAATTTGCTTCCCTTCACGCTGAAGGCCACATATGACATATACGTAGAAGGCATGCACATATAGAATGTCAGATAACACTAGGTAACTTTAGCTTCTGGCAAAGTTGGTTCTTGTGCGAATTCGTATATTCGAATAGTTGTAACCTGGTACATGTTCGTTCAGTGACAAACCTAGAAAATATTATATTTGATAAAATATGTCACAAAAATATTTTACTCTAATAATACCTATAATAAACCTAAAAAGCTTTTAAAATTCCCAAAGAAGTGGACAATAAGTATAGAAGGGCTGGGAAATTATAGTTTAAAGTATTTTGCCAGTGACACTAAATACACAAGAAGTAGCCAAGGAATAATCAAAGAGTAGAAAGAGATAAACTTTAGTATATGAAGGTGGTGGTGTCTTGTCCAGTATATGAAGGTAAAAATATTATTAGACTTGAGGTATCTGAGAAGTGATCAACCCATGTAGCATACAATAATTAGATAAACACATATAAAAATATGTAAGTTGTTTATAAGTAATTAAAATCGTAAGCCTAGATATTCCGCAATAGTTTAAACTAAATATAAAAGAACACGGAAAAAAGGATTCATGTGACATTGACACGAAGTTAGCAGGTAGCCAAAGATATCAACAAAATTTGACAAAAATTGTACATTTTATACACTCATGAACAAAACTTATGGAAATGGAAAGTCTATGATGTTTGTTGTTTTTGAAAGAGACAGAGAAAATTTTGTTTACACTCGGTTATCTCGTATGTTTTCAATAAAGGCCACTGTTTAACAAGTATATTTCAGAGTTATTGTCTGAATCCCGATATACATGATAAATGGTACAACTTAAGTTTTTTCACATGAGAGAGAGTGTGTAGATCTTAAACATATACAAGAAGAGAAGAGAGCTTAAAAATATTAATAAATACAAAATAAATAGAATTAATTATTTTAACATCGAGCTAGATCATTCGGCGAGACTATATGCTTTAAAACATTGTAAGCGATTATAAATATCCGGGTTAGATTTCAAGTGAGGTAAGTTTATTTTTTCTTGAGAAAAGATCTCTTGGCAAAGCCCCTGAGATTCTTTTTATGCAAATGTTATCAAAATTGAAGAAGATCAATCTTCTTCTATAATCTTTTGAGCAGGTACGTAACTCATTAAAAAAATGGCAAAATAGATTTATTCCTAAATCATTTAATAATATAGTAATTTGAATAGGGAACATTGTTTATATTATAACAATATTATTTCTTTTTTTGCCAACAGGCGGCCAGATTGAGTGGAGGTGTATTGCATCGCTCCGCACTTCCGGTAAATATTTACTTTAAATTTGTTTTTAACTTTTGTTATATTATATATTTTAAATAATTTGAATCCAGTTTATATTTAAACATTAAATTTTTAAGTTATATTAATATTGCTAAATATTTTGGATTAAATTAAATATTTTAAATAACGCTAACAACACATGCAAATTTTACGCTGTCAATAGATATGCAAAACTTGGCTCTTATGCAAACTAAGAAAATAAAATGGATTCAGTTATAAATTCTATAAATTTAAAATTGGATGAAGTATTTCAATACTTTAATAATAAATATTTAGGCTATCAAAAAACGTAACAAAAAATGACATATCTTTTTTATCAACAATGATTACTCAAGCAAAAGAAGGATTTTCTTCTCTTTCTGATATGAATAAAGCCTCTACAATAGGAATAATAACGGAAGCTGTCAACTCAGCAATGGAAAATAAGGTTGAAAAAATATTGAGATAAATTTCGGTACACAGACCCACATTTGCACAAGTAACAAAACAAGAAAATGTACAACAATTAATTGTCAAACATCAACAAACTCAAAATATGGAATTTACGCTAATTGCAGCTCCAGCCAACAATGAATCTATATCTGATGTTTCTCAAGCTATTTCTAGAACCATAAAGAAAATAAGGGAAGACTGTGGGAATATTAAAATTAATAAAATTTTCAATACACGGAACGCAGTAGTAATAAAATCGCCATCGCAGGTAGAATTGAATGATCTTCAGGAGGAATTGGGAAAATCGGATGAGTTAAAGGCAATCAGTAAAATATATATTCCTAGGAAAAGAGTTCCAACGGTTGTGGTTAAAAATGTTTCTAAAATAACGGACACAACAACATTTGTAAAGACAATCTGTAACATGAATCCAGAGTTAAGGGGAATGGAGGATGAAATAAGGATGCTGTTTGTAATGAAATCAAATACTGCTACACAAAACATTGTTTTAAGACTTTCACCAAAGGCATATCAAATAATTAAGAAAAATAAGAATACTCTTTACACTGATTTAGAACGTTGCCATATTCAAGATAAGGTCTTAGTAAAACAATGTCAAAAATGCTTTCAATACAATCCAAATCATAAGCTTAAAGACTGCCCAAATGAGAAAATCTGTAATATCTGTGGGGTCCATGGAACCCATTCCTGCTCGAATGAACTGATTTGTCACAACTGTTCTAAACACCCAATTTTCAGAAATAAACAAACAAATCATAGGGTTAATGGGACGGACTGTCCACTTTACAAAATACAAGTAGATAGAACCCAATATTTTTATGATTTGGAAGAATAGAACAGAAATATTCTCATATGAAATTTTCATAAGCGTTTTGCATAAATGTCCATTATGAAAGAAGCAAAAATTTTAACAATAGGAAAATTTAAATGTATACAACAGAATATTAGGAAAAGTATAATTGCAACTTCCGAACTCAGAAGTTCTATTAGAGACAATCCTCCAGATATTCTCCTTCTTCAAGAGCCTTATGTTTTAAATAGAAAGGTCGTGTTCGATATGGACTCGCACATAGTACATTGTTCCTCAACAGAAAACACTTATACTGCAACGGTTATATTTAATAAAAATATAAAATATAGGAAGTTGGAGGGTTTCACAAATCAGTTTTGTACATAAATCTCTATTAATACACCTAAATCTAGGACGATAATAGCAAACTTTTATATTCCTCCAAACAAATGCGATGACGAACATTTGAACTTTTTAAAGAATTTGATAGCTACCTTCGAGAGTACTCCCCTAATCCTCTGTGGAGATTTTAATTCCCGTCACCCGGTTTGGTTCGATAGAATTACAAACTCTAACGGATATAAAATGCAACCTATTATTAATGAATATAATCTTTTTATTCACAATAACAAAACTCTTACCTGTCGTAATAAAAGCATAATAGATCTCACTATTTCAAATAGACATTCATTGAAACTGGTAAACAATTGGCAAACTTTTGAATTTACCAATATTTCCGACCATGTGACAGTTTCATTTGATATCAATGTTAACTTAGATATTACAAACAATCGACAAAAATCTACATGGAAATTTAGTGAAAAGAAAGCGGATTGGTCACTGTTTTCAAATACAATTTCTAAACAAGAAGTGAGAAGATTGGAAAACGATATAAAAAAGGTCGAAAAAGAAACTGATATTGACATGGTAGTTGACAGGCTAACGGATATAATTCTGGAAGCTGCATATCAATCACTGGAGGTGAAATCTTCCAACTTCACTTTCGATACCGGGATCAAGTGGTGGAACAAAGAATTAGAACAAAAGAAAAAGTATTTTCATTATGTGAGAAATCTATACTTTCATCATAAAGCAATTAGTGTTAATGAATATAAGTCTGTCAGAAATAAATATAAAAATAGTATCAGAAAAGCTAAGAGGAATAGTTGGCGGAATTTTATAGAAGAAAATGGATCTAATAATCCGTATGGAAACGCCTATAAAACCTTAAAAAAACTGAGTTCCTCTAATCAACAAAAGGGATTACCAATAATTGAACAAGCACCAGTAGATTCTAAAGAAACTCTAATAAAAGATCTGGTTAATGAACTAATTCCTGGTGATACAACTATATCGGATACTGCTCACCATACATCAATAAGGAACTATACACCGAATTTTACAAACTCCAACTCATGCAATATTCATAAGAAAGAAATAGAAGAGCTAATCGACAAAATTAATGTAAATAAATCTCCTGGTCCAGACAATATTAGTAATAATATGATAAAGAATGCTTTTTAACTAATACTTCTGATTTTACACTCAATATTTAATAAATGTATTCAAATAGGATACTTCCCAAAAAATGGAAAACAGCAGCACTCAAAATAATAGCCAAACCCGGCAAAACCAATTATGAATCAGCTAAAAGCTACCGTCCGATATCTTTATTATCAAATTTTTCAAAGATTCTTGAAAAAATTCTCAAAAATAAAATATATGAATTTTATATTCAAAACAATCTTTTAAGCTCAAAGCAGCACGGATTTATCAAGTCTAAGTCAACTATCACTGCTTTGAATACTATAATCGATGTATTAATGGAGCATAAGCAAAAAGAACTGTCTGCACTAGTTACAATAGATATCTCGGGGGCTTTTGATAATGCCTGGTGGCCAGCGATCATCAAAAGAATAGACTCAGATAATTTACCGGAAAAACTGATCAAAATTCTACAATCATATTTAAATTCCAGGATCATTTCTTTCAGTTACGACAATTTAACAACTTCAAAGCCAATTACTAAGGGGTGTCCTCAGGGCGGTCCGCTTTCTCCACTTCTATGGACAATTTTGTTGAATAATTTGCTGATGAATTTTCAGGTGCCCAATTGTGAGTTGATTTGTTATGCGGATGATATTTCGATCATATGCTGGAATAAAGATCTAGCATCACTAAAAATAGTTATAGAGGAAGCATTAAATACTATCGAATTGTGGTGTATTAAGAACAAGTTAGAAATCAGTTCCGAAAAAGCAAACATTTTATATTTGCATAATAAAGAGAAGATCCCAGTTAAATTTAAGAGTGGATTAATTTCACCAGTACAAAAAATAAAAATTTCAGGAATAACAATTGCAAATCACAGAAGAAAAAACATATTGAATTTTGCTTTTCATATAGAGGAAATAGTGAGCAGAACTCTAAGAATAAAAAAAAATTCTATTCTCTCTGTGCAGCAAATCATGGGGTTTGAGCTCCCATAAATAAATATATAAATCATTATTCAGATCAACTTTAACATATGGATCAGAAATATGGTCCAAATTTTTAAATAAAAAATCGATGCAAAAATTAAACTCAATGCAATATCATATATTAATATGGAGCATTCAAGTTTACAAGACAACTTCGTACAACTGTGTTCACAGTTTGGCTAAAACTCCATTGATTGCAGATTACATTGAAGCAAAAAATATGAAATATGACTTAAATAACTTATCGTTCGAGGACAAGCAAAAATACAACATTGATATTCCCTTTATAATTAAATCCTATATAGACGAAAGAATGTTGCTCTTACTGAATAATACAAACGAGACATTTACAAGTTTTTTCAACCGGGGTATTCCAAATTATTTTCGCCCTAATTTCCACAACACACAATATGTAACCAACCATGGTAATTTCGGGAGTTTTCTGGAAAGAATCCGCGCATCGGAGGATCCGGGCTGTTTTTGTGGATGCCGCATTCAAGATTCTACTCACCTTTTACTTAAGTGCCCAGCATTTCAAGACTACAGACTCAATAACGGTATTCTCTGTACCGATCCAAGAGAACTGATATCCAGCAGGGATTCATACATCGTATTCAATAGATTTTGTAAATTTATATCAAAGTTTTTAAATAATCTCAAGTGTTAGGTATAATTAACTATGTGCTGTATATATGATTTTTTTCCTTTTTTCTTTATTTTGAGGTGTGTTTAAATTAAATTACCTATGTATATAGTATGCTTGTTTGAAATCAATTTCAAGAATATGGTAAATGCCTTGAGCATATGTGTTTTTGGATATATAAATAGATTCTCCCTCTCTCTCTCTCTTGTATTGCTTTCCTTTGGGCGCCAGTGTCCTTGGCGGGACATCGCGCTTGTATTTACAGTTGAATAAAGTTGAATAACAATATTATTTGGGCAAAAGTTTCTTTTATTTAAGGTTCGCAAGTTTCAAGCAAATATTGCCCCTCAACGACCAAATACTATTGTTTGCAATATCAAAATGATATTGTAACAAAGTATTTATTATTTTATTAACAGAGTATAATTTTTTATGTTTTTATTTTGCTACTCTGTAAACTTCCCTCATTGCTTATCTTTTGTTTATCATTCATAGTTTGTTCTTGCCTTAAAAATATTGCTGTATCATCCTGAAGTTTGTCTTTCCTAATTTTCCACGTGGCATTTTGGTAATTTTATTATTTTAATAACAGAGTGGTCATTTTTATGTTTATATTTTTCTACTCTGTAAATTTTCTCTCGTGGCTTATCTTTTGTTTACCATTCATAGTTGGAACTTGCCTGAAATAAATTTTCTCATCCCGAAGTTGGTGTTCCCTAATTTTCCACGTGGATATATTTTTACAAATATAATTGACAAAAATTGTTATCGGCATGTGCCCGCGCGGACGTGCACACATCAGACTATTTGTACAGCTAAAATAATAGATAATAAAATAGGGTAAATATATATATACACAAACAATTATATAGATAATTTTGTAAGTATTATAATTGCTTTTAGAGTTGGAATAAATATTAAATTAATCATTGTTGAACTGGTGTCGCTTTCTATTCCTCTCAGTTTAAGATATGGATATTCTATCAATAGATTTAAACAATATTTAATAAAAATATTTTGGTTTGGTGTAGTATTGAGGGCATAAATACACCTTTTATGATTATATCTTTTAAATGTGTGTTATATATGGTGGGTTTTTTAGACCCCGTCAAGGTCGTTCAACCCCTAGGACATGGTGAGGAATATAATTTTTATTAATTTAACTAGAAAATAAATTTTGCATATCTCAATATAATTACAAATGAATATATCTACACTCATGGACAAAACTTAAGGAAATGAAAAGTCTTTAAATTCCGCCGGTCGTCTGTTTTTTTTTTTTTTAGATAAACAGAGGCAATTTTGTTCACACATGGTTATTTCGTGTTTTCAATAAAGGTCACTGTGCATCAAATATCTTTCAGAGCTATTGTATGAATCCAGATATACACGCTGAAATATTAAACTTCCTTAAGTTTTTCCATGAGTGTAAATGGAAATAAAATTTAAAAGATAGAGAGTTAAGATATTTAAAGTATTAAATGGGAGCAAAAATTATTTACCTTATTATTGATTATATCGCCAAATAAATCGATGGTACATTTTGAACGAGGCATGCTCGAACGAATTTGCATGTAGAACCCAAATTTGAGAAGAGTACGTTCAGTAAAAAGAACTTAACTATATTAAATCAATATAGAAAAAACTTGGGGAACTTATATATTCTTGCAGCTTAGGTCAATGGAAATGAAACCAAGGAATTATTAACAAATTCTTCAGTAGACTATTGTTTCAGACTATAGTGCCCTAGTAGTTCTCAGTTTTTTCAATTCCACGATTTAAACAAGAGGTTAGTAGCCATGTAATCTATAACGTTAACACAGCCACATTTTAAAACCAAATGACATCTTGCCAATTCGAAAGACTTAATAAAACCCTTCGACAACTATTCGAATTTTTACGAATTCCAATATCATTATAAAAGAAATGTATATATATTACAACATAAAGTTGCGGGAGGATGATATTCATGTACCAAAAGAGGCACCTCTCCCTTTGTTAGGAGTTAAATGTATATCTGTGAATATTTATTTTTGTTAATCTGTTGTGTTTGTAAAATACGTTATTTTAATTCTTTTGACCAAAGGCCAAGATGTATAAATAGTTTGTTGTTTTTAAATAAAGTCAGTGTCAGTGTTAGAGAGTGTGTGTGTCTCATGGTTGTTGGTGTTGGCTTGATGGAAATACACGGGGTGAGCAGCAGCTAAGTGGAGCTTTATAAAGGAACAAATACAGTCCTCAAGAAATATAAAAGGAGCTTTCACCCTTTAAATGTGTATCAGAACGATGGCACTATTGCATCACCCCAGTAAAAACCTTTACTAGTGATGATAAGGAATGAGCCGTCCCTGTACTGATGAGGGCCAAAGCTCGAAGCCCTGGTATATAGGTTATTGGCTTCTTATAGGAATTTTCCAAAACTTGTGGTGTGGCTCATTCCTTATCAACACTAGTAAAGGTTTTTACTAGGGTGATGCACAGTGCCATCGTTCTGGTGCACATTTAAAGGGAGAGGTGCCTCTTTTGGTACATGAATATCATCCTTCCGCAACTTTATGTTATAATCTTTCCTGAAATTCGGCCCTTGCCACTTCACAAACCTGTTTGGTAAATTCAACCGATTTCATAACCCCTCTCGTAGGATGTTATGAAATCGACGCCGTCCCTGTCTGATGAGGGCCAAAGTTCGAAGCAATGGTATATAGGTTGCTTTTTTTTTTGTGTATGAATTTGCCAAAACTGGTGTTGTGGCTCATTCTTTATCATCATTAGTAGAATCTTTTACTAGGGTGATGCACAGTGCATCGTTCTGATCCTACCTGGAATTAATAAAGAAAAGATATCGGAAAGACTTTGAGGAGAATACGTATCTAAAACTGGACTCGCTGCTTACTCGCGGTACATGGGCTCGGCATTCTATAGATCGCTGTTTATCAGGCTTGGGCCATTTTTATTCTCTCGGTAGTCGTTCCATTCATTTTATTTTCAATTATTTGAGTCGTTTCTTTCATTTCCTTCCATTCTACGCGTATTGTCGCATATATTTTATGGTTGATACTATTTAATATATCTTTAAAAATTAGAGTTATAACATACACCAATATCTCAAAGCCCCCAATGCTCTATTCCAATGTGTGTGTCTCCGTCCAACGCCTACCTTCAGCCCTCTACCAGCCGCGGCTTCGTGTCTCAAGTAAGTTCCCGCTGGAACTTTGACATTCATTTTTTCCTCAACTGTTAATATAAAGCTAATGTTTTATTGATATATCAGTTATTCCATCAAAATGTATCAAATCTGGGATTTTTGGTCATATATCTTTTTATCTATTAATGATTATTTTGCGTAAGAGTACTCTTTTCAGTGTATGCATGGAAAGGTAGGATAAATATAATTCGATGACCCCTAATTCATTGTATGAATTATTATTTTAACTCTTAAACCTTAAGCAGGTATGTAATTAACATCGGGAAATACAAAAATGGGAGGTTATGTATTTTTATTTAAGAGTGGTTAGAAATTCTAAAATTATAATTCATCTTTTTATTGTTTATTCAAAATAGATTATGGTATTAAATAACGTTCTATTTATTATAAAAACGTTCATCTCCTGACTTATAATTCTATATACAGTTACGAGCGTCATGCGTTCTTCATCTCTGTCACCGTTTGCTTTTTTTTTGGAATGGCGCTCTCCTATTGGTTCGTTACGATGGCGCCGCCACTGCGCGAGACACTTTGCCCCCCCCCCCCCCCCCCCACTCGCTTTTTGGTTTTTGTAACTATTGTGTTGGCGCGGGTCGCTCCTTAAATAAATGCATATATTAGTTAATAACTAAATGGAATCCTCTCTTTCTTTTTCCCAGTAAGAGACGCCTACGGAAGCCAACAGTACATAGACATTTAAAGCACATAGGGTATAGTTATTAACTAATATATGCATTTATTTTAGGCGCCAATTTATAATTGTAACAAATAGTATTTGAATCAAAACATTCAATCGGGCGTTAATGATCCAACAGGTCCACGTGTCTAAATTAAAACACGGGCGTTGCCCGGGTCATTCGGCTAGTTTAATAATATCAACAAGCAATCCAGGGTTAAGTTTCTTGCACCATTTTATTTCCCTAGCTTTAGGGCTAACATGGCCTTAAACAGAAGCACCAAGAAGTATACACAAGGTTTATAGTTAGCTGAAATTTATACTTCCAGGTGCTCATGTTGGAGGGTATGTTAGCTCGGAATCTAGAGAAATAAAAATGGTAACTTAACCCTGGTGTGCATGTGGATATATTTTTTTAAAGCTATATTTAGGATAGTTAGCCCCAAGAAAATATTTTGAAATTCTTATGCTAATACCAACCATAGTCATTATTAAATATAAATATATTTCATAGTCAACAAAACTTTAGGCTATCATTATTATTTGAAATGTTCATGTCCACAATATCGAAGATAAGTTTTTAATACCCTGACTTGTGGTTTGTGTCTCCTTACAATGTTCAGCCCTCAACAGGTCAAGGCTCAAGGTTAAGAGTAAGTATAACATCTTTTGGATTTTCAACAATGAAGTTATCCCAATTCTTAAACAATTGTTTTATTAGAACAATTTTTCATTTTTCATAAAACATAGAGTCTAACCTTGAATTTTACACAATACAAATAACAGGAATACTGGTATGCATTGTCTTTGCTACCAATAATATGGGAAAAAAGCATGCTTGGAAGAGTAGAATAAAAATAATTTGAAACTTTTAAAGATTTTTATTTCTTCTGAAATCTTTCCAGATGTGTAATGTGAAGATATTCTTTCCAAGAGTCTGGTCGGTGGAGGATTCTTCTATGCACGACCTGAGCTAGAGAATATTGTCGCGGAGATAAATAAAGCAATGGCAAATTTGGGAATAAATAATTTATTATAAGGGGTATTTGTAGGGAGAGAGAGTTTTGTACAACTTACCCCAAGTTAAAAGTTAATCCTAATGAACGGCGTTAGCCACAGTCCCGTTTTCCTTATTTACATATCAGCTTCCCAGAAGCCCCCACACCTGTGGTCCCCCCTCCCGGGGTCCAGGGATGATTGACAGTTGTCCCATCTGGATGGAGCTATTTGACATTACTCCCTCTTTAGAAAAAACAGCGACCCGTTGATTAGCTTGTCTCAGCCCTTGTTCTGGAAGGAAATCTATCACGGCCTGTGTTCCCTAGCAGAATGGAATGTTGTTCTTCAGGGTCCTGGTAGGGCTTCATCCGAATGACATGAACGATATCCTTGGATTTCCGTGATCGGGGAGACGGATCCACGGGCTCTACTTCATACGTAACTTCTGAAAGCTTCTTGGTCACCTTGTAGGGACCGAAGTATCTCTTCAGTAGCTTTTCTGAGAGTCCTACTTTTCGGATGGGAGTAAAAACCCACACAAGATCATCCTTCTGGTAATAGACTGGAGTATGTTTCTGGTCGTAAAGTCTACGGTCTTTCGCCTGTGATTGTAGAAGGCGTGATCGGGAGAGTTGACGCGCTTCCTCAGCTCTGGTCACAAGTTCTCCAACGTAGTCGTCAGAGATCTCATCTGGTAGGTAGGGTAGTACGGCATCGATGTAGGTCTCGGCCTCGCGGGCGTGGACAAGAAAGAACGGAGTGTAGCCGGTCGCCTCCTGTTTAGCAGTGTTATAAGCAAAGGTTACGTAGGGTAAAACTTGGTCCCAGTCCTTCTGCTCGACACCTGTGTACATGGACAACATGTCTTCCAGAGTTTTGTTGAACCTTTCAGTCATGCCGTTTGACTGGGGATGGTTGGCCGTTGTAAATCTGTGCACAATTCCGCACAGAGCATTGATCTCTTTTATTACTTGAGAAATGAAATTTCTTCCGCGATCTGTTATCATTTCTCTAGGAGCTCCATGCTTCAAGATAACATCTTCAACCAGGAACTTAGCTGTTTCGATTGCTCCTCCGTCTGGGATCGCTTTCGTTATGGCATACCTTGTCATATAATCGGTGCACACAATGATCCAACGGTTTCCATCTTTAGAAACTGGAAATCTTCCAAGGAGATCTACCCCGACCTTATAGAATGGCTTTTCTACAGGTGGTATGGATACAAGTTGTCCAGCCGGACGTCGAGGTAATTTCTTCCTTCGTTGACACTCCCGACAATGGCTTACATATTGGCGAACAGTTCTATAAAGGCCAGGCCAATAGAATCGTTTCTTCACTTTGTCATACGTTCGGGCGAAACCCAAATGCCCAGCTGTAGGAGCGTCATGTAAATCTGCCATAACTTCCGATCTTAAGTGTTTAGGAATCATCATAAGCCAGGGTCTTCCAGTTGTGCTATAGTTTTTCTTGAATAAGATGCCGTCGATAATGCTGAATTCCTTTCTGGTGTAGCCTGAGTTTAAATTATCGATTATTTTAGCTAAATCCGGGTCTTTAGTCTGCTCTATATCGACGTTGGTTAGTGACATCACAGCACTTGGTTGATCGTTCTCAAGCGGGCTCCTTGACAGACAATCGGCATCCTTATGTTTGCGTCCGCTCTTGTAGATAACGGTCACGTCAAATTCTTGCAACTTCAGCGCCCATCTTGCCAAACGGCCAGAAGGATCTTTCTGTCCTACCAACCAACATAGAGAGTGATGGTCAGTGACAACCGTGAATGGTCGACCAAACAAATATGGACGGAATTTGCTAATAGACCAGACTACAGCAAGGCATTCTTTTTCTTTTGTAGAATAGTTATGTTCAGCCTTTGTCAAGCTTCTAGATGCATAAGCTATAGGCCGCTCCTTTCCACCTTGTATTTGTAGAATAACAGCTCCAATACCACGTCCGCTTGCATCCGTGTGTAGATGGGTATCAGCGGATTCATCAAAGTGTCCCAAGACAGGCTCTGAAATTAGAGCTGTTTTAAGGACTTTAAACGCTTTCTCTTGAGCTGCATCCCACTAGAATTGTTTTTCAGTCTTCAGTAGGTCATGCAAAGATCTAGCTTTGTCAGCAAAGTTTTCAATAAATCTTCGGTAATAGGAACATAATCCAAGAAAGCTCCTCAGTTCAGAGATATTCTTTGGCCTCGGAAATTTAGAGACGGCTTCAACTTTATCTGGATCTGGATAAATTCCATTGGCGTCAACAAGGTGTCCTAAAATCTTTATCCTCCTTGATCCAAAAAGACACTTTCTGTGGTTCAAGCTTAGTCCAGCTTTCTGGATGCACCTTAATACAAGTTGTAGACGACGTAGATGTTCCTCAAAGGTAGGTGCGTAAACTACGATGTCGTCCAGGTAGCAAAGGCACATGTTCCATTTAAGACTGCCCAGAACACTATCTATCATCCTTTCAAACGTTGCTGGAGCGTTGCATAGACCGAAAGGCATTACTCGGAATTCATACAGCCCATCTGGAGTGATGAAGGCAGTTTTCTCCCTGTCTTTTTTGTCCACTTCAATCTGCCAATACCCGGACCGAAGATCCATCGTGGAGAAGTAACTAGAGCCAGCTAAACTGTCCAAGGCATCGTCAATGCGTGGCAGCGGGTAAACATCTTTTTTTGTTATCTTATTTAATCGACGATAATCGACGCAGAATCTCCAGGTCCCATCTTTCTTTCGAACTAGAATAACTGTAGATGACCAAGGACTTTCAGAGGGCTTCACGATGTGATTTTCAATGATCTTGTTCACTTCATCTTGAATTAGTCGTCGTTCACTTGGTGCTACTCTATAGGGCCGCTGTTTGATAGGAGAGTGGTCTCCTGTGTTTATCTTGTGCTTCACAGTACTGGTGGGCTTAATAGGAGTTCCCCCAAAGTCAAATATGTCAATAAACTCGTCAAGGCATGAAACAAGCTGTAACCTTTGAATTTCAGACAGCCCTGGATCTAGAGTAAGGTTTAGCTTCTGTGACCATTCACGTGACTTTAGCTGCGTTTCTTGTAACTTATCGCTGGATTCGATAAGACTGCAGATATTTCCATTCTCATAACTTCCCATGGTGCACATATTCATTCCTGATGGAATCAGTTGCGGCCAAGACGCTCCATTCGCAACCCAAATGCTACCTCGGCCGTGTCGAAATGTAACCAATGAGTTTGGTATAAGAACTTCTTTTCTTAATAATAAGTCCTTAGAAGTTGAGACTAAAACATCTCTAACACCGCATACTTCTTCGTTTATCACACTGATCTTCTTTATTGATTTAGGCGGGATGACAAAGTCGTCGGAAGCAAACAATCTCTGGTTTTCCTCCTCTCGAGATTCCAGGACGGAGGTTTCCCCGAGATGGAGTTCATTTCTGCCACAATCAATGAGGGCTTCGGTGGCCTTGAAGAAGTCCCATCCGAATATGATGTCATGGCTGCATTCCACCATAACAACGAATTCAAAGGATATCTTCAGACCATTAACTTCTATGTTCAGGACACATTTTCCTAGGGTCTCTATTAAATTTTTTTTTGCGGCTTTAAGAATGGGACCTGGTTCTTTGAAGAGAGGTGTCTTTAGTTCGCGTCGAAATTTGTCTGAAATAACAGAAAAGTCGGCTCCTGAATCCACCAATGCTTTAATTTTGCGTCCATTTATTTCGACCATAACAAAATTTTATTTTAAATTAGCGGCGATATACCCTGGAGGATTTTCCTTAATGGCGACCTCACCCCCGGTAGAAGCCGCTCCACCTAGTTTTTCAAATTCTGAGGATTGGGAGAACGGCTGAAACGACGGGCTGGTGACTGGGATTGTCTTCGGGCTGGCGACCTTGCACGGCTTGGATGTGGAGAAGAGCTCCGGTAGAAGTACGTCGATGTTTGGGGCGTTACATAGTCGTCGTCGGCGTCATATCTCGGGGGTCGACTCGAAAATCCAACATTTCTTCCTTCTCCGCCATTCCTTGACCTGGCTTCAGCGAAGATCTGCCGTCGTTCCCTACAATAACGGACGACATGTCCGGGTCGTCCGCAGTGGAAGCAGATTGGTTTGTCGTCGTAGGTTCTCCAATGTTCCGTCTTCCTGGGTTGGGTTGATCGGTCGATATTATAGGGCGTGCGTGGTTGTTGTTGTACCACGTTGATTTGTGCTCTGGTAGGTTGGAGAACACGGCTAACTTCTTCCCTCACAGTCTGTTCCAGGGTGTTCACTTCTCGGAGAGGATTGACCACTTCAGGTGGTGAGAGGACCTTTTGTATTTCTTCTCTAACGATGCGGCGAATTAAGCCGGCCAAGTCGTCTGAGTCGTCAGCACATGAAATGGGCATTACGTTTGACAACCTGGCGAATTTCGTACGGCCGATCCTGCGCTGCTTGACGGTTGTTAAATGACGGCAAAACTTCAGGATTTCATCTACCGTCTGTATGTCTTTCGCCACCAATACCTGGTATGTGTCCTCCGAAATTCCCTTTATAATGTGAGCAACTATCTCACCTTCTTCCATGCGAGGGTACACCTGGTGGCAGAGACTAAGAATCTCCTGGATATATGACTCGCTGGATTCCTCGGCCTTCTGTGCTCTTGACTTCAGAACTTCCTCGGCGCGTCGAGCAGAATCCTCCTGCAGTCCGAACACACCGCGGAATGCGTCTTCAAAGCTTCTCCACGAGTTGAGTGATTCTTCGTTATTATCAAACTACCTTCCAGCAGTTCCGTTCAAGTAAAAGACGACGTTGGCAAGCTTCATGGTGTCGTCCCATCTGTTGTACTTCGACACTCTCTCGTACTCCTTCAACCACTGTCCAGGGTTTATATTTCCATCTCCAGAAAAGGTAGAAGGATCTCGTTGGCGCTGACAAGAGAGGTAGAATCCGTTAACAGTAGGTCTGTGGTCGTCTTCCATTTCTTTTCGTTGTGGCAAAGGTTGAAGAATTGGTTCACGTCCCTGTAGACGTCGACTTCTTCGAAGTTCCGTCACGTTACCCAGCGTCTCCGCCAAAATATGTCGCGGAGATAAATAAAGCAATGGCAAATTTGGGAATAAATAATTTATTATAAGGGGTATTTGTAGGGAGAGAGAGTTTTGTACAACTTACCCCAAGTTAAAAGTTAATCCTAATGAACGGCGTTACCCACCGTCCCGTTTTCCTTATTTACATATCAGCTTCCCAGAAGCCCCCACATCTGTGGTCCCCCCTCCCGGGGTCCAGGGATGATTGACAGTTGTCCCATCTGGATGGAGCTATTTGACATTCAATAAATAGAGGACGTTATTAACCATTAATATTAATATTTTGCTTATTTTAGATAAATAAATATATTTTTATATAATTTTACTATCAATAAGGATATGTTATCAACATGAATTTCATTACAATTACATTTATGTGAGAAATAAATTAAAAATTAAATAATAAAAAGGCGAGGTTTTTAAAAATAAAAATTGCATATCCTGTCAACGCTCACATGAGCTTTTTAGATGGCAGAGCAACATATATTGGAACAGAAATCAACTGGGTTGGTTAAATATCAGGGAACAGGCTTAATCAAGGTTTAGTTGATTTCTGTTCCGCTAGATGACGCTCTACCTTCTAAAAAGCTCGTGTGAGTGTGGTCAGGATATGCCTTTTTATTTTGACTAAATTTATACCTAGTATTGCATGTAAATTTTAGTGTTACCAAAAACAGGTGATAATAGCCAAGTTTCTGAATAATTAGTTTTCATTTATTAAGTGTTAAAACATATAAAGGTGAATATTGATAAAAATGAGAATACCATAAGTATTATATGAAACATCTTTATAAAAAGATTGGTTAAAACTATATGAATATTTATTACAAATATAATATTTAAACTTTATAAATGGATAGAAAATGTTATACATTACGTTTCTATAACTCCATATTCGTTTATTTTACTAACGCTTTTTGTGCATTCAGCCGCTTGGGATTCCAGTCCCTTTCTTTGAAGTGAGTAACAAAAATTTGAAACTATATAATGCATTATGCAATATTTTGGCTTATTTAAATATATCTTTCTGAAAATAGAGCAATCCATATTCAAATTTTAGATAATAAACAGGCATATATTGGATTGATTGAAAATATTTATTTGCCAATATCTCGGTTACGGTCAGGTAGACTCTTCAGCCTTGAATCTCTCTTTAGACATGTCTTGTATCTTTCCAGAGCGTTTGTCAACCATCCTACAATGTTAGATATTCTAAATAATGATATTACTCTATTTTAAGTAGCTACCAGAATAATTTGTTTCACACATCAAAGTCTAAAGAGATGTGTAGACACAGTGTTTCAAATAAAAATGATAATTTTATAGTATATAATATGTTTATAATTCAAATTCTGTTTTTAAAAAATAAAATAATATAAAATATCAATTTTAATTTAAAATATATAAAAATATATATATATAATATTATAAATTATTAGTAAAATAGATGCATATTATCCATGAAGCAAGAATATATGAACCAATAAGATCCTTAGCATAATATGTCATCTCTGCAAAGAAAAAAACAGAAACCGAATATTATCTCATTACATATATTAGTGAGAGAATATTAGTGAGAAGAGATGGACATTATTTTCAAAAAGTAACCGGCAGCCAACTTACGCCAATTCAAATTATATCAACCAGCGCCATATCAAGTCAATTGCTATCTCAGACTCTGTGCAATTTCTACAACGCAGCAAGTAGAAATTTATCTCCTTTATCTCCTCCACTTCATGATGGTGAGGAAACATGGTAGAGCCATAGTACTAGCCGAGACTGTGGATCTAGTGGTGGTTGTACTGGAGTAAACCTTTACTGATGTTACATTGTTGGTTCACCTTATTTCTTCCCTATACTTAGAAAAGTGAAGTTCTAAAAAGATACTGTTACTCTTCTCTGTTAAAATTTACGCCCCCCCCCTCCTTTTTTAAATCTAATCTCCAAATTTATAGGCTAAATTGTATATAGAGTAAACTACTTGTTTACTGTGCTGTTTATTTTCCTTATATTGTATCTTGTGCGGAGAATATTTAAAAGACTAACGTCTTAATAAAGGCTTCGTGTGTGCGATACTTGGTATAGATCCTTTGTATATATATATGGAGCGATATGTGGGGGGGGGGGGGGGGGGGGGCTTGGTATATTTTCTCATTGAATTTAAATTAATAAATGATTTATAGTGTAGATTATAAAATTTATATGAAACTCACAATAATGGCCATACAGGTTTATAAAATATATCAAGAAGGTCATATAAGATATTTGAGATATTTCCGAAAGAGGCTACTTCACCACCTTATCGTATATCTATCTACTTTTATAATAGAAAACTGAAATAATATTATTTTCTATAGGCTAATCTTTTTAAATACACAATATATATAGTGTAACTACTATGGAATATCAAAATTGGCTATAATAATGTTATGCAATAGATACTTAACCTTTATAACATTTGTTTTTTTATCAGTCATCTGACAGCGACTCGTCTGACCCCAACGTAAGTAGATATATCAGTGTTTTCACTTTACAGATACAATCAGAAAAGTTAAATTTTTATTAAAAGCTGTGCAAATTTGGCAAAATTACTTTGATATAATCTGTTTTTGGATAATATAACATATGTGAATAATATTTATTAAATATACTTATATGAAAAAACAATAGAAAAAAATAAAAGATAAGTGAGTCAGGTGTTGATATTAAAAATAAAGAAGGCATCTCCTGACCACGAGCACATGTGCTTTTTAGATGGCAGAGCGCCATCTAGTGGAGCAAAAATAAACTAAACGTTTATTTAGCTTGCTCCGTGATATTTGGCCAACCCAATTTCTTGATAAATCAAGAAAAGCCATCCACGAACGCGTTTCGCGCTGTTGGCGCTCGTCAGTGTGGAGTAGGCTGTAACCACTGCGACCAAAAATATTTTTTGGTCCCAATGGCTTCCCGAGAAATCAAGAAATGGGTATTTAAGGCCAAATTAGCACATGTGCTCGTGGTCAGGAGATGCCTTCTTTATTTTTAATATCAACACCTGACCCACTTATCTTTTATTTTTTTCTATTGTTTTTTCATGTGTTAAGCGTCTTTACGCAAATTTGGCCTTGAATACCCATTTCTTGATTTCTCGGGAAGCCATTGGGACCAAAAATATTTTTGGTCGCAGTGGTTACAGCCTACTCCACGCTGACGAGCGCCAACAGCGCGAAACGCGTTCGTGGATGGCTTTTCTTGATTTATCAAGAAATTGGGTTGGCCAAATATCACGGAGCAAGCTAAATAAACGTTTAGTTTATTTTTGCTCCACTAGATGGCGCTCTGCCATACTTATATATAAGCTAAATTTTAGGGTTTAAATAATTATAAATTCGAATTATTTTCAAGTTCTAAAAATATATTTCTGAGATCTCCACATTGTTATATATCAATAACAATTCTGAGTTTTAAAAAACAATAAAAAACATTAAGAGGAGCCTCTTGTGTAAATTTCTTTAATACCGCAAGCTTTCGAACAAAACGTTCTTCAACGGGCGTGGATAGTGAACCGCACTAACATATTTTTAGAGGAGAAAAAAAAAACTAATATGTACACCAATAAATTTACATACTAAAGAGATAAAAGCGTAAAAGAGAATACAGCATAAATATTTAAAATTGAAATTTGCATGTTACAAACGTGACAACGAAAATGTGCAATAAACTATGCATGAGACTAAAAACTAAGGTAAAAAATTATTAAAACGGCGACATCCTTACATGATCGTGATTTTAAGAGTTTTAATCCTACAATTCTGAGTTTATAGCACAATGGTAATATAACATAAATACACACAAGGTCATTATCCCTGTAAGTAGAGAAGTCTTATTTATCGGTCTTGCCGCTTGATGTCTTTGACTAGCCATTGCACAAACATCCTTGAGAGTCGATAAATTAGATGATTGTGTTGTCTAAGGTTAAGGTGAAACATTTTAAAGAAATTTTAACATTTCGCAATATCAAAGTTTAAAATAAAAGAGTCCAGTAGAAAATTTCCATGCAAATAAACAATAATATATCTCGCTGAATAAGTTCAGGGTAAATTCCACATTACAGGATGAAAAAAATGGTCGCCTTAATACTATAGTTTCGGAATATGATCAATGTCAACCAGAGTTTCTCCAAATTTGTGAGATCGACTGAATATGTCATAGTCATACAATGACCCTGAACTTATTCAGAGAAATATTTTTTAATTAATTATTTATATGCATGGATGCATTCTACTAAACTATCTTCTTTTAAACTTTGAATATTGCGAAAGTTAACAATTATTTTAAAATGTTTAACACACACATATATATATTATATAAATGCCTATAAATTAATAGGCATATATTGGATAAATATAAAATAAAACATTTTATTTATTACAAAAATCTAATAATCATTACCAACTATTCTCTTCTTTGGGAATTTGGAAGATTTACCAGACATTTCATACAATCGTTTGTTGTTGTTTTTTTCTTTTGAATAATGTTAATAAGGAAAACGATTTTCAATGTTTGATATCCATTATAGACACTATCTTATTTTCACAATTTTACAAATTAATCTATAACAAAGATTTGTTAATGTTGTACTAACTCACATGTGGTGTGTTCACTCACTCGCTACATGCAGGCTCTACGCTTCCACACATTCAGAGTAAGTCGACTTTGGAATTTTGGCAACTAATCTATCTCAACTAATATAACTAAAATAAATAATTACCAATGTTTAATATCAACCAAATGTATCATCGAACATTGTGTACAATTTTAGAAAGTCGTATATTATATATATTTTAGAGATCTTAATAATCGTTTTGCTAATAAATAATGCGCGTGCAAGAATAAGTTGAAGATAGATAACTAGCTGATCTGATCTAATGCTTGGATTTTGCATTCCTTCTTAAACCCTTAGCGAAAAAGCCATTGCTGAATAAATAAAATTTGGCGGCCAATATAAGCTCTTTTACAAGAGGCTGATTGGACCTATGCAGAGAGAGAAATTCCATGTTGTACAAATATATATATATATATATATAGATTTTTTTTTATTTGAATTTTATTTTAACTTAGAAAGATAAATGCCAATATATAAAATTTGGGAAATTAAGGAATGTTTAATATTATTTGAGTAGGAATGAAAAAGGATCGGTTAAACAATCATTCATGTCAAATTATGTTCACACTTATGAACAACACTTAAGGAAATTGTTCCTTTTAGCTTGTATATCGGTATTCAGATAATAACTCTGAAAGATATTTGAAAGATATTATTGAAGACACACGAGATAACCAAGTGTGAATAAAATTACCTCTGTCTCCTTAAAAAGAACAGACGACCGGCGAAATTTAAAGATTTCCACATTCTTAACCTGTGTCCATGTTTGGAATTTTCACACCCAAATGGCAACATTATTCGATTATTATACTTAGTATACAGAGAACCAACTGTCTAAAGAGGCAACCTTGGAGGCCTAGACAGAGTATATAGCTGGAAAGCACATTTCCTGATTAAGATAAGTATATCTTAAAACAGGTTTTTAAAATTTTCCATAAGGTATGCTAAGATGTTTTTTCATTTGATAATTTTAATACTAATTTTTTATATGCCTGATAATTATATTCAAATATTCTATGGTAAAATTATCTCAATTGAATCACAGCACACTCTGAACTTTTAAAATTTAAAATCCAGCTTTAAAGAGTATAAAAGAAATAAAATATTGAATTGATTTACCGCATCGTTGTGGCCGTATTTCGCATTTGATAGGTTCGCTCATAATTCAAGGCCGCGATAACTTGTGACCACGTGGTTTATGGAGCATCCATCAGGTTCCGACTTGAAACTGGATTTTTTTAGAGGTGTACCTTTTTCATATATTTATATATCTCATTTTAATTATATAAATATACAGGATTTTCAATCAAATATCTTTCAAAATTGTATGTGTGTACCTATCTGTTAATATTGTGCAATGTTTAGGTGGCAATTCCCCGCCGAACCCCCCAGCCTGAAAGAGTAAGAGCCATTTAGACACTGACATGTATGACTTGTACACGAAATATACAATAAGAGTGCAAGAAACATACAAGAAATAACCAATAATTGTACAAAGTGTAAGCAGGTAGTACTCTCTCAAAAGTTGACAAAAGATTCAAAAATAGACATGAAATTTTAAAATAGTAGTCAATAGATTTACAAATAGTAGACAAGAACTAAAAAATATTATATAAAATATGAATATCCATCGAGTATAGTAGAGGCAGTTAAGAAGAAATCAAGAAGTAGACAAAAGGTAAAATAAATGTACGCAAATAGTAGACAATAATCATGTATGAAATAGAAATTAATTATTACAAAATGGAATAATAAATATTAGATAATTACGAGTATATAACACCAAGAAGAGAAGAATCAAATATATTATAAAAGCTCTATAGAGTCATGGCTAAAAAAGGCCATAATAAATAGATGTAAAGTGAAAAAGTACATAAGAATTCGTGGAGAAGTGAACCAGAAATAGGCAAAAATATATACGATCGTTAGACACACAAGAAGTATAATAAGAGGTTGTCTAGAAAAACAAGTATCAAGAAACAGTCAAGAAAAATACAATAATTAGATCACCTGATATCAAGAAGTAGACAAAGAAGTATGCAAGAAAGTGACAAGAATTCTACGTGAATAAAATAACTAAGAATTAGTCAAAAAATACAAGAAGTAGTCGAGAAGAATACAAGTAGTCTATTTGATGTGTAACATCGTGTGAGTTTCATACATACATATTTTGTTGACACATATTAATATGTTATAATACCTTGGAAAATGTTGGCGTTCAGCCAACTGAATTATTGATAAAAATAAATGATATATTGATCCAATATATGTATTTTTAATTAAACATATTTATGTGGTTTATACTCATATAAACATAATACTTATATTCGAATTTTAAATGGGGATCCAGGAGGAATTTTCTCCCCTGTCATGTTACAGAGCACCTTTCGAGGCGTGAAATTCCTTTTTTATGCGAACGTGTAATGATATAAAAGTAAAGGAGAGATTAATCTTCTTTCATTCCCATTTTAGCCACATGTATCTCACCTTTAGATAAAACTTTCAGAAAGATTTAGTGTGTTATATACGAATTTTTAATATCTATTTTAAATGTGCATCAATATAACCTGGTAACGATATGGTTTGTTTAGGCCCAGTCGGAGCCAATCAATCCACTGGACGTGGTAAGAAACCACTCTTGTTGACTTCAATACAGAAAAATTGTATAATACAGTGTTAGAAACTAAGGTATACATCTACCAAATTATTCCGTTGCAAATGGAATGGAAAAATTATATTATAATTCAAACCGAAAAATCTCTATGAAAAGATATGCATGCTCAACAATGCTTATTCTCGTTTTTTTTTTGGTATATTGGATATTATACCAATTATATGAAAAAGATTGAATTATGGAATCACTTTGTTTAGTTTAATTGAAAGACTTCATGAATCCCTCCTATTGCCTTTATGGATTTATTTGTTCTTCAAATCTTTAGCAAATAAAATTATATTTCATGATTGACAACTATTGAAGAACTATGAATGCCGGCCAGGCAGCCTCTATCTTTACGATATTTTATTCTAGTTTTTTATTATACTTGCTAATATCCATCAATATATCTCAGTTCTCCCAATGACCATTGTGTGTGTCTCCTTCCAATGACTTGCTTCATTCAGCCCTCAACTAGCCAAGGCGTCCGCCATCGTGTAAGTATAATCTGTGGAGTTAAACCATCTGTGATATCTCTCAATTGTTATATATAAACACAATATGCTAATTATTCTTTAACCAACCCATTTTATTGATAAATCATGAAAACCCAACCATGGAGATGTTTCGGGCTGTTGGCTTTCGTCAGCGTGCTTTAGGCTGATTCATCGATAAAATGGGTAGGTCAAATATCACGGAAAAAATTAAATCAACATTTTGTTACACTATATGGCGCTCTGTCTCTGCACTCTGTTTTTTTTTTTTATTTTTAATATCAACAATTGACTCATTTTTTATAGATCAGAAAAAATAAACACATAACAATAAAAAATATCCCCCTACGCTATATCTAATCACGATTGGATAAATTAGGCTATTTTATTTCATTAAAATTAAAATATGTTCTCCAATTTCAAAGATCAATTTACCAATTAACTAACTTGTGTGTGTTTCCTTCGCTGCCTTCAGCCCCCAGGAATTCACGGCTTGAGACCTCATGTAAGTAAAACTTGGAGGATTTCTAGCCATTTGTTTATATATAAATGTTAAATTATCAATAATTATTCCAATATATACAACCATTTTCCTTTATCGAACATAGGGATTAATCTTGAATATCGATGCAATATTCCTAAGTCTTGTACGCCTTGGTTTTGCTAACAAATATAGGTGACCAAATAGAGAGAGATAGAGCTTGGGGTGGAGTCGGTGTTAGTAGAAGGGAAATGATTGCTGATTCAATTCAATGTTAAGAGTTTTCTTTCCCTCCTAAACTCCATGAAAATCTGATATGTGGAGATATCCATGCAGGTTGGGGCTCTCGGTGAAGGATTTCGTTTGGGCGTTGTGAGTTATAAAATATAGAGTTGATATAATTGATTACCGATGTTATCAAAATGATTTAAATGTGGTGTTATTTATTCACAACAAAATTTATATTATTAACGTGAATTTCATTACAATTAAAATTCAAACTAGCGTTGTACCCTTACGTAAATTTTGGTGTTACAAAAACACAGGTTTAAATAGTCAAGTTTTCGAATAATTCGTTTTTAATAGGTTAGGTTGACAGATATGTTCAGGGATTCATATATAAGAAAACGCAAAAGATATTTTAAAATCTATGTATTTATAATGATTTGTTTCATCACCTTATTTATACCATACAAAATATAAAAATATTATTTCATAGTGTTTATTTAAAATACATAGTACATTTGAGTTTTTTCTTAGGCCAGGATAAAATGGAACTTGAGGAATTTGTAAATACACTCATGAAGACAAAACTAAAGAAAGTTGTACCTATATATATCGGTATAAAAACAATAACTCTGAAAGACATTTGATACACAGTGACTTTTATTGAAGACACACGAAATAACCAAGTGTGAAAAAATTTGCTCTGTCTCCTCCAAAAACAGATCACCGGCTACATAAGACTTTCCACTTCCATAAGTTTTGTCCATGCGTGTAGATCTCTTTGTAATTCTTTATTCCTAGGCTTCATTTGACAAACGATTTGGTGCATCCAGGCTGGTGGGAGACCGGACCATGACTCAGAGGTGAATAACATATTCCTCTCCCTCGGTATATGCATGTGTGTATTTGAATATAGGAACTGTTGAATTAGATGATATATTAGTTTTCTGTTTCTATGGAAGTGTCTAGAAGTCACTAATTGATTCACCACAATTCATCCGTGAAAATTTGAATATTTTCTCTTTGAAATATTTTTCCACATAAGCTCTTAAAACATATAGTTAGAGATATTCTATAAAGTGTTTCCACCATTCAATCAGAAAGAAAGAACCTATGCATTATTGTTGAAGAGCTCTACTTAGGAAATACGCTGACCTCATTATCGACCTACTGCGATCTTCAGAAGCCAGCTGAGGGCAGAATAGGTCACTGTGGCAACCTTTACTGAAGGAAGGTCTAGTGTCAACCTAGAACAGTCTGGCAACAAAAGGTGTTTATTTATCTTCTCAGTATTTTCTTGAAACCTTGTCCTGCATACATGGGCAGAAGATAATATCCCCCATGTATGTCGAACATTAGAATAGTGAGACCGTTAGTTAGGCGTTTTTTTTTACAAAGAAAATCATAAGCGAATGTCTGTAAGGCAAGATAACCACAGATTTGTTGAAGCAGTTAGTCTTTACACAAACAAGGTAGCTGTTTGGTTACTTACATTTACTAGTTAAGAGGTTGGTTCAGGTTTGGTATTAAACTGTCGATTTTTGTCAGCCACGACCCGCCTGCATTTGGCACTTTTTCTGAAAAGAAATATGTTTCGTGGCTTTCGATTCTTGCAAAATTCTAAACCCATCAATAAGTGCTAGTAAAAAAACGGAATTCTGAAACGCTTTATATGCAAAAGTCAAACTTCTTTTCTTCATGTGTAGAAATGTGGTGCATTTAAAGTAAAAGCAGTTGCTTACTACTACCATGATGATTATGGCGTACTTGGGACAAGTGCCAACACCACCACTAGTGAGAACTTGTTCAATAGGGTGGGTAAATTATTGGAATTTAATATTTCGAAAGTGAATCAATATGGGCTTCAAACCCAGCTCCAGGACGTCCTAAACCACAATTCAGACCGACGCACTTTTTATATCCTGTTGGACATGTTCCACACACACACTATTTATCCAGGCGTGACTGGATCTGTGAAAAAATATTTTTCCTCGATATATTTCGAGAGGGATTGCTCTCTCTTTATCAATTTATTGAACGATAAACTTCAAGCTAACATACTGTACAGGGGTATTAAACCAAAATACATTGTTTGCTGTATTTTTAACGGGAGAAGAGCTTCATTTTTGTTAAATGAATGGCATCCTCCCGCAACTTTATATAATATATATCCTCTGGATCTTTTTGTTTCTCACAATTTATTTTTTTCAGTCGTCTGATTCGGATCTACCTGTAAATCGGGTAAGTAGCACCGATCTTGACAGATGACGATTTTAAAATGTTAGATTTATCAAGGGCTATATGTAGCATTAGTCATTCCTCAACATTCGTTCATGTTATACTGAGAGAGGCACTGCATTATGAGAGATGCCTATTATAAGCTACATTTAACTTGATATTTTTCTCCTATCTTCAAGATATAACGATCTCTTTAAATTCTCATACAAAGGAATTAGCTTTATAATAAAATATATTTCCGAAAATTATTTCGAGTGGTATATCTACCACTCCCTCATCCTCGAATTGTAATCCACCACAATGGACTGAGATTACCATATGACTGAGTTTTTAGTGAAATGTGAATAATAACATCAATACACAAATCACCAAAGTGTGGCTATTGACGAGTCAAATTGAGGTGTCTGCGCTTCTTCTCTGATCACTCATTGAACAATCATCCTCAATAGGCGATAAATACCCTTTTCTATAAGGTTTAAGTATGAAACATTTTAGAATACTTGAGAGAGGCGGGTGTCAATAATTGAAGAGAGTCCTACATATTCTTGTTGAAAGGCGGTCTCTAGAATTTTAAATAGATATTGCATTAATCCTATATATTTATAGGGATAGGATTTCCATATATATATGTATATTGAAAGAAAGGCATACCCTGACCGCTCAAATGCGAATGTTAGATGGCAGAGCGCCATCTAGTCATCTAGCGGAATGAAAATCAACTAAATGTTGATTTAACTTTTTCAATGATATTTAACCATCTAGTTTTCTTGATTTATCAAACGATATTTGAAAGAAAATATAAGCTGATATGGTATTTAGGGCCTTATCTATTTTTTAATAAACTCCAAAACCAGATATTTTGGTCTTAGAGATACAGTTTGCATCACACTCATGTGGGTCAACAGTCTGAAACTCGTACGTGACTAGCTTTTCTTCATTAATCAAGAAAGAGTATTTGATCAGTTCTGGAATAATCGAAAATCAACGATTATTTTATATTTATTCCGACAGATGAGCCATCAGCGCAACTCTCAGTTGCACGATAAGGAGATGATTTCCATTTAATATTCTTTAATATATTTCTTTCCCAAACGATAATAACTCGGGATTATAATTTTCATAAGTTATATTTTAAAACGAAAATTGAAATTATACCGCGAATGTTTCTTTTATAAAATCGAAATTTATTTTCAAAGAGAAATAGCGACATTTCTAACTTTGAGGATGAGGTATGGAAAGGTGAAACATGAAGAGTAATGGCGAATGGAAAAATAAAAAGTGTCCAGGGGCGGGAATCGAACCCACACCCTTCTGCTTACCGGGCAGGTGCCTTGTCCACTCGGCTACCCTGGACGTATTTTTCCGTTCGTAACTAATACTTGAAGTAACATTTAAAATACAATATAACGCGGCTGATGATTGTAAAACGAAAATTGAAATTATACCGCGAATGTTTCTTTTATAAAATCGAAATTTATTTTCAAAGAGAAAAAGCGACATTTCTAACTTTGAGGATGAGGTATGGAAAGGTGAAACATGAAGAGTAATGGCGAACGGAAAAATAAAAAGTGTCCAGGGGCGGGAATCGAACCCACACCCTTCTGCTTACCGGGCAGGTGCCTTGTACACTCGGCTACCCTGGACGTATTTTTCCGTTCGTAACTAATACTTAAAGTAACATTTAAAATACAATATAACGCGGCTGATGATTGTAAAACGAAAATTGAAATTATACCGCGAATGTTTCTTTTATAAAATCGAAATTTATTTTCAAAGAGAAATAGCGACATTTCTAACTTTGAGGATGAGGTATGGAAAGGTGAAACATGAAGAGTAATGGCGAACGGAAAAATAAAAAGTGTCCAGGGGCGGGAATCGAACCCACACCCTTCTGCTTACCGGGCAGGTGCCTTGTCCACTCGGCTACCCTGGACGTATTTTTCCGTTCGTAACTAATACTTAAAGTAACATTTAAAATACAATATAACGCGGCTGATGATTGTAAAACGAAAATTGAAATTATACCGCGAATGTTTCTTTTATAAAATCGAAATTTATTTTCAAAGAGAAATAGCGACATTTCTAACTTTGAGGATGAGGTATGGAAAGGTGAAACATGAAGAGTAAGGGCGAACGGAAAAATAAAAAGTGTCCAGGGGCGGGAATCGAACCCACACCCTTCTGCTTACCGGGCAGGTGCCTTGTCCACTCGGCTACCCTGGACGTATTTTTCAGTTCGTAACTAATACTTAAAGTAACATTTAAAATACAATATAACGCGGCTGATGATTGTAAAACGAAAATTGAAATTATACCGCGAATGTTTCTTTTATAAAATCGAAATTTATTTTCAAAGAGAAATAGCGACATTTCTAACCTTGAGGATGAGGTATGGAAAGGTGAAACATGAAGAGTAATGGCGAACGGAAAAATAAAAAGTGTCCAGGGGCGGGAATCGAACCCACACCCTTCTGCTTACCGGGCAGGTGCCTTGTCCACTCGTCTACCCTGGACGTATTTTTCCGTTCGTAACTAATACTTAAAGTAACATTTAAAATACAATATAACGCGGCTGATGATTGTAAAACGAAAATTGAAATTATACCGCGAATGTTTCTTTTATAAAATCGAAATTTATTTTCAAAGAGAAATAGCGACATTTCTAACTTTGAGGATGAGGTATGGAAAGGTGAAACATGAAGAGTAATGGCTAACGGAAAAATAAAAAGTGTCCAGGGGCGGGAATCGAACCCACACCCTTCTGCTTACCGGGCAGGTGCCTTGTCCATCGGCTACCCTGGACGTATTTTTCCGTTCGTAACTAATACTTAGAGTAACATTTAAAATACAATATAACGCGGCTGATGATTGTAAAACGAAAATTGAAATTATACCGCGAATGTTTCTTTTATAAAATCGAAATTTATTTTCAAAGAGAAATAGCGACATTTCTAACTTTGAGGATGAGGTATGGAAAGGTGAAACATGAAGAGTAATGGCTAACGGAAAAATAAAAAGTGTCCAGGGGCGGGAATCGAACCCACACCCTTCTGCTTACCGGGCAGGTGCCTTGTCCACTCGGCTACCCTGGACGTATTTTTCCGTTAGTAACTAATACCTAAAGTAACATTTAAAATAAAATATAACCCGGCTGATGATTGTAAAACGAAAATTGAAATTATACCGCGAATGTTTCTTTTATAAAATCGAAATTTATTTTCAAAGAGAAATAGCGACATTTCTAACTTTGAGGATGTGAGGTATGGAAAGGTGAAACATGAAGAGTAATGGCGAACGGAAAAATAAAAAGTGTCCAGGGGCGGGAATCGAACCCACACCCTTCTGCTTACCGGGCAGGTGCCTTATCCACTCGGCTACCCTGCACGTATTTTTCCGTTCGTAACTAATACTTAAAGTAACATTTAAAATACAATATAACGCGGCTGATGATTGTAAAACGAAAATTGAAATTATACCGCGAATGTTTCTTTTATAAAATCGAAATTTATTTTCAAAGAGAAATAGCGACATTTCTAACTTTGAGGATGAGGTATGGAAAGGTGAAACATGAAGAGTAATGGCGAACGGAAAAATAAAAAGTGTCCAGGGGCGGGAATCGAACCCACACCCTTCTGCTTACCGGGCAGGTGCCTTGTCCACTCGGCTACCCTGGACGTATTTTTCCGTTCGTAACTAATACTTAAAGTAACATTTAAAATACAATATAACGCGGCTGATGATTGTAAAACGAAAATTGAAATTATACCGCGAATGTTTCTTTTATAAAATCGAAATTTATTTTCAAAGAGAAATAGCGACATTTCTAACTTTGAGGATGAGGTATGGAAAGGTGAAACATGAAGAGTAATGGCGAACGGAAAAATAAAAAGTGTCCAGGACTTACCGGGCAGGTGCCTTGTCCACTCGGCTACCCTGGACTTTTTTTTCCGTTCGTAACTAATACTTAAAGTAACATTTAAAATACAATATAACGGTGTGGGTTCGATTCCCGCCCCTGGACACTTTTTATTTTTTATTTTTCCGTTCGCCATTACTCTTCATGTTTCACCTTTCCATACCTCATCTTCAAAGTTAGAAATGTCGCTATTTCTCTTTGAAAATAAATTTCGATTTTATAAAAGAAACATTCGCGGTATAATTTCAATTTTCGTTTTACAATCATCAGCCGCGTTATATTGTATTTTAAATGTTACTTTAAGTATTAGTTACGAACGGAAAAATACGTGCAGGGTAGCCGAGTGGACAAGGCACCTGCCCGGTAAGCAAAAGGGTGTGGGTTCGATTCCCGCCCCTGGACACTTTTTATTTTTCCGTTCGCCATTACTCTTCATGTTTCACCTTTCCATACCTCATCCTCAAAGTTAGAAATGTCGCTATTTCTCTTTGAAAATAAATTTCGATTTTATAAAAGAAACATTCGCGGTATAATTTCAATTTTCGTTTTACAATCATCAGCCGGGTTATATTTTATTTTAAATGTTACTTTAAGTATTAGTTACGAACGGAAAAATACGTCCAGGGTAGCCGAGTGGACAAGGCACCTGCCCGGTAAGCAGAAGGGTGTGGGTTCGATTCCCGCCCCTGGACACTTTTTATTTTTCCGTTCGCCATTACTCTTCATGTTTCACCTTTCCATACCTCATCCTCAAAGTTAGAAATGTCGCTATTTCTCTTTGAAAATAAATTTCGATTTTATAAAAGAAACATTCGCGGTATAATTTCAATTTTCGTTTTACAATCATCAGCCGCGTTATATTGTATTTTAAATGTTACTTTAAGTATTAGTTACGAACGGAAAAATACGTCCAGGGTAGCCGAGTGGACAAGGCACCTGCCCGGTAAGCAGAAGGGTGTGGGTTCGATTCCCGCCCCTGGACACTTTTTATTTTTCCGTTCGCATTACTCTTCATGTTTCACCTTTCCATACCTCATCCTCAAAGTTAGAAATGTCGCTATTTCTCTTTGAAAATAAATTTCGATTTTATAAAAGAAACATTCGCGGTATAATTTCAATTTTCGTTTTACAATCATCAGCCGCGTTATATTGTATTTTATAAGTTATATTTATAACCATAAGTTCAAATACAGAAATATTGAGCACAACAGTGCTGAAAAGTATGATGTACAATAGAAAACACTATTTTTAGGTTTACTTTATAATTGAGTATAAAAAATGATCGCGTCTAAATATTGTATAAAAAGTTGAAGTTAACCATTGTAACTTGATACTACCATGGTATCAGAATACTACATTCTGCTGTATACAGAACTTTGGTTCGTCTGGGAAGACGATATCGTACAATTCTCGTTGTTTAAAATTAGGCATTCAGAACACCATGTGATTTTTTATGATCAAAAGCAATTATGTTGATAAAACTATTTCTCTGTTTAGAAAAAAATAAAGAGAATAGAACCATTTTTGATTATTCAAATAGAGTCAAATAGGAAAATTGTTAGGAAAGCACATGAAGTAGATATTCAAATAAAAGTGATTAAAATGTATTTTTATAGTTACATATATAAAATCATATGCTCTTCATGTTTCTAATAATTTGGTATTTCAGCCGGACGCGGTTGAATTGTTTTTCTACAGGGTAAGTAAAAATTCAACATATTTCCCTTGATGGGTAATGATAGATTCTCATGGAGCAGAGCACTGGATTGAACTGTGAACTAAACCTGCTTCTATTCCTCAGCATTTCCTCATTTTATAAAAATTCCTATGATTCATAAAGATATATTGTTTGGATATATAATATATATATATATATATTTTTTTTAAATGTAATCAACTTAGCGCTCTCTATCGTTGAAAATTAGAAATATATTTCAAGCGCTATATATATATTTATATATGAAAAAACAATAGAAAAAAAAAGATAAGTGGGTCAGGTGTTGATATTAAAAATAAAGAAGGCATCTCCTGATCACGAGCACATGTGCTTTTTAAGATGGCAGAGCGCCATCTAGTGGAGCAAAAATAAACTAAACGTTTATTTAGCTTGCTCCGTGATATTTGGCCAACCCAATTATTTTTGCTCCACTAGATGGCGCTCTGCCATCTAAAAAGCACATGTGCTCGTGGTCAGGAGATGCCTTCTTTATTTTTAATATTTATATATATTTTAAACCTATATATTAAAATTTGTCAAAGCAAAGTGCGCCTCTTCCGTCAAAATAAAAGTCAAAATCAGACGCCATCTATTGACCGTCGCCGTAAACTAGCGACCTCGTGTCGGTGACAAAGCCATAACACCAGTTTGGAAAACTGAGAAGCGTCCACCTGGAGATAATGGTTTCGGGCTAATTCCCTCTTCAGCCCAAAACTGACTATATTTCCTAAGATTCGCAAAAGACCTAATGGAATCTTCACAATGCGGAAACAATGGAATAAAGTCCGCCCTGAGCTGAAGAGGGCCAATAGCCCGAAACCACGGTCTCCAGGTGGACACTTATTAATTCACCAAAGCTGGTGTTGTGGCTTTGTGACCGACCCGAGGTCGCTAGTTTACGGCAACGGTCAAAAGATGGCGTCTTGTGCTTTTATAGATCGATTTCCTCCCGGAAAAAAATATTGCTTCTATATTTAAATTTTATTTCTACAACACTATAAATATTTATAAATATATATGTTTTCAAAATATATCTAGCGCTTAAAATATATTTTAAATTTCAATAATATGCATTGTTTAATTCAAAATAAAATCAATTCCGGGTTTATAGTACAAAAATCAAAATAAAATCTATGGAATACAAGGTGCATCTGAAAAGTAATTAGAAATACCCTCTGGAATTTTTTTCAAATACTATTCAATCACGCTTCTATCTTTATCGACTAGCGCAGCGCCATTTTTGCTTTAATACAATACCAAAACAATACCTTTTAACAATTATTTAAAATAAAAAGGTTTTTGTTTCTGACAGAACAAATCGACTCATGACCAAAAACGACAAGAAACTATGAGGCGAGCAAAAGGTCAATTTAAAGTTATGTTTTTGTTGGGGAAAACGAATTGGAAGTTTACAAATTGTACTTGAAATATAGATTCAAATAATATTATAATTGAATTAAATAAATTGAAAAAATATTTCGATGCAGTAGCGCGCCATCTGTTATCAAATTACGAAACTATTTTAGACGCGTAATATTCTTTTTTAAATAAAACAATTTCTAATGCCCTTACTGCGATGGAAAAATTAAAGAAAGTTCCAAAAAAATGCAATATAACAGCGGTATGGTAGATTAAATTGGCGAAACCGCTGGGAGGGTTCACCACTGATGAGCCAGGCCCTCCCTTTAATTTTTCCATCGCAGTAAGGGCAGTAGAAATTGTTTTATTTTAAAAAGAATATTACGCGTCTAAAATTAGTTTCGCAATTTGATAAAAAATACTTGCAGAGTTTCTTTATTCATAAATTGGGAGGCAAGCTTGATGAAGCGCGACCGCGTGAAAGCTTGCCTTCCAATTTCTAAATAAAGAAACTCTGCAAATATTTTTATATTTATTTAATTCAAATGATTATATGCTTGAAAGTACACTTTAAAGTGCAGCTTTTAAAAATGGAAGGAGAGACACTTAACACATGCAACATTAAGGAATACCAAAGAAGGTTCTGGATCGTCTTTTTACCAATTATTAAGAATAAAAGAAGGCAACTCAGTTCCACAAAATACTTCTTTTTGCGGCACGATTATATTAGGCCTTATATGAAAATTTTAGTCAATCAGTTTCTGGCCAAAGAAGTGTTAGTGTGATGCCTCACCCTCTTATTCTCCGGAATTTTCGACATGCATCTTTTATTTTTGTTTTACAAGCTGAAAAAAAAAGAACTTGAAGGAGTAAAATATTCGACAGTTGGTGAAATAAAGCAGGCGGCAGTTGAAAAATGGAGAGTGTCCAAGTCTGTGATTTTGCATTTTGTTTTTCGTCTTCAGAGAAAATATGGGTGAATTTTGTTATAGCTAATGGTGGTAATTTTAAAGGAGAAATTGGGCTACAATGTATAGATTGATTTTTATTAAAAATGCTCATTTTCAGCCAATTATCTTTTTTTCTCACTACTTTTCAAACACACCTAGTATAAATTATATTATGATAGCTAACATTAAAATAACAAAACCTTTGGAGAGACTCATATCTATATATATATATATTTTTTTTAAAATGAGGCCTATTTTGGATTTAAATACGATTATTTTTTAATCCGATAATTCGATGGATCAATCTTCCATCTTTTACGAGGTGTTTTTGCTGTGTAGCACGCAGCAGGTCGCGTGCCCCAGGTGAGCCACTAGACGTCTTCCAAGCTTATTGGGCGATAAACCATCTAATATATACATTCTAAATAGAGTAAATATAATCAAAAGAAAAAGGTGATATATGTAAATAACTATTGAAAATTAAGAGGTATCGAATTAATTAAACAAATAAAATATCATAAAATTGAAATAACTGTGAAATAAATATACAAATAACAGTAATAAATATCCGATTAAAAATGAAATAAAATAACCACGTAAATAGCATAATCATCTAAGAGGTTCTAAACTGAGTATATACATCTGGCAAGTCAATATTTCTATTGATACTATTTTTATTTTCTAATGAGCTCCAGCTTTCTAAAAATAAACGGCAATGTTTTTCTTTGATGTTTTGATGTATTATAGATGTGTGATCGAAGTCTGGAGTGTGACTATTGTTGAATGCATGATCTACCAGTAGGGATGTCGGGTTATGGTGTTTTAGTGCGGATTTGTGTTGGTTAATTCTTTCAGATAAAGGTTTGCTGGTTTCTCCTATGTATATTGCCTGGCAGGATTTGCATGGTATTTTATAAACCACATTCGCTCTATCTTCTGGCTTGTAGATTTGTTTTGTATCAGGGTGACGGAAGATGCTTCTTAAATTCTGGTTGGGTTGATATCTGGTTGTAATATTGTGTTTTTTTATACTTCTGGCTATTCTTTCACAGCCATAGCTGTAAGGTAGGGAGCAAAACATGTTCAGGGTTGAGATCTGTCTATTGTTCGTGGATGGAATTTTTGGTGCATATAATTGCTTTTTGATGAATTCTTTAGGATAATTATTGCTTTGTAGTTCTTGAAATAATCTAGCTCTTTCAATTTTTTCATCAGTTTTATCCGTAAAATGTGTAGTCAACCTCTTGGAAAGTGTTTTGACCACCGCAACCTTATGACAGATAGGACCAAAAGAATTGAAGTTCAGGTAACTTCCTGTGTGTGTTGGTTTTCGATAAATTTTCGTTTCAATTTTACCAAAAGTTCATAAGCCCAATACCCCATTACGTCCCATAGTGTCATATTCTGGCTCGCCCCTATACCCCATCACCAAATTTCTGTCATCAATTATATCATCATTCCAGAAGAAACTTCTCCATACAGTCCCCAATCCAATAGTAGCTATTGAAGCAATCAAAAATACTCCAGTTTCACCAGATAGCCGGATCATATCTTTTGATATAGAATCCCTTTATACTTCCATCCCACATGACGAAGCAATTCTTGTTCTACAAGAATTCATAAATTCCCAACCAGACTAACCCCTCCCTATCCCAAAGGAGGCTCTCAAAGAACTGATCAAACTCTGCCTATCATTTAATTACTTCTTCTATAAGAACAGATATTTCAAACAGGTCAAGGGACTTCCAATGGGAAATCCTATATCATCTGCATTAGCCAATGTCTTCATGGATAAAATTGATAAGTTAATCGTTGAATCCACACAACTACAAATTTTAATGTGGAAACGCTACATTGATGATGTATTATGCATCACAGAGGTGGATATTTCCATAATTATAAATTTTCTAAATAGTCTTAGACCCTTTCTGAAATTCACTTATGAATTAGAAGAAAATGGGTCTCTACCATTTTTGGACTTACAACTGACCAGAAATCAAAATAAAATTGAAACGAAATTTTATCGAAAACCAACACACACAGGAAGTTACCTGAACTTCAATTCTTTTGGTCCTATCTGTCATAAGGTTGCGGTGGTCAAAACACTTTCCAAGAGGTTGACTACACATTTTACGGATAAAACTGATGAAAAAATTGAAAGAGCTAGATTATTTCAAGAACTACAAAGCAATAATTATCCTAAAGAATTCATCAAAAAGCAATTATATGCACCAAAATTCCATCCACGAACAATAGACAGATCTCAACCCTGAACATGTTTTGCTCCCTACCTTACAGCTATGGCTGTGAAAGAATAGCCAGAAGTTTAAAAAAACACAATATTACAACCAGATATCAACCCAACCAGAATTTAAGAAGCATCTTCCGTCACCCTGATACAAAACAAATCTACAAGCCAGAAGAGAGAGCGAATGTGGTTTATAAAATACCATGCAAATCCTGCCAGGCAATATACATAGGAGAAACCAGCAAACCTTTATCTGAAAGAATTAACCAACACAAATCCGCACTAAAACACCATAACCCGACATTCCTACTGGTAGATCATGCATTCAACAATAGTCACACTCCAGACTTCGATCACACATCTATAATACATCAAAACATCAAAGAAAAACATTGCCGTTTATTTTTAGAAAGCTGGAGCTCATTAGAAAATAAAAATAGTATCAATAGAAAGATTGACTTGCCAGATGTATATACTCAGTTTAGAACCTCTTAGATGATTATGCTATTTACATGGTTATTTTATTTCATTTTTAATCGGATATTTATTACTGTTATTTGTATATTTATTTCACAGTTATTTCAATTTTTATGATATTTTATTTGTTTAATTAACGATATCTCTTAATTTTCAATAGTTATTTACATATATCACCTTTTTCTTTTGATTATATTTACTCTGTTTAGAATGTATATATTAGATGGTTTATCGCCCAATAAGCTTGGAAGACGTCTAGTGGCTCACCTGGGGCACGCGACCTGCTGCGTGCTTCACAGCAAAAACACCTCGTAAAAGATGGAAGATTGATCCATCGAAATATCGGATTAATAAATAATCGTATTTAAATCCAAAATAGGCTTCATTTTTAAAATATAAATGTATTATGGATTGCTCTATATTCAGAATATATATATATGTAGTAATCCCGAGGTGGAATGTACTGGGCAGTCGTGGTAGTGGGTGCGTGATGGGATTCCCGCACTGGGACAGCAAGAGACAGAGGCAGGTCTAGATGGTAACTCCAAGAAGGTAGAGGTAGACCACGGACGAAGGCAGACAGACCACGGGCGCCGCGGATGCCTACATCGCGGATAGGGGTGAGAAACCCGACCGTATGACGGCGTCGCTCTGAAAACCCTAAAAACACAACTAACTTTGTCCCATCTTGGGGGACCTTATATACTGGACTCTGGCATATGTTGATGAGTTCTGATTGGTTCCCGTAATCACGCCACCTGTCAAGCGCTGGGTTATTAATTATGTCTGGCCACCTGTTCGGCCACCTGCTGACGGGGGAATGAACTCATTATCATAAACACCTGTTAGGTGCCCGGGTTGTTTATCACGTCTGGCCTTTGTCGTCTGGTCCATGGTGTCGTCTTGGTCTACCTTTACCCCTTTATTTTATTTGTCACTATTTTTACAAGATCGATACATTTTTATATAGATATGGGGTTATAATCAATATTATAAGAAGGTTGTGATCTAACTAGTTAAAAATATACTACATATATATATATAATTCAAAATATATTAGAGGTAAATAAATCTGATTTAGATGGAATGTGACGATATCTAAAATATAATGTGTTACATGCTGCTAACATTTTGGCATGTTCACAGAGGCGTTTCAACCCACTCCTTGGTCCTCAAGTAAGTTGGCTTTAATGTATTTACCCTTAATATAGCTTGGGATATAATCACATGTTTTCATTTCCATTATCTTTAGAGGATTCTACATTCCATGCCATGGTGACGCATATTCCAAAATTCCACGCGACTATTGATCAAATGTTTCTATCGATTCTCTTTATGAGCCCATAAATGAACAAGCTCCTGAGGAATTTTAAAATTGTACGATTACTGCAAGAAAGTGTCAAAACATAAAAAGACCAAATTTATAGATTTTGATTTTAAATCGATATTTTAATTCCTCATTTACTCATTGTCATATTCTTAAGAATATATATACACTTTGAGAAATTGAAAAAAATATTATTTGTATATTGTTACTTAGTATAGGCATGCTGACGACTGACACTACTGATATGTAAGCTAAAGGAACTTTAGATAGCTATACTGAATCAGTGGTGTGGGGTGGTTGTATTGAAATAAGTAGAATGAATGGGCTAATAGGAGTGATGTGAAGTGGAGCGGAGTGAGTGAAGTGGATTGGAGTAAAATGAGTGGAGTGAAGTGGAGTGGAGTGAATAGAGTGAGGGAAGTGAGGTAGAGTGAAACGGAGTGAATGAGGTGAAGTGTAGTGAGATGAGTGGAGTGAATGGGGTGAGTGAAGTGAAGTAGAGTGGAGCGGAGTGAGTGAGGTGAAGTGGAGTGACGTGATATGAGTGTAGTAGAGTAGAGTGAAATGAGTTGAGTTTAGTGGAGTGGATTGATATGAGTTGAGTTTAGTGGAGTGGATTGATATGAGTTGAGTTTAGTGGAGTGGATTGAAATGAGTTGAGTGAAGTGAAATGGAATGAAGTGTGTGTGCACGTCTCATATATATCACAAATTATTCATTTCATTTTCCATGTTTATTATAAATTATTTAGCGTCAATTTAATTTTTTATAAATAAGCTATAAATTAAACAAATGGTTTATTGTTATATTTTTCAATTCGTGTGATCAGCAAAGAAGAGCTCAGTATTCCATTTTACAAATAGCCGAGGTAATTATTTAATTACACAAGATATAATTGATGAGTTTCGTATCAGAGAGTTTAAAATAAAGGTTTTTAAAATATATTATTTTATTCAAAGGAGATACTAAAGCTATATTTACTAGGCATATCTAGATTTACAATAAGGGCAGGCAAATAGATGAATTTTGAGATTGATTTGGAACACGTTGAAGATTTCTTGGCATCTATTCTCCAATTGTTGACTTGTATCAGGAGATCAACAGATGGTCCAATTTCATCAAGCCCTAGATTCTACCCTGATGGTCTAGCTGGTCGTGGAATTGTTCTCTAAGACAAATAGTAGAAATGGTTACGTGTGTAGACGGACATCATCCAGTTGAAATATAAAGTCAAAATTTTTGTATCGAAATCACAAAACAAAGTGAGGTAGGTCCATCGTTTTTCCACGGATGACAACCAATGAGGTCCGGCTTGTAGAGATCAAATAGGACGCTCGAACAGAAGACTGAAGTGACGAACTGAGAAAATGCTGGCGACATTTTGTAGTACTAGGAGACTACAGATGCATCTTCGTTGACCATCAGGATCAATTCAAAGCAGGACACATAAACAATGACAAAATAATTTTATTGACAATCTTGTCAATGTTCACTAAGTAAAAATGATAATTATATATATAATACTATGTACAATGAATATGGCGTCTCTGCTACCGCTGCAGAGTTTGGTGAAAAATTGCCAGCGAGTCTCCAGCAACACCAATAATTTCGCGATCTACGAAGAAAACGACGAAAAAGCAGGACATATAGATGGAACCACTTCTACTCCAGCCAGTCAGATGGAGCCCAGCTCTACTGTGAACGCACTTGTCGGTGTGCGCGGTTGAAATAGGAATGTCGGCGCAATGGGCGCTGAGAGTTCGGATCTCATTTCTCTCTGGGTCAGCTATCAATGGTCTTGCAGTCATTGATTTCTTCGTCGTCTCTGGCGCCCATGTTTTTTTCTTCTATAAGTTTCTACACTATTTTCCTGAAACTCTAATTTTCTATGATTCCAACTATTCGGACAAGTTCGAATATCTTTCTGAATTAAATATAATTGTTCTATATATATAATGGGATTAAAATATTGATATTTCGGTTCAAACACAACAAAAATATTTGAATTATAAAGGGTTGATTGTCAGAACATATTGTTGCATAGTTTCTACTGAGAGTTTTGTGTGCAGGACCCCAGTTCACGTCAAATTATTCGAGTGGTATAGGATGACTCCAAATGAAATTAATTTCTTGCTGCATTATTACAAAATTGAATGCATACAAAAAAGGAGTATATTTTATATGAAACTGTATTTTCTTTTGTGTTATAAAAACAAGTTCCTTTAAAAAAATATTTATTAACTGATTCACTTATTGTTGTAAATTATACATTCCTCTCTATATATAAGAATAACTTTATCATAATATGTAGACCATCTTATAAATGTCTTCTGACCATATATATATATTAAGTCTATAACCGTTTAAAACGTATTTGATGTTTTTGACCTAATCACATCTAAATATTGTTAATAAGATATTTCATAACAGAGTTATATTTTTTTTTTCAAATTGTAATAATATATGCTTACACACAAGTGGTCTTAACTTGGTCTTAACAATCTTTAGGTATTTCATGTTCAGAACACTAATTAAAATTTTAAGTTTGAGTTGATTTGTGATCCATTAATTATAGGAATAATAAATAAAGTGTATAACTCATTTGATATATACCCAAGTACGTTACTCTTCCTCGAACTTACACATGTTTTATAAATAAATTATTTGCGTCAACCCATTAGTTTCCTTTAACTGCTGTGTCTTTCCGTATGTTTAGGACCCTCATAGACAACTCCTACTGTCTCCCCAGGTAAGATTATTTTTTATTCACTCAAGTTAAAGTAATTGAAAAACAAAAAGACATATTCTGACCAGTAACATGAGCATTTTAGAAGGCCATCTAGTGGAGCAAAAATCAACTAAATGTTGATTTAAGCTTGTTCCTTGATATTTGGATATCCCTTTTTTTTGGTAGATCAAGAAAAGGAAGTGAAAGGTATTTTTTGTCGCCGGTCATTTTTGAAGGAGACAGAGGCAATTTTGTTCATACTTGATTATCTCGTGTGTCTTAAATAAGGGGGGGGGGGGTCACTATATATCAAATATATTTCATAGTTATTTTCTGATTCCCGATATACACGCTAAAAGGTACAACATCCTTTTAAGTATATGAGTGTATATATTGATTTCTTGTGGATTTGTGTTTTAATATATTAATACATTTTTTATTATAATTAAATATATGATTACTCTATATATCAACTCATATTATAAAATAATTAAACTATGAGCACGTGTACTGTAATATAGAAAATTAACTATTCTAAAGTTAATTATAAATTCTTTCATTAAAAGACGCCTAGCTTCAGAACAGAAGTGTCCCTTAAAGATACGTATCCTCTAGTGGGAGTATCGTCTCATAGAGGTTCTACTGCATAAATATATATATTTTTTTCGGATTTCAAAGATTGTATTGATGTTTGTAATGTATTATTATATCAAACCATATTAAAGCATAGAATTTTTTTACTATCAAATAAAAATTCTTTGAGAGGGAAGAAAATACTAGTACAGTATAATTTAAGATTTCATTAAAAATGCCTTCAGATAATTTCCGCTAATGTCTAAAAAACATTTCTGTTGTTTCAGGCTCATCCCCGTCGCCATTATCAACATCCATTGGTAACATTTCCTCAATCAATTCATCTATCATTTATTGCTACAAATCGAAATCCTTTAGGAGTGTCCATAACATTTGAAAAAATTATATATTATGCTTTTTTTTTTTCACCAGAAGGTGAAAAATAAAAATGGGCAAATTCTAAATTTTCAAATAATTTCAAAAAATTTAAAACACGATAATGCAAATTGAAGATTTATGTTTATAATCAAATACTACTTTCAGTAAGAAAATATAGATTTTTTCTCTATCTGGCCATATACTATGTTCCCAAAATTGTAACTAGTATGAAGTTCAAGAGTGCCATATAGGTAAGACAATATCATGAAAGTGAAATTATGTGTTAATTATATCTAGGTACAGTCGTTATACACTGGCCACAAAAAAATGCATCACCAATAAACACCTCAGCAAATTTTCAGAAAATGTGCATACTTAATAAGAACATCAATTTTCTGAAACCGTATCTAGAATATAAGTGTATAAAAATAGCCTTGTTTATTTATGAAAAGGTACATAAATGCCTTCTAGTGTATCATAAATTAAAGAGAGAGTTAACTTTTTGAAAATTATTCTTAAGATCATATTTAACCTGTGAAATGCCGAGTCATTAAAAAAGGGCGTCATCTAAGCAAATTTCTCATTTTAATGGAGGCAGAATTATAGACTCCAGATAAGGTGAAATATCGACTATAGAAATTACTATGAAAGTAGGCTGCACCCAAAGTACTGTTGTAAGGATTTGGGCTCAGTGTAGTGAGAGGAAGGGGAAAGTTCAAGAAAACCTGGCTCAGGTCGTCCTAGAGTAAAAACAGAGAGAATATAGGAGGGTTCGAAGGATGGTTGTACCAGAGAGACAACAACTGTTCCAATTAATCAAGCAGCTCTACATGTGCAGAATGAATCTGAGCAATCTTTGAACACCGTTAATAAGGCTTATCGAAGCATAACTCCGTAGTCACCGGCATTTATTAAGAATTCCACTCTGTCAGAAAAAGATAAGCGACAGACTAACCTGGTGTGAAGAGAGAAGTCTTTGAGTTCAAGAATGGTATTCTGTCATTTTTTCTGATGAATCCAAATTCAGTTTGTGGGTTCATGTCGGCAGGATACATGTTAGATGTAGGCCCCAAGAAAGATCGCATCAAGACTGTATTGTGGAAAGGCATACAGCAAGAATCTCTGGCTTCAGGGTGTGGAGTGGCATCAGCTATGAAAGAGTATGACCCCTTTAATCTTTATTCAAGGCAAAAATGACTGTTCAGCTTTACATTGCCGACGTTTTGCAACCTGTTGTTTTATCATTTCTTAAGCAGACTAATAATGTCATTTTAAAACAAGATAATGCCCGACCCCATACAGCCAACATCCTACGAATGTTCTTTCAAAATATTGATATCCTTCCTGGCCCTCATGTTCCCCGTATTTCCCTAATTGAGCATGTATGGGCTCATGATAGGGATAAAATATTTGGCAATCTCCACAGCCAAGTAATCTTCAACAGCTTTGGCAAAAAATTGAAATGGCTTGGTCGCTAGCATCCAGCGAAAAGTCATAAAGAAACTTAATGATAGTATGCCTTACCGTGTAGCTGATTGTATACGTTAAAAGGAGAACACATCAAATATTGATTGAAGATGTGTATCGCGATAAATTACATCATTTTTGTTTCAATGTCACAATCAATTATCTTTCATATTACCATTATATAGCTACCAATTTCAATAAAATTGACCTAAGTATTTCAAAGTGTTTTTTTTTTTTTTGTGGCCAGTGTACTTGTACCTCAATGGTAATGGTAAGTTCGCCATCTCTTTTAGGACATTTTTCACACTGAACTACATCTCACATTATTACGGGAGAGTTGCCGGGAGTGATGGTATTCTGAATCCTCCATTAATAGTAGCTGCGTCACTTTCCATGCACACATGTAGCCGAAATATGAATTTGTCCTCTTTATAATTGCGCTAGTTACTTTGTTCTATATGTTTTAAATTACAAGTAGTTATAAAATCTTTATAAACAGAATATTAAAATATATTGAGAGGGTTTTGGTATTATCAATGGCGAACCCTTTCAGCGATTCAACCAACCAGACCGCTACAATTACGTATTATATAGGCTATGTTACTTCTATAGTTTGCATTTTGTTGCTTAATTTGGAAACTGGTGTTTAGATTATTTATTGAGAATATACAAATTTATGGTTGTAAAAATTGTATATTATTTTTTCTTCAAGCTCAAAGAATAAACACAAAATATGTGAAAATAGTAAAACAGTGAAATTATATTGGGATCAGGAGGCATCTTCTGATCAAGGAACATCTCCTGATCAAGGAACATCTCCTGATCAAGGAACATCTCCTCATCAAGGAAATTTTCTAATAGCTCGAGCCATCTGTCAGAATGAATATCAACTAATCGTTGACTTTAGGTTTATTCCATTATTGTCCAAATAACCTAAATTTATTAATCAAGAAAAGCCAACCACGTACTCGTTTCGATCTGTTGGGTCCTCATCAGCGTGTATATGAACACTTTAAGAACACTTTCTATAAATAGAACAAAATCATTAGCACTAAAAATGATTATAAAATCATATTTTCGCAAATAGATGGTACTGTCTTTTGTATTAAAACACATTTGAATGAATAACTTGATATTTACTTAGCATCGTGATTCAGAAGAACTCGCTCATTCAACTTATAGTTCAATTATCGTAAAGATAGAGGCTGCCTGGCCGGCATTCATAGTTCTTGAAAGATTTACTGGCCGAAGTATCTTTGTTTTCAAGAAATTATATTTCAATTGTTATTCAGTTATTCGAGAGCCATTTCCTAGAATTTATATTTTAAAATAATGCTCATCAGCAACATTTTTTTTAATGTGGATCACAATTAGTTGGATTATAATAAAATATACTTTATAAATATAATTGGATGCTCACTGCTAAGTTTTCTTCATATTCTTCTGCCTTCTGACAACTTTCTTGTTTCTTCCTGGTAACACTTGTCTGATTTGAAAGATAATACAAATATGAAATTGTACTGTGTAATCAGGTGGATAAATTAAGAAAATAAAAAGGCATCTCCTGATCTGCAACTAAATATTTCTGATGGCTTGCGACATCTGTAGGAATAAATACCAACTAATTTTTGATTTTTAATTATTCCAGAATTGTCTAACGGTCCGAAATGCGTACGTGGTTAGCTTATCTTGATTAATTAAGAAATGGTATTTGGCCACAATTATGGAATGATTTTAAAAAATTAACAATTAGTTAATATTTATTCTGACAGATGGCGCAAGCTATCAGCAAATATTTGATGTCTGATTTGATCATTCAATCTTCTATCGGTTCTCCATCTTCCTCTTATGACTTCAAAAATGCCTCGAATAATGGTTTTTCACTAGCATTCCCCTTCTGATATGGCCATAAGATTTTAGGATTCAAACATTTGGTTCCCCTTAAAGTCCAAGAGGCTCTGAGCCCCTTAAACCAATCTCAAATGCCCATTTTCTTTCCCATTCAACTATATGGCGATTCAGTTGGTGTGGAAGTTCCCGCCCCCCAAGTTCTAATTGTTGTACTAAAGGTTTAGTAAAAGGATATATTGGTGCAAGCTAAGATAGGTAATAAACGAAATAATATTTGCAAAGATGGAATTTCTGTCGGTAGGAGATTGATCTATAAATTAAAGGTCGCCTTTCTCTTCAAAATAGACATTAGAACTAGACGACATCTATTTACCGTCGCCGCAAACTAGCGGACTCGGGTCCGTAACAAAGCCACAGCACCAGCGTCCACCTGGAGACCATGGTTTCGGGCTATGGCCCTCATCAGTCCAGGGCGGACCTTATTTCATGAGATCCATAAGGAATCAAACGAAATCTTCACAATCTACCAGAGAGGTGTTTAGCTGGTAGAGTGTCTAGGCCAAATCTATGACCAAAATAGAGATGGAAATTTTGCAGGGAGTAGATTAATATATGTGAAAATAAAAGTCGCATCTCTCGTCAAAATAGACGCTAAATCTAAGTGCCATCTATTGACCGTCTCCAGGTGGACGATTCTCAATTTCCCAACGTTGTGTTGGGGCTCTGTCACCGACCCGAGACCGCTTGTTTGTGGAGAAGCTGAATAGAGATTGTGCTTAGTTTTAAGGTCTATTTTGACGGGACATGTGACCTTTATTTTCATATATTTTTGAAAATAGTTTCTCATTTTGTTATAAAATAAAAACTCGATTCAAATATTGTTTCATTTATTACGGTTTGCACTTAATAAAGTGTCATAATAAACAATATATGAAGTTTTCTACTTTGTTCATAGTGTTTTATTATATATATATGTAGCATATATGTATTTTATATTTAAATAAAGGTGAGCCTGTATATAGCCCCCCCCCCCCCCCCCCCCCTCTAAATAGCGCCTTCCTCTCTTTAGCGCCCGATTTTAAACATTAAAATGTAAACATTTTACATTAAAATTGATCTGTCTATAGCACTCCCTCTCTATAGCGCCCTATTTCGGTGAGTCCCAAGAGGGGGCGCTATAGATAGGTTTAACTGTACTATAATGTATAATTGATTTTTTTTTTCAAATTAAAAATAAAATTAATAATTATATAAAAACGGATGTATATTCTACCATGGACCATATGTGACCATCCTAAATATGTTTTTGTTTACCAATAACATATTTGTGTTTAGATCCTGGACCCGCAGCGCTTTGAACAAGTCAAGGTAAGCTGGAGTTCCAAATAAAACTGAATTTTCTCTCAAATATATATTTTTATTTGTGGGATATGTGAATAGAAATGAACATAAGCTGGAGCTCTTATTCTTTCATCACTTAAACTTCAGTGTGATCTGATTCAAATGCTATACTTGACAGATAGAGGAATGTATATGATTTAAAAGAGTTGATTGATACAGGAATACATATCTATAAATGCATAGGGCACCTCTCCCGTCAAAATAGACATCAAGGAAAATAGACGACTGGTATAAGAATATATATGGGTAATTTGATTAATACAGGAATATATATGATATACTTGACTGGCATAGGAATATAATAAATAATGGATAATTTATTAGACGTAAAACAAATATGGTTGATAGTTAGCGACTGCTTTCACTACAATTGCAAAACACATGTAGAAACCAGTTCGACCTGTGAAATTACAAGTATGGTAGAACCCTGATTGGTTACTTGCATTCACTGGTGGGGTTGGACTTTTGCAAGAATTAGGAGTCATTAGAGCATTTTTTCGTCAGATAAAAAAGCGCCTAAAAACGGATTCGATCCCGGGTCGTGGATATCGACAGTTCATATCACTCCTCCACCAACCTCAATTCTTCTTTCTTATCTCCACCCAATCATATTAGGGGTCAAGCTTGTAAAGCTTGAGACTTTTGAAAAAGAGATTTGACAACCATCATGATTGGGTAAAGTAGAATGCGTTTGCCTTTGTCATCAAGACTGGGAGCACTACTCAGTACTCAGTGGCATGTCGACTTAGCTCCAAAAGAAATGGCTGCCTCTGACATGAGGAACAGACACCATGTGCAGCCGCTCCTAATATGGAGTACAAACGCTGCTCATCCTGTATCCCTGGATCAGGAGCCCTTACAAGGTGCTATCAGCCGGGCCAGCTGAGCCCAGGTTTTTAATGAGCTTGTTACTGCTCCTCCTCCTCCTTTTTCATCCGGGCTTGGGACCGGCAAAGGTGGAGTTGATTCCGGATTTGACCAATATAAGAATATATATGGGATATACTAATTGAATAATATATAAAACATTTAGGGAATACTTGACTGATATAAGAATATTAATGCTATATTTGACTGATATAGAAGGGATGTGATATGTTTGAATAAGTAATGAGAAATAAATAGCAATTCGATTGACCTTCATTAAGTATGAAGCATTTATTTATTTGGATCAATTATTTTATTGGTCTCCTCCAATATATTTCGACCAGACCAACCTCCTATCTTCTTCAAGGAAAGGAGGGGATTCTAGAAGCATACTCTTTGAAACAGAAAGGAGCTTGACTTCATAAAAACTAATCGTTTCGTCCTTAAAATGAATATATATGATAAACTTAATAAACATTGATAGGATACATCTCCTATCTTCTTCAAGGAAAAGAGGATTCTCGAGGTATACTCATTGAAGAAGAGAGGAAGTTGACTTGGTCAAAATATTGGAAAACATCTAGAAGAACAATTGGTCCAAACTAAGCATTTCGTCCTTAATATGAATATATAGAATAAACTTGATAAAAATTGATAGAATACCTCTCCTGTCTTCTTCAAGGAAAGGAGGATTCTATGGGCATACTCCTTGAAACAGATAATAGGTTGCCGTGATCGAAATATTGGAAGATACCAATAAAGAACAATTAATCCAAACTCATCGCTTCATCCTCAATATGAATATATAGGTTAAGCTTAATATTAGCGTACAGAACCCAGCTAACATAAACATGGCGGATCTAGTTTGACCTCACTTCCGCCGCTTGAATTTATTACTCCCGCCATGTTCCGCGTAATAGCATCTGTTAGCCATTTCTGTGACTGCGGAGATGTGAAATACTGTGGCGCTATAAATATGGCGTTGTGTGAAGTATTCCAAGTATAGATGGTTTTAATTCCGATGGAAGAGGTTTGTGTGCATCATCCATTCGTGTCGATTTCAAAGGCAATGCTCATTCCAAACATATAAAATGTAATTAAAATATCATCCAGTGTTAATCTATATTATATATACATTCAAATATATGAATGTGAAACGTTTAAGTCAAAACATGCTTACTATGAATAGACAAATTGTAACAGTATTGTGCTGATACACGTCATACATAGTTTTACATACTTGAATTAAAATATAGGAATGTGAAACGTTTAACTCACAGAATCACTACTATAAATAGACTAAAATCTCAACAGCATTGTGATGATATACTCCACGCATAGTTTACATATTTGAATTCATAATATTTTGTATTGTTTATATATATATATATATATATATATATATATATATATATATATATATATATATAGGGCGCCTCTCCCGTCAAAATAAACGTCAAAACCTGAGGCCATCTATTGACCGTCGCCGCAACTAGCGGCCTCGGGTCGGTGACAAAGCCACAACACCAGCTTTGGAAAACTGAGAAGCGTCTACCTAGAGACCATGGTTTCGGGCTAATGGCCCTCGTCAGTCTAGGGCGGACTTTATTCCATGAGATCCACAGGGGATCTAATGGAATCTTCACAATTTATCAAAGAGATGTTTTGCTGGCAAGGTTGCTGGGCCAAATCTAGGCGACGGTCAATAGATGGCGTCAGGTTTTGACGTTTATTTTGACAGGAGAGGCGCCCTATGCTTCTATGGATTAATTTCCTCCCAGAAAATTTTATATCTATATATATGTCATGCCGAATGTGTGATATTTTATACATTATTAATGTCAATTTCAATTATTATCCCACAAAGGTTATTATATTTGTATGTGAATATATTTGAAAGCTTTATTCAATTATCAAATTTTCTTTTGGGTTTCAGAAGAATATGCGAACCCTCTTCGACAACCTGGTGAGACAGAAATTCCGTAGATTATCCTTTGTACATCTGTAAAATTTGACATTAAAAAATACATAGTTATATATAAACCTTTTTTTTATTAGAACAAGTCTTCAATTATATAGTAGGTAGATATATGTGTACATTTTAACTATGATATTTATATTTAAAATTAATTTCCATCATATCTAATCAATCTGCTACATGAACTGATCTTACATTTCCTACTGTAACTTGGCAAATTTATTGATCTAATTTGTATCTATTAAACAGAGATAGGATCATAAATAAAATAAATAGGCTGAGGGAAGTGTTTCTTTTGTCTTTCACGATATATTTCTATCTATGCCCGAAAGCTTGTATTGTCGTGATAGAAAAAAGAAAGTTTTCCTCAGCGAATTGTATTTTATTTATAATTTTATCGAAGGGATTAAAATATTAACAAGAGATAGGCTGTGAACTCTCCAACTTCTGGACTTGTATGCATCCTTTCCAAGAAACCTAGCAGCACGTGGAGAGGCCTGCTTCTCCTGCAGTTAAGCAAAAACTGCCGTCGACCTTGTTCTTCTTATTGATGGAAAGTACGAGCAAAGAGAAGATCAAGTTCTCCCATTGCTGGATTGATCATTTCCCTGTGACCTTCCTTCTTTCATAGATCAACTCTAGTATTGAAAGGTCCACTGCTTTCTAAACTCACACCTATCAATAAATACACTCAAGGACAAAACTTAAGAGGGTTTTACCTTTTAGAACATATATCGTAATTCAGACAATATATCTGAAAGATATTTGATACACAGTGACCTTTATTAAAGACACGCGAGATAATCATGTGTGAGAAAAATTGCCTCTGTCTCTAAAAAAAAAAAGACAACCAGCGACATCAGAGACTTTACTCTTCCTTAAATTGTGTCCATTAGTGTTTAGCTCTCTATAAGTAGAGTGTATACCTCTCTTCACCTAACAATAGATTATATCCAATCGCTTATAAACAAACCTTCAATACCTTTCATTCATAAGTGCTATTGGGTTCATGGCGCATTAAACTTCTCTCCAAGAAAATTATAGACAAGCAATAGAATATTTCAATGATATTATATGTTATATTTAAACATTTATTATATATTTTTTATTTTAGAAAAGTTTGTATGATTTACTAAAGGTCTTTCAAATGTATTATCTCAAAAAATATATTTTTTTAAAATAATATCAGGAATAATGTTTTAATTTATATTTTTAAATGTAAATTCATCCTCATATTGCATTGATCTAATTAAAACTGTTGTGTGCAGAGGCAACGTGCCGGAGATTCATTCGAGAAATGGGTAAGAATGGGACACATTTCGGACTTTGAGATTGAATATCTTCATTGAACAGTTGGTTAAATCTTATTGAGTAAAACCTCCAAAAATATATCTCTTATAATTGAAAAAAAAAAAAGAAAATGCCGGGTTCAGAACTATTAAAAAGCATTTCCTGCTCGTAAAACTGATCTTTGGGGACGTGTGGTTAACATTTTGTTTAATTTACAATGAAAAGTATTTTGGTGAATTATCTGAAATTTAAAGAAACGATCTGTTGATATTTATTCCGATAGTTGACATAGGTCATCAACAAGGTTCAAATAAAACGGTCAAGAGATGAAATTTTATCAATTCCACGTGGTGTTCAGCAAATATGACAGCGGGGTAGATATCGTGTTTGAACCGCTTTTTTTGATGTCCCCAAAGTTGATCCTGCAAGAGGAAGTCTTATTTAGAGGAAGATTTAAATTATTTTGAATTAATAAATTACCAAGTGTTGAAGTTAAGTGTCTTAATTCACCGAAGGCGTACCAAATTTACAAGTAAACTTGCACTTGTTACTTGTAGTTTACTAAATGGTATTCATTTCATTCATTGTTTTCAATTGCTCAATAAGTTATTTGTATTTGTTTCCTCTACTTTATTCTTAAGTTATTATGGATCTAAATACAAAATGAAATGCAATGAAACATTGGCACAGGTTAGTGAAATATGTCTTATATATACCATGTATGTTGTTCTGTACTAAAACAAGTTTATATTTCTGTCATAGAAATAACCATGCTATATAAATGTACTCGGAGAAGGTTTGTTGTGTGAGTAACTCGAGCGTTTTTGTGTTGCAGTTCGACATAGATGACGAGTCATGCAACCGTTGGGTAAACTCAGATCTATGTGTTGAAGAGAGAGTTCCATTTGAATTCTTACATTTACATAGTATCCTACACATGAAAATTTAATAAGAGAGGAATATTTGCAGATATTGTAAAATGATACATTATAAAGCAAAAATTACTACATATATTATTATTCATTACAAGCGCTTTTTATGTGGAAATTCCCTTTATATATTCATTTAAGCCATTCACAATGTTTATATATGTGTAAAGATAATAATAACAAAATAAAAAATATAAAAAGGTCAGGTGTTGATATTAAAAACAAATTAAGCATATACTGACCACTAACATGAGCGTTTTATAGATGAGAAAGCCCGAAACGCGTTCGTATTTGGCTTTTATTGATTTATCAAAAAATTAAGTTGGCCAAATATAAAAAAGGAACAGTTTAAATCAACGTATAGTTAATTTCTGTTCCACTAGATGGCGCTCTGCCATCTATAAAACGCTCATGTTAGTGGTCAGGTAATGCCTAATTTATTTTAACACAAAAGACTGAAATCAATCAAGCTTTCCCATTTTCGCGTTCACCTGATGCTATTACCATGTTGTTTTCAGATGAATAATCCTCATTGAACAAATGAAAACACTAAGACGCGAATGTTTCTTTTCACAAATAAATCAAACTGCTGCTGTTCTTACTGCGATGAAAAATGGTGGGAGGGCTTGGCTCATTAGTAGTGACCCCCCCCCCCCCCAGCGGTTTCGCAAATTTAATCTACCAGACCGCTTCTTTGGAGCTCTAATACTGTATTAGTTCATTCTGCTTTTATATGCTGCACTGAATGGTGGACTCTTAGAAATGCCATATAAGCAAACAATGACCATTTCTCGATGCAAATATTTTAATTTAATTCTACTGTCCTAGGAGCTTATTTCTATAGTTTGCTTATATAAAATTTCTAAGAGTCCACCATTCAGTGAAGCATATAAAACCAGAATGAGACAATAAAGTATGAGAGTTCCAAAGAAGCGGTCTAGTAGATTAAATTGGCGAAACCGCTAGGAGGGTTCACCACTGATGAACAAAGCCCTCCCACTAATTTTCATCGCAGTAAGGACAGTAGAAGTTTAATTTATTTGTGAAAAAAAAATATTCGAGTCTTAGTGTTTTCCTTTGTTTTTTATGTTAGGCACGCTGTTGCTTTGTATTCCTTATTGAGTTATATAAATAAATATTACCCAATTATGGTGATAAGCATATTGATATGTGCGCACTCACAATGATTATCATAGTCTGCCAAATGATCATCTGTTGGAAATTGAAGAGTAAGAACAAAGTGTCATCAAATAAAACACACAATATACACGTATAGACGAAACTTAAAAAACTTGTACCTTTTAGCATGTATACTCATAGATAAAACTTAAGGAAGTTGTACCTTTCAACATGTATAGCGGTCTTCAGACAATAACTCTTAAAGATATTTGATACACAGTGACCTTCACATAAAAAGAGCTGCGGCGTTTAATGATTTTTTAAATGATTTTTTGAAATCCGCAATACTGTAATAATGAATAGAATGACCTTTATTGGAAACAAACGAGCTAAATAAGTGTGAATAAAATTGTCTCTGTCTTCTTAAATAAAAAGCAGACACCTGGCGACATCAAAGACTTCCCACTTTCTTAAGTTTTGTCCATGAGTGTACATAATGAAGATTCACACATTTCAGAAAATATACATGTATTATTTATAAATAATGTGTTTGTCGGTTTGTGTACAGCAGGACTTGGCTCCCCAAGAAGACGCCACAGACCAGGTAAGAAAGATATGAATACATTTTTCAATGAGGTAAAATGATTGTTTAGAGTCGAGTTCTAAAACGCACGATAAATTCTGTGTGTGTGGAAAGTTAGCAAGAACGAATGAACATGAAAGTTTATCATTTATCTATCTTCCTGCCAACCTTTCTTTGGCGAATCGATCTTGTGAAGTTCCGTACTCCAACACATTAATGGATAGTTTCCTTGTTTTAGGTTGAACACCTCTTACTTCAAACCAACCTTACTTCAATTAATCATTTCTAAAATTTCGAATCCAACACAACTCAAATGGATTATTTATAAAGTTCCGTAACCACTACATATTAAATGGATTATTTGTAATGTTCTGTAATATCATCACATCTTAAATATATTATTTCTGAAGTTTGTATCCAACACATCTTAAATGGATTATTTCTGAAGTTGCGTATCCAAAACATCTTCACTCGATGCACAATTTAATCTACTGACCCGTCTTTAGAACTCTAAAACTGTATTAGATCATTCTACTTTTATATGCTGCACTAAATGGTGGACTCCTAGAAATAGTATATAAGCAAACAATGAGCATTATCGATGCAAATACATTTAAATGTAATTCTACTGTCCATAGTTTGCTTATATACCATTTCTAAGAGTTTACCATTCAGTGTAGCATATAAAAGCAGAATGATCCAATACAGTATTAGAGTTCCAAAGAAGCGGTCTAGTAGATTAAATTTTCCAAACCGCAGGGAGGGTTCACCATTGATGAGCCAAGCCCTCCCACTATTTTTCATCGCAGTAAGGACAGTAGAAGTTTGATTTTTTTATGAACAGAAACATTCGCGTCTTAGTGTTTTCATTTGTTTTATATGGATGGTGCGTGGTTACTTTGTATTCCTTATTGAGTTATATAAATAAATATTACTCAATTATGGTGATGTGCATATTGATATGTGCGCACTCACCATGATTATCATAGTCTGCCAAATGATCATCTGTTGGAAATTGAAGGGAAAGAACAAAATGTCATCAAATAAAACACACAATATACACGTATAGACGAACCTTAAGAATGTTGTACCTTTCAGCATGTATAGCGGTATTCAGACAATAACTCTTAAAATTATTTGATACAGAGTGACCTTCATATAAAAAGAGCTGCGGGATTTTATGTTTTTTGTAATTTTTCGACATCCGCAATATTGTAATAATGAATACAGTGACCTTTATTGGAAATACACGAGATAGACAAGTGTGAATAAAAATGTCTCTGTCTTCTTGAATTAAAAGCAGACGCCTGGAGACATCAAAGATTTACCACTTTCTTAAGTTTTGTCCATGTGCATAATGAAGATTCACACATTTCAGAAAATATACATTTATTATTTATAAATAATGTGTTGTCGGTTTGTGTACAGCAGAACTTGGCTCTCCAAGAAGACGCCACAGACCAGGTAAGAAAGATACAATACATTTCTTCAATGAGGTAAAATGATTGTGTTAAGTCGAACTCTAAAACGCACGGTAAATTCTGTGTGTGTGGAAAGTTAGCAAGAACGAATGAACATGAAAGTTTATCATTTCTTTATTTTCCTGCCAACCTTTCTTTGACGAATCGAACTTGTGAAGTTCCGTACTCCAAAACATTAATGGATAGTTTCCTTGTTTTAGGTTGAACACGTGTTACTTCAAACCAACCTTACTTAAATTAATTATTTCTAAAATTTCGAATGCAACACAATTTAAATGGATTATTTATAAAGTTCCGTATCAACTACATATTAAATGGATTATTTGTAATGTTCTATAATATCATCACATCTTAAATATATTATTTCTGAAGTTTGTATCCAACACATCTTAAATATATTATTTCTGAAGTTGCGTATCCAACACATCTTGAATGGATTATTTCTAAAGTTTAGTATTCAACACATCTTCTCTTGATGCACAATTCCGAAACATTCTGACAATTTTTTTTTTGTTCAGTATTTCTTCTTTGTTAAGAAATTTAGGGACTATCCATATGCCTACCATAAAAAATTTAAAACACTTAGACGCGAAAGTTTATTTCACGAATAAATCAAACTTCTACTGTACTTATTCCGATGAAATATAGTGGGAGGGATTGGCTCATCAGTAGTGAACTCCCCTTCCCCAGCGGTTTCGCCAATTTAATCTATCAGACCGCTTCTTTGGAGCTCTAAATCGGTATTGGATCATTCTGTTTTTATATGTTGCACTGAATGGTGGACTCTTAGAAATGGTATATAAGCAAACAATGAGCATTTCTCGAAGCAAATATTTAAATGTAATTCTACTGTTCTGAAAGCTTATTTCCATAATTTGCTTATATACCATTTCTAAGAGTTTAACATTCAATGCAGAATTTAAAGCAGAATGATCCAATACAGTATTAGAGTTCCAAAGAAGCGGTCTAGTAGATTAAATTTTCCAAACCGCAGGGAGGGTTCACCATTGATGAGCCAAGCCCTCCCACTATTTTTCATCGTAGTAAGGACAGTAGAAGTTTGATTTATTTGTGAAACATTCGCGTCTTAGTGTTTTCATTTGTTATATATGGATGGCGCGTTGTTGCTTTGTATTCCCTATTGAGTTATATAAATAAATATTACCCAACTATGGTGATGTGCATATTGATATGCACTCATATGCGCACTCACCATGATTATCATAGTCTGCAAATTTATCAACTGTTGGAAATTGAAGAGAAAGAACAAAATGTCATCAAATAAAACACACAATATACACGTATAGACGAAACTTAAGAATGTTGTACATTTCAGCATGTATAGCGGTATTCAGACAATAACTCTTAAGGATATTTGATACCCAATGACCTTCATATAAAAAGAGTTGCAGAGTTTTATGATTTTTGTAAATTTTCGAAATCCGCAATACTGTAATAACGAATACAGTCACATTTATTGGAGACACACGAGATAAACAAGTGTGAATAAAATTGTGTCTGACTTCTTAAATAAAAACTAGATGTCTGACGACATCAAAGACTACACACTTTCTTGAGTTTTGTCCATGAGTGTACATAATGAAGGTTCACACATTTCAGAAAATATACATTTATTATTTATAAATAATGTGTTTGTCGGTTTGTGTACAGCAGAACTTGGCTCCTCAAGAAGACCCCACAGACCTGGTAAGAAAGATACGAAAACATTTCTTCAATGAGGTAAAATGATTATTTAAAGTCGAGCTCTAAAACACACGGTAATTTCTGTGTGTGTGGAAAGTTAGCAAGAACGAATGAACATGAAAGTTTATCATTTCTCTATCTTCCTGCCAACCTTTCGTTGGCGAATCGATCTTGTGAAGTCCGTACTCTAACACATTAATGGATAGTTTCCTTGTTTTAGGTTGAACATATCTTACTTCAAACCAACCTTACTTCAATTAATTATTTTTAAAATTTCGAATCCAACACAACTCAATTGGATTATTTATGAAGTTCCGTATCCACTACATATTAAATAAATTATTAGTATTGTTCTATAATTTCATCGCATCTTTAATATATTTTTTCTGAAATTGTATCTAACACATCTTAAATGGATTATTTCTCAAGTTGCGTATCCAACACATTTTCTCTCGATGCACAATTTAATCTACTGACCCCTTCTTTGGAGCTTTAATACTGTATTAGATTATTCTGCTTCTATATGCTACGCTGAATGATGGACTCTTAGAAATGGTATAAAACCAAACAATGAGCATTTCTCGATGCAAATATTAAAATGTAATTCTACTATCCTAGAAGCTTATTTCCATAATTTGCTTATATACCATTTCTAATAGTCCACCATTCAGTGCAGCATATAAAGCAGAATGATACAATACAATTTTAGAGTTCCAAAAAAGCGGTCTGGTAGATTAAATTGGCGAAACCGCTGGGAGTCTTCACCACTGAAGAGCCCAGCCCTCCTTCTATTTTTCATCGCAGTAAGGTCAGTGAAGGTTTGATTCAATTGTGAAAATAAACATTCGCGTCTTAGTGTTTTCATTTGTTTTATATGGATGGTGCGTTGTTGCTTTGTATTCCTTATTGAGTTATATAAATAAATATTACCCAATTATGGTGATAAGCATATTGATATGTGCGCACTCACAATGATTATCATAGTCTGCCAAATGATCATCTGTTGGAAATTGAAGAGAAAGAACAAAATATCATCAAATAAAACACACAATATACACGTATAGACGAAACTTAAAAACATTTTACCTTTTAGCATGTATACTTATAAACAAAACTTAAGAAAGGTATACCTTTCAGCATGTATAACGGTATACAGACAATAACTCTTAAAAATATTTGATACACAGTGACCTTCATATAAAAAGAGCTGCGGCGTTTTACGATGTTTGTAGTTTTTAGAAATCCGCAATACTGCAATAATGAATACAGTGACCGTTAATTAAAACAAACAAGATAAACAAGTGTGAATAAAATTGTCTCTGTCTTCTTAAATAAAAAGCAGACGCCTGGCGACATCAAAGACTTCCCACTTTCTTAAGTTTTGTCCATGAGTATATATAAGGAAGATTCACACATTTCAGAAACTATACATTTATTATTTATAAATAATGTGTTTGTCGGTTTGTGTACAACAGAACTTGGCTCCCCAAGAAGACGCCACAGACCAGGTAAGAAAGATACGAATCCATTTCTTCAATGAGGTAAAATGATTGTTTAATGTCGAGCTCTAAAACGCACGTAAAATCTGTGTTTGTGGAAAGTTAGCAAGAACGAATGAACATGAAAGTTTATCATTTCTATATCTTCCTGGCAACCTTTCTTTGACGAATCGATCTTGTGAAGTTCCGTACTCCAACACATTAATGGATAGTTTCCTTGTTTTAGGTTGAACACCTGTTACTTCAAACCAACTTTACTTCAATTAATTATTTCAAAAATTTCGAATCCAACACAACTCAAATGGATTATTTATGAAGTTCCGTAACCACTACATATTAAATGGATTATTTGTAATGTTCTGTAATATCATCATATCTTAAATATATTATTTCTGAAGTTTGTATCCAACACATCTTAAATGGATTATTTCTGAAGTTGCGTATCCAACACATCTTCTCTCGATGCACAATTTAATATCTACTGACTCCTTCTTTGGAACTGTAATACTGTATTAGATCATTCTGCTTTTATATGCTGCACTGAATGGTGGACTCTTAGAAATGGTATATAAGCAAACAATGAGCATTTCTCGATGCAAATATTTAAATGTAATTCTACTGTCCTAAAAGTCTATGTCCATAATTTGCTTATATACCATTTCTAAGAGTCCACCATTCAGTGCAGAATATAAAAGCAGAATGATCCAATACAGTATTAGAGTTCCAAAGAAGCGGTCTAGTAGATTAAATTTTCCAAACCGCAGGGAGGGTTCACCATTGATGAGCCAAGCCCTCCCACTATTTTTCTTCGCAGTAAGGACAGTAGAAGTTTGATTTATTTATGAAAAGAAACATTCGCGTCTTAATGTTTTCATTTGTTATATATGATAGGCACGTTGTTGCTTTGTATTCCTTATTGAGATATGTAACTAAATTTTACCCAATCATGGTGATGTGCATATTGATATGCACTCATGTGCGCACTCACCATGATTATCATAGTCTGCCAATTTATCAACTGTTGGAAATTGAAGAGAAAGAACCAAATGTCATCAAATAAAACACACAATATACACGTATAGACAAAACTTGAAGAAGTTGTACATTCCAGCATGTATAGCGGTATTCAGACAATAACTATTAAAGATATTTGATGCACAGTAACCTTCATATAAAAAGAGTTGCAGCGTTTTATGAATTTTGTAATTTTTAGAAATCCCCAATAGTGTAATAATGAATACAGTGACCTTTTTTTATTGGAAACACACGAGATAAACAAGTGTGAATAAAATGTCTCTGTCTTCTTGAATAAAATGCAGACGCCTGGCGACATCAAACACTTCCCACTTTCTAAAATTCTGTCCATGAGTGTACGTAATGAAGATTCACACATTTCAGAAAATATACATGTATTATTTATAAATAATGTGTTTGTCGGTTTGTGTACAGCAGAGCTTGGCTCCCCAAGAAGACGCCACAGACCAGGTAAGAAAGATACAAATACATTTTTTCAATGAGGTAAAATGATTGTTTAAAGTCGAGCTCTAAAACGCACGGTAAATTCTGTGTGTGTGGAAAGTTAGCAAGAACTAATGAACATGAAAGTTTATCATTTCTCTATCTTCCTGCCAACCTTTCTTTGATAAATTGATCTTGTGAGGTTCCGTACTCCTACACATTAATGGATAGTTTCCTTGTTTTAGGTTGAACACGTGTTACTTCAAACCAACCTTACTTCAATTAATTTTTCAAAAATTCCGAATCCAACACAAATCAAATGGATTATTTATAAAATTCCGTATCCACTACATATTAAATGGATTATTTGTAATGTTCTAAATTTTCATCACATCTTAAATATATTATTTCTGAAGTTGCGTATCCAACACATCTTGAATGGATTATTTCTAAAGTTTAGTATTCAACACATCTTGAATGGATGATTTCTAAAGTTTCGTATTCAACACATTTTCTCTCGATGCACAATTCCGAAACATTCTGACATTTTTCTTTTTGTTCAGTATTTCTTCTTTGTTGAGAAATGTAGGGCCTATCCATATGCCTACCATGAAAAAAAAAACAAATGAAAACACTAAGACGTGAAAGTTTCTATTCGCAAATAAATAAAACTTTTACTGTACTTCCTGCGATGAAAAAGAGTGGGAGGGCTTGACTCATCAGTAATGAAATCCCCCCCACTCCCCCTCCCCCATCGGTTTCGCCAATTTAATCTACCAGACCGCTTCTTTGGAGTTCTAATACTGTATTGGATAATTCTGTTTTTATATGCTGCACTGAACGGTGGATTCTTAGAAATGGTATATAAGCAAACAATGAGCATTTCTCGATGCAAATATTCAAATGTAATTTTACTGTCCTAGATGCTTATGTCCATAGTTTGCTTATATACCATTTCTAGGAATCCACCATTCAGTGCAGCATATAAAAGAAGAATGAGACAATACAGTATTAGAGTTCCAAAGAAGCGGTCTAGTAGATTAAATTTTCCAAACCGCAGAAAGTTTCACCATTGAGGAGCAAAGCCCTCCCACTATTTTTCATCGCAGTAAGGACAGTAGAAGTTTGATTTATTTATGAAAAGAAACATTCGCGTCTTAGTGTTTTCATTTTTTTTTATTATATGCTCGTTGTTACTTTATATTCCTTATTGAGTTATATAAATATATATTACTTAATTATGGTGATATTCATATTGATATGCACTCAAGTGCGCACTCACAATGATTATATCATAGTTTGTCAAATGTTCATTTGTTGTAAATTGAAGAGAAAGAACAATAGGTCATCAAATAAAACACACAATATACACGTATAGACGAAACTTAAAAACCTTGTACCTTTTAGCATGTATACTCATAGACAAATCTTAAGGAAATTGTACCTTTCAGTATGTATAGCGGTATTCAGACAATAACTCTTAAAGATATTTGATACAAATTGACCTTCATATTAAAAGAGTTGCAGAGTTTTATGATTTTTGTAATTTTTCAAAATCCACAATACTGTAATAACGAATACAGTGACCGTTAATTAAAACAAACAAGATAAACAAGTGTGAATAAAATTGTCTCTGTCTTCTTAAATAAAAAGCAGACGCCTGGCGACATCAAAGACTTCCCACTTTCTTAAGTTTTGTCCATGAGTATATATAAGGAAAATTCACACATTTCAGAAAATATACATTTATTATTTATAAATAATGTGTTTGTCGGTTTGTGTACAACAGAACTTGGCTCCCCAAGAAGACGCCACAGACCAGGTAAGAAAGATACGAATCCATTTCTTCAATGAGGTAAAATGATTGTTTTATGTCGAGCTCTAAAACGCACGTAAAATCTGTGTTTGTGGAAAGTTAGCAAGAACGAATGAACATGAAAGTTTATCATTTCTATATCTTCCTGGCAACCTTTCTTTGACGAATCGATCTTGTGAAGTTCCGTACTCCAACACATTAATGGATAGTTTCCTTGTTTTAGGTTGAACACCTTTTATTTCAAACCAACTTTACTTCAATTAATTATTTCTAAAATTTCGAATCCAACACAACTCAAATGGATTATTTATAGAGTTCCGTAACCACTACATATTAAATGGATTATTTGTAATGTTCTGTAATATCATCATATCTTAAATATATTATTTCTGAAGTTTGTATCCAACACATCTTAAATGGATTATTTCTGAAGTTGCGTATCCAACACATCTTCTCTCGATGCACAATTTAATATCTACTGACTCCTTCTTTGGAGCTCTAATACTGTATTAGATCATTCTGCTTTTATATGCTGCACTGAATGGTGGACTCTTAGAAATGGTATATAAGCAAACAATGAGCATTTCTCGATGCAAACATTTGAATGTAATTCTACTGTCCTAAAAGCCTTTGTCCATCATTTGCTTATTTAAAATTTCTAAGAGTCTACCATTCAGTGCAGCATATAAAAGCAGAATGATCCAATACATAATTATAGTTCCAAAGATGCGGTCTAGTAGATTAAATTTTCAAAGCCGCAGGGAGGGTTGACCCTTGATGAGCCAGGCCCTTCCACTATTTTTCATCGCAGTAAGGACAGTAGAAGTTTGATTTATTTATGAAAAGAAACATTCGCGTCTTAGTGTTTTTATTTGTTTTTTATGATAGGCACGTTGTTGCTTTGTATTCCCTATTGAGTTGTATAAATAAACATTACCCAATTGTGGTGATGTGCATATTGATATGCACTCATGTGCGCACTCACCATGATTATCATAGTCTGCCAATTTATAATCTGTTGAAAATTGAAGAGAAAGAACAAAATGTCATCAAATAAACCACACAATATACACGTATAGACGAAACTTAAGAATGTAGTACATTTTAGCATGTATAGCGGTATATTCAGACAATAATTCTTAAAGATATTTGATACACACAGTGACCTTCATATAAAAAGAGCTGCGGCGTTTTATGATTTTTGAATTATTTAGACATCCGCAATATTGTAATAATGAATACAGTGACCTTTATTGGAAACACACGAGATAAATAAGTGTAAATAATTTTTTTCTGTCTTCTTAAATAGAAAGCAGACGCCTGGCGACATCAAAGAGTTCCCACTTTCTTGAGTTTTGTCCATGAGTGTACATAATGAAGATTCACACATTTCAGAAAATATACATTTATTATTTATAAATAATGTGTTTGTCGGTTTGTGTACAGCAGAACTTGGCTCCCCAAGAAGACGCCACAGACCAGGTAAGAAAGATACAAATACATTTTTTCAATGAGGTAAAATGATTGTTTAGAGTCGAGCTCTAAAACACACGGTAAATTCTGTGTGTGTGGAAAGTTAGCAAGAACAAATGAACATGAAAGTTTATCATTTCTCTATCTTCCTGCCAACCTTTCTTTGGCGAATTGATCTTGTGAAGTTCCGTACTCCAACACATTAATGGATAGTTTCCTTGTTTTAGGTTGAACACCTGTTACTTCAAGCCACCTTACTTCAATTATTTATTTCTAAAATTATGAATGCAACATAATTTAAATGGATTATTTATAAATTTCCGTATCCACTACATACTAAATGGATTATTTGTATTGTTCTGTAATATCACCATATCTTAAATATATTATTTCTGAAGTTTGTATCCAACACATCTTAAATGGATTTTTTCTGAAGTTTGTATCCAACACATCTTAAATGGATTATTTCTGAAATACCGTATCCGACACATCTTGAATGGATTATTTCTAAAGTTTCGTATTCAACACATTTTGTCTCGATGCACAATTCTGAAACATTCTGACATTCTTCTTTTTGTTCAGTATTCCTTCTTTGTTAAGAAATGTAGGGCCTATCCATATGCCTACCATAAAAAAAAAACAAATGAAAACACTTAGACGCGAAGGTTTATTCAAACAAATAAATCAAACTTCTACTGTACTTACTGCGATGAAAAATAGTGGGAGTGCTTGGCTCATAAGTAGTGAACTCCCCCCCCCCCCCTACTCCTCCTTCCCCAGCGGTTTCGCCATTTTAATCTACCAGACCGCTTCTTTGGAGCTCTAATACTATATTTTATCATTCTGCTTTTACTTGTTGCACTGAATGGTGGACTCTTAGAAATGGTATATAAGCAAACAATGAGCATTTGTCGATGCAAATATTTAAATGTAATTCTACTGTCCTAAAAGTCTATGTCCATAATTTGCTTATATACCATTTCTAAGAGTCCACCATTCAGTGCAGAATATAAAAGCAGAATGATCCAATACAGTATTAGAGTTCCAAAGGAGCAGGTCTAGTAGATTAAATTTTCCAAACCGCACGGAGTTTCACCATTGATGAGCCAAGCCCTCCCACTATTTTTCTTCGCAGTAAGGACAGTAGAAGTTTGATTTATTCATGAAAAGAAACATTCGCGTCTTAGTGTTTTCATTTGTTTTTTTTTTTATGATAGGCACGTTGTTGCTTTGTATTCCTTATTGAGATATATAACTAAATATTACCCAATCATGGTGATGTGCATATTGATATGCACTCATGTGCGCATTCACCATGATTATCATAGTCTGCCAATTTATCAACTGTTGGAAATTGAAGAGAAAGAACCAAATGTCATCAAATAAAACACACAATATACACGTATAGACAAAACTTGAAGAAGTTGTACATTCCAGCATGCATAGTGGTATTCAGACAATAACTATTAAAGATATTTGATGCACAGTAACCTTCATATAAAAAGAGTTGCAGCGTTTTATGAATTTTGTAATTTTTAGAAATCCCCAATAGTGTAATAATGAATACAGTGACCTTTTTTTATTGGAAACACACGAGATAAACAAGTGTGAATAAAATGTCTCTGTCTTCTTGAATAAAATGCAGACGCCTGGCGACATCAAACACTTCCCACTTTCTTAAATTCTGGCCATGAGTGTACATAATGAAGATTCACACATTTCTAAAAATATACATGTATTATTTATAAATAATGTGTTTGTCGGTTTGTGTACAGCAGAGCTTGGCTCCCCAAGAAGACGCCACAGACCAGGTAAGAAAGATACAAATACATTTTTTCAATGAGGCAAAATGATTGTTTAAAGTCGATCTCTAAAACGCACGGTAAATTCTGTGTGTGTGGAAAGTTAGGAAGAACTAATGAACATGAAAGTTTATCATTTCTCTATCTTCCTGCCAACCTTTCTTTGACAAATTGATCTTGTGAGGATCCGTACTCCAACACATTAATGGATAGTTTCCTTGTTTTAGGTTGAACACGTGTTACTTCAAACCAACCTTACTTGAATTAATTTTTCAAAAATTCCGAATCCAACACAACTCAAATGGATTATTTATAAAATTCCGTATCCACTACATATTAAATGGATTATTTGTAATGTTCTACAATTTCATCACATCTTAAATATATTATTTCTGAAGTTGCGTATCCAAAACATCTTGAATGTATATTATTTCTAAAGTTCCGTATTCAACACATCTTCTCTCGATGCACAATTCCGAGACATTCAGACATTTTTCTTTTTGTTCAATATTTCTTCTTTGTTAAGGAATTTAGGGTCTATCCATATACCTACCATAAAAAACAAATGAAAAAAATTAGACGCGAAAGTTTATTTTCACAAATAAATCAAACTTCTACTGTACTTACTGCGATGAAAAATAGTGGGAATCCTTGGCTCATCAGTGATAAACCCCCTCAGTGGTTTCGCCAATTTAATCTACCAGACCGCTTCTTTGGAGCTTTAAATCTGTATTAAAACATTCTGCTTTTATATGCTCCACTGAATGGTGGATTCTTAGAAATGGTACATAAACAAACAATGAGCATTTCTCGATGCAAATATTTAAATGAAATTCTACTGTCCTAATGGTTCAGGTCCATAATTTTCTTATATACCATTTCTAAGAGTTTACCATTCAGTGCAGAATATAAAAGCAGAATGAGACAATACAGTATTAAGGTTCCAAAGAAGCGGTCTAGTAGATTAAATTTTTCAAACCTCAGGGAGGGTTCACCATTGATGAGCCAAGCCCTCCAACTATTTTTCATCGCATTAATGACAGTAGAAGTTTGATTTATTTATGAAAAGAAACATTTTCGTCTTAGTGTTTTCATTTGTTATATATGATAGGCACGTTGTTGCTTTGTATTCCTTATTGAGTTATATAAATAAATATTACCCAATAATGGTGATGTGCATATTGATATGTGCGCATTCACAATGATTATCTTAGACTGCCAAATGTTTATTTGTTGGAAATTGAAGAGTAAGAACAAAATGTCATCAAATAAAACACACAATATACACGTATAGACGAAACTTAAAACCTTGTACCTTTTAGCATGTATACTCATAGACAAAACCTAAGGAAGATGTACCTTTCAGCATGTATAGCGGTCTTCAGACAATAAGTCTTAAAGATATTTGATACACAGTGACCTTCATATAAAAAGAGTTGCAGCGTTTTATGATTTTTTAATTTTTCGAAATCCGCAATACTGTAATAATGAATACAGTGACCTTTTTTTAGACACACGAGATAAACAAATGTGAATAAAATTGTCTCTGTCTTCTTAAATAAAAAGCAGATGCCTGGCGACATCAAAGACTTCTGACTTTCTTAAGTTTTGTCCATGAGTGTACATAATGAAGGTTCACACATTTCAGAAAATATACATTTATTATTTATAAATAATGTGTTTGTCGGTTTGTGTACAGCAGAACTTGGCTCCCCAAGAAGACAACACAGATCAGGTAAGAAAGATACTAATACATTTCTTCAATGATGTAAAATGATTGTTTAAAGTCGAGCTCTGAATCGCACGGTAAATTCTGTGTGTGTGGAAAGTTAGCAAGAACGAATGAACATGAAAGTTTATCATTTTTCTATCTTCCTGCCAACCTTACTTTGACGAATCGATCTTGTGAAGTCCGTACTCTAACACATTAATGGGTAGTTTCCTTATTTTAGGTTGAACATATCTTACTTCAAACCAACCTTACTTCAATTAATTATTTCTGTGAAATTTTGAATCCGAAACAATTTAAATTGAATATTTATAAAGTTCCGTATCCACTACATATTAAATGGATTATTTGTAATGTTCTGTAATATCATCACATCTTAAATATATCATTTCTGAAATTTGTTTCCAACACATCTTAAATATATTATTTCTGAAAATCCAAATCCAACACATCTTAAATGGATTATTTCTGAAATTCCATATCCAACACATCTCGAATGGATTATTTCTAAAGTTTCGTATTCAACACATCTCCTCTCGATGCACAATTCCGAAACATTCAGACATTTTTCTTTTTTTTCAGTATTTCTTGTTTGTTAAGAAATTTAGGGCCTTACAATATGCCTACCATAAAAAAATGAAAACACTTAGACGCGAAAGTTTATTTTCACGAATAAATCAAACTTCTACTGTACTTACTGAGATGAAAAATAGTGGGAGGGCTTGGCTCATCAGTAATGAACTCCCCCCCCCCCCCTCCTCCAGCGGTTTCGCCAATTTAATCTACCAGACCGCTTCTTTGGAGCTCTAACACTGTATTAGATCATTCTGCTTTTTTATGCTGCAATAAATGGTGGACTCTTAGTAATGGTATATAAGCAAACAATGAGCATTTCTCGATGCAAATAATCAAATGAAATTCTACTGTCCTAAAGGTTCATGTACATAATTTTCTTATATACCATTTCTAAGAGTTTACCATTCAGTGCAGAATATAAAAGCAGAATGAGACAATACAGTATTAAGGTTCCAAAGAAGCGGTCTAGTAGATTAAATTTTCCAAACCGCAGGGAGGGTTCACCATTGATGAGCCAAGCCCTCCCACTATTTTTCATCGCAGTAAGGACAGTAGAAGTTTGATTTATTTATGAAAAGAAACATTCGCGTCTTAATGTTTTCATTTGTTATATATGATAGGCACGTTGTTGCTTTGTATTCCCTATTGAGTTATATAAATAAACATTACCCAATTGTGGTGATGTGCATATTGATATGCACTCATGTGCGCACTCACAATGATTACCATAGTCTGGCAAATGTTCATTTGTTGGAAATTGAAGAGAAAGAACAAAATGTCATCAAATAAAACACACAATATACACGTATAGACGAAACTTTAAAACCTTTCCCCTAAGCATGTATACTCATAGACAAAACTTAAGGAAGATGTACCTTTCAGCATGTATAGCCGTCTTCAGACAATAACTCTTAAAGATATTTGATACGCAGTGACCTTCATATAAAAAGAGTTGCAGCGTTTTATGATTTTTGTTATTCTTCAAAATCCGCAATACTGTAATAATGAATACAGTGACCTCTTTTTAGACACACGGGATACACAAGTGTGAATAAAATTGTCTCTGTCTTCTTAAATAAAAAGCAGATACCTGGCGACATCAAAGACTTCTGACTTTCTTAAGTTTTGTCCATAAGTGTACATAATGAAGATTCACACAATTCAGAAAATATACATGTATTATTTATAAATAATGTGTTTGTCGGTTTGTGTATAGCAGAGCTTGGTTCCCCAAGAAGACGCCACAGACCAGGTAAGAAAGATACAAATACATTTTTTCAATGAGGTAAAATGATTGTTTAGAGTCGAGCTCTAAAACGCACGGTAAATTCTGTGTGTGTGGAAAGTTAGCAAGAACAAATGAACATGAAAGTTTATCATTTCTCTATCTTCCTGCCAACCTTTCTTTGGCGAATTGATCTTGTGAAGTTCCGTACTCCAACACATTAATGGATAGTTTCCTTGTTTTAGGTTGAACACCTGTTACTTCAAGCCACCTTACTTCAATTATTTATTTCTAAAATTATGAATGCAACATAATTTAAATGGATTATTTATAAATTTCCGTATCCACTACATACTAAATGGACTATTTGTAATGTTCTGTAATATCACCATATCTTAAATATATTATTTCTGAAGTTTGTATCCAACACATCTTGAATGGATTTTTTCTGAAGTTTGTATCCAACACATCTTAAATGGATTATTTCTGAAATTCCGTATCCGACACATCTTGAATGGATTATTTCTAAAGTTTCGTATTCAACACATTTTGTCTCGATGCACAATTCTGAAACATTCTGACATTCTTCTTTTTGTTCAGTATTCCTTCTTTGTTAAGAAATGTAGGGCCTATCCATATGCCTACCATAAAAAACAAATGAAAACACTTAGACGCGAAAGTTTATTCAAACAAATAAATCAAACCTCTACTGTACTTACTGCGATGAAAAATAGTGGGAGAGCTTGGCTCATAAGTAGTGAACTCCCCCCCCCCACTCCTCCTTCCCCAGCGGTTTCGCCATTTTAATCTACCAGACCGCTTCTTTGGAGCTCTAATACTATATTTTATCATTCTGCTTTTACTTGCTACACTGAATGGTGGACTCTTAGAAATGGTATATAAGCAAACAATGAGCATTTATCGATGCAAATATTTAAATGTAATTCTACTGTCCTAAATGTCTATGTCCATAATTTGCTTATATACCATTTCTCAGAGTCCACCATTCAGTGCAGAATATAAAAGCAGAATGATCCAATACAGTATTAGAGTTCCAAAGGAGCAGGTCTAGTAGATTAAATTTTCCAAACCGCAGGGAGGGTTCACCATTGATGAGCCAAGCCCTCCCACTATTTTTCTTCGCAGTAAGGACAGTAGAAGTTTGATTTATTCATGAAAAGAAACATTCGCGTCTTAGTGTTTTCATTTGTTTTTTTTTATGATAGGCACGTTGTTGCTTTGTATTCCTTATTGAGATATATAACTAAATATTACCCAATCATGGTGATGTGCATATTGATATGCACTCATGTACGCACTCACCATGATTATCATAGTCTACCAATTTATCAACTGTTGGAAATTGAAGAGAAAGAACCAAATGTCATCAAATAAAACACACAATATACACGTATAGACAAAACTTAGTTGTACATTCCAGCATGTATAGTGGTATTCAGACAATAACTATTAAAGATATTTGATGCACACAGTAACCTTCATATAAAAAGAGTTGCAGCGTTTTATGAATTTTGTAATTTTTAGAAATCCCCAATAGTGTAATAATGAATACATTGACCTTTTTTTTTATTATTGGAGACATAGATATAAACAAGAATGAATAAAATGTCTCTGTCTTCTTGAATAAAATGCAGACGCCTGGCGACATCAAACACTTCCCACTTTCTTAAATTCTGTCCATGAGTGTACATAATGAAGATTCACACATTTCTAAAAATATACATGTATTATTTATAAATAATGTGTTTGTCGGTTTGTGTACAGCAGAGCTTGGCTCCCCAAGAAGACGCCACAGACCAGGTAAGAAAGATACAAATACATTTTTTCAATAAGGCAAAATGATTGTTTAAAGTCGATCTCTAAAACGCACGGTAAATTCTGTGTGTGTGGAAAGTTAGGAAGAACTAATGAACATGAAAGTTTATCATTTCTCTATCTTCCTGCCAACCTTTCTTTGATAAATTTATCTTGTGAGGATCCGTACTCCAACACATTAATGGATAGTTTCCTTGTTTTAGGTTGAACACGTGTTACTTCAAACCAACCTTACTTGAATTAATTTTTCAAAAATTCCGAATCCAACACAACTCAAATGGATTATTTATAAAATTCCGTATCCACTACATATTAAATGGATTATTTGTAATGTTCTACAATTTCATCACATCTTAAATATATTATTTCTGAAGTTGCGTATCCAAAACATCTTGAATGTATATTATTTCTAAAGTTCCGTATTCAACACATCTTCTCTCGATGCACAATTCTGAGACATTCGGACATTTTTCTTTTTGTTCAATATTTCTTCTTTGTTAAGGAATTTAGGGTCTATCCATATACCTACCATAAAAAAAACAAATGAAAACACTTAGACGCGAAAGTTTATTTTCACAAATAAATCTAACTTCTACTGTACTTACTGCGATGAAAAATAGTGGGAGGCCTTGGCTCATCAGTGATAAACCCCCTCAGTGGTTTCGCCAATTTAATCTACCAGACCGCTTCTTTGGAGCTTTAAATCTGTATTAGAACATTCTGCTTTTATATGCTCCACTAAATGGTGGATTCTTAGAAATGGTACATAAACAAACAATGAGCATTTCTCGATGCAAATATTTAAATGAAATTCTACTGTCCTAATGGTTCAGGTCCATAATTTTCTTATATACCATTTCTAAGAGTTTACCATTCAGTGCAGAATATAAAAGCAGAATGAGACAATACAGTATTAAGGTTCCAAAGAAGCGGTCTAGTAGATTAAATTTTTCAAACCTCAGGGAGGGTTCACCATTGATGAGCCAAGCCCTCCAACTATTTTTCATCGCATTAATGACAGTAGAAGTTTGATTTATTTATGAAAAGAAACATTTTCTTCATAGTGTTTTCATTTGTTATATATGATAGGCACGTTGTTGCTTAGTATTACTTATTGAGTTATATAATGGTGATGTGCATATTGATATGTGCGCATTCACAATGATTATCTTGGACTGCCAAATGTTCATTTGTTAGAAATTGAAAAGTAAGAACAAAATGTCATCAAATAAAACACACAATATACACGTATAGACGAAACTTAAAACCTTGTACTTTTTAGCATGTATACTCATAGACAAAACTAAAGGAAGATGTACCTTTCAGCATGTATAGCGGTCTTCAGACAATAAGTCTTAAAGATATTTGATTCACAGTGACCTTCATATAAAAAGAGTTGCAGCGTTTTATGATTTTTGTAATTTTTCGAAATCCGCAATACTGTAATAATGAATACAGTGACCTTTTTTAGACACACGAGTTAAAAAGTGTGAATAAAATTGTCTCTGTCTTCTCAAATAAAAACAGATGCCTCGCGACATCAAAGACTTCTGACTTTCTTAAGTTTTGTCCATGAGTGTACATAATGAAGGTTCACACATTTCAGAAAATATACATGTATTATTTATAAATAATGTGTTTGTCGGTTTGTGTACAGCAGAACTTGTCTCCCCGAGAAGACGCCACAGATCAGGTAAGACAGATACTAATACATTTCTTCAATGATGTAAAATGATTGTTTAAAGTCGAGCTCTGAATCGCACGGTAAATTCTGTGTGTGTGGAAAGTTAGCAAGAACGAATGAACATGAAAGTTTATCATTTTTCTATCTTCCTGCCAACCTTACTTTGACGAATCGATCTTGTGAAGTCCGTACTCTAACACATTAATGGATAGTTTCCTTATTTTAGGTTGAACATATCTTACTTCAAACCAACCTTACTTCAATTAATTATTTCTGTGAAATTTTGAATCCAACACAATTTAAATTGAATATTTATAAAGTTCCGTATCCACTACATATTAAATGGATTATTTGTAATGTTCTGTAATATCATCACATCTTAAATATATTATTTCTGAAATTTGTATCCAGCACATCTTAAATATATTATTTCTGAAAATCCGAATCCAACACATCTTGAATGGATTATTTCTGAAATTCCGTATCCAACACATCTCGAATGGATTATTTCTAAAGTTTCGTATTCAACACATCTCCTCTCGATGCACAATTCCGAAACATTCAGACATTTTTCTTTTTTTTCAGTATTTCTTGTTTGTTAAGAAATTTAATGCCTAACAATATGCCCACCATAAAAAAAATGAAAACACTTAGACGCGAAAGTTTATTTTCACGAATAAATCAAACTTCTACTGTACTTACTGAGATGAAAAATAGTGGGAGGGCTTGGCTCATCAGTAATGAACTCCCCCCCCCCCCCCCCCCTCCTCCAGCGGTTTCGCCAATTTTTAATCTACCAGACCGCTTCTTTGGAGCTCTAACACTGTATTAGATCATTCTGCTTTTTTATGCTGCAATAAATGGTGGACTCTTAGAAATGGTATATGGGCAAACAATGAGCATTTCTCGATGCAAATAATCAAATGAAATTCTACTGTCCTAAAGGTTCATGTCCATAATTTTCTTATATACCATTTCTAAGAGTTTACCATTCAGTGCAGAATATAAAAGCAGAATGAGACAATACAGTATTAAGGTTCCAAAGGAGCAGGTCTAGTAGATTAAATTTTCCAAACCGCAGGGAGGGTTCACCATTGATGAGCCAAGCCCTCCCACTATTTTTCATCGCAGTAAGGACAGTAGAAGTTTGATTTATTTATGAAAAGAAACATTCGCGTCTTAATGTTTTCATTTGTTATATATGATAGGCACGTTGTTGCTTTGTATTCCCTATTGAGTTATATAAATAAACATTACCCAATTGTGGTGATGTGCATATTGATATGCACTCATGTGCGCACTCACAATGATTACCATAGTCTGGCAAATGTTCATTTGTTGGAAATTGAAGAGAAAGAACAAAATGTCATCAAATAAAACACACAATATACACGTATAGACGAAACTTTAAAACCTTTCCCCTAACCATGTATACTCATAGACAAAACATAAGTAAGTTGTACCTTTCAGCATGTATAGCGGTCTTCAGACAATAACTCTTAAAGATATTTGATACGCAGTGACCTTCATATAAAAAGAGTTGCAGCGTTTTATGATTTTTGTAATTCTTCGAAATCCGCAATCCTGTAATAATGAATACAGTGACCTTTTTTTAGACACACGAGATACACAAGTGTGAATAAAATTGTCTCTGTCTTCTTAAATAAAAAGCAGATGCCTGGCGACATCAAAGACTTCTGACTTTCTTAAGTTTTGTCCATAAGTGTACATAATGAAGATTCACACATTTCAGAAAATATACATGTATTATTTATAAATAATGTGTTTGTCGGTTTGTGTATAGCAGAGCTTGGCTCCCCAAGAAGACGCCACGGACCAGGTAAGAAAGATACGAATACATTTCTTCAATGAGGTAAAATGGTTGTTCAAAGTCAATCTCTAAAACGCACGGTAAATTCTGTGTGTGGAAAGTTAGCAAGAACGAATGAACATGAAATTTTATCATTTCTCTATCTTCCTGCCAACCTTTCCTTGACGAATCGAACTTGTGAAGTTCCGTACTCCAACATAATAATGGATAGTTTCCTTGTTTTAGGTTGAACACGTGTTACTTCAAACCAACCTTAATTCAATTAATTATTTCTAAAATTCCGTATCCAACACAACCTAAATGGATTATTTATAAAGTTCTGTATCCACTACATATTAAATGGATTATTCGTAATGTTCCGTATCCAACACATCTTCTCTTGATGCACAATTCCGAAACATTCTGACATTTTTTTTTTGTTCAGAATTTCTTCTTCGTTAAGAAATCTAGGGTCTATCCGTCATCTCTTTCTTTTGTTAAGATCTTCAGTCAAAATGGAATAAATTGTATCTTTGCCTACTCCCAAATCATCCGCGATATCTCTGACACTCAGTCTTCTTTCAAGAAAAATGATTTCTTTAACTTGTTCAACCAGATCTGGAGGGCGAACATTATTTGGTATTCATGAACGTAAAATGTTCTAAGTGTGTCATAATACATTTTTAAACGCTGCATATCATGTGTAAAGTATACCTTCAGACATATGAATGTGGGGATTGGCTTGGCATAGCATTTCGTAAGCTTCCATTTCATTTTTCCCCAACAAAAAAAAACATAACTTTAAATTGACTTTTTGTTCGTCTCATAGTTTCTTGTCGTTTTATTTCAAGAGTCGATTTGTTCTGTCTGAAACAGAAACTCTTCTAATTGAAATCATCGTTCAAATAGTATTGCTTTGTTATTATTTTAAAGTAAAATGGCTTCACTATTCGATTATGATAACAGTATGACTTTCCAGACGAACCTTGTACATATGATATCAAGGCATAATGAATATATTCATTTTTGTTTGGGAATGCATCCTCTGTTAATGCAACCTTTATCTGTTGAAGATTCAATTATTATCTGTTCCAATTTTCCTGAACTAATGTCTAACCACAACCTTGTGTTTCCAGTCGGCCATGGAGGTCTACAACGAGGATCGCTAGGTGAGGCTTATGTCATCTATACCGACTTGACATCTGACAGTTTCATATTCTATACATTTTAAATGTTTATGAAACGCTTATGATAAATTAAAACATGGGATAATCCTCCCTCAAACTCTACCAATATTTTTACCAGACTGGTCGCCCATCTTCCTACAGAACTTTACTATGAGCATGCTATCGCTACTGTTCTATCTAGAGCCACGTCGAACTATTGGGAATATTATAATCATTTTAATTTTTAATTTTACCATGTATTTATTTATATAGTTTAAAACTAAAAGTCAATAGAATGGTCGATAAAATTCATTTATTTCTATTTAAATATGAAGTTCTAATCTAAGAAAGTGATCCTGAATCACGCGTGGTGTGTCCAGTTGGGTGATGGGGAGGCTTCCTCACTGCTCAACTTTGGAATTCTCCGCAATCCCCATTATGTTAACAACCTCTAACCTGTTTTATTTGTTAACTTTCTATTATTAAATACCTCAAAATGCCATCTGTATTTAGAAATGTAAATTATTTTAGCGCGAATGTTTCTTTTTGAAAAATTCATTGTCCATTATTCTCTTAAATACGGGACAAGACACCACCACCACCACAAGAATTCCTCTACAGTTCTCAAATATATAGATAAAATAGCCCAATATTAGAGCAGTATGATAGATTCAATAGACGAAATTTAGCGAAGGTTGAAAATTAATGAGTTGGAACCACCCAGTATTTATATCATTGCAGTAAAAGCAATAGAAAATTGATATATTTTAAAAAGAAACATTCGCACTAAAATTGTTTCCGTTTGCTCTCTTCTCATAATTAACATTTATCAAGAGTCTTTAAAATAAAATTGCCAATAGTATCTTTACATTTTACATTTAAATGGCTAGCATTTGACCCAGAAGTTCTTCAACGGGACTTTTTCTTTATACTAAAACCAACATGATCTCTTGGTAACTATGGTTCACAAAGTTATCTTCCCTTGTCTGCATGTGCAGCGTGAGTTTGGTGTAAGTCTTGAAAATATATTACACACATTGCTATTATGAGTTTTAAATTAATCTGAAGTGATAAATCTATTTACACTTCTTGATGTTATTGTTTCCTTGTACTACAAATGCTTCAAGAAGCAATCTTTGGTATTTGTTGAGGATGTTACTGAGATGAGTAGTTTCATTATAGAGGTTGAATTCATGGCCAGTTTCTGATATATGTTTATAAATCCAGGATTTAATGTCTTTGTTCCTAATATTCCGTTAATTATTTTTTCCTTCTATAGATTTCTATAGGTATCTATAATTTTGCCTGTTTATCCATCATATAGGCATCACATTTTCGACATTGTGATGAATATATGAAATTGGATTTACGTCGGGGATAAGTTTTTTTTTTTTTTGGCTGTTGTGCAACCGGGTTTCTTAACAGCTAGCTCGGCATCAAATCATTTTATTGAGACACATGAAACCTGATCAAGTTTTTGGGAAACTTGGTTACAAAATGCAAAAAAAAAAAAACTGATTACCGACGTAAATCCAATATCATATACTCAGTACAATGTTGAGAATATAATGCCTTTTATGTTGGGGAAACATGCAGATTTACAGATATCTGTCTAATTGACCATAAACGCAATATATATGAAATAAAAAGATAACACTTAATATATTTATAAACATATTTTAGAAAATGACCATGAATTTAACCTGGACGAAGCAACCTGTCATTATAGTAACATCCTCAACAAATGCCGAAGATTGCTTCTTTAAGTATTTGTATCAAAAATCAAACAATAGAATCAAAAGGTAAATAGATTTAACATTTCAGTTCAAGCACATTCAGAATCATAGTTAGAGAAATACGTAATATATATCCAAGGTTTACATCAAACTCGTGCCTTACATGTATACACGAGAAGATATCTCTATAACCAATATTTTCCAAGCTTGTTGTTATAACGACAGAGAAATAGGCCCAAGGTAGAGCTTTTAGCTTGAAAGCTAGCGGTTTGAATGTAAAATAGAAGATATTGATGGTACACATTTATAATCATACACATACCTTGAGATAAATCTTACATATACCTATATCAAAGCACATATATGTTAAAATTGTATACGTGCCTTTATATGAAATTTTTAAATATAGAGTATTCATTTTTTTGAAGTTTATAAGCAAGTATATTTTACATCAGAAAAACACATCCCAATTGTAAATTTTCTGTTAACATCCCCGTTGTTGTAAGCCTTCAACATATTTTTGTAAGTTAGACGCTCATTTCTACTCGGCGCATCTTGGCATTCATCCCACTTTACACACCCTCACCTTTCTCTTTTAATTTAATATAGGATTGTTAACAATATCGTATAGACACCTGTTTATTTTTCACAAATATTTCTATTAATTATTTATTACTATTTTATATTTCATGTAAAAATACGAAGATATTTTACTATTTCATTAATACTTGTACTTAATATATGTTTATATTAGTAAGTTGTAGGAGAATGATATCCATGTGCCAAAAGAATCATCATTCCCATTTTAAATGCACTTAAACAATACATTTTGGTTATTAACTCTGTGCTTATTAACGTGCTGGTGATGAATGAAGGTCATACTCGAAACCAGAGTGCGCAGTTTGGGTTTCGTCTGAATTTTCCAAAGCTGTATCGTGACTCATTCTTTTATCACCACTTGTGTGTATTCTTGCCAGAGGTCATAAACAAAGTGCAAAAGCATTTCTAAAAGAGAGAGGATATTCCTTTTGGTAAATGCATAATTCTCTAACAACATGTCATTGTGCCTCTGTAGAGAATGAACAAAATATGGAAGCGCTCGTAAGATAAATGATCTTTAAAAGTTAATTTGAAAATTACCAATACATATATATTTTTATTGGAAAAGTGGTTTGTATTTCTCCACTTGACATTGTTAATCCAGTAGAAGAGTGTCTTTGCTCGAAAACTCGCTTTTACAATAAAACGATACGTATTGGTCATTTTTAAATAATTTTCGAACAGCTTTTAACAATTTTACTTAATAAATTATCTTTATTAGCATGTCGTAGGATACACTTTGAGAATCCTACGTAACCAAATACACTTTCTTGTTAGATATGATTTATCAATTAATGCTACATTTTGGCAATATTGTGGAATTTTAAAAAAATAAACTACTAGTGGATATTTTTTCGATATTATAACACTAGCAATTAGCAACTTCTATTTGAAAAATCAGGTGTTTTTTTTTTCGTATTTTATCACGTGTTAGCTAATGGAATCATTTAGTGATGGTGAAATTTGTAAATTTTCAGTTGAGTTCGAACATACCTTTTGTCTTGCTCATAACATCTTATATCTAATACAGTTGTAGACGCCGCATATGTTTCTCTGTCTTTGTTACTTCCCCACATCTCCGTCCAAGATGCGCTAAAATTTAAACGAGCTTATATTACAGTTAAAATAATGTTAATAAACAGAGCTTCCCATTCTGTGCACTTATAGATTTGTTGCATTCACATCGCCCGTACGACAAGAAAGTTCGGTTTTGTTGAGTTTGTAATTGATACAAAATGGTAACGTTACATTTTTATGTATTTAAGACCTCTCTGTTTGTTCGAACATTATTCGGCAATGATTAAAATTTTTGAAATGTAAGGACGTATCTCAACAGTGGCCTGATCATTTTAAAAAATAATCTCAGTATAGTATCTATAAAAATGGTAGTTTTGAAATTTTGAAAACAAGTTTGAGCGATAGAGGGTGCTAATATGGCAATGATGATGATGTGATTGTCGAGAGCTTCCTTATTTTGTTCATTCTATTGTTCACACTATGGCTGACTCAAGTCGAATTTATACACAAAATTGTTTATGTTTATTAGAGAAAAGTTTTGACTCTTTTATATATTTATTGGTAATGTTTTCTTAGTTCAAACAAATTCCCTTTGTCCTTGTAAATGTCTATTATAAAAACAATCATTCTAATGTTATTCTATAACTTTATAATCAATCTGAGGAAATCAATATAGACAGTTGATAGAGCATAGGTTTTCAACAGATATAGAAACGATATAAAATATTTTATAGTTGTGAACAAGATGTATTTTATTGAGTTCTCAATCTTCTAAATCTCAGCAATCAATCGATATGTCCCTTACGGTGACAAAAATTGTTTGAGAAAATAATAGTTTTATCGTATGCTAATGATTGTTTGCTATATATTGCTTAGGGTGAATAGCTTATTTTAATTTTGGTTATAAAATTTATTTCCGTCCCCAATCCTTTTGAAAGGTTTTTTAAAGTATGTCCAAGTTCTTCTTAATACAACTCTAAAGCTCAAAGTAACGATTTCTTCCGGAACACGATATTGTTTAGATTTGTATCTTCAGACAAAGACTCAAGGAAATGGACATACAAAGTTGATAAGATAAAGTTATGATTTAATCGAAGCTCAACCCTTCGGTAACTTTTAGTTGCACAATCAGGAGATGCTTTTTTTTTCTTAATTTATCCACGTGATCCCAGTACAATTTCACTTATTTTCTATTTTTTCGCATTGTTTTGCGTTCTCTCACCTTTCTGTCCTTCAATACATGTTTCATTATTTTTCAGTATACCTGAAAGACCAGTTTTTTTTTTTTTTTGGTTATTAAGGTACAGCTTGTGTGTGTACACCACGCTGAAGAGGGTCAACAGTCCGAAACACATACGTGGTTTCTTTATTAGTCAATAATGGGTATCTGGTCAATTCTGGAATAATTAAAAATTAACGATTAGTTTATATTTATAACGACAGATGTCGCAAGTAATCAGCAAATTTTAGTTGCGCGATATGTAGGCAGATACCTTTTTTTCTTAAAAAAATATATATATATTCAAATATAACTTTGTCATACTGACCAGAATCCGCTGCCTTTACTTTGCTAGAAGTGAATTTTCTTTTAATAGACGAACTATATATATTTAATCGTTTCCATATAAGTTGAAAGCCTTAATTTTTAAAAAGGAATTACATATGTAAGCTCATATTTTTAAAATCTCATATACATTTCTGCATTACATTACATATTTCTGGGCGAAATATTTTCTAAAGGTATCTATTTACACGATTTTGTAAAAAGAGCTCAACATTTCTTGTGGTGCATTCTTATATATTACATATACATTTGTTTCAAAATAGAAAACCCCTTGTGCTAAAATATATTATGGGTAACCTGAACAAGAATACCATTCTATCTGTCTGATTGAAATATAAATATTCCCATTCCGACCGGAGAGTTTCCTATTTTACGTTTGCGATTTAGGATATTTTACTTCCCACCAAAGGTTCGTCTGAAACCTATGGTACTTGCTATACTGTCTCTTTTGTGTTATTCCTAGTGAATTTTTACTTTAGTTTTTGCTATATACACTCATGGACAAAACTTAAGGATGTTGTACCTCTTAGTATGTATATCGGGATTCAGACAATAACTCTGAAAGATATTTGATACACAGTGACCTTTAATGAAAACACACGAGGTAACCATGTGTGAACAAAATTTCCTAGTCTCCAAAAAAAAAAAAAAAGACGACATCAGAATATGAAATTTCTTTAAGTTTTGTCCACATGAGTAGTATATAATAATTAACTGATTCAACTATTATCTCTTCTATTTTATATTTTAGTTTGATCTTTTTTTAAAAAACTACTATATATTTAATATATTTTGTTTTAAATAAATATTAGCTGCGTCAATATATTCTAAACGTATCTAAGCCGTTATATGATAAAGTACATTAATTCAAAGTTGGAATGATAATCAAACTGAAAATTATAGGATAATTATATTTATAAAGAGGAGATAGTAATTCAAAGATAATAATTATTAAGATGATTTTGTTCAATTGGAAATTAATAATTTATAAATATATAATCGTAATTTTGCTTGAACGAATGAGATTAAATCACATTAATCTTTAATAGTTTTTATTCCAATGTTTTGGCGACTCCTGATGTTATTTATGATTTTTACAGATTTTTATGAATTTCAAGCAAATATGCAGCAATAGGCTTGTGCCATATGTCCACGCTGATGAGAGCCAACAGCACGAAACGCGTACGTGGTTAACTTTTCTTGATTAAACAAGAATTGTCATTTGGCCAATTATGGAATACACAAAAATCAACGATTAGCTGATATTTATTCCGACAAATGGTGCAAGCAATCAGCAACTTCAAGTTGCACGATCAGAAGATACCTTTTTATTGAAATAAACTATGTAAGTCAACATTTTATTTACATTTATACGTTGTTTCCTTTCAATGTTATTCTGAATTCAATATTTTATCGATGTGTGTGAGAATTTGTATTATGTTGGGACCTTTCTACTTGAGAAAATGTTCAATAATCTTTTCAGATTCCCAGTCTTCGATAAAACTGCCTTTCATTGTGTAATTCCCCTTAGAGTAGGGGTCGGGAGGATTACATATACTCTGTAGGGGAGTTCGAACAATTTGAAAGGCTGTTTATCGAAAACTGGAAATCTCTCTGAAAAGAGATTATTGAAAATTTTCTCTCAAGTAGAAAAATTATATCTCCCCAACCTATATAATACGAATTCTCACACACATAGATTTCATAAAAAATATTATGTGCCGAGCTGTAATAAATTACTCCTAGAATATTATAGCATTCAGAATCTCAAATATAATAGAAGGAATAAAAAAGCATTTTAAATGGACTAGGTGCGATTGAAACCTTGACTTTCATATTTATTCATTTATAAGTAATTATATTTCCTAATATTTTTTCAACTCTCTCTTCGCTGTTACTTTTTTCATATTCCAAATTTATCGCCGTTCTGTGTATTCTTTGACTTTGATTTATAAAAATCTGTATAACTCCTAAACATCATATCTCCCAGTTTGAAATGGCGACAGTGGGTCACCGAAACATTCGAATGAAAAATGTTTAAGCTTGATGCGATATTGGTTCTTTTTCGTTCAATTTTTATATTGTAATAGAATATTTACTCCGGTATATATATTATCGACTTTAAAACATATATTTTTCGTCTGGTTAAGGGAACAAAATTTTCTTCCCCTATCTCTCTCCAATAATTTCCCAAGAAACTCAATATCGAAAATAGGATTAATTTGAGGTGGATACATATATATTTATCCCCATTTTACATAAACACATCAATATGTTTTTTATTACATTGTTTCACATAAAACGTAAGCTCTCGAACATCGGGATTACCATCAGATGTTCTTACCACCACCTCGTGTGAACAGCATGAAGGCTTGCTAAAGAGCCCAGTATGCAAAGGTTCACATTTTATGTGAAGCAAAGTAATGAAAATACATTGCTGTTGTACGTGTTATGTAAAATATCGTTTTATATCCCAAATAAAAATTTTACCAACCTTGCGGATATCTCCATACTTCAAATGGATTATGCGTGAGAAAGGAGACGCAATTGGCAGGCAACTGAGGGAAGACTATCCGGATGATGATATTATCATTTATTTAATATGTTTTTCTTTCCTAGATCCCTCTTGATGTGTTTCAAGTAAATATAGTAGACTAGAAGAATAATTATTTCTTTCGCATGCTCCCTTACTTTCGAATTTCTCTATACTTTCTGTTTGTGTTAGCGCGCCAAAGACAGTATTATATCCACTGAGGTGCTTAATGTGTATTTTGTCTTTTTTTTTTCTTCTTGTGTGACTCTAAGAAACGTAGTGACCATGCGATGTCCATCAGCCCGGCTGGGCGATGTTGATGTCAGCAGGCGTATATGTGTAGTGTGTTGTTACATTGATGTTGATATTGTAATCTCATATTTACTCTCATACGTTATCTCAATTAATTATATAATGTTTTGTGATGGTTCTACTTACTTGTATCTGTATCGTGCGGTCAATGTTGTACTTACTTCTATATCCACCAAGATGTTCATTAAATATCATGTGAAATCTCTTGGTTTTGTTTTTTTTTCACCCCCACGCAACCCACACTTACACTCTACAATGGCTTACGATAAAAATTACATATTTGAATTCATTAAGTAAATTGTTAAAATATATTCTCAAAAATTTATTAAAAATAAACAATACATATATATTTATTGTGAAAAAGCGAGCTTTCGAGCAACGATGATCTTCTACTGGCTTAACAATTTCAAGAGTGGAGAAATAAAAATTGTTTATAAAAATAGATGTTCACCTACACACATGCGGGAGTGTATAACGAAATCAAACCTTTGACACATTCAATTATTCCACATGTATTCAAAATTTCCAGAAATATTTTATAATAATAAATTGGGAGTTATATATGTATCGCTCGCTTTTTCACAATAAAAATATACGTATTGTTAATTTTTTATTAATTTTTGAAAAAATTAGATATATAGATATGCAAATATAAACTAAAGTGATTTTTTCAAAGCGTATCTCTTTATATTCCAAGACGGAATCACAGTACTAATGGCGCAGAAAGGATAGGTGGGACTTGGAAGAAAAGAAATGAAGGCATAATGGAATATTTTTATTCGTATCTTAATAAATTTATTGTTTTTCAAAATTTATGAAAACCAATTGTGTTGGCTGTTGAATCTATAAATTGATTATCAGTGTGGAACAGACTGCACCAGCATTCATCGTGTGACTGACTTTTTCAATAAAGGAAATTGTCCGATTTATTTTGATATAAAAGAAACCAATAGATAACATTTATTCCGATATATGTATATATATGTCAGCAGTATTGAGTTTCCCGGTCAATGGAAATATTTCAGGGACGATATTGCGATTTATTTTTAAAATGGTGCCTCATATACACTCAAAGACAAAACTTAAGGAAATTGTACCTTTTAGCATGTATATCTGGATTCAGACAATAACTCTGAAATATATTTGATACACAGTGACTTTTATTGAAAACACATAAGATAACCAGGTGTGAACAAAATTGCCTCTGTCTCCTTCAAAAAACAGGCCACCAGGGATATCAGACTTTTCACTTCCTTAAGTTTTGTCCATTAAAGTGTATATATTCCATAGTATAAATATTCCATACATATTTCCATCCATATATATATAAATATATATATGGAAATTTTTCCGGGATGAAATTGATCTAAAGAGACAAGGGTCGCCTCTCCCGTCAAAATAGACGTCTAAAACCAGACGCCATCTATTGACCGTCGCCGGTTGCGTCGGAAGAGGCGACCCTTGTCTCTTTATATATATAAATGTTAAAAATAAAGAAGGCATCACCTGGCCACGAGCACATGTGCTTTTTAGATGGCAGAGCGCCATCTAGTGGGGCAAAAATAAACTAAACGTTTATTTAGCTTGCTCCGTGATATTTGGCCAACCTAATTTCTTGATATATAGATATAGATTATATATATATATATATATATATATATATATATATATATATATATATATATATATATATATATATATATAGATTATATATATATAGATATAGATATAGAATATATAGATTTTTTTGGTCCCAATGGCTTCCCGAGAAATCAAGAAATGGGTATTTAAGGCCATATTTGCGTAAAGACGCTTTACACATGAAAAAAACAATATAAAAAAATAAAAGATAAGTGGGCCAGGTGTTGATATTAAAAATAAAGAAGGCATCTCCTGACAACGAGCACATGTGCTTTTTAGATGGCAGAGCGCCATCTAGTGGAGCAAAAATAAAAAAATAAAAGCACATGTGCTCGTGGTCAGGAGATGCCTTCTTTATTTTTAATATCAACACCTGACCCACTTATCTTTTATTTTTTATATTGTTTTTTCTTATATAAATGTGTGAAAAAACAATTAAAATATAAAATAGGCCAGGTGTTGATATTAAAAACAAAAGAGGCATATCCTGACCAGGCTCACATGAGCTTTTCTAGATGTCAGAGCGCCATCTAGTGGAGCAAAAATAAACTAAACGTTTATTTAACTTGCTCCGTGATATTTGGCCAACTCAATTTCTTGATAAATTAAGAAAAGTAAACCACGAACGCGTTTCGGGCTGTTGGCACTCGTCAACGTGGTGCAGACTGTACCTTTACGACCCAATTTTGGTCCCAGAGGCTTCCTGAGAAATCAAGAATTGGGTTTGTCAAATATCACGGAACAAGTTAAATAAACGTTTTGTTTATTTTGCTCCACTAGATGGCGCTCTGCCATCTAGAAAAGCTCATGTGAGCCTGGTCGGGATATGTCTCTTTTATCAAATTACAAAACTATTTTAGACGCGTAATATTCTTTTTAAAATAAAATAATTTCTACTGGCCTTACATTGCAGTAAGGGCAGTAGAAATTGTTTTATTTTAAAAAGAATATTACGCGTCTAAAATAGTTTTGTAATTTGATAACAGATGGCGCGCTAGTGCATCGAAATATGTCTCTTTTGTTTTTAATATATATATACTAGCCGACTAGGATAAAAGCCAGACGATAAAAGCCAGACCTCTCGAGCTCTGGGTCTTGATCTCCGGTCTCGATCCCTGAAATGATCTCTTGACTATTTTTGAAGCCTGCGGCGCCGTAGTTGTGCTTGGCGCTGCCTTGGTTCCCTCAAATCGGCGTGCACTAGCCCTCCTCTCCCCCGGGGTGCCCACGGCCTCGCCGTCGCCTCTCCAGCCCTCTCCTTGGCCCTCCTCTGCGGCGGGTTGCTCGGAGACACCTAACTATGAGTTATGCCTTAAAATTCTTACCGAAGCATGTAGAAGGCACAATAATAGTATATACTAGCCGACTGTATGTGTTTGCCAAACGAATAATGCTTTAACAATAATTTTTATTGTGATTATATCCTATTATCATTATGAAGTGAATAATTTGAAAAATAAAAATTCAAGCCGAAGCACAAAATTATAATAGTAAAAATGGTATTTCAATTACTAATAATTAGTGTTAATTAGTAGTAATAAATATGAATTGTGTGTGTTAAGGCAATATTCGTCTGGCTCTCTTCTATAGAAATCCGGTTCAGCTCAAACTATCTTGTAGATCCCATTCTTCTGATTGGAACACAATAAGGAACAACTTGGGTTATATATTAGAAACACAATAATAACAAATCTATATAAATAAATAACGTGTGATGTGTTCCACTAACAACATTGTTCCCATCATCAGACTAAAAGTATTTGGATTCAGTACTTTTGTCGGATGATGGTGACAACACTATTGTCGAAACGTCACACATTATTTATTTGGATTTGGTCTTATTACACTGCGCTTCTGATTGGAGCATGAACGAACGCCGCAGGTGAAATCTGTGGTTAGAACAAACCACGTCAAAAAGAGAGCAGTTTTAACCAGAAAGTGACCTTGAAAACGTCTGAAAATAGCACTCACTAGGTTTGTATAAACATGCGATTCCTGGCACCGGCTGATCTTCATGGCAATCTTCATGCTCGCTACCTCAGCCTAAATAAACCAGCTCACGTTTTTCCGTCAGTTCTCCTGCTGATTATAGTATTGCATATTGCTTTAAAGGAATATGTGGACGCTTATCAGCAGGGCGGTCATAATTTTATAAATATAGGTAAAAATCTTCCTTTATCCTTCTTATTTAGGGCCTTTTCAAATAAAATTATACAACTTATTTTATGCCACTTCTGTTCGTATTTCTGTAATACATCACATTTACTTATGAAAGTGGGTTGAACCTAGTTGTCTTGATGACTGAAGTCATGTTTAGTGGAAACACCTTCAGAGAACAGCGTTAAATATATGAAAACTGGAAGCATCTATGTGATAATTGAGAACATATGGTGCACCTACATTAGTTTAGAATATTTTTTAAATAATTTAATTATTATATTATGTAACACATTTTTACCATGAGCAGGTTGTGTGAGTGCCATTTACTGCTTTATTTTATATTTTTTAAAAATTGTATAGAATGGTCATTATACGTTTTAGAGTTCTATTGTGCTTAGAAGAATTTGTTTTTATATTTGTGAATATCCCCACATCATATACGTGAATTAGTGATATATTTTCTTTTTATAAACAGACAACTTCTAGTATATAGTTTGTATGAAGAATAATATATAACTCGAAAGGGAGAAAATTGAAAAGGTTCTGTTGAAACCTAGTCAGGAGTCAGAAAAATATATAATATAAACAAAATATAAAACAGAATAAAAAATTGTAAATTAAAATTACATTAGACGAATCCCAATGAGGGTCGTCTGGTTCGATTTCACATTCCACCCTGAGGTCGGACAGCCTTCTGCGTAGATCGAACTTCTCCCCGACATGTGCTTTTGTCGTGTCTAGGATTCCTTCAGAGCAGACCTCGGCCCAGGATAGAGAAACTCGAGGACGTCTTAGAAGGGAATACAACAGTGTCCTCTACTTCCTCCCTATAATAGTTTTTATAAAGGGGTTCTAGAATGGAGTTAGGCTTCAAATTCTCGAACATCTCCTCTACCTGTTGTATAATGGTCTGAATAGACTGTTTCTTTACCAGTCTATAAAGGAGATATAATCCGTGTACTATATTTATATATAAAGAGTATATATAAAGGGACTCCAACCTGGGTATATTGAGGTAAGTCTCCCGGCAATCATTAAAAGACTGGGAGCTGTGCGGACCATCCAGACGTTGTCAACAACACATGGAGAGAGAGAGATAAGATGATCGTCGCCAGTTTCATGGAAAGGACGCCTCCTCTCCGTCTATTTTTAGATGGTACAGGTGAAAGCCACGTGACGTATGAGTGGACATTCCTAGGTCCCAACGGTTGCCTCTTTGGACTCTCCCCGCTCAGATTTCTTTCCCTCCACTGGACCTCGCTGCCTTTGTGAACGTATTTTACAGCCTCACTTAGATCGCAAAGTTCCATAATTAAGAAACTCCAACCTGACGTTGTATACATTTCTGACCTCATATGTACTAGAAAATTTAAAGCACTTTCCCAAGTCACAATATTAAATGGATTAAAACTATTCCAACCTGAGGTTCTATACATTTCTAAGGTTATATGTACTTAGAACTTTAAATCATTTTCCTAAGTCACTATATTAAATAGATAAAAAGATTCCAACCTGACGTTCTATACATTTCTAAAGTTATATGTACAAAGAGTTTAAAGCACATTCCCACCATATCAATAGTAGAGAAGGTAAAACCTCCCATGAGCAACCATATGTTCAGCCTACTGAGGGACCAATTTTAGTAAAATCCCAATGATCAATGTTTCCTAATCCATCGTCACATGAAAGCCCATAGCTATCCATGTTCTGGGGGATTGTCCATCAGAGCGGATAGATTCCACTTTTATTTACATTTCTAACTTATTTGTATATTTCTATAAAAGGAGAAACTTTTTCTATATATAGTAAATTTATCAATTGGTGAATTAGTAATTGAAAATATTTTTCTTTCTGGTTGCTGGTTATGGTTACGATTTGTTAGTTCTGATTATAGACATTATTAAATACTAGTTATAAAGATTGTTTTAGATTATAGGAGGTGGTTCTAGTTTCAGAACTGGTTCTATAGGTAAACGCCTGCGCCTATTCTCCTTTAGACATATACATAATATATTGTATAAGTATATATATACAATTTTTTATTTTATAGGTCATCTATAACTTTGAATGGAAGGTCTCTTTATCGCAACAATAGCGCTAGCAGGTTTACAAAAAAGTGCTCGAATATAAACGAAGTAAACAATTATTAGGTGTGGTAAATTCTCCTATTGATGTTTATTATCCCCTTTTGCAAATATTACAAAAATTCCATGAGTCCATGCTCCTCGAGCTGTTTGATGATGAGCAGCGGTTTAGTGCATATAATTGCAAGCCAAAATATGTTCTGGAGCTGCATACACCAAGTTTTATTGATATATGTGGCAGCTGATTCTGGTTCCAAATTTTATTTTAAAAGCAGGCGATGTTCTATTCAACAACTTAGAGAACATACATGTGATTGGAGAATAACATAGTACATACACTTTTTCCTTCTCAATATTTGAAAGTTGTTTCTAGTAAATTCCAACCCGTAGATCATGAATATAACCCTCATTTTTCAAATTTAGCTCAATTTGTTGAAAAATATTTGAAAATATTTAATTTTATAAAGAAGCTGATGTCATCGCTGTTATCAAAATATTTTGGAGATATTGACTTTGTAAGCAAAATATTTAATCATCATTTAGATGAAATGCATAACATTGCAATTTTATATGAAGAAAATGTTTAACAATACATTTATTTTCTAAATATTTTTAAATATATAAATAATGCCGCGTAAATGCAAAGCTAATCCAGAAATGTTCTGCTACATTTGTAGAAAATTTACAATTCCCAAACAGAGGAAACGCATCACCCCAAAGATAAAAGAATGCTATAAAGAATATTTTGGTGTGGCCTTAGGTGATCAAGACAAGTGGTGGTACCCCATAGTGTGTGCGGAACGTGCTATCAAGGGCTTTTGCAATGGAAATCGGAGAAATCAAAAGGTATGCCCTTTGATGTACCAATGGTTTGGCGAGAACCAAAAAAATCACCATGATGATTGTTATTTATGTGTCTACAAAATCACAGGCCTTAATAGCAAAAAGAAGCAAATTAACATTTATCCTTATATACCATCAGCTAGGCAACCTATTCCTCACGACCTCGAGAATCCCATACCGATTCCTAAAACGGTTCAAGAATCCTATATCAAAAAGGATGATCAGCACACAGCATTTGCAGATGGTCATCAATTAGAAGACCCTGAATTTATATCAAATGAAAGTGGCATTCCACATTTATTTAATTAGGCATCATTAAATGATCTAGTTAGGGATCTAGGGCTATCAAAAGAAGCACCAGAAATCCTTGGATCAGGATTGAAGCAAAGGAACCTCTTGTTACCACAAACCAAAATCTCTGTGTTTTGTAATAGGGAATAATGTTTTTGTCATTTTTTTTCAGAAGAAAAAGGATTAGTGTACTGCAATGATATTGAAGGCGTTTTTAAAACTATAAATTAATTACAATGCTACCGAGCATAGACTCTTTATTGATTCCTCTAAACAAAGTTTGAAGGCTTGTTTGCTGCACTATGGTAGTGTATTACCTTCCATACCAGTTGCCTATTCAACCCAAATGTAAGAAACCTATTCGACTCTTAATAAAATCTTAGAATTGTTGAATTATACCAAACATTGTTGGAAAGTTTGCGGTGATCTTAAAATTATAGGAATTTTACAGGGCTTGCCGAAAGGAAACACAAAGTATCCTTGCTTTTATGCAAGTGAGACAGCAGAGACAGAAAGAATCATTATATACAAAAAATGTGGCCTGAAAGAAGTACGTTTCGCTTAGGTGAAAAAACGTTGAAAATGAACCGCTTGTCCATAAACTAAAAATGTTTTTTTCGCCATTTACATATCAAATTAGGGTTAATGAAAAATTTTGTAAAGGCTTTAAAGAAAGATAGCGATGCTGTCAAATATTTAATTAATAAATTTCCGAAGATTAGTTGTTCTAAGATAACGGAAGGTATTTTAATTGGACCTCAAATTCGTAAACTAATAAATGACGAAGGGTTTATTGCAACATTGAAAGAAGATGAGAAAAATGCTTGGCTTGCATTTATCGACGTTGTCAAACACTTTTAGGCAATAATAAGACACCGAATCATGCGAGAATCTTAGAAAATATGATTTCCAAATTCCATAAGCTCGGGTGCTTAATGAATCTAAAATTGCATTTTATGGATTCACATTTAAACTTTTCCCCTGATAATCTCGATGCAGAGAGCGAAGAACAAGGTGAACGCTTCCACCAAGATATTAAAATCATTGAGCAACGATACAATGGTCTTGGGAATCAACATATGGTGGCGGATTATTGTTGGAATCTGAATAATAGACTTCACTGAAAAAATCTTCAAATTCATGAATATAATTTTTTTATTACTTCCTAAATGTTACTATATCTTTATAAGTAATGTTTATTAACCAAATAAAATGTTTTTTCACATACACAGGTTTTTGTTAAGACCTACATCTTATATATAAAAACAATTCTCCTTATAATTTTGAAAAAGAAAGGGAAAGAAATTAGAATTTTTATATATATATATAAATGAAAATTTATATGGATAGAGTAAGTAGTTTTATAAATATATATATATCTAAGGGCAGTTATTGAAGTAAAATATATACACATGCATATATGCATAATATTGTTACTTCATTTGCACTATCTTTGGCGCATTTATTTATATAGTAATAAATTTAATGTCATAACTTTTCCTCCAATAGATGAATATCATGGGTAAAAGTCATTATATACATAACTTGAGAAATTAAGCTAATCGAAAAAAATATATTGACACCACGTTAATCAGCACAAAAGGTTAAGCCAGAAAATGTTTTGTTTATTTGAGGAGGAGAATTTTTTTAAATCATTTTGTGAACTAGTGTAATCAGGAATTTAAATATATTTATTAGTAATTCGCGTTTACAAAATGACAATGAGGAAAGTTATTGCTGAACCATTAGCCACTCGGACAGAAGCATTAATTGGCCAGGTCACCGCGGCCCCACAACGAAGACTTCCGGAGGCCAGAGAGGCGCAGAGACAGATAGCGAGAAAAGGATCAAGTTTTAGGACTCGAGTCTTGTTTCAAGGCGCGGCAGGTGGTGCGAGGTGTTAAGTGATATGCGATAGTCGAGCCCACGTGATGCCGGGAGTAGACAGTTGCGGATGATGCGGGAAGGTAAGTCGAGCTACGTTACGACTACAGTCGATCACTTGTTTAGTTTTATATAGAGTCAGCTTGGTGTACGATAGTGGTGTTTCACATTGTCTTTAGAGAATGTCAGAAGCAGCCTCTTTACATAGCATTTCATATAACATTTGGGAATGTAGTTTATACTAAAGCCCACAGACGACGGAAAATTTAGTATATTGAAACCACACTATCAAACATTGTGTTTGTAACTTGATTTAACTACCTTTTTCAAAATATAATGGTATTGAAAACGACACGATTTATAAGTCGCTCTATTATAACACTACATCGAAACCACACTATCAAACACTTGTGTTTTTGTAACTCGATATAATCAACTTTTTCAAAATATCGATATTGGAAATGACACGATTTATAAGTCGCTCTATTATAACACTATATATCGAAACTATACTATCGAACACTTGTGTTTTTTTTGTAACTTGATTTAATTATCTTTTCCAAAATATATTAATATTGAAAATGACACTAGTTATTGGTTTCTCTATTATACACTATACATCGAAACCATGTTATCCAATATTTGTGTTTGTAACTTGATGAATATACTTTTTTCAAAATATTAATATTGAAAATGACACTAGTTATTGGTTTCTCTATTATACACTATACATCGAAACCATGTTATCCAATATTTGTGTTTGTAACTTGATGAATATACTTTTTTCAAAATATTAATATTGAAAATGACACTAGTTATTGGTTTCTCTATTATACACTATACATCGAAACCATGCTATCCAATATTTGTGTTTGTAACTTGATGAATATACTTTTTTCAAAATATTAATATTGAAAATGACACTAGTTATTGGTTTCTCTATTATACACTATACATCGAAACCATGCTATCCAATATTTGTGTTTGTAACTTGATGAATATACTTTTTTCAAAATATTAATATTGAAAATGACACTAGTTATAGGTCGCTCTATTTTATCACTATACATGAAAGCTTTCGAGCCATGTGATTTTCAACAGGAAAATGATTTAATGTAAGACTTACTAGGTGGTAGGTTATTTATATACAACCCTCGTAGTATATTGCTAGAGTCCCATCTTTAAATTTTACCTGGCGCATTTTGTCGAATATAAAAATTACATTTAATTGATTCAAACATTTAACGCGTTTCGCCAAGTTATATTATTCTGTAATATATGCTAAAATAGAATTTTAGAAAAATCCTATCGAAATAAAAGAATGATGTACTATAAGAAAATACTACAAGTTGTATATATATGACTGCCATCTCTTGTATGACTGGTATCCTATAATGAGATCCACGTGCTCAATCATATGATCGCTTGGCACGACGGCTCTCCCTGCTAATACACTGATGACAAAACTTAAGGAACCTTTCAGCATGTATAACAAGATTCAGACAATAACTCTGAAGATAGTTGATACACAGTGACCTTTATTGAAGACACACGAGATAAACAAGTGTGAACAAAATTACTTCTGTCTCCTCAAAAAAAAAAAATAAAAAAAAAAAACAGACGACCGGCGAGAATTAACGACTTTCCTTTTCTTTAAGTTTTGTCCATGAGTGTATTTTGAGTGTAATTTTCTTGCAATTTAATCACTTAAAAGTTAAAATATATTTATTTCAATTGAAAATAGATAATAATGAAATATACTTAGTTTTAGTTTGAATTGGTTTTAATTTTATCTCAAACCTGGTAAACAGATTTCGACGGTCTTTAATGGCAAATTCTATTTATTTAAGGCGATTCACACTGCGATGTCCGTCGTGATCGTCCAGCTGATCAACGCTAGGGCGTGACAATCTACTGACAGCAAGTTGGATGTCAATAATGCTGAAGAGGTATTGTAGGATATTTGTGTCGGTGAACTACAATCTGTTTTACCAAGTGGCTGATATGACGGAGAGACAGCTCTTCCTCAAAATGGAAAATATATTTTGACTTTATTCACAAATTGTGTGTATTATAAGCTCTGTAAAAATATTTTTCAATTATACACTCTTAAACAAAACTTAAGGAAGTGGAAAGGTGAGATTTTCTTAATTTTTGTGTCCAGGAGTGTATATTCAAATGTAAAGATGCAGGCGAAAATCTAGTATTCATATGCGCAAAACACTCTTCCTTTTAATAAAACATCAAAATATAAGTATTATCTGAATATATTCAATAAATTCGCTTTTATGAATTATGAATTTGTTAAAAGGGAGAGGTACGTTCTATGCATATCTACTTTAATTATATATTAACAATATATATTATATAAAATAATTAGATTTCTGTTGTATTTTGCTTATTATAGAGCTATATAGAATTAATACTTGATGCTGATTATTTTGAGAATAGAGATATTTGTTGAGCAGTCGTGGCATAAATATTGAAAGAATAATAATAAATATGGTTTTGATCAGAGATTTCTTTATTTGAACTAAGGAATATATATTTTAAAAACAATTCGATGAAAGTACTGCCTGGATTAAGGCGAGTAGAACGAGGAAAACAAAAGATTATTTACATATTGTACAAAAGTTTTGAGCCGGCCAACGGGATAGAGAGAGAGAGAGAGTGAGAGAGAAAATATGGCTTTACGGGCTACTAACCATATTTTCTCTCTCTCTCTCTCTCTATCCCGTTGGCCGGCTCAAAACTTTTGTACATTATGTAAATAATATTTTGTTTTCCTCGTTCTACTCGCCTTAATCCAGGCAGTACTTTCATCGAATTGTTTTTTAAAAATATATATTCCTTAGTTCAAATAAAGAAATCGGGATAGAACAACAACGAATTTTTATATGCAAAGCGTGACCTCTGGCGGTCGATTTAGCATAGTATTTGGATCTATGAAATATAATTTTTAAATAGAATAATATTTTAATATAACATATATATGTTATAATAAATTTGTCGGCTTACTGTAATGGTATATTTTTGTTTTACGGTTAAGATTTGAAGGTGCAGTGCCGTGTGTGTTAAAAGAAAAGCGCAGAAGAATAATTATTCACTATCAAGTAGGTTTATTTTCAATTACTTGAAGAAAATCACGATAAAACATTTCCACAGTTACATAGAATTTATAAATTAATTATATGTTAGTAATTTTTTTAAAATAGGTGAGTTGACCACACACACACACATATTTACTACAAATATTAAAAGTGATATATTCTAAACCTATGGTGAAAAATGTATAATTATCAATGAATGCAAATGAAATATATATTTTTTAAATTATAAAATATTTTTATTTTTAGATTATATAATATATATATTTTTATATTGTGTCTGTTACTTAAACAGAAGAAATAATAAGAAGAAATTTATGTCCCCATTATATGCGGCATTGAAAAAATTAACCTAGAACACAAGAAGAAAGTGGGAGGTAAGAAATGCCACCAGACATGAGCTAAACCATGCAAATTCCTTAATCATTCCGCCTGACGTAAAATCACGCGTTTCCGGTTCATAGCTCTTGATGGCATTTTTTTTTTTCAGAGGAAACTAATTTTTTACCTTATATCCGTAGCTCTGGACGAGGTTTGCACAGAACGTTCCTCTTCAAGGTGCGGCAAACAGGTGCGTTTTTTGTCACGTTTTTGTCTAACTAATTGTCGTGAAGGATAGCGCATGAGGCTCACCCTTACGTTCTCAAATTTCCTATTTTTCACAAAGTGGTCAATGTACGTTATTAATTTACAACTTAGCTGACACGTAGATTGATAATTACCGCCATTATCTTCTCCTTGTCCACAATGGTAGATGCTATTTTGCCATTACTTCCCCCCAACTTATTTTCACTCATTGGTCGACGATATTCCGCCATTATTTCTCCCCAACTTATCTTCACTCATTGTTTGACGATATTCTACCACTTATTTCACACCAACTCATCTTCACTCATTGGTCAACGATATTCCGCCTTTATTATCCCCCAAGATATCTTTACTCATAGGTCGACGATATTCTACGAATTATTTCCCAATAGTTTATTTTCACTCATTGGTCGACAATATTCCGCCATTATTTTCCCTCAACTTATCTTTACTCATTGGTCGGTGATATTCTACCGTTTATTTCCCACCAGTTTATCTTCACTCATTGGTCGACAATATTCCACCATTATTTCCCCAACTCCTCTTCACTCATTGATCGACGATATTCCGCCATTATTATCCCTCAACTTATCTTCACTCATAGGTCGACGATATTCCACCAATTATTATCTCCTAACTCTTCTTCACTCATTGGTCGACAATATTCCACCATTATTTCCCCAACTCCTCTTCACTCATTGATCGACGATATTCCGCCATTATTATCCCTCAACTTATCTTCACTCATAGGTCGACGATATTCCGCCATTATTTCTCCCAACTTTTCACGCATTGGTCCAAGATATTCCGTCATTATTTTCCCCCAACTTATCTTAAATCATTTGTTCACGATATTCCACAATTATATCCCCCAACTCATCTTCACTAATTGGTCGACGATATTCCTCCATTATTCTCCCCCAACTTATTTTACTCTTTGGTCGACGATATTCCACCAATTATTATCCCCATCTCAGCTTCACTCATTGGTCGGCAATATTCCTCCAATTATTTCCCACCAACTGATCACCACTCATTGGTCGACGATATTCCTAAATTATTTCCTACCAACTTATCTTAACTGATTGGGCGATGCTATTCTACCATTATTTTCCCCCAACGTATCTTTAATCATTGTTCGACGATATTCCACCATTTATTATCTCCCAACTCAGCTTCACTCATTGGTCGACGATTATTCGCCATTATTTTCTCCCAATTTATCTTCACTCATTGGTTGACGATATTCCGCCCATTATATCCCACCAGCTTATCTTCACTCATTGGTGGACGATATTCCGCCATTATTTCCCCCCAACTTATCTTAAATCATTCGTCGATGATATTCCACCAATTATTATCCCCCAACTCAACTTCACTCATTGGTCGACGATATTCCGTCATTATTTCCCACCAAATTATCTTCACTCATTGGTCGACGATATTCTACCATTATTTTCCCAACTCCTCTTCACTGATTTGTCGACGATATTCCGCCATTATTATCCTCCAACTTTTCTTAACTCATAGGTCGACGATATTCCGCCATTATTATTCCCAACCTTTCACACATTGGTCGACGATATTTCGTCATTATTTCCCCCAACACTTATCTTAAATCAATGCTTGACGATATTCTTCTAATTATATCCCTCAACTCATCTTCACTCATTGGTCGACGATATTCCTCCATTATTTTCCCTTAACTTATTTTCACTCATTGGTCGGTGATATTCCGCCATTATTTCCCCAACTCCTCTTCACTCATTGATCGACGATATTTCGCCATTATTATCCCCAAACTTATTTTCACTCTTTGGTCGACGATATTCCACCAATTATTATCCCCCAACTCATCTTCACTCATTGGTCAACGATATTCCGCCATTAATTTCTTCCAACTTATCTTAAATCATTGGTCGACGATATTCCGCCATTATTTACCAAAACTTATCTTCACTCATTGGTCGACGATATTCCGCTATTATTTCTCCCAACTTTTCACGCATTGGTCGACGATATTCCGTTATTATTTCCCCCCAACTTATTTTAAAACATTGCTTGATCATAATTCCACCAATTATTATCCCCCATCTCAGATCTACTCATTGGTCGAAGATTTTTCGCCAATTATTATCCCCCAATTAATCTTCACTCATTGGTCGACGATTATTCGCCATTATTTTCCCTCAATTTATCTTCACTCATTGGTCGACGATATTCCACCATTATTATCCCCCCCACGTCGAAGATATTGAGTCCTTTTATTTAAATTATGCAATTAGTAGAAAAACTTATCTCTCAAATATATAGCAGATATGTGCTATTACTATCTTGAAACTAATATCCAATATCTGGTAGATATTCGCCATCACTATCTTACAACTCATTTTCAATCTCTGGTGGATATGTAACATTGCTATTTTACAACTTATCCCAAATCTCCGGTAGATATGTGCCATTACTATCTAACAACCTATTTACAATCTCTGGTAGATATGTGCCATTACTATCTTACAACCTATTTCCATTCTCTCGTAGATATGTACCATTACTATCTAACAACCTATTTCCAATCTCTGGTAGATATATGCCATTACAATCTTACAAACTATTTCCAATCTCTGGTAGATATGTTTCATTACTATCTTACAATCTATTTCCATTCTCTGGTAGATATGTACCATTGCTATCTAACAACCTATTTCCAATCTCTGGTAGATATGTGCCATTACAATCTTACAAACTATTTCCAATCTCTGGTAGATATGTGCCATTACTATCTAACAACCTATTTCCAATCTCTGGTAGATATGTGCCATTACAATCTCACAAACTATTTCCAATCTCTGGTAGATATGTGCCATTACTATCTAACAACCTATTTCTAATCTCTGGTAGATATGTGCCATTACTATCTCACAACCTATTTCTAATCTCTGGTAGATATGTGCCATTACTATCTAACAACCTATTTCCAATCTCTGGTAGATATGCGCCATTACTATCTAACAACCTATTTCCAATCTCTGGTAGATATATTCCATTACAATCTTACAAACTATTTCCAATATCTGGTAGATATGTGCCATTACTATTTCTTACAATCTATTTCCATTCTCTGTTAGATATGTACCATTACTATCTAACAACCTATTTCCAATCTCTGGTAGATATGTGCCATTACAATCTTACAAACTATTTCCAATCTCTGGTAGATATGTGCCATTACTATCTAACAACCTATTTCTAATCTCTGGTAGATATGTGCCATTACTATCTCACAACCTATTTCTAATCTCTGGTAGATATGTGCCAATACTATCTAACAACCTATTCTCAACCTCTGGTAGATATGTGCCATTACTATCTCACAACCTATTTCTAATCTCTGGTAGCTATGTGCCATTACTATCTCACAACCTATTTCCAACCTCTGGTAGATATGTGCCATTACTATATCTCACAGCCTATTTCTAATCTCTGGTAGATATGTGTCATTACTATATCTCACAACTTATTTCTAATCTCTGGTAGATATGTGTCATTACTATTTTACGATTAATCTTCAATATCTTGTAGATATGTGCCCTTTTGCTATTTTACAAATTACTATCATATTTCAATGATCGGTCTTATTGTCATTCAATGTTCACACACAGCCATCAGAGAGAGCTAATTAGTATCATATAACTTTCTCACATTAAATCTACATAATTGGCTTGTTGGCAATATACCATAGGAACAACTTCATGATGTAATATCACACAGCGATATTAAAATCAGAACTAAACTAGAATTTTGAGACCAACGTCTACGCATATTCACATAGCCTTCACAATGTCTACAGAAAGAAAAAATATCTATTCTGCATAAAATTCAAAACTATTGTTTTGAAATAACACTTTTTGGCCAGAAAAGTTTTTATTTTTTCGACGTGTCGACAAAATTCTTTGTTCATGGCAGGAAAAAATTAAAAATAAGAAACCTTATTTTACCCCTTTTCAAACAGTTTATTTGTTATATTTTATTGACGAGGACAAAAGAATTTTGTCCAAATGTCGAAAAAAGACTTTTCTGGCCGAAAAGTGTCTGTTAATTCAAGAACAATGATGCCGGCCAGGCAACCTCTATCTTCAAGACTCAAACCTATGCTACACGGAGCACTACATTGGACTACATGAAATAAAAAAGAGAAATTTTGCAGGAAACCAATGTAAATCTTTATAAATTCGAAAGGACACATGTTACATGAACTTATGTGAAATACAGCAATCTGTACTCCATTACCCATTTCTTGCTGATTTCACAATTTCCTATCGTCATCATTTTTTAACAATACGCTAAGGCCGTATCCAAATTCTTCATCACTTACATACTCACGGCTTCTTATTTTCAACTACATTCTGAACATATGCCCTTACATTGACAGCTTCCTATTTTAAACTACCTTTTAGACTTAGGACTATGAGTAAACTAATTAAAATCGAAAATGACTATATCTCACTATGCGCTGTATTCCACCTTCAGATTAGGGTCGTTGAAATTTGCAGTACAACGTCAGTTTTTTTTTTCAACATTACGGAAAACCTACGCGGTGGCTATAAATTACAATTTAATCCTACTAGAACGTCATTGCTTGCGTAAGATCTAACAATAAGATTCTATAATATCCCGAGAGTCGCGCATCAAAACCAACGTATTCAGCTGGAGAGGTTGAAAATGGCACGAGCAAGAGCTCTCAGCAAACATTTAGATGGAAGTTTGCCAGAACAAAAATGTCTTCTAGGCGCCATCCTTTTTATATAATGGAGAAACCTTAGGAATACGGGATACTCCAAGATTTTTCTTTCAGATCCTCAAATAATTAAAGCCAAACTGCATTTATTGTCTGGAAACCATAGGATCTACAATTGGTCCTTCCTGATTTACCGAAGTGATTATTGTTCCTTATATAATGATCTGAATCTACTTATAGATGTGGTCATGGGATGACGAATTGAAATTTGCATTTTAAAAAGGGAGAGAGTATCATTCTGATTTTCAAGAATGCCTGTCTCCCGTCGTTAAAGAATAGCTTTTTCAATACTTTGTAAGTGGACTTGAAACTTCAACCATTTTTCATAGTGCGCGAATATTCACCTCTTCCATTGGAATTAATATTTGAGCTTTCCAACAAATTTTCTTCTCCCAAAAAGCTGTTTCTTTTTACTTCTAAAATATTATTGTTTTCACACACTTCTGGGGGGTATGCTATTTCAACAGATTCTAAATATCGAATTAATGTTCTCTCTATTAATAGATATCCATAGACATCAAAGTGATAGATTTCTCTGCAGGTAATAATGGTGTCAGTCCTCGACAGTTGTGATGACTTCCTCTGAAGGCATTGATGGTGTCAGTCCTCGCCTGTTGTGATGACTTCTTCTGCAGACAATGATGGTGTCACTCCTCGCCTGTTGTGATGACTCCCTCTGCAGACAATGATGGTGTCACTCCTCGCCTGTTGTGATGACTTCCTCTGCAGACAATGATGGTGTCACTCCCCGCCTGTCGTGATGACTTCCTCTGCAGACAATGATGGTGTCAGTCCTCGCCTATTGTGATGACTTCCTCTGCAGACAATGATGGTGTCACTCCTCGCCTGTTGTGATGACTTCCTCTGCAGACAATGATGGTGTCACTCCTCGCCTGTTGTGATGACTACCTCTGCAACAAGTAATGATGATATCACTCCTCGTCTGTTGTGATAGTTTTTTTTTCTGCAGCTAATCATGGTGTCACACACACACACTCCTAGTAGGCAGTAACGGCGCTTTTTGGCGACAATTCTGTCTCAAGAAAGTTCCATTGATCACCTTTTCATTTTTAACATTGTGAATTGTAAGAAATATAAATAAAAACACACACAAAAAGAGAGGGGTCTCCTAATCCAATCAAAATGGTTTATTTTATACACAAGCTCATGAAAATAGCATTTCAGATGAACATAGAAGTTGTAGCTGTAATCGTCACCTCCGGCTAGTCCTACACGATGTTTTCGGGGTTGGCAGTGGCGGAACAAGGGTCTTTTGGGTCAACATCAATCTTGCAAGTGAGCTGGTCATCGGAGGAGGTTTTGTCTTGGGCCTGGTCCTCGGCTGTCGGGAGGTCCAGGACGACGCTGGAAGATCCCTCGGCTACTGGACCGGCCACGGGCGAATAACTGGGCGGTGGAGATAGTGGCATGGGGAGTTCAAGTGGCATCGTCTGGATCAAAATGAATTCCATTAATATAGCTTATATTGATTATACTTCTACTCTTCCTCTCTCTATTATATATATACGTTAATTATTTTTTTTAAATACACTATAATTTTTCAACATATGCTCTTAAGAGAACTATGTGTCTTGAACTGCCTTAGTGTGAAAAATGAAATATTAAGGCTTTATCAGGAGATAATTAAACCTTACTAAAAATATAGATGTCGTTTGATAGAACCTCGTGAATACATTCAGCCGTGGCTACAGTTGCCCATACGCATATATTCTTGGGGGGAAATCTCTTGAGAAGTTCAGAACATGGTGTTTTCCAAAGAGACTTATACTTACCACCATGAACAGGCTGCTGTTGTCAACTACTGTCTCCTTGTAGGCTCCCTCCGACTCTTCGTCTGATTCCTCTCCATCCTCCATCTCAGCCAATGGCGCATTTCTTTCTTCCTCCTCCTCCTCCTCTTCTGACCGCGTCCCCACGTTCATAGCCTCGTCTTCCCCCGCAGGTACAATCGCCCCCCTTCTCACAATATGCATCTCCGGATTGTTGCGACGAGGCTGGTTGGGGAAGCTGTCGGAAATGCGGGAGCAGCAGAACCTGTAGATGATGAGTAGGAATATCAGCAGGAGCACAATATTCAGCGCTTCACGCCAAAATCCGTAGTTAGACATGATGTTATCTGCACAACAACAAATCTAATAAGTTGTATGCGCTCCTGTTTATTTTTAACACATGGATTCGTAATAGTTAAAGAATTCAACTACAAATGTGTGTGAATGGGGGCCTGAAAACATAACACACATTGAGACAAAAATTGATTTGTTTTCTTTCTCTTATAGAAGTCCAATCCTTTCAGTAGGTCCGGGTTCAAATAATTTAAGGTGAATCGGCAAACATTCTTCAAGTGCAAAGTGTTGCTGCTGATGACATGGATATTAGCCATTTGAACAATCCACAGGTCGTATCCTTAAAGTGAACTCCAAGGTTTTACACCAGCACAAATATGCACCTCTACAGCCAAAATGAATATATAAACAATAAGCATAATAGAAAAATAGCTATAATTTCAACCCGCAGCTAGAGAACATATAGTATTCAAAATCCTATTCTAACCATACACTGTTTATGAAATATATATTTTAGTGTTATAATCTAAATTAATTGGAAGTAATAATCCACACACACACAAAGAATGGAAGTAACTCCAATAGCCAAACACATGCTAAAAATATATGCGACAAAAGATGAAAAATTACATAACTTTATCTAAATTGTTGAGAAATGAGCACTGAGCTATAAACGTGTAGTTATGTATATAAAAAAGACCGAAATAACCTAACACTGTCTAAATTCGTATGCGAAAAGCTCAGACTATGAAAAGGTACATCTTTGCTCACATTCAAGTCTCTCTCATTACTTGACACATGGGATGCGGGATAAATTGCGTACTTGAAGGGAACGTTTAATGTGAAAGATTCTAAAGTTATTTAACCTGAATTATACTTCAGAGAGGTGGAGAGAGAGTGTTCTGAAAGATTCTTAGAGTGCGAAAGAAGTCCATAGACATTATTTACCATTAATTTCAAAACTTATAACGTATAGGAGTCAAGAAAGTAAATTGAATGGTTACAAGATAATCACGCGGTGAAGATTTCCTTCCATCATCAGAATAAGCTCAAGGTGTGTCGTCGTAGTTAGGAGGACTTAGCAAACTTGAGGCGTACTTACCTGATCAACGATGGTTTAGGAAATAAGCCTTCCCATCACGTGACTGCCACGTCGCCGGCTCTGATTGGTGCTATTCTTTTCGCTTACCTACGTATTTCGTCTGCCTCTCCTTTTATGGAGGTGGTTGAGAGTCGGGCTACATTAAATCCATATTTGTGTCAAAGGTATAAAATATTTGAATTTAAAAATTCTCTATTATATCGAGAGACCATTGCGAACTTATAGTCATCAATGGAGCTATTTGCCATGTTTGTATCTTTTTGGTGGAAAAGTTTACAAGTGTAATTTGATTCGGGGTTTGCGAATGATAGCATTTAGCTAATATATTTTCACAGTTATAATTCAGAATGAGAAATAAAAAATAAATGAAAATTAAAAATGAAAGCTTCGAATGTTTTCTATCATTGTAGGCCTATTTAAATAGGTCTATTTTAATAGAAATCATAAAGCTTACTTGGCTAAATTTCGAAATTTATGTCATTTAAATCCCCGTGTAATAATTACATAAAAATAATTGATATAATTGAAAGATTAATATGAGAATGACAAAACTTATATATAAATAAATTAGGCTTAATGTAAAAACTTAGAGCTTCAGCGCGCCATCTGTTATAGGAAATTTGAACTATTTTTGACACTTATTTATTTTTCTCTTTTAAAGAATCATATACACGTCATAAATAGCTTGAATATTTTATTTATTATTTTATATATATAAATATATAAATGAATGTATGTGTGTCTGTCTGTCCTTTATGCCTGACCAAACCACTCATTGGAACGCCATGAAACTTTGGGAAGTTATTTAGTATAGTACTGGGAAGGTTTCTAGCAAATAAAATTTTTGAAATAACTTTTCGCCTAAAAATAATCAAGATAAATATTCTTATTTATCTATTATAATTCAACAATCTGCTCTAAATATTATCATGATGATACGAAGATTTTGTAATGTAGAAAATTAGGAAAGACAAAATTCAGGAGGACACGGCAATTTATTTGAGACAAGAATAATAAGATACTATTCCTTCAACTTCCAATTACCGAGGGAACCAATTAATATTGATTTTATTCAACTTATCGAGTATTTTTAAAGGGACCGGGAAAAATGTTCACTTTATCGAGAGATTCGTTAGACAAACCTTTACTCGGGTAAAACCCGGGCGAAGCCGGGTACGTTCGCTAGTTATTTATATTTTAGTTTATTTTAATAGGAGTTTTTTTTTAATATATTTATTATTAATAATTTTTTTTTTGGGCCCCTGGATTTTTAATATCCAAATGATTTATTTTTTCTTTAAATTTGGTTTCAGTTTTAGTCTGATTATTTAAAGTGGTTTTATATTTCTGACAGAAAATGTCCAAAAAATATTTATAGCTCTAATCATACTACCAATTTATTTTTATAGAATGCAGGCCGTTCAATTGCGTCTCAATCGTTTGTGGCTATTTTCTTCTTTTGGGATATGCAGTCTGTAATAAAATAAAGCTTCCAAGGATAAGTTTCTTGTACAAACCTTTTATTTTCAAGCTTTCGGACTTGTCAGTCCTTCAACAGTTTAATAAATTAATGATAAATACAATTTTTATACAAATTATTATTTACACATTTTAAATAATAATTTGTATAAAATTTGTATTTATCATTAATTTGTTAACGTGATAATCCTGTTGAAGGACTGACAAGTCCGAAAGCTTGAAAATAAAAGGTTTGCACAAGAAACTTAGTTCTGGAATCTTTATTTATTTTATTATATTATAAATCAGGGAAGAACGTTCATTTTTAAATCAAGATGTATACATTATGTGCAAATCCTATTCTATAGTCTATTCCAGACCACCACGGCCACTTAAAAATCTGATATACCTATATAAAAACCTCACAATGACATATAGATGCCGATCTCTTCTTTGCTTCAAAAAATTAGTAAAATATTGTGCGTAAAAGACTATATATTATCATTGTGCGTATCTGTGCTATTTATAATTTTCATTTTGGAAGAATTATATATATATATATATTAAGAAAAAGGCTTCTCCTTATCGTGCAACTGAAAGTTGCTGATGGCTTGCGCCATCTATCGGAATAATTTATCCCAGTACAATATTACATTTGTACTATTTTTTCACATATATATTGTTGCACCAAGTTGAAGCTTTGCAGGGTCGTCGACCTTGGTTTCTTCCTTCTTGGTGTTATACACGTTTCCCGAGCGGGTTTCCATATTAAAAGTAAATAAATAAAATTGAATAAAAATAAATTACCTTTTAAAGTTATTGTGTTTATTTATTCTTGTCTTCCTCGTAGTTTGCGATCCGCAGTCTTCGTCTAGGTGCTCTCCCGCTCCAATAAGCAATAAAGATATATGTACAACAAATATTACAAAAGGAGAGAAACTATAAAAAGGAATGATGCTAATCTAAATATTCTGTTTTAAATAAATATTAAATATCATAGAATATTTTGTATAAATGTAAGGCGCATTAAAATTGATGTAACACTTCCCCCTCTCCAGAGGTTGTCACGTCCTCGTGAATGACCTCATCCATTCTCTCATAATATAAGGCTTGATTCTTGAAACATGAACTATCAGAGGGTCTTGGCCCGGATTATCTTTCGGTTCTATTAGATAATTGACGCTAGGGATCTTTTTTAATATTCTATATGGACCAAAATATTTTCTCAGAAGTTTCTCACACTCTCCTATTTTCCTAATTGGTGTCCAAACTGCTACTAATTCTCCTGGTTCGTAGCTTCTTTCCATGTGTTTCTTGTCATAGTTCTTTTTCATTCTTTCTTGAGTCTTTATTGTGTTGTTAATAACTAATTTTCTTGTTCTGTCTATTTTGTCTAAGTGATGTTTTATGTATTCATCATAATCATCCTTGTCAATGTCCACCGAGATATTCCTGTCGTCCAAAAGAGACGTGGGCTCTCTTCCAAACATCAGGAAAAAGGGAGAATACCCTGTGGTTTCCTGAATTGTAGTATTGTAAACGTGGGTGATGAACGGGAGTATTTCGTCCCAATTCTTCTGATCAGTGTTCACATACATACTGAGCATATTGATCAATGTTCTATTTAACCGTTCTGTCAATCCATTAGTCTGGGGATGATAGCTCGTTGTGAAGCAATGTTTAATCTTGCACATTTTCATCACCTCTTCCATTAAATTACTGGTAAATTGAGAGCCCCTGTCACTAATAAGATATTGTGGGGCTCCGTGCCGGAGAAAAATATCCTCTACTAGAAATTTTGAAACTTCTTTCACTGTTGCTTCCGAGACTGCTTTTGTTTCTGCATATCTAGTGTAGTAGTCCGTCAGCACGATTATCCATTTTTTCCTGTTTTTCGTAGATGGCAATGGACCAACAAAGTCAATTCCAATTCTTTCGAAAGGAAAGTTGGCTGGGGGAATGGGCTGTAGTAGTCCAGAAGGTAATTGGTTTGAGCCTTTTCTACTTTGGCAAACGAATTCTGAGACATCCTTTAGCATGGATGGCCAAAAGTATTTACTCTTTATTCGGTACATGGTTCTGGCGACACCCAGATGGCCATTCGACATATGATTGTGATATTCTTTCATAATTTCTCTCTTTTTCTTCTCTGGAACCACAAGCAACCACGCCCTGCCTTCAGGGTTCGGGTTTTTCTTAAAGAGGCATCCATCTTCTACTTTAAAGTTTTGCGCAATTGATCGCCTGCTTCCATTAAGGTTTTTCTTAACACTTTCGATAAACTTATCCTCTTCGTCTGTTATTTGATTTAAAAATAGCCTTCCAAAATCCTCATCCCAATCAGTTTCTGGTAAGGGTCCCCTAGATAAGCCATCGGCGTCCAGATGCTTCTTTCCTGATTTATGTATTATATCGAAGTCATATTCTTGAATTTTTAATGCCCATCTTGCCAATCGACCTGTTGGATCCTTTAAGTTTTTGAGCCAGCATAAGGCGTGATGGTCTGTTACTATTTTAAAGTGTCTTTCATAAAGGTAGGGCCGTAATTTTGACATTGACCAGACAACGGCCAGACATTCTTTTTCAGTTGTTGAATAATTTTGCTTCACTTTACTTAGGGTACGACTCAAATATGAGATCACCTTCTCTTCACCACCGATGTCTTGGACAAGTGTTGCACCTATGCCGATGTTGGACGCATCAGTATGAACATAAGTAGGCGCATTTGGATTGAAGTGACCTAAAATTGGTGGACTTGATAGTGCTGTTTTTAGGGTTTGAAACGCTTCCTCTTGTCTTTCTGTCCAGGTAAATGATACACTTTTTTTATAAGGTTGGTCAAAGGGTCAGCAATTTTTGAGAAGTCTTTGATAAATTTTCTATTAAAAAAAATATATATGAACACATTCCCAAAAAGGATTGTACTTCTTTGACCTTTTTGGGCCGTGGAAAATTTCTGACAGCTTTGATGTTATGTTCCGCGGGTTTTATACCATGTTTTGTCGTTATACAGCCGAGAATCTCCAATTCTTCAAAAGCAAATCGGCATTTTTTTGTCGTTTAACCTTAAATTAGATTCACGAAAACATTTAAAAACAGCTTCAAGTCTTTTGAGGTGCGTTGGAAAATCCGGGCTATATATGATAACATCATCCAGATAACACAAACAAATTTGCCATTTCAGATTTCCAAGCATATTCTCCATATTTCTCTCAAAGGTAGCAGGCGCGTTACAAAGTCCAAAAGGCATCACGTTGAATTCATATAATCCATGCGCTGTAGTGAAAGCTGTTTTCTCTTTGTCTCTTTCTTCGACTTCAACTTGCCAATATCCAGATCTGAGGTCTATTGCTGAGAAGTGTGTAGATCCTTGGAGAGTATCCATAACTTCGTCTATTCTAGGGATCGGATAGACATCTTTTACTGTCACATTATTCAGTTTTCTGTAGTCCACACAAATCTGTATTTACCATCTCGCTTCTTGACCAATATTACTGGAAAAGACCAGGGGCTAGAAGATGGCCTAATTATGCCTTCTGTAAGCATCTCGTCAATTTGCTCTTTTATAATATCTCGTTCTTTAGCACTTACCCGGTAAGGCTTGTGTTTAATTGGCTTCGCGTCTTCTGTGTCTATCCGATGTTTTGCCAAATTGGTTCTCCCTAATCTCGACGAAAACAGATCTCCATACCTTTCTAAAACTTGTTTTAACTCCTTCTGTTCCTTTGGTGAAAGATTTTCGTTTATTTGGAATCTAGGTTCTTCGTTCTCTTCTACCTCTCTTTCTCGATTCACATTTATTTTCGCTGGACTACTTCCAAAAGCCAATGTTTGGTTTTTCATTATTTTTAACGGTCGAGGATATGGATTAGTTATCCAGATATGTGTTTCCCTATTTATAACATTGATCAAGCTTCTTGCTAGACGAAGTCCATATGTTTGAAACATTTTGCTGCTCTCCTCGATAATATATTCCCCATCCTCTGTTTCTACCAATACCTTGATCAATTTAATGGAACATTCCGGTACAATGGAATCCTTGGCACTCTTTATTTTCAGCATTTTAAAATTGATTTCGTCATCATTATTCGCCAAATCGTATTTTATAGTTTCTTGCTTACAATCTATTTTCGTGTTCATTTTCTTAAGGAAATCTCCCAAGAATTAATGTCCGTAAATGCGTTTTTAATATCACAAAGTTGTGTGATAATGTTTCGTCATCAATTTTTATATTTAAAAATATACTTCCTACCATGTCCAATTTTTTTCCATCGGGTCCTGCACGAATTTTTGCGAGTTTACCTATACCATGGCCTGTATCGAGGGCCGTTCTGAGGTCGACCACTGAGAGGTCAGCCCCTGTATCAACCAAAGCTTCAAAAGTCCCTATCTTGTCCACATTAATTTTCAATTTGTATTTAGGGTCCAACTTCTTGATTCCGTTTATGGTCGACTTGCTTTGATTGACAGATTCAGGCGCGACGCTTAGTTTAAATCTTCCAACACGGAATATCTATTCCGGGTAGGAATATTTGTCTGTGTGCTATGACATACATCAGCATAAAGCCGAGGTCCTGATTTCTCTGATATTTCATTCATTTGGCATTTCTCTTCGACCTTCTCTTGGGTATCTGTTGGATCCTCTTCTAGGATTATTATAAACTTGACCCTACAATAACGGGCCACGTGCCCTGGCTTGTTACACTTAAATCAGATTGGTCTTCCATCTTATTTTTGCTCACTTCTTGGCTTTTATTGTAGGTGTTTCTCTGAAGGTTTCGTTTCGGCACAAAGTTAGGATTATAAGGACGTCTAGGGGTAGAGGGCTGGGGAAAGTTGTTTCGATACTGTCTGGGAGTAGGAGGGGAGTCGTTCTTGTAATTATTGGAAACAGGGGCTTGGGGCCTGGAAGTGGTCTGGTAGTTTCGTGCGGCAGTCGGCGGCACGTACCTCGATTGTTGTTGGGGTCTAGAATAGCGTGGACCGTTATATAGGTTTCTGGATTTCTCCACACGTTCCTGATACTTCTTTTCAAAAGAATCCATTTTCTTGCACACGACAAGAAGGTCATCGGTCGTTTTAGGAGGGCTCGGGTAGAGCGCGAATGAGTACTCTTTTTTCAGTCCTCCAATAACATGTTCAATTTTTGTTTCTTCTTCCATTGCGGGGTCAACCTTGTTGTACAACACTAGAATGTCTTCCGCGAACCTGATTGCTGGTTCATTCCAGTGTTGCATTCTGTTGAGCTTCATTCTAAGTTCTTCTTTATTCGCGTCCAAAGAAAAATCCTGAATGAGGCGGATTTTAATATTTTCCCAGCTCGTGAAACTAGCTTTGTGTAAATTCAACTAGGTTTTAGCACTTCCCGTCATGTTCATGGCGGCATAACGGGCAATTATGTAGTCTGCCCAATGATAGAGGAAACCAATCTCTTCGAGGGATTCTATCCATGGACGAAGGTCTTCTGTCCCACCATATTTCGGAATTTCTATATTGGGGTTCAAAGCAACTGGTTCGAAACCAGCATCTCTACCAATTGTTGCACCAAGTTGAAGCTTTGCAGGGTCGTCGACCTTGGTTTCTTCCTTCTTGGTGTTATACACGTTTCCCGAGCGGGTTTCCATATTAAAAGTAAATAAATAAAATTAAATAAAAATAAATCACCTTTTAAAGTTATTGTGTTTATTTATTCTTGTCTTCCTCGTAGGTTGCGATCCGCAGTCTTCGTCTAGGTCAGTGATTCTCAACCAATGTGCCGCGGTAATTTTGTGTGCCGCGAAATTCTGAAAATGTGCCGCCGAATTTTAGTCATATGATTATGTTCACGTTTGTATTGGTTTTTCTTTTTTTCTTTTTCATTTTTTTACTTTTTAAAATAACGAAATTAGCAAATTGAATGTTAGAGATGTATATTACTTATATTTTGCATAGAAATATTGATACATAATTTGAATTTTCTTGCATTCAAGTTAGCAAAAGTGTGCCGCGAAATTCTAAAATTGTGCCGCCAAATTTTCAAATCTTTAAAATAATGCCGCAACAAAAAAAAAGGTTGAGAATCACTGGTCTAGGTGCTCTCCCGCTCCAATAAGCAATAAAGATGTATGTACAATAGATATTACAAAAGGAGTGAAACTATAAAAAGGAATGATGCTAATCTAAATATTCTGTTTTAAATAAATATTAAATATCATAGAATATTTTGAATAAATGTAAGGCGCATTAAAATTGATGTAACACTATATATGTTTAATTAAAAAGGCATATATTGGATCAAAATATCATTTATTTTACCAATATTTCAGTTGGCTGAACGCCAACCTTTATCAAGGTGTTATAACATTTTTAAATATTATAACACCTTGATAAAGATTGACGTTCAGCCAACTGAAATATTGGTAAAATAAATGATATTTTGATCCAATATATGCCTTTTTAATTAAAGATTTAATTATGGATTGCTCTATTTTCAAAACAATATATATACATGTAATATTAATATTTATCAACACTAAGTTTATTAATTCAACATACTTTTTAATATACTTTTGGGGATCCTTCTATATACAGTATATCAAGCGAAGTTATAAACATATAATCACATGAGATATTGTAAGTTGAATTATTTTGATAATCTGTCTATATATGTACAATTTGACTATTTGTGTATGTTTGAAGCCTTTTAAAATGTATTTACATAAATATTATTGGTAAATTAAGTTTACATAATATGTTATGAAGATCTATTGGTTTATGTTGGTTGGATTAATATTATACATGGGTTACCACTTTTTTCTTTTTTTTTCTCCCATTTTATACGTACTTTTAAGGGCTTGCAAAAAGGTTGGCGACATTTTTTTAAGTGATCCCTTAGTGTTCATGCTGGAGTGACATCAAAGAGCCAATAAAGTTGTCAAAGCAGGGAAGCTGGGGGCGTAAAAATAGGATCTAGTCACTAGGGGTCGCTTCGCAGGGAATCCCTTTCCGTGAAACGCTCACAGGTAAGATTACAGTGTCTGCAACGTTTTCCACCTTTACGTAAGTTCTGATTGAACATTTCTTTAAACCAGATTCTTATTAGAACAGATTTTTAGAGCTATTTTGAAAAATCCTGGTTAATAAGGGGCAAAGTATTTTGTATATGTGTAGAGTTATCTTGCTTTTAAAATTTTTGAAAGAACTAAATAAAGAAAGTTAAGATGTGATTGCTAGTACCAAGCCTCGACCAGATGTTCAATGTTTTTTCTTTATATTTACACATTCAATTGCCATAAAATTTGTAACAATTATATTTACTAGAAATGCATTCCTTTTAAACAATGTAATCAAATACTATCTCTACAGACCTTACTGCAATGATAGAAGGAAGAGGTGACCTTCGTCAAAAGACAAAATCTAGAAGTTATTGAATGAGAGGGCTTGGCTCATCAGTGGTAAACTCTATCAGCGGTTCGCCAAATTAATCTCCAGACCGCTCTACTATTGTAATGTAGCCTGGTTCAAATTCACATTAATAGGTACCGCTCAGCAAGAGCAACCTAGTTCATGATAATTGAAACAGTGAATAATATATGTGAAGGTTATTCACATATTAAACAAAATTTTAACGCGAGATTCAATCCCGGTTCATGACTGTCGGGAATCGAGCGTGTTACCCTCTCATCCACCGACTTATATTGTAATGTATTTGTTTGGTATATACCCTGCATTTCTAAGGAAGGCAGCTTAGGAGTGTTTATAGGGAACCTACGAACATAAACTTATAGGTCTGTAGAGGTACATACATATAATTTCAAGGACTTGCATCGAGAAAAGCTCTTCCGAAAATATGGTTTCATAACAACTATATATTAGTGAATCAAATTTATAAATTTAATTTCCATCTATCGGTAAAATTTGTAACAATTAAATTTACTCGCAATGTGTTTCTTTTCAACAAAAATCAACCCAATACAATAGAAGAGCGGTCTGGAGATTAATTTGGCGAAACCGCTGAGAGGGTTCACCACTGATGAGCCAAGCCTTCTCATTCAATAACTTTTATCATTGCAGTAAGGTCTGTAGAGATAATATTTTATTATATTGTTGAAAAGAAACACATTGCCAGTAAATTTATTTGTTTCAAATTTTTTCGATATATGGCAATTGAATACATAAATTTAAAGAAAACATTGAACAGCTGGTCGAGGCTTGGTACTAGCAACCACATCCTATCTTTCTTTATTTAGTTAGTTCTTTTGAAGGTTTGAAAAATTAGAGGGTGGAGGAGAAGAGTCCGACCACACCTACCTGCGGTCCCCCCTGGACCTTTGAAATATTCGACCAAGTTCTGGTTCGTTTCCAAGGTGACTAACGTGGCAAGGGCACCACTTTCCAACCCAAGATAGTGGACATTGCGACTGCTGTGATAGAGATGCATGGGGACACCTGAGGCTCTTCATTGGACACGACAACAACAACAAAGGTTTGAAGAGCAAGATAACTCTACACATATGCAAAATACGTTGCAAATACTTAACATTACTTATTCCCATTCTGGTGTAATAGCTGAGGCACAAAAATCTGTTTCTTTATATTTATTTACTAGTAGATTTAGCAAATATATAGTTATTGAACTCTGGTCTTCCAACTACTAATATATATAAAAGTTTTCTCAATAAAATATATGAAACTACCTTGAATAAATATATTAACAAATTTATATATATACGTGGCCTCTCTTATTGCCTCATAAGTGTAGAACGGCCTTTAGAAGAGCATCAGCTCAAGTGCTTGCCTCTATGTACGTAATGAAAGAATCTCAATGTAAATACTAGTACGTGTATTTTAAATATTTTCCTTCAAATTGATTTTACTAAATTTTTGCTTCTCGTGAACAGAAATATAGACTCCAAAAAGCTGGCACTTTGTATTATAAATGGCTGATCATAGAGTGGTTATCTTACCCCCCTCCCCCTCAGATGTTGTAATAATAGAATGTTAAGAAATATCGCTCAGTAATGAACCTCAGATGTTGTAATAATAGAATGCTAAGAAATATCGCTCAGTAATGAACCTCAGATGTTGTAATAATAGAATGTTAAGAAAAATCGCTCAGTAATGAACCTCAGATGTTGTAATAATAGAATGTTAAGAAAAATCGCTCAGTAATGAACCTCAGATGTTGTAATGATAGAATTTCAAGAGAATTTTGGTCCAGTAGTGGACCTCAGATGTTGTAATGATAGAATTTTAAGAGAATTGGCCCAGTAGTGTCCCTCAGATGTTGTAATGATAAAATTTTAAGAGGATTGGTCCAGTAATGAACCTCAGATGTTGTAATGATATAATTTCAAGAGAATTGGTCCAGTAATGAACCTCAGATGTTGTAATGATAGAATTTTTAGAGAATTGGTCCAGTAGTGGACCTCAGATGTTGTAATGATATAATATTAAGAGAAGCCGCCCATTAGAAGACCTCAGATGTTGTAATGATATAATATTAAGAGAAGCCGCCCAGTAAAAGACTTCAGAGGTTGTCATTATAGAATGTTATGACAAGTTACCCACTAGAGGACCTCAGATGTTGTAATGATATAATATTAAGAGAAGCCGCCCAGTAAAAGTCTTCAGAGGTTGTCATTATAGAATGATATGACAAGTTACCCAGTAGAGGACCTCAGATGTTGTAATGATATAATATTAAGAGAAGCCGCCCAGTAGAAGACCTCAGATGTTGTAATGATATAATATTAAGAGAAGCCGCCCAGTAAAATACTTCAGAGGTTGTCATTATAGAATGATATGACAAGTTACCCACTAGAGGAAGGTGCAGAGGATCTAATAGATGAAGTGCTATTCACGTTTCTGAGTTGGTGAAATGCGCAAGGTGTTGCCGCCATATAGGGCTGTTTGTTGGAACGGAGCCGACGGCTGAAATAACGCGTGCGACAGGCACGGAAAAGTGCCATTAAATGGCTTATTCCGTGTGTTGGCTGACGTAATCGGTGCCTTACCAAAATAAACATGCGCTTTCTTTTCTGGAAAACTGTTCAGGAATTTGAGATGGAAGATAGTCTTTTATCCTCATTCTGTAAATAAAGCCATGAGAAGTAGTCTGTTCCCGATTATTATATTACTAGCCGAATGACCCGGGCAACGCCCGTGTTTTACCCGATTGAATGTTTTGATTCAAATACTATTTGTTGCAATTCTAAATTGGCGCATTAATTAATTGCATATGTTAGTTAATAACTATAGCCTACCGCCCGCCATGCGCGCGCACAGGAAAGTCACGTGCTCGCCGGCAGCCAACGGGCACGCGCCGCCGGCAGGGGGGGGGGGGGCAAAGGTGGCGTGACCGTAGCCAACCAATAAAAGCAAACGGTGACAGAGTCGGTCGGTTGATTGATTAGAAAAGACGCTCGTAACTGTATATAGAATGTTAATATTTATATATTTTTTTCTGAAAATAGAGCAATCCATATTTAAATCATTAGATAATAAAAAGGCATATATTGGATTGAATAAAAGTTTATTTGCCAATATTTCAGTTGGCTGAACGTCAACCTTTATCAAGGCATTACAGTTTTGTATAAACAAACTCAGCGCCGCATAGTGTTATATATATATATATTTTTTTTTTGTTTATGCAAAAATGTAATACCTTGATAAAAGTTGACGTTCAGCCAACCGAAATATTGCCAAATAAATATTTTATCCAATCCAATATATGCCTTTTTATTATCTAATATTTCGATGAGGCGGTTCACCTATCTTCTTCCAGAATTCAAAACCTGTAAAGAACTCATCCACGTGATGCACGAGTAGCGAGGTCTCCTATAAAACAGATTGGTGTGGTCAAATTTATTTAATTTACATATGTTTATTGAAGTTTCGTTTTGCCTATCTATCCTGTGCTTCAATATACGCGAACATAATTTTTTTTTTATTTTATGCTAATTCCATGTGCTGGCGGTTAAAAGATTATCTTTTATGCGTTCTTGTATGCTGGAGTACAAAAAATTAAAAATTTAGGTGAAACAGATTTTTTCTTTGTCTGTCTTGAGATAATTTTTTTTATTTTTCAAATTCTTCCTTGCTGTAAAAATTCGTTAAATCGCTTTTCTGCGGTCTTGTCGCATTATATGAGAAGTAGAAATGACAAGTTGAGGCAGGTAGTCAGCATACCTAGTGTGGGTGTGCTATAAACGATAGCAACGAATACAACTGCACCTAAACTTAGTGTTGTTTAAAGAGGAATGCGAAAATACCATTATTTCTCAATAAATGTGAACTAAAAGAAGAAAAGATCACCTCTCCCGTCAAAATGATGCAAAATCTACGCCTATCGACCGTTTCTGCAAACTAACAAAATCTGATTGGTGACAAAGCCACAACACTAGTTTGAGAAAACTCCGGACACCATCTGGAGACCATGATTTCAGGTTAGTGGCCATCGTCAGTTCATAACGAGCTTAGATTTTATGAGATCCGCGAGGACTTAATGAAATATTAAGAATTTTCAGATGGTCATTATCCTCTGAAAAACCTCAAATGTAAACAATGTTCGGAATTTGACAAACCTGATATTGTGACTTTGTCCCGAATGGTCTAGTTTTCAGAAACGGTCGATAGAGGGCGCATAGCTTTGCGTCTATTTTGACGGGAGAGGTGATCTTTTTTTTTTTCTTTTTATACACTCACGAGCAAAACTTAAGTAGATTTCATATTTTGATGTCGCAGGTCATCTTTTTTTTTTTTTTTTTTGAAGGAGACAGAAGCAATTTTGTTCAAACTTGTTTATTTTGTGTGTCTTAAAGGTCACTGTGTATCAAATATCTTTCAGAGTTTTTGTCTGAATCCCGATATACATGCTAAAAGGTACAACTTCCTTATGTTTTGTCCATGAGTGTATATCAATATCTTCCAGAAAAAAAAAAGTGTTTCCATCAAATATGTGAACACAATATACATATACAGTATATAAAAAATTATAAATTAGATCACACCGGCGCTGCTGACGTCTTGGAGATATTAGTCGTCGGCCCAATGTCCAGTCAGCACGAGGCCAACCTGACAACACTCTAGGCTCGAAATTTGATCCGCCGGAAGGGAGGAGGGATTTCTTCCCCGCTTCTAGAGACAATTCCCCGAATTCTTTTATGTCCGTTTCTCGTTATTCTTCATTACAAACTGGAGCATTAACCCAGAGTCCGAAGTAAAATTTCAGGTATAATTAAACATGAAAAATTATAATGTTATAATACCTTGATTAAGGTTGGCGTTCAGCCAACTGAAATATTGGTAAAATAAATTATATTTTGATCCAATATATGCCATTTTATATAAAGATTTATTTATGGATTGTTCTATTTTCAAAACACGAAAATGTGTATAGAATAAAATCTAAATAGTACCACGCTCATCTAAAACTCACTTTTAGAGAATAAAGGGAACATGCGTTAGATCTTTCTATAATGCAAAGGGGAAAAAGCCAAATGCGTAAAAAACTATTCTGAAATGAACTTGATTTCGAAGAGTATAGATAGAATGACAAAATATATAAAAACATTTTCGATCTTAAAAAAAAATTGCTTTTAGAATCAAGCCCACGAGAACTTACACTCATAGACAAACCTTAAGGAAGTAGAAATTCTTTGATGTCACCGGTTGTCTTTTTTTTTTTTTTTTTTTTAAGGAGGCAGAGGAAAGTTTGTTCATACTTGGTTACCGCGCGTGTCTTCAATAAGCTCACTCTGTATCAAAAATAACTTTCAGAGTTATTATCTGAATCTCGACATACATGCTAAAAAGTTCAATTTCCTTTAGTTTTTTACCATGAGTGTATATTTAATATAGAAAATATTCGTTATTCAGTGAAACCTCTGAGCTAAAGAAATACTGCACGCTGATTGGCTATGACAGTTAAAAGCCAATCGGTGTGCGAATGAAACGGACATGTATACCTATACAATAACCTTAAAAGGCGTATATTATAGTAGATGATGGATATATAGCTTAATCTCTGAGAAGTGATTATTTTAAATGTTGCGTTATATTGAAATATAGAGACATAATTTAAAGCAATATACATACAGTGGCGCCGTTAATTATTTTGAGAAAACCAATAAACTTTTTCAATGGGGAAAAATACAATATATAGAAAGGAATATGTCCAAATTAATTTATGCCTGATTGTTGTTCCCATATGATACAATGAAATAGCTGTCTTTTCAATTTATTTTCCTTTTTACAAAGCGAGACGAAGGTTGATGTGAGTAGAATATATCGTGTGATAGACTTCTCCAGTAGTAGGAATACAAGATTGCCACGCTAGACCCAGCATTTAAACCAAGTACATGGACAGGAGCATTGCTGTGATATCATACTGGGGAACATTCGACGTAAATCTGGTTATCGATTGCGAAGGAAATCATTGATCTTCGCCCGTTCCGTGACGAGATGTACCAGAAAGCTCGAATTCTACTCTTCTACGGAGAACATTCAGCCAATCTTGTGCTAACTACGCGAGAGTTTGTGTAGCGTTGGGTCGTATTGTAGTAGCTTCATCTAAATCCAGGTTTACTATGGATAAATTCATTATTAAAAGATTTCAGATTTCAACACATTACAAAAATCATAAGACGCCGCAACTTTTTTTATTTACGTGATTGAAGGAAGCTTTCGGGTACACACAAGCCCTTCTTCAATTAGCTAAAAGAGTGGCGGCGTCCTATGATTTTTATAATATGGACATATTGTTCATTTTACCGCTCATTTGGTCGTCATTTGCAAACATTCGCACTAATATACTGCTTCTTTTTATATGACTAGATTTAGTATTTTAAGATTACACTATATATGATGATATATATTCGAAATTCAAAAGTTTGCAGAAAATTTGAAATTGCAATCAGTTTAGATAATCTACAAATCCACATTCAATTGATGAGGGAAGGAATGTTGCAGGCATTTACATGCTGCCGCCTCTCACCGAGCTTGAATCTCTCTCGGTGCTCGTGGCAGGCGCCGTCCTCACCTCCTGGATCTGCTGCCTCAGCCTGCTGGCGGAGGAGATCAGGGCTAGAAAGCTCTTCCAGGCCCAGCGTCTGCTAAAGGAAGAGGAGCAGCTGGCAGCTCAGGCTCTGGAAGTAGAAAAAGATGAGTTTTTCCGAGGTTGGTTCGACCAGCGAGCAGAGGAAGACGAACAGGGGAATCCTGAAGAAAACGACGAGCCTATGTCAGACGAAGAAGAATTCCCCCTTCCCAACCCCTATATAGTGAGTTAGTGCTGCTATTGCTGCACGAATTTCTTCTTTAACATTGTCTCTTCATTTATACCCAGTTATATACACGTCGTGTGTACATTTTAAAGCTTTCAATTCAAAGTAATTTGCAACCCTGAAAAGCACACACAATAAGATGATATGATTTTTAAAACTCATATGAAATAATTTCACTCTTAATTCAAATGTATGATAAAAATATATATTTGTCAAAATTGTAATACATTCATCATATCTTGATAGTTATTAATTTTCATGAAAGACCAATTTCTACACAAAAACCCACTGAATCTGAAGGTGGAAATATTGTAAAGGCTTGTGTGAACTCAACATGAGTCAACTCTTCCAACAGTTACGCCACTTTTACTGATTAATTAACAATATATATACCGATCATATAATAAGAATAAACAATACAATAACACGTATTAAGGTGAGAATATCAAGCTTCCGAAGATAAGTTCCTTTTAAAAGAAGCTTATCCCCAGAAGCCTGATATATGTTCACCTTGATATTGATACATTGGATTATTTTATTGAAAAATAATACGTCTTGAAGATTAAACAGGCGACCACTGGGAGGATTCACTATTGATTGGAGAGCCATGGCGTTCCAATATTTTTCATCATTCGGTTTGTTTGTCAGAATTTTCTTTCATAAAAGAAACTAAAATATATTAGTGTTTATGATGAAACGATTAATTTTTTATTCTTCAAAACTAGCCACTTTTTAAACAAGACTTTATCTTTTAAGATAATATTTTTAAGCGGTAAGCTTCATATTATAACGTATAATATTAGGAAAGAGACAAAGATCAAAATGGCACTTCGCAATTAATTAAATGCAATACAAAATTACCATTTATAAAATACCAGAGAGACTAAGAGGGAAGTTAAGAGAGTAGCAAAATATAATGATTAAAATTGTTATTCTGTACATAAAATTATAAATCGTTTGCTACATAGTTCTATGGTAGCTGCACCCACAGCTTGCATATCTTGTTGCTACTGACAAGGAGCTGACGTGTTTCTGTCAAGGATTTCCTCGGAGTCTTGGAAGTCTGTCCCTAGTATTCTTGCGGCGTGAAAAGTGGCTTCAACGTTATATCGTCTAATTTAACATCATAATCCTGTAGGGAAGTCTTGTAACTTTGAAACAGCGATGGAATCCTGGAGTCAGCCGCGGAAATTGTAGTTCACAGCACCCATGGCCACTCCTGGTCTGATCGGGAATCTTCATTTTGTCTTCTCTAATCTACCCAGTATCTGCACAAATATTTCACGTGAATAGGAAGAAAATAAAATAATTGATTACGTTTTACATATTCACAAAATGTTTTGTGCCGGCCAAAAGAAAACAACAGCGAATAATTTATATAGTGCAGCCGCGCCATCTGACCGGTCAAACCCACAGAGTTTGTTACAGAAAGTATAATATATTGAAAACAAAATATTTTAATAAAACATATATATATATGTGTGTGTGATATCTTGGGACCTCTGGGACCAGTGTTACCTGATGCTAGACGAACCTCGATGTCAACTCTACCGTGCAGTCGTGGTGGAAGGCGACACAGCTGGGCCAAAGGTGAAATAAGCAAACAGAGATTCCACTAAGAAGCGTCTGAACGTCAAGAAGGAATAGGACGAGGAGAATTTTCTGGCAGGAAAGGGTTTACCTTTGATCGGAGCGTCCGGTGCACTGGAACTGGAACGACGACTAACTAAGGACTGACTAACTGAGGATCGGGACCTCCTTTTTATAGCTGAGCGGGTCCGAACAGGTCGCTGCCCTTTTCTGACGTAAACAGGGGGGGGGAAGTTTTATTATCCAGGAGGGCCACGACCTCGTAAAAGTTGGACTGGGTTTTGCTAGGCCTTCTTCTATTCTCACCTAAGCCTGATTAGTTTTAACCTTAATTTACTCCTGTTAGTCTCCATTCCTTCTATCTGTACAGTTGCTATACTTTATTAGATTCTTACGCGGTACAGATTGATGTTAGTTGAGGCTTTCTATTTGCAGTAAATAAGAAGTTATATACAGTCACGTGGTGGAACATGTGGTAGTAGATATCTGGACTATTTACAACAATTCCATGGTCTTAAATCATCACATATATATATATATATTATATAATCTAAAATACAAATATTTTATTTTTGTTGAATATATATGTTGAATATATTAAAAATATTTTTTTTATTGAAAGGTAAAAATATACATAAAATTATTTATATCACAGGAATATAGAATTTATATAATGAATTCTATAATCGTGGATAAAAGATAGGTAGGGTTAAATATACATATTTACAACAATAATAATTAAAAGTGATATTTTTTTGAATATATGGTCAAAAATGCAGAACAGTCAATGAATGAAAAAATAAAATATATGTTTTTAAAAAAAAAAAAAAAATATTTGTATTTTAGATTATATAATATATATATATACAGTATATTAATATATATATATTAAAGGCATGACATGGTGTTGGCTTGTAGGGCGACCTGCTGCCTCCCCTCCACGAAGACTGGGTCTTCAAGATGGACACCAGGGAAGCTTGAGAACCCTCACGACCCATCACCATCTCTCTGCTCCGAATTAAATAAAGTTTATAGATGCCATTTCTTTGGTGGGGTGTGCTTTCCATATTTTTCTCAAAACATCAATTTCATTATTTAAACACATATAGTGATATAACAACAACCAAAACCTTTATTAAGACCTTTTGGTTTCATACACATTCTCCGAATATAGAAGAGGGTATATACAGAAATAGCAGTAATAATAACAATAATCAGTAATGTTATTTACAATGTATCAAATAAACAAAGGACTTGGCATACACTTATATCCAAGCAATCGAGAATAAACAGTTCCTTTTCTTAAAGAACAATATATAGTTATATATATATATAAATAAATAGTTGTTTAGTTTTATGGTTTAGTTTTGTATTAAAATTATCTTCATTATTTTGATTATTTAAATTCAAATTATAAAATTTGTAATTGTTATTATTTAGTAGAGAGAGAGAGAAAAAAAATCCTTTACTTCTAACACATCATCCAGTTAATTATATATTAATAATTAATAACAATAAAATTTAACAACGTAACGTCTTTTGCATCGGCTTTTACACGTCATTTAGACATACTCTAATTTATATATAGAATAATAGAAGTGAGAATATATTTAATATTATAAATTTTAGTAGTTAGAGAAAAGAGAGAAAGACAGAACCATGCACTTTTAATCAAACTAATAATAAGAAAAAAAAAGTTTTGTAAAGAAGGTAGACAAGATTGTTAGTATATATATTTATATTTTTATAATTTTATATTTTATCCTTTTTTTTAATGATTTTTTAAATTTTTTTATTTTAAAATATGAATATAAATAGTTGTATTTAGTAATATATCTATAATATGAATTAACTTTTGTTATAAGTTTGGTTATTATGTTTTGAAACCCTAATGGTAGACCAGACATATACAAAAAAAATTAAATTGAAATAATTATTGGAAAAAGAGATCTGCTGGACCGGGGATTCTCAAATAGAAGTCCAGCTGACATTTCACCCCTTTGAGAATCCCCGGTCCAGCAGATCTCTTTTTCCAATAATTATTTCAATTTAAATTTTTTGTATATGTCTGGTCTACCATTAGGGTTTCAAAACATAATAACCAAACTTATAACAAAAGTTAATTCATATTATAGATATATTACTAAATACAACTATTTATATTCATATTTTAAAATAAAAAAAATTAAAAAATCATTAAAAAAAAGGATAAAATATAAAATTATAAATATATATATACTAACAATCTTATCTACCTTCTTTACAAAACTTTTTTTTTCTTATTATTAGTTTGATTAAAAATGCATGGTTCTGTCTTTCTCTCTTTTCTCTAACTACTAAAATTTATAATATTAAATATATTCTCACTTCTATTATTCTATATATAAATTAGAGTATGTCTAAATGACGTTTAAAAGCCGATGCAAAAGACGTTACGTTGTTAAATTTTATTGTTATTAATTATAAATATATAATTAACTGGATGATGTGTTAGAAGTAAAGGATTTTTTTTCTCTCTCTCTCTACTAAATAATAACAATTACAAATTTTATAATTTGAATTTAAATAATCAAAATAATGAAGATAATTTTAATACAAAACTAAACCATAAAACTAAACAACTATTTATTGTTATAATTAATTTAGATTTAGCTTGCTAATCTAATCAAATCTACTTGATATGAGTTATCATTCTTATCAGTTTGCTCCTTGAGTTTTAAATGTGGAATCACTGTTATATTTTTGTTATATAGTTTTTACACTATATATTTATATACACATATAGTAATATAAACATTACGCATCACCACGCCATCTTTGATTGGAAATTTGAACTAATTACGACACGTACATGTATGCTTCTTTTAAAATAAAACATTTTCCTACTACCATTACTGCAATGATGAAAATAATGGGAGGGCCTGGCTCATCAGTAGTGAACCCTCCCAAGAGTTTCGCCAGTTTAATCGACCACTTGGGAGGATTCACCATTGATTAGCAGGCCCTCCCAATATTTTCATCATTGCAGTAATGACAGTAGAAGAATGTTTCATATTAAAATAAAATTGTTCAAATTTAGTTTTTTTTTAAGATCCAACATATAGGAATAAATATAGCACATTTTTAGCTAAATGTAATAATATTAATACATTTTGGTTTATATTGAGGTATATAATTTAAATTTTTATATTAAAACCTATTTATTGAAGAGATACACGAGATAACCAAGTGTGAATAAAATTGCCTCTGTTTCTTAAAAAAAAAACAGACTATCGGCGACATCAAAGCTTTTCCACTTCTTTAAGTTTTGTACACGAGGGTATTTATAATGCAACGTTTTGATCTCTCTGGCAACGTCGCGAAATCAGACGACCTGTAAACCGTCCCCTTTTTAGTTAAACAAAAGAAATAAATATATATTTTTTTACATTTTAATATACAATTATATATATTGGATCAGAAAATATTTTGTTTACCAATATTTCAGTTGGCTGAACGCAAACCTTTTTCACGTTGTTATACCTTTTAAAAGATTGGCGTTCATCCAACAGAAATATTGGCAAATAAATTATTTTTTGATCCAATATATTCCTTTTTAATTGAATATCTATTTATATATTTCTCTATTTTAAAAAAATTCTATATATTTGTGTATTTTATCATTTAATTTTAAATATATAAAATCTTAGAACTCCAGTTCTAAAATAACTTTATTAGGTGCCGCTCAAAAAGAGCAACCTAGATAATTATATTTACAATAATTTGTGGGGGATGTGTGTGGTTATATACAAGGGTTTATTTATAATTATATTTTATATTAGTGTGTTTGGGTCCAGATTCTCAGGTCTTTGAGGATCTTGTTCTTAAAAAGATTTTTTCTGGCTTGTTTGATATTTAAGGTGTTTTTTTTTCTTTTTAATCTTTTAACTATTTTAAAACTCTTTTATTATTAATACAAATACACTGTGCGTGACACTGAAATTTCAACACCAAGAAATACTGGGTAGATAAAAATATGAATATTTCAGAGTAATGTAAATGATGCAAATTGCGCAGCTATCCCGCGCATGTTTATTGAAACATAAGAGAAGAAACTTGCAAATTTTCCAATTTCGCACCTCTCTGTCTGAAAGAAAACGTATTTGAAATGTTTGTTTTTTGACTCTGAGAAAACGCTTAGTAGCGCGCAGAGGATGTCAGGCCATCGCCAGCCGAGGTAGTTCCAGCAGACAGACGATTTCACAAGAGGTATGATGATTGGACTCAGAAGGGCCGGTTGGTCCATACGTCAAATCTCTACGTACAGACACCTCGACGCGTCCATAATGCACAGGCTATGGCGAAGATGTTTAAAACAATTAAATGTGGCATGATTGAGGGGTGCTGGTACGGTCAGAGTGACGTCATCACGCGTAAACCGATGCATCCTCCGGATGTCGTTGGCGGCCCCACAGTTCACTTCTGTGGTCATTTTGAACGATATGCAGGACACTATTGATTCTACAATATCGACCAGAATCATTATACCCAGATTGACCGCTGGCAGCCTACACTCATGGCGCCCGTTAAAAAGACTGCCTTTGACACAAGGGCACAGACACCTCCTTTTGCAATTTTGTTGGGACAGCGGAATGACACAGGGTAGTGTTCTCAGATGAATCTGGATTCTGTATGAGCAATGACAGTCACCGATTAAGAGTTTGGTGTCATCTTGAGGATAGGTCCAATCCGGCCGCATCTGTGGAACGCCGCACCTCACGACAATGCGGCATTATGGTTTAGGGACCCATCACCTATAATAGCGAATCACCTCTGATTCGTATTGAGAGCACTATGATGGTCCAACGATACGTGGCTACCCTTCCTTCAGGGGGTACCAAATGCCATTTTCCAGCATGATAACACCCGACCTCACACGGCACGCACCAGCCAACATGCCCTGCATGTCCATGTCGATGCGTCCATGGCCACCAGTCTCTTCTGATTTCTCCCCTTTAGACCTAATTGGACGTGATTTGCGTGCGCTGCCACAGCCGCTTTCAGAAGATAAACTGTGGCTGATGGTCGACAAGGAAAGTGCAGCCGTCCTTCAGGACACCATCCGCGCGCTCATCAATTCAGTACCAAGACGTGTTGCTGCCTGCATAGCCGCTCGCGGTAGTCCCACAACATATTGAATGGACGGCGATGTCGCTCAATATATAGATGCATTCTGTTATAATAAATATCATTTATTGTTCGTTACTAGTGCTCTCTTCACGAATATTTTCACAACCTATTGCCCACTAATTCTTGGTGTTGTAAATTCAGTGTCACGTAGTTTATGCTATCTGTTGGTTTGTAAACACACGCATTATTTTATTATTATTAGCTCTCTGCCCTTTTTTGGGAGATAATAAATACATTTACCTCGTTATTTTCATCTTTGATTGCCATGTAGCCACAAAAAGCAAAAAAATCGCGAAAATATAATAATAATATTAGCGCCCTCTATCGTTGAATATTGGAGGTGTGCAGGTCTTTAATTCTTATCTAGCGTTGAGAATTGAAGGGCGTCATTTGCCTCGGTTGTCTAAGGTTTCAAATTCTTGTCTATCGTTAAGTATTGAGTCAAATTTTAACATTACACACACACATAAGCCTTTTTATTGGGGGATCCAGCCCTATACATGATTCCCCTCTACGGGATTTAGGAAAGGAAGATATTTCAAAAGTAAAAACTAGAATACAAGAAGTAATAAGGAACCGTACATGATTAAATATTTAAATTAAAGTACCAATGTTTAGAATATGTCAAGGTTAAGATATCATTGAGAGGGCTTGTGTGGAATCAGCCGCATTCAATCTTCGCTTTCCTCCTCCGAGCAAACCACGACATTCGGCGAATCCATCATTCTCCAACGGACATTGACTGCGGCCTTGTAGAATCTATATAAATCAAGGGAGAGACCCTGATCAACCATCAGTGTGTTCATCCAGCTGCAAATTTGTTGGCAGTCAGGTTGAGACCAGGGTAAGTCACTCAAAATTTCTTTCCTCTGTTTCTCTAAGCAAGAGCATTCAAATATTATATGCATAATTTCGTCTTGGATTCTGTTTTTACACAGATCGCAAGTTAGAGTCAAAGCAATCTTCCAGCGCTATGAACGATTTTCTGGGAAGATCGTCCAATGGAGTCTCAGTTGTGCAAAAAATCTTTTAATTGCTAGAGGAATAGTTGTGAATAAATATCGTTCTGCTGTTATTGAATTTTTTAGGTATTTGAAGTGACTGTAATGTGAAGTATTTAGAATTTTCGCCATGTCGTTTTGGATGCTTTGTTCGGTTGCTATTCGAATTATAGCAGAGATTTCAGTCAGTATTGCAGTGTAATCCGGACAACCCTTTAGGAACGAAAAACCGTTTGAGTCTAAAATGGTTGACAGGTTTTCGACAAAGGTTAAATCAGCCCTTTGATTGCTGTGTAATGTCCAGAGGTGTGACAAACATGCCCGGGGCAACCTACTCTCTTCCATTTTCATAATCCTCACCCAAAATCTCAGGACCTGTTTAGTTATAATAACTTCCTGTGATACTCATCTACACTCCATTCTTAGCATAAAGCCCGGAGTATACTTTGGTAAATTTAGGTAGCGTCTTAGGAAAATATTCTGAACCTGGTCCACTACCTTTACTTGGTTGAGTGCCCAGCAGGGTGCGGCGTATAGCATGTGAGGCAAGACCGTCGAATCAAGTAATCTCATTGCCGCATTTAGAGAGTTCATCTTGGATTTTGCCAGAACTTGCCACACAGCGCCAATTGCTGCCAGGGCTTTGCCCTTGTAGTGTGACGCTACCTTGTTTAGTGAATTTGCACTTGTAAGCGGATATCCCAAGTATAGATATTTCGTAGTAACAGACAGTTGCCGCTCACCCCAAAACCATTTGTCATTTTGTGCTAATCGACCGCCGTTTCTGAAAACAACAATTTTTGACTTATTTATATTCAGGGTTAATAAATTTGTTTCAAAATATTTTCTTAGCATATTGATTTTTATTTGAAGGTTATTTTTGGATTCTCGAATCAAGACAATATCGTCTGCGTATAGTAGAATATGAACATATCCATAATTTGGGAGATATATTCCCGGTAAATCTGAATTATTGTAGAGACCGATTAAATCATTTATAAAAAGTATAAATAAATATGGTGACATCGGCTCCCCTTGTAAAACTCCCGAACGCACCTTTATTGGCGCAGTGAATGAATTGTTCCATCGCACTACCGCTGTCATATTTGTGTAATAATCTTTAATTAAGTTAACAAAACGGTGGTTGAGACCTGCATCTACCAGTTTTCTCCATAATAATGAGTGGGGCACTGTGTCGAAGGCTTTTTTAAAATCCACGAAGAACATGTAGCATTTTCTTCTCTTTCGGCTTAGAGTCATTTGAATCAGGGATGATAGAGTGAATATATGGTCCTGACAAGAGTGGCCGGCCCTGAATCCTGCCTGGTTCTCAGGAACTATATTTCTCTTTTCGATCCAACTGCCTAGACGAGATTTGAGTATTGATGTAAATAATTTTGCTATATTGCTTAAGAGCGCTATGCCTCGATAGTTAGAGGGGTAAATTTTAACATTACATTTTTGTATATTTAAAAACCATTTCTAGAGACCTTATATATACTGCAATGAGAGGTGAATTAATGGTAGCGTACCAATGGGGAAGGTTCCCCACTGTCATGTCTTCGATTTTTTTCTTATTGCAGTATAAGGTATTGTGTATAAATTGTTTTTAATTAAATACATATTGAAAAGATGGTGTCAAATTTGCTTCAACTCTCGATAAATCAGCAATTATTCTGAAAAAAACTCGAGGAATGGTTTTGACTAAATTGTTTTCAAAGTTGCCTGCTGGGATTTCTGTTGAATCATGTGAGATCAGTGTCATTCCATTGTGTTTTTTAAAAATTAATTTCTCTTTTTCAGAACAGGAGAGGCATTCAATGACTTTTCATATTTTTTGGTCAGATACATCAATATTTTCAATGTAGGATGGCATTACTTATGTTTTGGGATGTGTTCAATAGGCAATTTTTGTTATCTCAAATTTATTCATTTTGTATTTGGAATGTACCCAGTTTGTGATTTTTATTTTAGTATTTGAAAATTCTAATCTTAAGTATTAGAACTATGAGAAGCGGCTTGGTAGATTAAATTGGCCAAACCGCTGGGAGGGTTCACCACTGATGAGCCAAGCCCTCCCAATATTTTTTTTATCGCAGTAAGCACAGTAGAAGTTGGTTTTATATAAAACAAACATTCGTGCTTCAATGCTTTCATTTTCTGTATTTAAATTTTGTTTTCTAACTGTATCACAAAATTAGGTAATGAAACAGAAATTTACATTTTTATGAAGGCAGGGTTGACAGAGAGAAGCACCCAGGCTAAAAAAATAGTGTACAAGTTTTTAAACACAAACTCAATATATATACATGAGTATTTAGATATTTTTAGTAATGGTAATATTAATGAGAATTTTTCAAGCTTGCATTAGATTTAAAGCAGTTAATATTAGAAATTATGAATTCCATGTCTGAAGTTTTTGTTTTATGGTTTTAAAAAGTTTCAAGTTTGTTGAATTCTTCAACGCTTGAATTACTTCAAATTAATTTGACATTGGAAACATTAATTTTTGAAATTTTCAGAAATATTCGAAATGTTTTGAAGCTAAATTTATTTGATTCAGTATAAATTGTGAAGCATTTTTCAAATAAGTGGGCAAAACTTTATAAAGAAACCTTGTAAAATAAAAACATTAATTCAAAAAATATTGAAAAATACTCGTAAAAATACAATTTGAAAATAAAAATAAAAACGATATAAAAATAATAATGTGAAATGCTATATACTAATATATTTAATGAAAATCTATTTTTAATGACATTTAAAAAATATATTTTGGTCAAAAATATTAAAAACCTACCAAAATATAAACGCTTTTATAAAAAGTAATTCGAAAAAACTAATTCTCACAACATACAAAATCCGAAAAGGTCCATTTTTTATTAAATTCCTTCACACACACAAACATTGAATTAAAATAGACTATAAAAACCAACTATGTATGTAGAAAAAGTCAACTTTGTTTTGTTATTATTTTAACGATTATCATCAAGTTTATAAAAATGGTGGTTTAAGGATCCTATGAGCCGTGTGATCGAGGAAGAGTAGAGAGCTTTTTACCGGTTATCTGTATTTAAAAATTGTCTATACTCGCGTAATTTCCGTATATAAAATATTTGGCCAATTAAGTTTATCGAGCCCATTAAGAAATCGCAACCCTTATTGTCAAATCAAAGTTATCGGACACTTTTGATTCTCCGTTTCATCAATTTAAAGTTTCCCATCATTATTTAAGATAATTTTCATAAAACCATCTCTCAAAAAAACTTGTAAACAAGCTGTAGAAATGGATTAGATCGAATGTAGGTAAGGAATATTAGACCACTCAAATTTCATAACATCAGATGGAAATGTGATTATTTTATTTTCTTACACAAAAATATCTCTTAATGATAGAATTTAGTAATTGAGTGTTTTATGTAATCAGGTTTGTTACCTTTCAGTTATTGGGGAGATAGTATTATCTCCCCCCATTTAGTAGCATATGGTATTTTGCATATAAGGGAAAGTAAAATATTTTTGCTGTATCGGTACTAAATGGTTTTAAAAATAACTATTTATTTTCAATGAAAAGTAGGTCTTAAATATTCATAAATTGTAAGTTATGCCTAATATAAGACACTCATTCATCATGTAGTTGCATCTCTTACATATGAGTCAAGATGGAATGCCATTTCACCCCGTTGTTTAAGCATTACTGTATATTATTTAGGTATATATTCATCTTTGACACACACACAGTGTATGATGAAAACTCTTCTAAATTTGAACCCCAAATTGCTATAATTCATGAATTATACAGGACATTTTTGATCTTGTAATTATTGTTTGTGATTCATCAACCTTAAAAAGCATTTTCTTTATATCGACAGTGGGTCGCTGAAATGTTGGACGATAAACTTTTTGAAGGTTGATGAGTCTACATACCAAATTAATAATTTATTAATTCAATTAATTAATAATTTATTAATAAAAAGTATTTTTTTTTAGCTTGTGTGTGATGGAGGTGCTATTTGGACACAAATCTGAGAATTCTAAATATATTCAATATATATATACAATTTTATATATCACAAGGAAAAATTCAAATAAGAATATTTTTGAAAACATTGTTACCATCTTCAGGTTAAAGTGTACTTGGTCTAAAGATGGTAGCAATGTTACCAAATGTGGCCATATATAGAACATTTATTGGAATATAGTCTTGTTATTGATTTATTGTAGCACAACTTTTATATTTTGCTTTAAGGATAATTATAGGAAAATGCATATAGCCACTTTTTTAATCTCTGGTGTAAACAATAACACAAGGTAACAAGACCACATTTAAATAATTAAATTATGTATGATGTTTTGATAACACTTGTTAACTAAATATGAAATATTATTTATTTATTCATGGTGGAGATGCTTATCTCCTTACACAATGTCTAGAAGACCACACTTCTCTTGCTTCGAATTATTTGTATGTAGTCTTGTTACATCTTATTGTTTTGTCGCCCTAAAAAATATAATTACTGATGTCAAAAGAGCAAACAAGTAAAAACATTTTATATAAATAGGTGCAACAGAAACACAAATGCCTTTATCCTTTGGTCAACTACTCACACACCATGTGCACATTTTTCTAAATATAGTTTCAACTATCTAATATTTCTATAATAGCATTGTTATCATTATCAAAGAATAGTACTCTATAAAGGAAAGGAATGCTATTATCTGATATGCCGATATCAAACATCATGCACAGCTTGCTTATTTGGGTTTGGTTATTGAATGAAAAGTGAGTAATTGCCTCGCCTTTCTACATTTTAATTTTGATGGTTCACTGACTTAGTTACCTTTTTCAGTGGCCTGTGGAATGAAAGGTTTGGGTAGTCATATCCATATGATTATAGGATGTCATCTTTCTCAAGGTAAATTATGTTATAGTTTGTGCCCAAAAAAATGCAGAGGGTAGATGTGATTGTTCGCTTTTCTTTGAAAAATAAATCCAAATAAGAAAGCTGTATGCAATTATGCAAAAAGGCTATAGTGTTTTATTCATATCATAGAGTATTCTTATTGGATATTTATAATATATTGAGAACAATATTTACTTCTATAATATAGATATAACAGCTATAAAAAAATATGTATTTATAAAAAAAAAAATTAAATGATGCGTGTGCAGTTGATCAAATGTCAAAGGCCATGGGTAAAATTTTTTGTTTGACTTGTACCATATATTTTTTCCTTTTTTGGGGGGTTTATATAAATAGTCCATTTTCAGCAACCAAGATTTAAGATTTATTTTAAAATATTGCCTCAATGTCCTTAATTATTGGTAAGTCAAATCCCACTAGAGAGTGTAAGTAACCAAATGCCCTTCTCTCTCTCTCTCTGGCATCTTGGCAAGTGTTGAACTGCTGCTTTCACATTAGTAAATGTGTGGTTCAATAAAAATAGTCACAAACACCTAGCCACAATGGATATCATTGCCTGTACTATTTGGGTACTATGGATAAGTGCACTATCAAACCCTTTTATTAACTGTGCATTTTTATAAAATTCTTTAAAAAGAAAAATTACTTTTATCAAACTAAAATAATAAGAAATTAACTAGAAAGTAATAAGACCAAATTCAAATAAATTAGTGTATGACATTTCAGTAACAACACTGTTGGATTTGGTCTTATCACCTTGTAGTTCTATAATCCAAATTATGCCTTATAACAATAGGAAACTGATTTAAAGAAAAAAAAAGGATCTTTTGTTTGTGCAGTTAAAAGTTTCTGATGGATTGCGTTATCTTTCAGAATAAATATCAATTAATCATTGATTTTTATTTATTACGTAATTTAGGTCAAAATCCTATTTCATATAGATCTGCATTCTAATGCACTTTTGGCTTAAAATACCCATTCCTTTCAGGAAGCCCTAGGATCAGCAATTTCATTGAGGTACAGCCTCATTTGGTAATACATTTTGGTATCAGATGTTACTGAAACACACTATATATTTATTTGAATTTGGTTTTATTACCTTGAGAGAGCTACTGGCAATGACTAATAATGCTGCATTTTACTGCACTTGTAGTTATGTTGATTACTTTTAAGTTTAAGCTGTGCAATCCAATTTGTACCAATTTCAAAAACAGTTTATTATAAAAAATATAATACAAGGAAGAGTGTCCCAGATGAGGTAGTATAGTTAAGAAAATAGCATCTCATGATCTTTTAACTGAAAGTTGCTGAGAGTTTATGCCATCTATCAGAACAATAATAAGGTGGGCCCCTATACTCGCTGCCTCTCTCTCATTGGCCAGGTCAAAGCCACCTACTCCTTAGTGTTCTCTTCAGTGGTCCATTACATCCATGGCTACCTTCCTACCAACTATACCATCCACAAGAACCAAGCCTGTTTGTTCATCTGTGGATCATAGCGAACTGCTTGGCTGCATCCTGGTGAGGCCAGTCTCTCTTGGAAGATTCAAGCTCATTGACATCAGGACCCAGCTCTGATTTTCATGCTTCAAGGGCATGGTAGCTTCAGTGCCTACTCTTAGTTGGTCGAGAGCAAGGTATGGCTCTATCCCCCTCCATCTGGGTCCTGGCTCCTGATGCAGTGTCTTTGGCTGCTTACAATCTGGCAGTCGCTGACATCCTCATGCTGGATCACTGTGTGCTAACACCGCCTCACCACCCTATCATCAATGGCTGCTACCTTCCCTGGCCACCTGAAATTTTGGCTCCTACCCGGTGGGTCAGAGTCTGCATTGAGGAGTTCATTGGCTCTGCCACACCCCTCACTTGTCCAACACTCTGCGCCCTGGCTGATGCCATGTCACTGACCAGCTTCTGCTGTTGTCTTTTCGATGTAAATGTGTGTGGAAACTTTCTGAGTGAACACCATTGGCGAGGCCATAGTTCTGCGCATGACAGCTATGTTATTCTTGTGAATCATCACTCACACTGCCACCCACATGCTTGAGTGCTTGCTCCTGGCAGCCTTACCCATCACCTAGTTCCCTAGAAGGAGGGAGGACCATGTAAACATCCCCATCAACATCAGCTGGTCGTTGCTCTGTCTCTGTGATTCTCTGAGCACATCTCATATATGACACTGAGGCTGTTTATTCATTTTTGCTACATCCAGCCAACCCAACTTTGGTCCAACAGTCCTATGTCACCTGTGGGTACAGCCTGCACCACACAGAAGAGGGTCAATAGCCCAAAATGCTTGCATGAATAGCTTTTATTGATTAATAAGGATATATGTTTCTGCCCAATCAGGAACTTATATTTGCAGGATCAAGAGATGCTGTTTTCTTATTATTTTACTGAGCTTCACATTTTGTGTGGTATTAACAAATTTGAAGGTTATGTCTTTATCATATACTTCTCAACAGAGCTCTCAATATTTTTAAAAGAAAAATTGCCTTCTTGAAAGTGCCTTGATCCAATTCTCTTAAGTGATGCAGGAAACTTCTTTCTGTCTAGAGCAGCAAGAAGATAAAGGTCAAATCAAGAACAACTATCATTTGCAAAAAGTGAGTAAAAAAATCTTATACATCATGATTTTATCTATATAATATAATTTGATGGTGTTTGAGTTGATCCTGAATGTGCATACTGTTATACACCAACAGAGATGTGAACTTCCTAAAATGGGATTTAAAGTAAAATACTGAGCACTGCCCTAATTCTGTATTAGGTATTTCACTATTAATAAAAATTAAGATTTTTCAATATTTAATGAAGCTTTTTTTTCTAACCCCTTTAAAGGGTTTACTTCAATAGTGATGAGTGAACCTTCAAGGTAGTGTAGCCAGTTTAATTTATCAGATCGCTACTGTTATATAAGCTCATTCTCTGCCTATATATAGCCTGTATATATTAGAAGTATAAATAAGTTTGTGCACTTTTTTTCGAAAATTACACTTTATTGTGAAAAATTGGTTAGACATTCAATGTTCAAAGTATTGTCCGTCGCTAGCCACTACTTCTTCTCATCTTTCTGGCAATTGACAGATCCCATCGCAGAAAACAATGTCGGGCTCTACAGTGGGTGGGGTAGGACATCCCATTTGAGCGTTTCTAAGTATGTCTGCATGTGTAGGCATGTGGTTCTGTTACAGTAAAAGAAGTTGCTTACTACCCACCATGATCTCATGGAGTACTTGGGAAATAAGTACCACCATTAATTTATCAATTGACATGCATATACATTATTCAGAAAAACTTCATCACCATAGCAGTCTTTCAGATCAGTATTCGCTATAAGATAGTTTTCTGCAGTTATGAGATAACTTACAACCCTAAATGTTTGGTTTTAGTGCCTGATGTGATTGACTGCACCAAATACTGGAACTGGTAAGAACAAGTAAATTGTCATCCTCGTGGATCTTAAAAAATAGTGGTTACCTTACTATTCATTCTGCTAGTGTCCTGTTGTACTTCAGTTCATATTCATCAGCTTATAAGATTTTATTGCCTCAAGGGCACCTATTGCTGAACCATTACTACTTGATAACCATTGTGTTTGTATTCAATAAATGTTCGACCTTTTAAAAGTGCTAGATCTTTGTGAATAGAGCTTAGTGAAATATTTATGCCTCATTATACAAATAGTTCCAAAAAATATTACAATAGATTTAGAATTTTTACAAAGACTTGCTTCCTAATTCTTATTTGCTTCTGGTTATTGCACCATTGTTGTTGTACCTTGGGCTGTTGAATCAATGTAGTCTCATAACAATCCCATAAATTATATCACTCCATAGACACAAGGTAATAAGACAAAATCCAAATAAATAAATAGTGTGTGACGTTTCGGTAACAGCGTTGTTACTGAAATGTCACACACTATTTATTTATTTGGATTTGGTCTTATTACTTTGTGCTTATTATCTATAATTCAAATTGTGCCTTATCATCACTCCATAGAGTTAAACTGTGTTGCTCTTGAGCATACTTCTTGTGGCCCTCAATTCTTCAGTCCCAGTCACTTGGTTTGTCTTTTGCCTTGAGTGCCCTTGATCTATTACAGTGCTACTAGCTAACTCAACTACCATAAGCACCTCGAAACTCCTGGGGTTCATACCCCCCCCCCCTCCTCAGGGATTGGTAAACAAGTGGTATAAATCGCCGGTTTTCTACAGCTATGACCCAAGATCAAATCTTGCATTGGCCACTTTTTCTAATAGAAAAAACTTGCTTCAATGCCCCTAATTCTTGCAATTTTTGAAAAAGGCCAACCCCACTAATGAGTGCAAGTAACCAAATGGGCTTTTGCACACTTGTGAGTGCAAAATTCAAATTGCTTTCCACATGTGTAGATATGTAATGCACTTACAGTAAGAGCAGTCGCCAAATTCTATCCACCATGATAATTATGGCCTGCACCATGTGTACTAGGGCTATAAAAAAAACTTCCCCACCATTTTTCGATGCTCTCCATTAAGAGAACACCTTTTTCTAAAGGGTACTTTAGGCTCTGCAACAGGTTTCCTTGGAGAGAGAGAGGGGGGGGAGGTTGCTATATATAGTCTCTTAAAATAATGTTTGTGCTTTTTTTCTAAATTTAGCTATCAGTATACTTATTCTAGACTGCATCAGATCAAATGGAAAGGAGCTCTTTTTGAACCCTAAAGAGGTTTTGAGAAATATAGATGTGCAAAACCTCCTAGAACTGATGTGAAGACTGGAACAAGCACCACCACCACCATCATACTTTAAAATTTGATTTTAAAATTTATTTATTTTAAAAAGTTGGCAAACCTTATTTTTATATGAAAAAAAAAGAATTAATGTGAAATTGTACCAGGATCTGGTTCATAAATTAAGAGAAAGGCATCTCTCCTTTAGTTTCATGATCAAGATACATCTTTCTCTTAATTATTATGTAGAACCATTTTATTATTATTGACTACTTCAAGCTGGTTCGCTACAATTTGTGTTTACTGATGTCTGTATGTTTCCTAGGTTGGTGACTGGACTATTTGCTGGGGGAATTCTCCAACATATTCAGGCTGAGGACCTAGTTTTTGTGGGACAAATTGTTTCTACAGTATAAAAGGTACCAATACCAAATTTGAATATTTAATCTATATCAGGGGTTTTGTTGTGATGTAGCAATGATACTATAATAAGACCATATCTCTGGTGCCTTTCATTTGTATTTTAAATTATTGCATGTATATGTTTCTGCCTTGAGACAATCATTGAAGCCTGCCAAATTCTGTTTTCTTCTTTTTCATATTTAAGGCATATATTACTCTATTAAGCACTCAAAGCAGGAAAATGTCATCACAAAAGAAGAAAATTATGACTAGCAGGAAATCAATCATAACAAAAATAACACCACCCAAAATAATATCCTACTTATACAAATTTAGGCAAAAATTTATATGATGGCTGTTAACTCAATTCTAAAACGGAGAGGCCAGTGGTGTTTGATAATTTTAATTCTTATGTATTATTAAAATTTGAAATGCAGAAACTGCTGACAGAAAATTCATTTTCTATTAAATATTGTCATCTGAACAATTTAACAGTAATAGTTGTGTGTAATAGTTTGTTGTTTTCAATAATTTGAAGGCTCTTTGATCTAAGAATTTCTGAAGGGTATTATTTTAGATTGGTTTAGATCAAGGTTGGTATCAAATATAAGGTTTGTGTTTGGCCAAGTTTTGTAGGAAGCAATGTAGGTTTTGCAATAGGCATTTCTGTGGATAGCGGTATAGTTGTTTGTTTTTCCTATGTGTAGAGAGGATAGTTTTTTCACTTTATTTAATGGTCTCCACCACATAAATTTACCCATTCTGTGATCTTTTGGAGTACCTATTCTTTTGTAGTTGTATTTTGCCTTGAGCTCTTGCATTCAGAGGTGGGAGAGAGGCTTCAAATTCAGATAGTTTACTAGGGCAGGAATGGGATGTGTGCAGATGCCACTGATTATCTTAGGTACACTGGATTGTGTTGTTTAATTCGTTACACAGTATTGGTTTTTCTAGAGAATATATATACCGGAAGGGCATGTTCTAGAATTGGCCTAATTAAGGTAGGGAATGTGGTTCTCAAAACATTTGCAGCAGCACCCCATTCTTTTCCTGAGATTATTCTCAAAATGTTTAGTCTCTCTTCTCTTTGCTTTAGAGCAATCTTGTCAATGTGGTGAATCAAGGTGAGGAATAGGTTGATGATTATCCCAAGTTATTTGCGGGCAGCATTTTATTTCATGGGTTGGTTGTTAAAGTTGACATGGAGGTTCTATATACAGAGATGGTTGTTAATGGTAAATAGCTAATTTATGTTTTGCCTGTGTTTACTTTCAGATTAATTTCTTTGTGATCCTATTAAGAATTTTAAAAGTTTAATTGAGCTTATTTTGCGCGCTATTGAGATTATTTTCAGTGCTAGTTAATTATGTCATCAGCATATATTGCAATTGCTGACAGTGTGGATGACATAATGAATAGAACTCAGCTGAGGATGAGACAATGAAGAAGATATTGATTTAAACACATTGTTTCAGATTTGCCATTTTGCTATCTTACTTTGACGGTTTTATTGCTATTTCATCAGAACTTCTTTTGCCATATCTACGTCTAAATCATTCAATTTAAGGGTCAGTTTTCTCTCTAAGCTATCTAAAGCTTGACTAGGTCATAAATTGCATTATTGCTGAAAAGGTTATTTTTCTTTTGGAAAGCTGTCATGTATGTTTTATATAAAGTATAGGATTTGAACTGTTGTTTAATGGAATTTTTAGAAGGTGGCTTGGCTTAAAGAAAGTAGCCTTTTTATTGTATTAATCTGTTGAGAACAGCTAGCTCCATAATTTTGAAACAGATGAAGGGGAGAGGGGTCTGAATCGATAAAGTTTATTTTCTGGCTTCACAGGTTTGAGGATAGGTAATAGATTGCATGCCGCCATTCTCTTGGTAGATCAGATTATGATCAGTTGATGTTTATAATGTTGAGTTCTTTTGCTACATGAGGACTGGTATTTTGATCATCTATCTTGCTAAGCTAAATCTGTGATCCAAATATAGATGGAAACTTTGCCTGGAAGAGATAGATCTATAAAAATGAAGGTTGCTTCACCTATCAAAATTGATGCAAAAACTAAGCACCATCTATTGACTGTCTCCACAAACTAGCGGACACTGGTATGTGACAAAGCCACTGCACCAGCTTTGGCAAACTGTGAAGCATCTATCTTGGATACCATGGTTTCAGGCTAATGGCCTGAATGAAATAAAAGCCTGCCCTGGACTGATAAGGGCCATTAGACCGAAACCATGGTCTCCAGGTGGGCTCTTCCCAGTTTGTCAAAGCTGGTGTTGTGGCTTTGTCAACGGCTTAGTCTGCTAGGTTCAGAGGCGTAAAATAGATGGCACTTTATTTTAGTGTCTATTTTGATGGGTGAGAGGTTAGCTCTTTTCTTATAAATCAATCTCCTCTCAGAAAAATTTCCATCTACATTTAAAAGTCAAAGCACACACATCAAGTTGTCCAATTTTGCAATTTTTACTATTTGGCCTTTTTGCTAGGATCAAAGTGTGCATTTACTAGTCCATTTGCCAGTCCTTGTAGTAACTGCTGCCTCTACTTGGAATGTTTAAAAACTTTCCAGTCTGTATATACTGTATTCTGTTTCTAAACAAAGGCACCTTGCATAAACCAGGGTCATCATTATACTTTGATAGTCTTGGTAAAGCAGAGGCTAGCAGACTCACTTCTTGATTTATAATTCCTTATCATCACCCACACACAAGGTATAGAGAGAACAAATGATAAATGATGTCTTCTTAAACATAATTTTGATAGCTTAATCCACCAGCTCTTTCTGTTCCATTCATTTTATTGCCCTTTTCATAAATTTATTGCTCACTCAGAATGATGCAGGAGATTTCTTGATTCCTACAAAGTCCTGAAGACAGTGGAACTTCCTCAAGCCAGACATATTTTGAGAAGAATCAAAATTAAGACCTCCATGACTTTTTGACAAAGGTTTTTGATGCTCTCTAATTGCTGCATATGATATTTCAGATTGTGCTATGTAGCCATGTTTTTACTATATAGAATTTGTGGTATTTGTGAAGATATATCTTTTAACATCTGCTTTTAAATTTGACCAAGTATATTTGTTTCCCTTCCACTTATTTTTTTTCACTCCATCTTATAAAGATATCAAATCTGTTAATTTTGAGAATTTTAATAGTGTCTTCTGGAGATGAGTATAGTTCCTTAATAGTCAAGATAATGCAGTCAATGGTGTGGTTTAGGGTTATAGGCTGAATATTATACTTAGTTTTTGTTGTTAGTGTCTAAGTTGAGCTCGACTTTTGGCAGCTATTTGATTTGCTGGTGACTATCACAAAGCTATCTAGTAACCTTCCAATAACTTTCTTGGCCTGTTTTTTTATATATTTATCCATGACACTCTAAATAGCCTTCTCTACGTACACATTTCAAAAGCTTCAATTCTTTTTCTTCTTTTCTGAGTCCAGCTCTTACATTCATAAGTGACTACAGGAAATATATACCAAAGCCTCTACAATTTTCTTTTTTTGTATTGAATGAAATGCCCTTAACCTTCATAATATCTTGTCCAATTTCAACATTGCATTCCTTCCTATTGCTATTCCTTTTACTTTTAAGAATTCTTCCATCTTATCAATCCTGAATCCTAAGAATATTAAGTGATCAACTATATACATTTTTTCTTGAATTTCAAAAATATTTAAATAATTGCACTGCCACTGTATCAAGGATTGTCAAATAAACATGCGGGAACAGTAATTTTATTTACCTTTGTGCATTATGGGGAACAATGCAAGTAACATGCAAGGAGCATCATCCAAAAGTCTCTGTCAACAACAGGGTGTACAACTTCACTCCTGGCCTGATGGGCTTCTACCTTCTTGATAGGCCCTTTTGCCCTCCCCTCGGCTATTATTTGAGTGAATAAATGTGGTCAAATTGACCCTGCTTGCCACCATGGTGATTTCGAAGCTTTCTTTCATCTTAACAATATCATTGATAGTTATAATTTTAGTCTTGCTTATAGATAAGGCACAATTTGGATTATAGATTATAAACACAAGGTAATAAGACCAAATCCAAATAAATAAATAGTGTGTGACGTTTCGGTAACATTTTGAAAATGGTAACAACGCTGTTACCGAAACGTCACACACTATTTATTTATTTGGATTTGGTCTTATTACCTTGAGTCTTGCTTAAATTTAACTAGCCGAATGACCCGGGCAACGCCCGGGGTTTACCCGATTAAACGCTTTTATTCAAATACTATTCGTTACAATTATAAATTGGCGCCGTGGATATCATTCTTGTATAATATATAAATGAGTTTTAAAAATTGTAAAAAAAAAAAATGCATCGGCCGAGAATCGAACCCGGGCCGCCCGCGTGGCAGGCGAGCATTCTACCACTGAACCACCGATGGTTATGAGAAATGGCCATATTTGGGTAATTATTCCATTCACAAAAGCAAACGGTGACAGAATTGATTAAGAAAGGGCAATGCCCGGGTTTTACCCGATTAAATGCTTTTATTCAAATACTATTCGTTACAATTATAAATTGGCGCCGTGGATGTCATTCTTGTGAAACGTCCCGCTCCGAACTTTGTGTCTGAGAAGCGATATTTTTATAAAGAGATGATCTGGCTTTGTGTCTTCTGCTCGAGTGAATGCTTTTCTGTTAGAATTTTGTTCCTGCATACTAAAAATGAACTGGCTTCACCCGTGGTCTCTGCTTTTTGGAATTTTTCCGGATATAATTTTGTATAACGAATCTAAAGTTTTGCGGAGGAGCCTCTTTTATTATACTTTTGCAAGCTTTCGAACCTTTCGGTTCTTCCACAGGTGTGGCTAGTATGACTACACTAACAGGGTATAAGCGCGCTTGAGCCATTATATACAACATATAAATTTACATGCGGAGTGATATTTCAAACGTAATAAAATAGAAATAGGAACTATGACTATAAAAATAAAACTATGTAAATGAACTTATAGATTTTTAAAATTTAGGTGAAATTATGGCAAAAACTTTTAAATGCGATAAAAGTTAAGTAAAATAATGATATTCACTGTATGTAAGCCGTGTGACACTTTAAAATTTGGTAACATTTAAAACCAGTAAAATTTTAAAACATCTCAACACAGAAAAACCAAGCTGGGGTCCACTCCTCCCGACCACACACCCGAGTGTATCACGGTGTAACTATTGAGATATTATATGATATATTTCCGGAAGATCTATTTTCCTATTTATGCTGTTTGTTTGTGTTGATATGATGGATTCCAGTACCAATCTGTGCTGCTTATTGTTTATGTGCTGATATAGGATTTTAGGATGATCTAAGTTGAAGTTATGGCCTGTGTTTGAAATATGTTGGTATATAAGTGATTTCGGGTCTCTATTGTTTATGTTTCGTTTGTGTTCAGTGATTCTGATATACGCGGTTCTGCCAGTCTCCCCCACATAGGAGGCTGGGCAATCCTGGCAAGAAACCGCGTATACTGCTCCGGTGGAGTGGATGGGATTGTTGGGTGCGTCTGCTTTGGTGATAGGATTCCTGAGGAGGGCAGCAAGATTGGGAGGGCTGTTAAAATAAACCTGAATACCATATGGGCGAAGGATTCTGGAAATGGCAACAGAGAACGAGGAATATGGAAGATAGCAGACTGCTCTATAAGCAGTGGGATCAAACGTGTGTCTATCTATGAATTTTCTTTGGTATCCTGCAGTGGTTAGAAGGGTGGTAATTCTGTTTTTTTCTATGGCTTTGAATATAGGCAATGAGCAATGTGTATGTATTCTTTTGGTTAAAGTCCTGACTATTTACTTTATAGGCTACCGGGCTATTGGAGGAGAAATGGGTGTATAGGGGTGGGATATTCTTTTTGTAATAAACTGCTGTGTGCAATCTGTGTGGAGTGCGGATAATAAGGATGTCCAGAAATGGCAATACTAGGTTTGTTTCTGTTTCGTATGTGAAATGTTCCAGAAATATATCATATAATATCTCAATAGTTACACCGTGATACACTCGGGTGTGTGGTCGGGAGGAGTGGACCCCAGCTTGGTTTTTCTGTGTTGAGATGTTTTAAAATTTTACTGGTTTTAAATGTTACCAAATTTTAAAGTGTCACACGGCTTACATACAGTGAATATCATTATTTTACTTAACTTTTATCGCATTTAAAAGTTTTTGCCATAATTTCACCTAAATTTTAAAAATCTATAAGTTCATTTACATAGTTTTATTTTTATAGTCATAGTTCCTATTTCTATTTTATTACGTTTGAAATATCACTCCGCATGTAAATTTATATGTTGTATATAATGGCTCAAGCGCGCTTATACCCTGTTAGTGTAGTCATACTAGCCACACCTGTGGAAGAACCGAAAGGTTCGAAAGCTTGCAAAAGTATAATAAAAGAGGCTCCTCCGCAAAACTTTAGATTCGTTATACTTTTATGCTAATTATACGGAGTTTACCTGTAGAATATAATTTTGTATCTGATATTCAAATATGATACAGCAATATTGTCATCATCATTTTCTGAATAAAAAACAACTACTTTTTTCCCAGAACCTGTCAATTTATTTTTCTTGACTAAAAATCCGAAAAATATCTTTTCCAGATTTTTCTCTATGTCCTGTTAAAACACGTTTTACATGTCCATTAGGTCAGCTGATATTACCTCCCATCACAGCTAGAGGCGCTGCTTGCGAGTGAAAGGGCAAATTTGCCACGCAATTTGCAAATAACTTGTATACATACTTGTATACTTGTGTACCTAGACCATAAATCTGTACATAGACAGGAAAAGCAAATATATTTTAATAATATAAATGAGTTTTAAAAATTGTAAAAAAAAAAAAAATGCATCGGCCGGGAATCGAACCCGGGGCGCCCGCGTGGCAGGCGAGCATTCTACCACTGAACCAAAAGCAAATGGTGACAGAATTAAGAAAGAATGCATGACGCTGATAACTGTATATATTAATTTTAAACCTAAAATTTTATTTTTTCTTTAGCTTTCTCAAAAATCTCTTTAGGTCTTTGTTTCCTGCGAGCAATATGGTGTAGTCAGTAAAGCGAAAGTTGTTTACTTTCATTCCTCCAATGGTTACAGCCATTTTTATTTTATCAAGATCAGCCAATCTCTAATGTTCAGTATAGAGGTTGAAGAGGTATGGTTATAGTATATAGCCTTGCCTCACTCCTTTTTATGTTTGAGCCAATCATGTTCCCCTATTTCATCTTAACTGTGGCTTCCTGTTTTCTATATAGTTTTCTAATCAGAACAAATAGGTGTTCTGGCACTCCAATAAGTCTCGGTGTTGTCCATAGTTAAGCGTGATTTATGCAATCAAAAGCTTTACTATAGTCAATTAAACATATATTTTCTTTATCTCTTTATGCATTTCCATTATTCATCCTATCCTAGGTTTGCTATATATATATAAATATGAAAAAACAATAGAAAAAAAAAAGAGTGGGTCAGGTGTTGATATTAAAAATAAAAAAGGCATATCCTGGGTTGGCCAAATATCAGGGAACATGCTAAATCAATGTTTAGTTGATTTCTGTTCCACCAGATGGCGCTCTGCCTTATGAAAAGCACATGTGCTCCTGGTCAGGATATGCCTTTTTGATTTTTAATATATATATTCAATATATGCTATAAATTAGAGACCTTATTTTAAACCTGATTATTCTTGTATTAATTCTCTATTTAAATGAGATTCCATTTTTTCTTTATTATTTTTAGAAATATTTTACCAGTGTGTGGATAAGTGCAGTGGCTCTGTAATTATTACATATCTTTGGTTTTACTTTTTGTGGATAGATAGAAATATTGCATTTTTCCATTCAGTTGGCAATTTTCCACACTCCCATATGTTCTGACATAGTTCTTTGATAATATTTAGAGCCTCCTCTCTCCAGCTGTTTTAGTAGCTCAATTAGAGGCGCAGGCAGGGCGAGTGAGCACCTCGGGAAAGAAAAGCACAGGAAAACGGTTAGAGAGGGCACCAAGTACAGCGCCAGGCTCCAAATAAGTCTGGCAGATGGCAAATTCACGGTGGCAGGGGTCAGTCCGTGAGCGGGCAGGTTGAGAGGAGGGCTGAAAGAAGACCGGGAGGCTGGGCGGGGTCGTGGAGTGGGCAGGGGAGGTTGAAAAGAGGTACAACTTTCAAGCTCAGAGGCACCTGGAAATTTTTTTTTGTATGGTAATTCTGCTATAGTTCCACAAGCTCTTCCACCAAATATTCCTGATATTTTTCTTGTCTGATTGGCCTTAACCCATTTTTAAAATAATTTTCTGGGTAGATATGGTGTATGAGTTTCAATAGCTACTTCTAGGCCCCATAAAAATAATTTTCTCCACATTTTAGTTTTTATGGGAAAGTTTTATTGTTATACAAAAGTGGTCAGCAACATCCACACCTCCATATTCGAAGCGTAGTCTATAATGGCAGTTGGCTTCTGAATTCGGAACCTCATCTAGTTTTTTTTTGCGACTAGCTGTGTTGAAGCTGTGTGGAATGAAGAGGCAAGAGGCAAGACCACACACTTGTCTTTTCAACAGAGTGAGAATACATTTTTCTTTCTGAAGGCAAGAGTTTACCCCACCAAAAGTATTTTCAGTGTCTGTGGCACTCTTTGTCGGTTTAACATAATGGTACCAATTAGGTAACTATGCATTCTAGAAAATTCTTCAATATGGGTGAAACTCTTCACATTTGTAAATTTTTATAATTTGGAAACTAATTTCAGCATAAGAATCTTAAAGAACTCTTGCAGTTTATGAAGAATCATCCAAAGTAGAAACCACATTGAAAAAAAAAGTGAAATAAATGCAAGCAAAATAGATAACAAATTGAGGTGAGAGGGAACAGAGAATGATTCAGAAAGATTCTCAAATGATTTCCAGGAAACGTGACATCGGTGCCAGCCTCTCCTATCACCCACCCCTTGTTTACACAGAACCACTGATAGTTGCTTGTGGCCAGGTAGCGAACCCTAAAACAAAGCCACTGACAGTGGCTTTCAGACTGGTAAGGGTTAATACTCTTTCCCCCCCCCCCACCCCACCTTTGTTAGCTTTTTCCCTTTTGCTACATCCCTGATTAAGAGATATCTCTCTATATTCCTTGCTCATTTATGAAAATCTGCATTCAGTTTACTCGGTTCTTCCAATTCTTCAAGTGATTTTTTTCTTTTAACTTTCCTTTGCTATATTAATTGGTACATTGTGGAAAAATCTGAAAATCAAGGATTTAAGTTCCCTTGCGAGGACAGAATTGAATCTTATTTCCTTTGTTTTATGTCATTCATATGCTAAAGATGATATCCATTTTTGTTGTCATTGGGCCTTTATGGTATAGGGGTAACTTTCATCTAGTATAGTGGTAGATTGTCTGGCCTCAGAGTGGCTAAAAGCTCATTATCAAGTATCCAAAAATGAGCTGGAATTCACTGTACTGTGACAGATGCTGGCTGGGAGTTAGTTTTTTTTTTCAGTGGTCTTGAGAAGAGGTTCTTGGCTTGAGAAACAAGTTTGAAGAGTGTAGATAGCTGCTCTCGAGACAGAGTAGATGCATATCTTACTAGATGATCTGATGATGTTTTTGTAAACTGAAAGTTGTCTAGGGTGAAAAAATAAAAATTTCAAGGATTTTATTATTGCAAATTGCAATACCCCCCACTGCAATACCAGTTTCAAGTTGGCTACCATCAGTGTAAATGGCTATGTCAAAGTGGAAGCTATTTTTGTCAATGACTGGAGGCCAAGAGTTTTTGAGTAATTCTGGCAGAGTTTCATGTTTGTGGGGACTGGTTGGAAAGTGAGGTATACAGGTGAGTGTATTACGATTCATTTGTGGAGGGTAGAAACTTTTGTGTTTAGCATAATTAATGATATCTAAATGATTAGAATTGCAAGATGGTGTTAAGAGATTGGGATGTTTGGGTCTTTGATATGGAATCTAATCTCGTTTTCTAATTTTACAATTTGCTTTCTGTATGGAGTTCAGTGGGAGAATTAAAATTTTTAAATATGTGTGAGAATTTAGAGAAATAAAATTAGTTTTTGAGGGGTAGGGGAAGAAGTTTGGACTTGAATTCTGAAATGTGATTTGAGCAAGATCAATAAAGTTCTCTGATGAATTTGGCTGTGCTGGCTTGAACTCTGTCAATTTTTAATAGGTTGCTTTTACTTGCATTGATTCATGCTGGAGTAGTATATTCCAATAGAGGTCTTATGATTATGAGGTATGTTGTTTGTAAGATATTGACATTTAAACCCAGTTTGAGCCTTACTTTTTTGAAAATCTGTAGCAAGGTGTAATATCTATAGAAGCATGGGCGCCTCTCCCGTCAAAATAAACGTCAAAACCTGATGCCATCTATTGACCGTCGCCGCAAACTAGCGGCCTCGGGTCGGTGACAAAGCCACAACACCAGCTTTGGCAAACTGAGAAGCGTCCACCTAGAGACCATGGTTTCAGGCTAATGGCCCTCGTCAGCCTAGGGTGGACTTTATTCCATGAGATCCACACAGGATCTAATGGGAACTTCACAATCTACCAAAGAGGTGTTTTGCTGGCAAGGTGGCTGGGCCAATTCTATGGCTATAATATAGATGGATAATTTTCCTGGAGGAAATTGATCCATAGAAGCATAGGGCGCCTCCCGTCAGAATAAACGTCAAAACCTGACGCCATCAATTTCCTTCCGGCAAATTTTCCATCTATATTCTAGCCATAGATTTGGCCCAGCCACCTTGCCAGAAAAATATCTCTTTGGTAGATTGTGAAGATTCCATGAGATCCATATGGATCTCATGGAATAAAGTCTGTCCTAGGCTGACGAGGGCCATTAGCCCGAAACCATGGTCTCTAGGTGGACGCTTCTCAGTTTGCCAAAGCTGGTGTTGTGGCTTTGTCACCAACCCGAGGCCGCTAGTTTGCGGCGACTGTCAATAGATGGCGTCAGGTTTTTATGTTTATTTTAACGGGAGAGGCGCCCTATGCTTCTATGGATCAATTTCCTCCCGGCAAATATTCCATCTATAAGGTGTAATATGTTTTTAAAGTGAGAGCAGGGTCAATTGTGAAACCAAGTTATCTGTGAGAATCTGAGGATCCAGTACCAATGGTGATTTTCAATACAGAATAGTCCCATTTCAGATTTGTTGATGTTAATAGATAAAGTTTCTGTGTTACTATGTAGTTTTTCATTGCCTCACATATGGGAGAGGTTGTTTTGGAGACCCATGTGATTATGTCATCTGCACAAAGGACAATTTTAGCTGGTGCTTTGTGTGATGGTGCATTAATTATTTAAGTAAATATTGAAGAAAATGGGGCATAGGGTCACCTCTTGGGGTAAGCTTTGGTGAAGGCAAACAGTTTGTGAAATTTTATTTAAATTGATCTGTATGCTGTATTTTTTTGGATAGAAAGTTACTGATCCAAACCAGAGAGAGAGAGAGAGAGAGTATGCTTCCTTCTATCCCAAGTTAGTCAAGTTTGAGAATCAATGTTTCTTTCCCAGACACTCTCAAAAAGGCTTGATAGAGGTTGAAGGTTGAAATATTTGATTGAATTTGCTTATGGTGGTAGTTTTTCCAAACCAATTTGTAACATTAAAATAAAGTTGTCCAGGCTTTGGTATTTTAACACTTTGAGTACAGATAATTCCGCAGTCGCATGATTCACTGGGCTGTATGAAAATTGAGTTGTTTTTTAAAAAATTTTGATTAAAAAAATTTAAAAATCATAAAATAGGGTTTTTATTTTTTAAAATGTTGCTTAACTTTTTTATTGAGATCGTACTAAATACAAATTAACTCCAAGTACTATATAGACATAAACACAAGGTAATAAGACCAAATCCAAATAAATGAATAGTGTGTGTTCTTGTATAATACACACTACACACTATTTATTTGGATTTGGTCTTATTACCTTGTGTTTATAATCTATAATCCAAATTGTGCCTTATCTACTATATAGACAGTAAGTAGAGAGTTTTTTTTTTTTTTGCTTATCCCTAGTACACGTGGTACAGGCCATGATAATCATGGTGGGTAGTTAGCGACTGCTTTTTTACTGTAAGCGCACCACATGTCTACACATGTGAAAGCAGTTCGACTTTGCACTTACAAATGTGCCAGAGCCCCGTTTGGTTACTTGCACTCGCTGGTGGGGTTGGACTTTTGCAAGAATCGGGGGGCCATTGGAGTATTTTTTTTTCTTTAAACAGAAAAAAGTGTCCAATGCGGGGATCGAACCCGGGTCGTAGTGGTCGTAAACCAAACGGTTTAACCAGCCTTTCACCGACCCCCGTAAGTAGAGAGTAAATAGTAAAATAAAAATTTGAAACTATTATAGATGCATATGATTCTTTTTTTTTTTAATTAAACAATTTCTACTTCCCTTATTGCAATGGAAAAATAAATAGGAGGGCCTGGCTCATCTGAGGTGAACCCTCCCAGCGGTTTCGCCAGCTTGATCTACAAATATATATACAAATATAAGGTAAAATAAAAGGTAAATATTATCAGATAAGCTATTTTTACATTTCTATAATATTTATTTTAAAATAAAACGTTAAAAATTACTTCCAAAATTAATGAAGCAGCCTTCATACAAAGAGAGGCACTTGACATCAATTATATACTCTATATCATCTAATAAAATTTCATATTTTAAGTAAAATTGAGTGGTAAATGTACTAGGTACAGGTTTCATCTAAAAAATGCGATAAGAAAGTGATAAAAAAGCATGCGAACAAAGAAAAATGAACAAACAAGGAAGAAAGGCAGGGAATAGGAGCTGCTGGAATGTCAGTCTCACATGACATTTTACAGGCACATTGGGTTCGTTGACATCCCCCCCCCAACCCACTGATAGATAAGCAAGAATGTATGGGACAATATCCCGGTGGACACGAATTCGGGTTGGCCACTGATGATTTTATATTTAATTTTGAAAACCAAGGATGCAAATTCGTGTTCTTTGAACTTGATACAAAATCGGCAAGGACACAAATTCACGTCCCTGAGTTGAAAGTGTTAGAAAAGTGTTTTGTCTTTGGAGAAATGTTCATCTTTCATTTTGTATAATAGCTTAGTTGCAGCATGAGAAGACCAACAGAAAATTTTCCAATTCTCAAGTTTTTTCAATGAAGTAGAAATAATTCTATTCACGCAAGAAATACTTTGAGGACTTTGAAAAAAATAAATAAGGTAATGCCTTACCCCCAAATGGAGGTCATCTGACAAAGACTGTGGGAAAACCCCTTTTGACAATCTCAACCAGGTATATATATATCTGGGTTGCCCAATTATTTCACTTAACTCATATTGGTTGTTCCATTAAAGTAAACAGAACTTAATCATATTAAAAGAAGTATGGAGTAGCAAGAATGCTATGTAAATACAGAGAGAGAGAGAAGTAGCTTCGCAAGATATTATTCCTAAATTAAAAAGTTTCAGAGGGGCATCATTCATCTGAAAACAGTAGAGTGGTTAAAGCTCCATGTGGCTCATTGCATCAATTTGAAAAAAAATTACCCTACAACAGTATTTGGAGCAGTGACGCCATTATGGTTCTCATGGACGTTAAACCATCTTAGGATGCTCTAGAAGGGTGTAAATTAGAGAGGATTACAGGATCATGTTAGCACATTCAGATCTCATAAAGACCCAATTCACAATACAGGTTTATATTGGGGTTCCAATGTGTTCAAGAACCATTTCAGGAAACACTTTGCAGTGGGGAATCTGTGATCTCAGAATCCTTTTGTGACTTGCTATTAACATACCGACACAGTATATATATATTTTTAAAGTGATACCAAGCCCAATCATCTTGGAATACCACTGAATATTAAACAATGTTTTTTAGTAATGAATTCTTTGTGTTGAGATCAGATGATGACCAGATCCAGATTTGAGAAATTCCAGGAAATACACGCAATTTCCACTTTCAATGTGGAATACCTCATTTTATGAACTGCAGACATCATGGTTTGGGGTGCCATCATCTACTATAGCCAGATTTCCTATTTTCTTATGTGGCACTATGACATTATATACATTATGACATATATGACATTATATGAACTTGTGCACTCTCCCCCATCATCGATGTAAAGTGTAAGGATCATTCGAGCATTATTAATAATTACAGTAATACACATTGATCTGCATTAAGTTGGGAAAATTTGTTTTTCTAAGAAGGATTTAAACTTCTTATTCCAATTCCTGGATCATTACTTCAGTCCATATAAAATATTTTGTAGTTTAAAGACAAGATTGTGCCTTTGAGAGAAACGTTCTGGTTGTCCAAGTATGACTTTTCATCTAGGTCACCATATAAAAATTCAGTCTTGACACCGAATTGTTCTAAGAATATTTTCTCTGATGCAGCATTAGCTAGTAAGGCTCGAAGTGAGTAATATCTGATCACAGAACTGAAGGTGTCGAAATAGTCCATGTTCTTCCTTTGTGTGTTACCCTTAGCTACAAGTCTAGCTTTAAATTGAGGAACTGTTGAGTTGGGGTGGGATTTCAGCTTATAATCCATTTACTTCCTATTGGCTTATATCTGTCTGGTGGGGTTTTGAGTGACCATGTGTTTTTAGATTCTAAACATTTATTTCCTATTCCATCGCATCCTACCATTTTTCAGCATTTGGACCTTCAATAACTTCTTTTTAACTTGAAGGCTCAACGACAAAAATGTAGTTACAAGAATCTGCCTTCTTTTTAGATCTAGTTATCATCGGATGGAATGGAGGTTCAGGAATTGAATATTTTTGCTCGGCCAGTGATTCATTGTCAGTCGGTGATTCAATCTTGATCGGTGTTGGCACCGGGCAAAGGTAAATTTTAGCTGGGATGAAATTTTCTTTTGCTCCCTCTGGTTTGGGTATTTGCTGTTCTGTTTTGTTGATTGTAACATCTTTAGAGATGGCATTTTTTGTAGAAGGGTTAAAAAGTTGAAAGTTAGTGCTTGTTTTATAATACCCAAAGAAAATCATATTTTGTGATTTCTTTTCCCACATTTCCTTCTATGCTTTTTAGGTGTATGCAGCCATGCTTCACAGTCAAAATCCTAAGATTATACAAACTTGCTTTTCTTCCAAAAAATAATTCGTAGGGTGTGGTATTGAGATCCTTTTTAGTCAATGTTCGGCTCAAAATGAAGGCCGCAGTGTTGCAAGCTTCTGCCCAAAGTTCCTCAAGAAGATTTTAAGCATAGAGAATTGATCGAGCTGCTTCTACAATAGTTCTATTGTCTCGTTCTATGCGCCCTACCTGTTCATGAACATATGGAGCTGACAATTCAAGAACTATCCTGAACCTTCTGCAAATGTTCGAAAATCTTTGCTGATATATTCTAGTACATTATATGATCACTTTAATCTTATTTCCTGTTTGATTATAACTGAATCTAGTAAAGTTTTCAAATTAAGTAAAATATTGGATTAATGCCTAATGAAATCTATATGGCAAAAGCCACTGGGATAATCCTTGAATAAGATGAAATAAAATGATCCCCCTCCCCTTATTAATTGTGCTGGCAATAGAGATGCAGATATTACTTAGAATGAATTCACTGGACTTGTACTCTCTTGTCTCAGACAGACGATTAGGCCTTTTCTTCTTGACAACCATGACAGAATAAGTCGTCCTCTTTTATATCCTCGGGTTGCAGTCCGTTAATCAGTTTTTCTTGGCCATTTCTTGAATAGTGGGAAGTCAGATGTGTGTTAGTTATTCGTGCCGCAGTTGGAGATTGTTGATCTTTGCAGAATATCCTTGGGAAGATGAAGTAATTCGGAACAGCATCTTGTAGAGCCCGTCTTGGTGTCGTCCAACTGCTTTTTCTGAGTAGATGCACAGCTCATCCTTTTTGATGGCTACTCTGTATCCTTTTTCAGTGCCCACTCCTAGGCATAAAATTTTTTCTTAGCTTAGATGAGTAAAGAACATTCTCCTGATAGTTTTTAAATTCTATTCTCCAATAACCTTGAAAGGATCTCTATCTTTCTACAATTAATTCTTCCTACAAAAATTCAACAAAACTCCAAAATAAGATTCTCTGAGGGAATTGATGCTATTCAGAAAATGTGAAAACAAATATGACAAGGAGCTATGGTCATGTAGAAAATTAAGAAAGACAAACTTTATGATGATATAGAAATTTTTTTAAGCCAAAAGAAAATCCACATTAATTGAATACTAGAGAGGCAATGAGGAAAGTTTACAGAGTAGAAAATATAAATAGCAAAATCAATAATCTGTTAATAAAAATAATACTTTGCTACAATATTAAGGAATGTTTCTGATTTTTTTTCACAAATTTAAGGGATGAAATCGATAGAAAAGGAGGGGGGACCATTTTGAAGATAATAAAATTAAAATTTTCTTAAAGCATTGTCTCCCGATATCATTTTGCCTATTCAAAATCAGCTATTTTATTTGCTCTATTCAAAGTTAAATTGAAAATAATATATTAGAAGAGTGAGATTTTTACCTAATTATGGGAAAATATGCCCTCTAGCAAGACTAGGATGAAGCCCAGTAAATTGTGTCTAATGTGATATCAATACAAATAACCTTGTAAATTCGACACTTACAATAATTTGATCAATATTTCATGTCCTGACCTCCAGCCTATCGAATAACCAGCATTGATTCAACCAAGTGAAAATTCAACACCATTGATTTTTTTAAAACCTTTTTTAAAAGTCAAATTTCGGCATTAGGTATAATTCTTGTCAAATACAAATGTATTGCTAAAATAATACTTTGGTACATGAGGCACATCAACTGTAGTTAGCAAAAGCATACACTGCTTAAAAGTGTTACCATGCATCACAAATATTGGTACTGTCACGCAAGAATTTTTTTTCCTCTTGGACAATTTAGACCTAACTTAAGCGGCCGCTAGTCACCGTCATAAACAAGTTGCGGGAGTATAATATTCATGTTCCAAAAGAGCTAGGACACATTGTAATTTAAAGTGTGATCAAAGTAAAAATATGGTAACTGGATAATAGAGAAAAAGTATATCAAATATGCATTAAAGCTAACAAGAAAATCTATTAGTTCAAAAGAGTAGTACTTTGGTACTGACCTAGAACCTGTAACATATGACACGAGAAGGGATGTGTGCACGCGTTCTTTGATGGATATACAGATTTCTGCCTTGTTTATGTTTTTGGAACCCCATTTAAAGTAGTGGATTATATACAAAAAGTGAAGTGTAACATCTAGCAAACACCCAAGTTTCCAAGCTAAATGCAACAAAGGAAATGTCAATAGTAAATTAAGAATCTGAAATGAAGGGGATTTGCCAGAACCTCCCAACAATACCTTTTTCTCCACGCCTTAATGGAAAGGCTTACTCTTTCTTTGATCCGAATAAAGTAATAAAAATGGATAAATATGTGTAGCCCAACCACTCAAATAAGTATTTTACATAGCACTTTGCCATACATAATGCTCTCTAGAGTGGTTAGCCTATGCCCATTCAGTCATAAACATATATATTCAGTTTATTCAGCCTCTCTCTCTTTGGGGGGTTTCCTCCCATGTCTTTTATATTTAATAAAAAATTATACCTAGCAGGGGTATCGAGCCCACAATCACCAATTTAAAAAGCTGATGCCTTACTTAGGCCTCAGAAGTAAGGTTATCAATATTTTATATTATCATATCTTATTTTATCTCTTGTTCTCAGAATATATATAAAGATAAAACAAGTTAACATAAAGAAAATTAAAGTGAATACTTGCTGTGCAATTATTCTTCGTATTAAATGGAAGAAAGAATTCACCTAAATCCCTACATTTGAGCTCTCCAGGCTCACCCTGAATTTTATAAGGTTTTTTTTTCAGATGAATCGAAAAAAAGAATGTCTTTGCCTGGCCACCCTGCTTACTTACTTACTTCAGGTATTGATTTCACTTTGTGGATTCCAGGTGCCCCAGGAAGTCACATTCTTTACAGTGTGCAATCTTCTGAACCCACCATGGCTACAGCAAGACCTCAGGATCCCCATCCTGAGATTCGAATTATAAAATACTTTCGAACCACTTCTTACTTAGATATTCCTCATGATGATATGCCCGAAACCTTCAAGTCTGAACTCATAGATTTTATAGATTACAATGGAGTCTTCAAGGCGAGGAGGAGGAGCTATTGGTGTGCCTACGAAACGAATGGAGAAATCAAAGTCCACAAATTATCAGAACAACTGTCCGAGAGAGTTCACGCCTCCTGGGAGGACATAAAGAAATGTGAGGAGATGGAGGCTCCCCGAGATCTGGAACTCCGAGAGACGACGTCATATGCAAGTCGGCACTTCCCAGAAGGGTTTGAAGAATTCCTTCAGTCGGACAGTATTCCTGATGTGATTTCTCGCGACGATGGTAAGTGTGGACTTCTCATAAAACATATCTGATTTATAGAAAATAAATTATTATGGCAGGTTAGATATATATATATAGCTCATTATACATTTATATATAACCTTAACCTTTCTTTTTATCCATTTCCAACACTTCAGTGACCCACTGTCACCATTGTCAAGAAAGCCAATCCTATATTGTTTATTTCTTGCTCCCTATGAAGATACTGAGAAACATGTAGAGCGTGTGCTGCCTGGCGATATTTGAAAACAATGAAAATATAAACAAGAGTTTAAAAACCGATAAACAATGTGAGAGATATTTACAAAAAGGTGAAAACTAAAGTGATGGTTGGTATGCTATTTTAAAGATTTGTTGATAATTTCCTTTTTCAATCTATTTAAATTTCATCTATTTTATATATTAGGTATTAATATTCATTTGGCATATAACTTTTCCTATTTAGAAAATTTATGCTAGTTTTTTCAGACTCCCAGCTCTCTAAAAATAAGTCCTTTTATTTTGTGATACCCCTATATAATATGTGCTCTTTCCCAGTCGATGTTATGATCTTGATCGAATATACCTATGTTTGTAAGATTCCTAGTGCCTTTCAGATACTGTTTGTGTTTATTTATTCTATCCTCTAAATTGTATTTTGTTCACCTTATGTATATTTGTCACAATTTTGACATTCTATTCTGTATACAAAATCTTCCATTATATTATTTGATCCAGGTCTTTTTATTATTTGGGTTCTTGTTTCTATGTCTCTAGGTCTGTTAAGAGTGTTGTAGACCATAAACCCCTTTCTATTAAAAATTATTTCGATTTTGCATCTATTGTTTCAATATAGGGCATAACCATTCTTTTTCTCTGATGTCCATTTTTTTTATAAGGCTATATTGTTTTCTCTTTCTTTTATCCATCTTTCCATTTTAATGTATGGAAATTTGTTTTATTCTAGTTCTTTTTTTAACTTCTAATTTTTCTTTTAAACACTTTTATCTGTTCATATACGAGGGCCATCCAATAAATAAGTTTCCCAATTTTTTTTCTGCGAATGAAAGGTTGTAAAAATTAGTTATTGTAAGAAATGGTCACTAGGATTTGTTGGAAGCGCGTGACCTTCAAAATCACGTTACTCGTATGCGCAAGTCCGTAGCACTTCAGTTTCCATGGAGCTACCACTGGTGAACGTGTCCACTTGCGAACTCCGTTCTGTAATTCATTTTTTCACGGCATTTTTAGTGTCAGTGTATGGTGAAGGATGTATGAGCATCCGAATGGTTCGCCGATGGCGTTCATGGTTCTTGGAAGGACAGCAAAACGTGCATGATGACGAGCGAAGCGGCAGGCCCGTTACTGCTACTGACAATGCAGCCGTTGCTGCTGTTCGGAATGTGGTGGAACCAGATCGCCACGTCACCATTGACGAAATAATGATTCGACTGCCTCCTGGAATCGAAATTGGACGCTCTTCGATTGGAACAATCATGTCAGATGTTTTGAATTTTCGCAAAGTCTGCGCAAGATGGGTCCCGCGTTTGCTCTCGGAAAATCACAAGCAACAACGGATGGAGGCAGCCCGAGCTTTCCTGGAAATGCATCGAAGAGAGGGAGATCAACTGTTTTCCCGTATTGTCACTGGAGATGAAAGCTGGGTGCATCATTCAACTCCAGAAACAAAACGACAAAGCATGGTGTGGAAGAAGCCTGAGGAAAGTGCACAAAAAAGGCGAAGGTCACAATCTCTGCAGGCAAAGTTATGGCTATCGTCATTTAAGACTGTAAGGGTGTTTTATTGGTTGACTACCTGCCCCCAAACACTACGGTTAACGCTGCGAGGTACTGCGAAGTCCTCACTAAACTCAGAGCTGCAATAAAACGGAAACGTCCTGGACTTTTGTCTCGAAAAGTGTTACTCGTCCATGAAAATGCTCGCCCTCATGCAGCTCGAATGACCCAAACGTTGTTGTAAAACTTCAAATGGGAAATTTTCACACATCCACCTTATTCTCCCGGTTCTTGCCCCAAGCGACTTCCATCTTTTTCCAGCACTCAAGTTGCACCTTGGAGGCAAGCACTTTGCGAATGATGACGAAGTGCAGGCGGAGGCGAACCACTGGCTACGAAGACAGGACACAGCTTGGTACAACAGTGGTATCAAAAAATTGCTACAACGGTACCAAAATGTTTGGACAGAAATGGTGATTATGTAGAGAAGTAGTCTATGAGTTGTGTAATGAAAATAAAATAACTGCATAATTGTAAATAATGTTGTTTATTTGTTCAAAAAATAGGGAAACTTATTTATTGGATGGCCCTCGTAGATATAGATCTGTCCACCAATGCATTCTCCACCTTTTACTGCTGAAAAGATAGCAAATAAATAAATTTGATTTTTGATACATACATCTGTTATATTCCTATAGACCATTATTCATTTCAAGCTATCCTTTGGAGTGCCTTCTATGTCCAAAATATTGGATTCAGACTGTTTATGAAATTAAAGAGCTCATTTTTGCAGCACATAAATTATCATCCACATATTGGATCCAAAAAAATGTCTTTTTTTTAATCTTCAATATGAATTTTACTTTCTAGCCAGACCATAACAATATGCCACATACATGCTAGATGGACATTCCATTGGTGTTCCCTTCTTCATTTTATAATATTTGTCCTCTGCTTTATATATATATATAAAGTATGAATTCTCTAGATATTTGCTTATCGTTTGCTCAAGTGATTTCAATGGAATTTGCTTAAAATTTCTCCCATTAACATTGCCTTCAATAAACTCATTTGCTGATAAGGCACAATTTGGATTATAGATTAAAAACACAAGGTAAATAAGACCAAGTCCAAAAAAATGAATAGTGTTCAGCACTTTTGTCTGAAGATGGTAACAACACTGTTACAGAAACATCACACACTATTTATTTATTTATTTGAATTTGGTCTTATTACCTTGTGTCCTTATTTTCTGTTTTTGCTTTTTACATTGGTATGCTTGTGAAAAGCGAGATTACATCATATGTCACTAGAATGTCAGATTCCATTATTGTCAATCATCTTATCTTTTCTAATACTCCTCATCTCTGTTTTTAAATTCATATTTGCATTTAAAATTAATTTTCTTCTTGCATTATTTGAATCAGTTTGCTATTTTTCATGTTATAGTTTTTATGATTGAGGTTATTGGTCTGAGTGGAGTTTCATCTTTATGGATTTTTGGGACACCTCTTATGAAAGGAGATTCAGGATTTTTTTTTTCTAAAAGTGCTTCCCTTTTGTCTTTTTATCTCTACAAGAGGTATTATTTTATTACAAGAGGTATCTTATATATTACCCTTTTGAAAAGCTCTGCTGGATCTCCATTAAAAAGCATGTTTCCTCATTTTTCAGAATATTATCTATTTTACTTTGGTATTCTTCTTTACCCATTGTTTATATTTCATTTTTCCAAATATTAATGCTCAGCACGTGCTCTCATGTTTCTCAGTATCTTCATAAAGAGACAAGAAATAAGCAATGAAGGATTGGTTTCCTTGTCAAGGGTGACAGTGGGTCACTGAAACGTAGGAAACAATTAAAAAGAAAGATCTAAATGAGTTTTTATTCTTATATATCTGTCTTATTTTTTCATATCTTTATATAAAAAAGGCCATACCTGAATCTGTAAAGATAAAAAAATGCACATTATGCAATAAATTGATAAAGAGGAACCAAGCAACCTCTCAAAATATTTTGAGAAAAAGATTGTTTTTTTATTCTTTACAGATCCAGATACGCCCTTTTTATATATAAAATTATTTAATAGATCGCCTTTTGACTCAAGAAATATCATATCTTTGTTCTTCTCTCTCCTTTATATCTTTGAATGCTGTTTTATATAACACTGGTTGTTCTCTTGTATTTTGTTTCATTGGTTTCTCCCTGTCTTTTATATTTTTTTTCTTTACAGATCCAAGTACGCCCTTTTTATATATAAAATTATTTAATAGATCGCCTTTTGACTCAAACAATTTTATATCTTTGTTAAACACAAGGTTATAAGACCAAATCCAAACAAATAAACAGTGTGTGACCTTTCAATAACAGTGTTGTTACCATCTCCAGACTAAAGTACTGATGCGGTAATAACGCTGTTACCGAAACATCACACACTGTTTATTTGTTTGGATTTGGTCTTATTACATTCAGTACTTTTGTCTGGAGATGGTAACAACGCTGTTACTGAAAGGTCCCACACTGTTTATTTGTTTGGATTTGGTCTTATTACCTTGTGTTTATAATCTATAATCCAAATTGTGCCTTATCATTTATATCTTTGTTGTTATCTCTCCTTTATATCTTTGAATGCTGTTTTATATAACGCTGATTGTTCTCTTATATTCTGTTTCATTGGCTTCTCCCTGTCTTCTACATCTTTGGTTGCTCATATATATTTGGTTGTTCTCTTGTATTCAGTATATTTTGTTGTACTCTTGCCTGCTGTACCTTTGGTTGTCTTCTTGTCTCCTGTATTTTGGTTGCTATCTGTCTTTTATATTTTTAGTTGCTCTCATATATCTTTGGTTTCAGCTTTATATTAATCTTCAGTTGTCCTCTTGTATTCTGTATCTTTTGTTGTTCACTTGTCTTCTGTCTGTCTCTTTTCTTCTGTATCTTTGGTTTCTATCTGTCCCTTTCATTTTTGGCTTCTCTCATAAATCTTTCATTTCTATTTTATATAGTTTTGGTTGTCTCTTGTCTTCTCTATCTTTGGTTTCTATCTGTTCTTTTTTTCTTTTGTTGCTCTAAGTCTTATATATATATTTTTGCTATACACACCAGTATATATGTATATATATATTTTAAAAAAATGCATATCTTGGCCGCTCACATGAGCATTTTAAATTGAGGAGTGCCTTTTAATGGAACAAAAATATTTGGCAGTCAGGATATGTATTTTATTGTTTTTAATATCAGCCCCTGACCTTTTTTCTACATTTACTCTCTATTGAGGTGAGGATAAATAAGGCATAAGTAAGTTTTGGATGATGAATTTATTATAAAGAGGGTATTAATAGGGAAAGAGTTTTAAAAATAGATTCTAAACAAAGGGTGTTTGCTCCCTAAGGTGGCTGGCCTACCTCCCTGTCTGGATCACAAAATGTCCAGCTGCCCACGAACTTCCGCACATATACCTCGTGGACACCCTCCTTCATGGAACTCAGCAATGACTGAAAGGCATCCCATGTCGAAGCTCCCTGGCTAGGTATTGTGTCGAGCTACTTGTCAGAGAGTAGTGAGAGAAAGAAATATGCTTACTTATAAGTCTTTGGTTGATCTCTGCCATATATATCATTTGTTGTGATCCCTATTTTATATGCTATTACTGTATTATATGTGCCATATATATCATTTGTTGTGTTCTCCTTATTGTATATGTCATTACTGTATTATATGTCTTTAGTTGATCGCTGCCATATATCATTTGTTGTTTTCTCTATTTTCTATGTCATTATTGTATTATATGTCTTTGGTTGATCTCTGCCATATATATCATTTGTTGTGTTCTTCCTATTGTATATGTCATTACTGTATTATATGTCTTTAGTTGATCGCTGCCATATATCATTTGTTGTTTTCTCTATTTTCTGTCATTACTGTATTATATGTCTTTGGTTGATCTCTGCCATATATATCATTTGTTGTGTTCTTCCTATTGTATATGTCATTACTGTATTATGTGTTTAGTTGATCGCTGCCATATATCATTTGTTGTTTTCTCTATTTTCTGTCATTACTGTATTATATGTCTTTGGTTGATCTCTGCCATATATATCATTTGTTGTGTTCTTCCTATTGTATATGTCATTACTGTATTATATGTCTTTAGTTGATCGCTGCCATATATCATTTGTTGTTTTCTCTATTTTCTATGTCATTATTGTATTATATGTCTTTGGTTGATCTCTGCCATATATATCATTTGTTGTGTTCTCCCTATTGTATATGTCATTACTGTATTATATGTCTTTAGTTGATCGCTGCCATATATCATTTGTTGTTTTCTCTATTTTCTATGTCATTATTGTATTATATGTCTTTGGTTGATCTCTGCCATATATATCATTTGTTGTGTTCTTCCTATTGTATATGTCATTACTGTATTATGTCTTTAGTTGATCGCTGCCATATATCATTTGTTGTTTTCTCTATTTTCTGTCATTACTGTATTATATGTCTTTGGTTGATCTCTGCCATATATATCATTTGTTGTGTTCTTCCTATTGTATATGTCATTACTGTATTATGTCTTTAGTTGATCGCTGCCATATATCATTTGTTGTTTTCTCTATTTTCTGTCATTACTGTATTATATGTATTTGGTTGATCTCTGCCATATATATCATTTGTTGTGTTCTTCCTATAGTATATGTCATTACTGTATTATGTCTTTAGTTGATCACTGCCATATATCATTTGTTGTTTTCTCTATTTTCTGTCATTACTGTATTATGTCTTTGGTTGATCTCTGCCATATATCATTTGTTGTGTTCTTCCTATTGTATATGTCATTACTGTATTATATGTCTTTAGTTGATCGCTGCCATATATCATTTGTTGTTTTCTCTATTTTCTGTCATTACTGTATTATATGTATTTGGTTGATCTCTGCCATATATATCATTTGTTGTGTTCTTCCTATTGTATATGTCATTACTGTATTATGTCTTTAGTTGATCGCTGCCATATATCATTTGTTGTTTTCTCTATTTTCTGTCATTACTGTATTATATGTATTTGGTTGATCTCTGCCATATATATTATTTGTTGTGCTCCCTATTTTATGTCATTACTGTCTTATGTCTTTGGCTTCTGTGTCTACAAATACGTTTGTAGTTATCCCTATATGGAACACAATATTCTATCCTAAATTTAAACACTTCTATGCAATTCATGGGTTATCTAATAAGGTTCCAGCGTGATTACACAACATTTTGTATTTTAAGCAAAATTGAACTTCTATTAATGTATTATTGTGATTTAAATCGAAACATACATTTTTATCAAAATATAATTTTATTTATAAGTTTTTGATAAAAACTTTTAAACTCTCTTTTAAATTGAAAGGATTATCATCAAATAACAGAAAATTTGTAATGTTACATATTTTAAATAATTGGCCTTTTTTAAAATTCCTTTCTATACAAATCATAAATACTATTTAAATTGACATTGTATTTTGGATCTTTAAAAATGTATATACAGAATAGTTGGAGCCACATTTTGTACTTTTCTATTTATTAGATTGCTAACATTTATTAAGCAGAGATTTTTTCTTGAGAGGAACTTTGCTTTTATACATTCACAAACTGGAAAAAAACGAGCTTGTTTAGTTATATAAATTTTGTAACATTTTTTCAAAATATATGAAGCTTATGTATATATGCATGTACCAAAAGTGGCACCTCATCCTTTAAATTTTTGCACATGAATACCATCCTCTTGCACTTTTATGTTATATATATTGTATAATTTTTAAAAATATTTTATTTCTATTTTTTTAATCTTTAACATTTTAACCATTATTTTGAAAGATAATTTTATTATTTTAATGTTTTTCATTTAGTTCTTAAAAATAATGTAAACATTATAAATAATTGTCTTTTTTATCATTTAGGACAATATAGAATTTACTTTGCAAATTATATATTAACTATGAGATATTTTAATGCCTATTTTACTCTATATAGATATAAAATAAAAGGACTTAAAAGTGCGAATGTTTCTTTTATACATAAAACGAACTTCTACTGTCCTTACTGCGATGAAAAAATATATTGGGAGGGCTTGGCTCATCAGTGGTGAACCCTCCCAGCGGTTTCGCCAATTTAATCCACCAGACCGCTTCTCAGAGCTCTAATACTGTATTGGATCATTCTGCTTTTATATGCTACACTGAAGAATGGAATCTTAGAAATGGTTTTCAAGTAAACTATGGACATAAGCTTATAGGACAGTAGAAGTTCGTTTTATGTATAAAAGAAACATTCGCGCTTTTAAGTCCTTTTATTTTATATGTATAGATGGCGCGTTATTGCCTTGTGTTAATTTACTCTATATAGAGTTAAAAAAAAAACTACTTACTAATATAATATTCTCAATTTTTTACCAAACAACTGCACTTAATAAGCTTACAAAAATAATCAATTCCTTCTTTTGGCAAATATAGTAAAATATATATAATATAAAACTACACGATTTTCATCTTATCTATTCAAAGAACTCGGACTCTGCTTAAATAAATAAGCCACAGCACCAGCTTAATAAATTTGGACATTTTCGGCTTCAATGAGGGCCATAGCCTGAAAGTATGATATTGAAGTTGCTTTTTGCTCGAATTCCCCAAAACTAGAGTTACGATACACCATCAGATCTGGATCTGCGTACTTTTAAAAGAGATTCTCAATAAATATGTTGTTTAAGGCATATTTAAAAGGAGAGGTGCCCCTTTTTTATTCAAATAAATGAAACTAAAGTTATTAGCCTTTTATAATGCAGAATTATCAAATAGTGTTTGAGATCCTTATGAACTGTTTATTTAAGGTTTTAAGTTTTTTGTACAAGTCAGTGCCTCACAGCATTGATACGCTAGTCACACTACACTGTATATAATGAACATATAAAAAGTACAATTTCATAAGTATATTTCCCATTTTCAGAGTATTTTTTGTATAAAATTATAAATGAAGCATACATATATATTTATATAAATAAGAAACTATATATTGGCTTTTACTAGTTTTAACATCAAAATTAATATTTTTAAAAGCCAAATGTTTTTCCTCTTCAGACGACACCTTTGTAAATATGATACACGTTCATCCTTGTGCTATTTGGAAAGGAGGCAGACGTTTCTTAGTTATGATCTGTGAATATTAGAAATAAAACTATTCAGAAATATATTTTTTATTTAGAGTACTTTTTTCTGTAATGAAAAAATATTGGGAGAACCTGGTTTATGAGTGGAGAACCTCCAGTGGTTTTGCTAGTTTAATCAGCCATGCCACTCTAACATTGTATTGATCTATTCTGCTAACAGATCCTGTGTACTCGAAAAGAATTCTTGGTTGAGGTATTTAATAAAACCATGGACACTGTGGGAGGACAATGGAATATATATAAATACTGTAAATAGTCAAGAAAACCTCTTAAGGGCTTAAGCATCTCAAGCATATATAAGCTGAATATATAAGCATCCCAAGCATATATAAGCAGAATGGTCCAATACAATTATATAGCATTATGGTTGGTTGTTACACTATCGAAACAGCTGGGAGGGTTCACCACTGTTGAACCAGGTCTCCTCCTCCCAATATTATTTCATCACAGTAAGGACAGTTGAAAGTTTGTTTCGTTTTGAAAAAAATAATATTCTCTGTGCAAATGGTTCAATTTCTTAGACATATAGCGAGCTAATACTTCATGTTGAATTATTCTTCGAAATTGATGACAAGCCTGGGGGATAGCAGTTTTCTGTTTTTGATCTGAATGGTATGATTTCAACTCTGCAACACTTTATCCTCTTCCATTCAGCATGACACTCTCCATGTTTACAATGTTTTCTGAAATGGAAGAAGATTCATCTTTTAAAAATATAAGATAATAAAAATATAGAGTAAAATTTCCTAAAAAAATACTTTTATTTTGTTTTAAAGATGGGCTTATTTAGAGAATACATAAGTCCCTCGAAATATGAAAAATAAAATAATATAATTTTTTAATACCATATTTGAAATACAATTATTATGATTGCTCCATAATCAGAAATATTTATGTATGCTTATATATATACTTTTATGTATTCATAAAAATTATGTAATTAACATCAAAAGTTGGAAAAAAAACTAATTTACTATTTTAAAATATGCCAAATATTCATTGTATTTATATTTAACATATTATTATATATATATATCTTATGAACAAAATGTAACTCCATCAATGTTCACATTCCAAAAGGTTACTTCTTAGTTATGGAGACAATTCGATATTTCATTTATGTGGAGAGCACTACTTAAAGGTGATATTTTTCAAGGACATGGCTCCATCTAGCATTCATTTCAGGCCTCATATTTAGAACAAAGGGTAAGCATTGGATTCCCTTCACGTGGGAAGAACTACTTCAAGGGCACATTAAGGACATGGCTCTATCCAGAATTTATTTGACACCTCATCTTTGGAACAAAGGATTGGCATCGGGTTCTTTTCATGTGGAGAGAATTACTTCAAGGGCACATTAAGAACATGTGACTCTATCCAGTATTTATTTGAGGCCTCATCTTTGGAACAAAGGATTGGCATCGAGTTCCCTTCATGTGGAGAGAATTACTTCAAGGGCACATTAAGGACATGGCTCTTTCCAGTATTTATTTCAGGCCGCATCTTTGGGACAAAGAGTTCGACATCAAGTTCCTTTCATTGAAATCAGCGACATTGTCTGAAATTCATTTTAAAGCAGCCAGATATTCTGTATGGAGATTTCCTAAAATATTTTGAGATTGAAGACAAGAGGTGCCACTTTTGATACATATAAACTTATAATTTGGAAGAAAACTGATATTATAAATTTCTTGTTTGGTTTCAAATAAGTGGTAGTATAGAGTGTGTGTGCTATGTATCAGTGGTATTTTAAAATTAGATTCCATTGCACCCATTTTAGGAGAGTTTGTTTTAGATGAAGTATGTCCCCCATATCTGTGAATTGTGTGTGTGTGTGTGTGTAACCTTCTGACATTATCAAATCTATTCCTATTAATAAACAATATGCAATCTTTGTATATAAAATATTTTAATCTCTGTCTTTAATTTACACTTTCAAACAAATTCTTTAATAAAAACCCTAATTTTGATTCTATTTTGTTTATCTTTTCTTTTTATAAATATTATTGCTGTTAATAGAATGTTTTCGGTATTTCAAACATTTTGTGACCTTATTTATATTCTAAAATATTGTAAATAAACACCTTTTAAAATAACTCAACTATGTTTCTGTAATTTAAACATGTTTTACCATTTATATAATTCCATTTTAATCAAATCTTACTATATTGTGTACTAGTTTACTGAATTTTAAAAGCATTAGAACATTATTTGCAACTTGTTGCAGTCAACTGTAAATATATAGCATTTTCTATATATCCGAGTGTTTTGTAAACCAGAATAAAAACTGGGGGAAAAAGTAAATGTGTTTTTCAGGATATATTCTATTTAACTTTTCGATGTTATTATGAATCACACAGTAAAAAATACTAATCCAAAGAAGTATTCTCTTTAAGAATGTTTTATACATATTAGGATTTGGTTTTATTACTTGGAATTCTTATACATATCCTTTTATTCTTACCCTCCCATTGTGTGTGATGTTATAGCATATGATGAAGATATAATAAAGTGTGTTGCTGTCTGAATTTGTATTTTTTTGGGGAGGTTGATGCGATGAAAAATTACCTTCCACATCACGCAATCACAAAGGATAAAGAAATCACTACTAATTTGAGATAAAATTTTATGTTCAATAAAATAATCCCTTGAATCAATATTAAGGTGAAAATATGTCTTCCAAGGGATAAGTTTCATTTAAAACAGTTTAATTCACAAATCACTCACTTTCTGGCACAAAAGCCCTTCAAATAACTATATATAACCCCCTATGTATTTGATTATATTTTAACTCTTGTCCTACATATCGGAGATTTTTATTGTATTGTGCTTTCTCCCCTGTAGAAGGGCTTTCGTGACGAAAGCTAGAGGTTTGTTAATTAAAATGTTTTAAAAGAAACTTATCCCCGGAAGCCTGATATTTTCACCTTAATATTTGATGTGTCTGAGAAATCCGATTAAGAAGGATATATATATGTATATTTTCTATATGGACTCGAAACCCAACCCACCAATGAGATCTTTTTATATTTTAAAGGAACAGATATTTTCTTGAATTCCTGGCTGGCAGATATCGCCCAAAGGCACAGACCAATAAGGGTAAGATGAAATATATTGTGAATTTCAAACCATCATTTGTTTAACTTATCCAATATACAATTTCGAGATATAGTTTTCTAAAAAAATGGTGAGGAAGCCTAATTTATCACTTTGTATTGATGACCTTCTTACTGGTACTCGGCCCGATTCCAGAAACAAGATTCTGGGCAGCTAGACTTAATAAATCAGAGTGAAGGAAGCTTTGAATCTTGTATGCTATAATGCATACCTGTGACTATGCATTCTATTAATAATATTTTTTACTTTCAAATTTTAAAAACATATTCTATAAATGAAATTTTACCATAAGGTTTATATTTTTGTATTGAAGGAAATTGATCTGCAAATAAAACAAATGGGGAATGTTATTTTTTCAAATCTTCCATAACTTCGACTTTTTGGGTGGCTTCTGCCATTTACACAATAATTATAAAATGCTGCTCAATTGTTAAGGAAGATTGCTTAAGTTGGGGTGATCCATTACCCATAGATATACCCATACATTATAGATTCTAAACAAGAATTGAATGAGAGTTCTAGAGAATATTTCCTTTCTTCAGAATATAGCAATATACCAAGACATGCGATTTGGAATAAAGACTTTTAGGACCCATGATGGATTCTGTAATGGCTCTCAGAATGCCTATGTAGAATCTACCTGTGGGAGAAGGCTGTCCTGAAACAATCGCCAAGGCATTTCTACCATTCGCCACTATAAATCTGATGCTAATTCCGATATTGGAGCTGCCTGTAACCTGGCGAGATAGTTGTGTAAACCATTGATGAAACTGATACAAAAAACTTGAGTGAAGTATATCTGAAGTGTTATTCACACACACAAATCTTTTATCACGACACCAGTTTTATATAGATTCTCTTCTCTCATTGCCGGCTTGCAACGCTATCCACGATGATCAATCACCATCATGCAGTGGAAGAGAAAACGAATTTGTCTTATTTTTCCTACATACTATTTTGTTAAAGTTGTATAGAGACAGAGCAACCATTTGACTTGATATGACATTGGTTAAAATACTTTGCACTGATTTAAGTTGGCTGCCGTTTACTTTTGAGAAGAACGTCTCTCTCTTTATTCGTTAATATACTGGCACCCAAAGATGTAATATTTCAATTAAGATTTTTCTTTGCAAAGAGAGAGATGGCATATTGCATGTATCCCCTCACTGAAGATTATGGTATGGTTTTACTGAAAAAAAAAACGAATGGAGCATTCTTTGTTGTGCAATATAGTGTTTTACTGGAAATGGAAGACTACTATGTAAATATATTTCAGTCAAAAATGAACTATGTAAGTACTTATAGTGAGGATAGAATTTAGAATTTTATATTTTAACCTTATCATTTTTTGAATAGATTGTTGTTTCTATCTTGATTATTGATGGAATTTTCCTCTTGACCATACTTTTATCATTACAAGAAAATCCGGTTGAATTGAGTATGCTGGTCAAACATTCCGCAAACCCAATAAAGATGTTTCCTATTCTTGATATTTCCAGTAGTTGAGTTAGACATATATGGGGAAGACGGCTATTATCCATTTTCAGAATTCTAAGCCAGAACCTGAGTGTTAATTTCAACACCGTAACTCCCAGTGACGTTCATCCACATTACATGCGCAGAATATAGCCGGGAGTATCTCTAGGTAAATTTCAGAGTCGACGGAGAAAATTGTCCTTGAATCCCGTCCACCAAGCTCTTTTGGTTATTGGCCCAAATCGGAGCTGAATATAGCATGGCTGATAAACCATTGAATTCAAGAGCCTTAGTGAGAGGATTTGATAGAGTTGATTTTTGATTTGGGTAATATTTCCCAACCTCATTAATAGAATTCAGCGACTTTTTTTTTTTAAATTGACGCCGCCTGTTGCATTTGAAGTTGTTAGTTGGTAACCCAAATATGTGTATTTAGATGTTGTAATGTGAGGCAGTTGTCTCCAGAACCAAACGTCAGAGCTAGCTAGTCGACCTCCATTTCTAAACATCATAACCTTAATCTACAAAGGTATATATGTGAAAAAGAAGGGAAAAGGTATATATATATATTAGAATATTTGCTGTGATGTACAAATGTGCAAGCTAATATTGCGTCTTATCCGCGGGCGTTTAGAAAAATTTAGGCTACTTTCTCGATCATTATTGGGACTGGGATGTTTCTAGACGTCTTGACCGTGGCTTGCCCTCTAAAATTTCCCGCGATGATTAAATCAGCTACTAATATTTCATCTGAAGAGTCAAAATATGGTTTTATTATATCATAATATCGAGAACTATACAAGAAACATTAAATCTACAGTTGCATTTTCCGAATGTTGGGTTCCCGGTTTGGATAGTTGAAAAGGGAGGATACACGATGTGACTTATTAAAGTTTCCTTACTTAAGTATATATATATATAGCAATTTAGGCCAACAACCCCATGTATATAACCCGCAGCAAGACCTTAATGTTGTATAATAGCAGCACAGCTGTCAGTGATGCACTATCGGCATATGTCTTTACATCATCACATGTAATGCAATTTGTGCAAACAGGATAAATAAAATAAATAAAAAAGAAAAGGGGGGAAAAACTCTGTAATTGATTAAGAGTTGAGCTAAAGCAAGGATCGAGCATATAATATTGTCAGAACAATGGTCTAAAGATGGAAACAGCCGCGACACTATTATACAATTTCATCAGACAACCCATGAAATCGTTATTAAATTGGGCAATCTATAAAACACTGAAACACAGACACTCGCGGCAATGTATGTGGCCGGTAATTTATGGGAGACTTGATTATTAGTAACATTCCCTTCAAATAGGTAAGAAACATACAACATTTCATTTAAACAGTGGGAATAGCACCATAAGGAAAATTATGTATGAAATAGGTAACAGAGGAAACAAGAAAATTTCTCTAGATATTTATTTAAATATCTTAAAATTTGGGAACATGTCTATACTGACGAGATATGCTATTTACATAGTAAAATTTAGATAGAGGTGACCTGAAGTTACTTTATAGCCCTTTAGGGCCCATGCGAAATCTAGGTTGGCTACTACACAAAAGGGGGGGGGGGAAGGCGCTAAGTCATAATGACAAATGGCTTACCTTTTCTCGAAAGTGCCGGCAAAGGTCTGGTCTCCTGTCTGCAGACTGTCCTTTCACTGAGCGACTCCGATCGAATCTCGCCTTTTGGCAAAGAACCTTCTTTTATTCATGTCTCTCTCCATTTTCATTCGCCGAAAGAAACACCAATCAAAATGGCCAACGGCTCCAGTATCAATTTCATAGACGCCCCAGGCCTCATCAAAATAGAACATATAGTATTACCAAAACAAAAAATCTAAAGAGAGAAACAGCCACGGCACTAGTGTAAGATTTCAGACTCCAGGCCTCTTCCATCAAAATAGAACATATAGTATTACCAAAACAAAAAAATCTAAAGAGAGCAACAGCTACGGCGATAGTGTAAAATTTCAGACCCCAGGCCCCCCCTTCCACATGGATTGAAATACCATCCTCCCTTTTTCTCGGGACGATATATATATATCGCCCCCCCTCCGTCTTAGCTAAAATCGACACAGGCCCCTTTTCACTTGAACTGTAATATAACGCCTTCCTTTCTCGGGAAGGATATTTTATAAGGTTCAGTCTTTAGAGATCTTCCTTCTCCATTTTCCCTTTTTTTTTTTCTGGTCACCTTTACCTAAATTTTTGGTGAGGGGAATATATGTACATATGAAACAACAGTTTCCAGCTCGGATGTCTCTGGATGTCTTCTTCTTTACCAGGCATCAGCTTTCGGCATGGAAGTCTGGTGTCACCAAGTGTCTAAGTTTCTGGGCAAAAAAAATGGTCTGTAAGTCTATGTGGGAGGGAAGCCATGTATCCATTTGATTTGATTATACATACGCCTTCTGTTGGGGTATGGTTACAAAAACGTGCCCCAACACGAAGAGAAAAAAAAACAAGAACGATGTTTAAATTTATTACATTAGCGCGCCATCTGTAATCCAAAATTTGAACTATTTATAGCGCGATCTTTTCTTTTAAAAATAAAACTATTTCTACTGCCCTTACTGCAATGCTAAAATTTGATTTCGTATTTTAATGTATTGATAAAATGTTTCAATGCCAAAAGGTCAGTTAATAATTAATTTATTTTAATAATATAATAATAATAATAATATAATATTGTTAGGTCACTTTACAAGGTCCTATCGAGGACATCTCGACCTTAAACCTGGTCTAGCTCAGCAATAATAACATTTGTAATTGTATACCACAGTAGATTAAACTTAGATATGTACACAAAAAGAAATATAGCACACACCAAGGATCCACACATGATTTGTATTTAATTAAGGATAAAGTATTACCAACACACTTTAAAATATTAAAACATTAATTTTTATTTACCTCGGTGGAATTCACAATCTCTCATCTGTAGACAAACATGAGTGGGCTTAAAATTATTTTTTTAACAAAGTTATAAAACTTCCTATCTAAAAAAAATGATTTGGGGAACATGCGACTTGGTAATTCAACCAAGTTACCACATCTAAATAAATGGATTAATAAAGATGACTAATATTTTGTAAAAACCATAAAGGCTAAGACCTCTGTTCACTATATATCTTATATAGTAGAGTCTACCAGAAAATTACTATCTATTAGAACTATTAATATTCTTTTACAAACGGACCTCTTTAGGTCTATACATTAAATTCTTATAATATATTTGGACTTACCAATATCTTCTCTACATACCATTCCCAAATTTTTCTTGGTCACCCCATCGTCCAGGACCTCCCCGTCAGGTCGCGCCTCTCGTTCAAACTAACCGTTATTTTTTTAAACAGCGCCCCCCAAAGGCAAATCGTCATCTTCCTGCAGAGTAAAAAAAAAAAAGAAATTAATATTCTTAGAATATAATTAAATAATAAAATATTATTATTATTTTTAAAAGAGAAAATTTTGAAATAATAAATATAAATGCTTATCCTTTGAGAAATTTATATAATAATTTCTTCTTCAAGAAATTTAAATAACTAGATACACCCATTTTATCTAGATATGTGTGTGATCGATTTTATTCATTTTAGAATAAAATAAATAATAAAGGTAAAATTATATTATCTTTCTTATCAAGAGATAATTTGGATTAGTAATAAAATTAATAAAATCTAACATGTTTGCCCCTTTGAGAAATTTATATAATAATTTCTTCTTTAAGAAATTTTAAAATAAGGAAATATGTCCAATCTATCTGGATATGCCAGTAATTGGCTTTTATTCATTTTTAGAATAAAGAAAATAAATTTAGGAAATTTTCGAAATGGTAATATAACCCTTTTGGACGTTTCATATTGCATAAAAAAAAGGTGATTGGCATTAGTTAACATATGCACATATGTACATAGTTTGTATATCCTCCGCTGGACCTCTCTGCAATGGGCTTCGGGATCCTTGGGCAGGACCCGTGTCATCTCCAGCTGGGTGTCTTCCCCGGCTTCTGGTCTTTAAAGGCATATGTGTCATCTCCACCTTTCTGGACTTTAAAGGCATAGGTGTCATCTCCAGCTGGGTGTCTTCCCCGGCTTCTGGTCTTAAAAGCATCGTTGAGATTCCTCGTTGGGGAATTCTCCATCTTTCTACAGCGGGTCTTGGAGTACACGCCCAGGGTTGCTTCCAGTTCTTCATTTTCCAATCCGCCTCGTTGTTGTCCTTCTGTGGAGGGTCGGCCGGTATCTTGGTCACGGTACCACCAGTGTCACCTCCGATTGGGCGTCCTCCCCTGCTTTGACCTTTAGAGCACCGTCGGCCATCGTTGTGGGATCTCCATCTGGACACCAAACACTTCGGCAAGACACTGTGCATATATGATGTAAATGTTTAAATCATTGTTGGGACTGTTTTTGTGAAAATCTGGCCCAACAATTCCTCCCCTGCCAGAGTGAAAAAATGTGTTTATTCCAATTCAGATCTGTTCATGCTCTTTGATAAATATGATTTTGGAAGAAATGCATTTTTTTACGATACCAGTATATGCAATCACCGACACTCAGGCAAAGGGGAAACAAACGGGCCATGGAACCTAGGACAGGTTAACTCATCGTAATATTGAAAGAAAATCTTATCCTACCATTTAATGGGCAAAATACTAAGCCCATCCTTCGCTGTCTGTATGCCAGAGGGTTTGGCCCAGATGTGAGGTGAATCTACACGTTCCCAGCCGCAGCCCCTATAGGTAGAGATGGGGAAGTGGTCTAGACCCAGATTCTGTACAAACAGACCCTTAGACCGTCCTAGATAAACATAATCATATGGGCGCCAAGGAATTGTGCGTGTAAAATGTAGATATGTCCAATTCCTAAAACACATCTAAAAATTTTTTTATTAACTATACATGATGAGATACATAAAAAAATGGTTATACAAGGTTATATAAGACAAAATTAAATAGGCCTATTCGATCAAATGACAATAATAATAGAGTAGACAGAAATGACGTAGATATATAAGATATACAATGATACGTAAAAAAAAAATCCAAATGAATATATGCTATACGTAGAAAGGAAATGACTTGATATATATAGGATATACAATGATAAACAAATAAATATATAAGCTGTGGTTAAGCCCTTTCATTCAGTACATTTGTCTGAAGATGGTAACAACGCTGTTACCGAAATGTCACACACTATCTATTTATTTTGGGATCGGCCTCGTTATCTTGATTTTATAGTCTATAATTCAAACTGTGCTCTATCTATATATAAATATACACGAATAAAATAAGAAAGGAAATATACATGGTGGATGGTACATATATTAAATGAGTAAATACTATCTCAGGATAATAAATACGCCAAAATTTGGATGAATATGGTATATAGGAAGGAAATAACGTTGATATGGGAGATACATTATGATAAATAAACAAAATATATATATACGCTGTAGTTAAACTTATTTAGTGCATTTTGTCTGAAGATGGTAACAACGCTGCTACCAAAATGTCACACATTATTTGTTTGGATTTGGTCCCGATATCTTATGTCTATAATCCAAATTGTACCTTATATATATATATATAAATATACATGAATATAATTTTAAAAAAATGATGCATGGTAAATGGTATTACTGAATAGATAATATAACGAAGAAATAAATATGCACTGAGGATCATGGGCATTTCGCGAGTATTTCAAAAAATTACATATATTACTTAAAAGTTTTGTTCTTACTAACTTGTCACTGGGAGTGTTTGTCTGGCGTGTTCCCCGCCTCTCTTAACCATGGTAATAAAAAAATATAGGAAAGGAAATCTTAGTAGTTAGTAATTCTTTAAACCAGATTATTTCCAAAATTACCTTATCTGGGGTGACAATCTTGCCTCTCTTTGTCTTTACTTGAACACTGCTGTCAACCTATATTATAAATTGTTTAGTTTATCTATAGAATGTGTACTCATATTTTAACCAATAAATTCACTTTAATAAAATACATAAATTAACCTCGAAGGAATAAATGATGATGACTAACAACCTAGGTCTAACTTCTACCTTACGAAATATCTTCCCACTTGAGTTCTTAATATCTCTCTGTAATTTTGACTCTTTGTCCAAAAAAAAAATAATAAAAAATAAACTTATTTTTCTGGGCCATTTCACAGCCAAAAAAAAAATTGATATTCAATCCCCCCTTAAAACTTCCTCCTTCTTCAAATCTGGAATACTGTATTGGCTTGTTCTGGCAATCTGCTTCAAAGGTTCATTTAGGTGCCCTACTAATTTAAACTTTATCTTAACATAGAAGAGTTATCCTCGTAAAAAAAAAAATTCTACTTACTAATTTGTATTTAGACTTGAACTCGTTCTAACTAAACGTATGGTAGACAATAGTCTTTAATTAGGTGATTAACTTTTGTTAGCCTGGGGCGATATAAAACACAAAGAATCTGGACAGTCCATCTGTCACTTTGCTAACTGGTACCTAAAATCTGTAGACGGAAACTCCTCGTCTAATCGTAACTTGTCTCTTACACGCTCTAATTGTTAACTCTCATTAGAAATCCCCTTTAGACTTTGACTTAGAAACAAGGAGTTATAGGGACTTCACTTTTACCCACCATATGTTCCAAGTTTGTCCATAGAGGATTGGTTCCAAGCTGCGCAATATATAGAAGAGCATCCAACGTGCCGATCCTTCCCAACCTCCCGTCTGAATCACCCTCATCTCAGCCACGCTTAAGGCGTCGTAAACTACGATGTCAGATCGGTTATCCGAGGTTTGTCGCTATGCACTTAGCTTGCGACATCGGCAACTAAATCCCCCACCTAGTACAAAGTTCACCTGATACCTCTCCGTTCCCTCTAATGAGGAGAGGATTTGTAGGCCTTTGGTCTGACCGTGACCTCCCACAATCCCCCAGTCTGAGGTTCGAGACATGGTCATTATCTACGACCCTTAGAATTCAAGTTGATATGATAAAATGGAGTAATAATTACACTAATAAAAGAAATCATATTTATACTCCTTTAAAAGGAGGCCTAACAAAGGGAGTGAATACCTTCCTATCAATAGAGTTGTACAGTCCTGTGAGGCTATCGATCCTAACAAATAAAGAAATCAAAATTAAAAATCGAACCTATTAGTTCCCTAACACTTTTCTAATGTACCTTTGGTCTAACAATATAAGAGTTTTTAACCTTCTACACATTTATTCCTCTTCACATTCATACAAAAAAAAAAAAAATTCAGTCACTGAGGGCATTCATTCTAAAGTTCAAAGCTGCTATAGAAGCCAAAGTACTCAATTATCATTCTCAATGAGTCTTAACGATAATGGAATCTTCCAGGACAGATGTGAAATCAAATAAAATATACCTAATTAAAACAAATTGGGGACTAAAGCCCTATTTACTCAAATAAAGTGCCTCTTACAAACTCTAATATAAATTATCTATATTTAAATAGATAAATAAATCAAAATATGTTGATTGTCAACAATCAAATCTGAAATCTAACCTAACATTAAAATTGTGCTTCTATTAGTTTGAAAATCTTCTTATCTTGACACTTGATGTCTAAACAAATGAATCATCAAAACTAGCACTTAAATTGGAGCGAATTGAACTTCAAGCATTTACCTCATTGCCAAATATGATGGATCCACAAGTGTTTGCCAACCTTACTTCCTATTCAAGGATATTGGTGTCTTCCCTTCCCTGCTATTCAGTCAAACCCCTCCTTTGGAATCATAGGGCTTTCAATACCCAACCTGCTCTGGAGTTTAACAACAGAGATCACTTGTTATCCTAACATATTAACTCTTAGACCACAACTGCCTTACACACTCTCATTATAAATTCTCTTTGGGGCGCATCCTGGACATAAGGGATTACAGGGTGTCAAGTTTAACCCAACGCATATTCCGAGCTCGCCCATAGTGAATAGGTTATAAGCACAGCAGTTATCTAGTGTGTCTAAGTCCCTTTATCTAATTTTAAAGTTGAACCAAAGTTCAGAACCTTAAACAAAAATAAAATAAACTGTTGAACTTAGTTCAATCTCAAACCACATTGTGCTATTATAAACACAACAAACAAGAAGAAAAAAAAACTCCTAGATTCACTTTCTCACATTAAAGCTCAATGTAGCAAAAAAAAACCCTGAAAAACCCCTTTACAGTGACACTTAGAATCTAAAACCAAGGTTGTAGTTAAAAAAAACTGAAAACTCTTTAAGACCATATTCTAAGACCTTTAAATCACTTTCTAACACTTCATACTATGATCAAAATTTAACTAAAATTTAGTACACATTCTATAGATTTACTCATTGACAGCCTGGGCATGACTTACACCCTGTGGGCTTCTTGACCCTAGTTGAACGGCGTATTTCAAGGCCGCCTACATTGTCATCAATTACCCCATTCACTGTCCCTAGTAGATTTCTTAAGATTGCCGTCTCTTGTGGTTCCTCTGGTTCTACAGGCCTAGAGGAATATATAGGATACGTTGGATGTACCCAGTGATCTTCATCATTGATGACATCCTAACACTAAAATAAGGTTGTGAGAATTCTTTAAAATGACATACTAACACCAAAAACAAGGTTGTGACAACTCTTTAAAGATGACATACTAACATTAAAACAGGTTGTGAAAACTCTTTAAAGATGACATACCAACATTAAAACAGGCTGTGAAAACTCTTTAAAGATGACATCCCAACACTAAAATAAGGTTGTGAGAATTCTTTAAAATGACATACTAACACCAAAAACAAGGTTGTGAAAACTCTTTTCAACGATGAACTAACATTAAAACAAGGTTGTGAAACTCTTTAAAATGATGTACTACACTAAAACAAGGTTGTGGCAACTCTTTAAAAATGATATACTAACACTAAAACAAAGTGTTGTTAAAAAAGAAAAGAAACTGAGTAACTCCTTAAAATTATATATCAACACTAAAACAAAATTGTAGCCAAAAAAAAAAGAAAAACTGAAAACTCTTTAAGGGAATTCTGGCTTCTCAAAAAAAAAGGAATACATATTTGTTATTTAATATAACCTAACATTATAACTAATATAGACTTATGTATATAAATTAGTGCATATTGTTACTGAACTCCGGACAAATCAGCTTATACAAACTCTCGGTGCATATTATGTACTATTTACAAATATTGGCCTCTAGGCTAGAACAAATTATCCATTAACACTACATGGTGAAGAGTCAAAATTGTTCTATCGAGGCAATAGTGCAGTCAACAACTACTCTTTAAACATTGAGCGCACCTTCTCCTATCATCTTCCCACCGTCTTTCTGTCAACCTTTATCTTCTATTTACAAACTCTTTATCAACTTTCCTCAATTCTTTCTCTTTCAACATCTCTCCGCATCTTTCTACAATTCTCTCTGTCAATTTTCGACACCTTTCTAATACTTCTTTCTTTCAACACCATTTTAACACTCTTTTAACACCTTTCTATCTCGATTTCCACCCTTTTCGTCACCTCTCAACACTTTTCAACATCTTTCATCATCCTTCATCTCTTTCTCATCACCATCCTTTCATCTCTTTCTCATCACCTTTCAACGCTTTTTCATCTCTATTCATCATTCTCTACATCTTTCCATCATCTCTCTTCCATCGCTTTCGACACATTTCAACGCCTTTTCATCCTATCTCTTAACGCCATTCAACTCTCTTTCATCGCTTTTAACACATTTCAACGCCTTTTCATCCTATCTCCTAACGCCATTCAACTCTCTTTCATCGCTTTTAACACATTTCAACGCTTTTTCATCCTATCTCTTAACGCCATTCAACTCTCTTTCATCGCCTTTAACACATTTCAACGCCTTTTCATCCTATCTCTTAACGCCATTCAACTCTCTTTCATCGCTTTTAACACATTTCAACGCCTTTTTATGCTTTACACCACCTTTCAACACTTTTTCATCACCTTTCTCGCATCTTCCATCGCTTTCAACACATTTCAACGCTTTTTCATCCCTCTGGAGTCTCCTCGAAACCCGTCATCGGGAACAAATCCCGATATTCGCTAGTCTACTTTGATATCTCGGGAGTCCTTTCTGGGAATCTGCTCCTCCCCTGCCACTTCTTATCAAAGCTGACGACCTACCCTCCTATTTGCAAGCATGAAATTTCCTCCTATTCTGTCTCCCCTTGGCCTCCCCCCTTTCAAGAGATAAGCTTATCTTGGCGGTCTTAGAGATCCTGTTTAGACCGGTCAGTAAACACTTTACTGTTGTTATTGGGAATTTGACAAGTCACTCTTCTTTAGTATTGTCTCCCCCATGCGAGATAGGGCAACCTTATCATGGAAGAACAGAGATATATATGTACAAAAGTCGGCTGTCCTACAACTTTGCTGAACAATATCCCCTTCAAGAAATTTTGCAAGCCTTTCACAGAATTGTAGGTTCTAGATGCTAACTATAACTCGGTATGATCTTATAAATATTGTACTCTGGTTGAATCAGACTATGCAATTCCTCTCGTCCCAAAGGGAAGTTCTTAATATTGTTGACAACTCTTAACTCACAGGGTAGTAGCTTATAGAATTAAGTCGTTTATCTAAGACATATTCATGCGGGTGAATGGAGCCCTTCTAGTAGGTCATAAGTGTTCATCTGGTAACAGTTGATCTAGGTAAATTTGTCATGCGTCTTTACTTTATGCAACAGGAGATGTCGCCCCAAAGGACCTTAACATTAGGGTCAAAACTCGTTGCTCCTTTCAGAATGAAGTGGTTGTCAAAACATTGATGTGGAAGGAATCGTACATTTGACCAGTGCACATCGTTGATTATAGACTATGCCATCACTCTCATCGACACCCAGATACCTTAGGGTGATACTTGGTCTATTGGCTGTTACACGCGAATCCCGTCCGCTATTCAATAAGATATCAATGGTGATCTTTGTCACGTCCAGGAGGCCATCCCTTATGCGACCAAATCAACTTTCTCCCGACTTATAATACCGTCTCATCGCGGTAATTGAAATTAACTGGAACCAAGTAGGAATCTTAATCTTGTATCTTTGTTAATTTTATTAGTTCAGCTGTCTTCTCCATTTCTTCTTAATACACTGGCCTGACACACTACACTTCTCCTAATCAGCAGCAACTTTAATCAATCCCAATGAGAAGGCTACTTTAAGGCGTCAGTTTCTTGTTAAACTCATGCATGGTTCCCAAAAAAAAAAACTTATATATACCACAGTGGTATCTGCTCCCACTGGTATTAGTATCCAATATGGGATCTTTCTATCTTATTTATTCAACTGTTATTAGTTGTATAACTGTAATCCGTTTTTCATCATTACCCCTAGACCCCCGCGCAAACATTGTTTTTGATGTGGCTAATTCCTTAAAGTTCTGACTTTTGAACACCCTGTTAGTTAGAATTGTCTTAATTAATGACTGGAGTTATCTGCGATGAGTGGATTGAGCCTCCTTATCTAGATTTCCACTCTAACTCCAGGATCTAGACTGCCCAGACCTTTTACAAAAAAAAAACTATATATAAACACTATTGTTATGGAAAGAAACCGCATATCTGATTCACGAGCATAATCGGAGCTTGCCTCTATAAAACGAGATAATTATAAGAAATCTGAAATTTTATATATTGAATCAGCACCATCGAATAATCTCTCTCGTTTTCTCTAAGGGAAGTGGGTTTTATTAAAGGAGATGCTCAAACCCATACCATCAGAATACCCATGACTTTTGTTGATATATATTCTCTTACATGTGCCATGACAAAGCAATCCTTCTCCCGTTAGTGTTGAAATAAATGCTCAATTCGTCTTATAAGACTTCGAGAGAATCCTTACTGAATGAATATCCATTCCTGTGCCAAATTATAATAAAGAAAAGGCTAAATATATACGGGCTCAAATTTCATCGTATCTGATCAGGCCTTCTGCTGGTGATTATTTATTGCAATTAGATGCTGATAATGATGTCTTTATTTGTCCTTGTTCTAGGAAAGGTGCTTCAGGGAAGTGGACAGAATCGTTGGAAATTTCATAATAAAAAAAAGGTAAATTCTTAATTATGACATATTGAATTTTATCGTGACTGTACCATCACGCAAATGCCTATATAGTAAGTTGTACCAAAAAAAAATGTGGAAGGGTGTCGAAGTTCTACACTCGAAGGATTATATTAACTAGGAAAACAACCCGGGTTATCATGGTACTGGTACGCAAGTGTTTGCAATAAAAATGTTGCTATAAACTAGATATATAATTAAATATTAGGCGGAATTTGCTCACAAGTGCCAAAGGGATAAAGACCCAGTAAATATTATGAATTCAGTTGACCAATTTTTTTATAATATAAATATTTTAAAAGGGAGGCGAATAGGGAGGCGATGAAATTAAACATTTGTCCTGAGGGGGGGGGAAGGGCGTATACACCCTTCGAATCAACAAGAAAATCTTAGAGATGAACATGTCGTTTTTCATAATAATCTAAAGTGCGATATATAAATATTCACGAGAAATATATAAGTAATTAAGGGATATATCACAATATGGGTTACTGGGATAAGTATAAAATAAAGAAATGGTCTTAAAGATGGTATGCGAATTATATGTATAATACTCAATAACTTCATAAAAAAATGTTATTTATGAAACATTCTATCGTTTAAAACTAAAAGAATATACTAAATATGGGGGTCGTCCCTATGCATATCATATCCGTACAATAAAAAATCGAAATATGCTAGTTTAATTGTGAGGGAGGTTAAGTTGAAAATAATGCATAATCATTAAACGCTGGTAAAATATATAAATAAACTTATACTACTTTATCACTTTAATGATTAGATTTGGGGTAAATAAGACTAAATAAATATAATTATTAATCATAAAGTTGGATGTAACATGAGCTGAAAGTCGGGCGTTGTAAGCGTCCCATTGACCGCCATTTTGGAATTTTACCGTGGTTGTATCGTCACGCAAACACTATTGTAAAAATTATACCATATCGGAATAAAAGGATGACGAAATTCAACGTTTTAAAGAAGCAAAAACAAACTATTACTATGCTATCATAAAATTAATAGAAATACGCTTGTCTAAATGTCGGGGGGGTTAAGTTTAAAAAAAAATGCACATTCATTTAAAGTTAGTAAAATATAAATAAACAGGTACTGTTTTATTTCATGGACTACCGGGAATTTATACTAAATGTTACGTATAAAAATGATCATTACCTAGAATAAACTAAGAAAGAGGTTTATGGGAAAGCATGACTAAACGCGTTCCTTTGGTCCGCCATGTTGGAATTTTACCGTGGTTGTACCGACATGTAAGCAACTATTGTAGATCATACCACATCGGGATAAAAGGATAACGAAATTCAACGCTTTAAAGAAGCAAAACAAACTATTGCTATGCTATCATAAAATTAATAGAAATACGCTTGTCTAAATGTCGGGGGGTTAATTAAAAAAAAATATGCACATTCATTTAAAGTTAGTAAAATATAAATAAACAGGCACTGTTTTATTTCATGGACACTACCGGGAATTTATACTAACTGTCACCTAGAAGGATCATTACATAAAATAAATTAATATAGAGGTTTAAGGGTAAGCATGACTAAGCGCGTCTACAATTGAAAATCGAAGCGGACACTTAAGTCTGAATATTATGTTCGTATAAGGACATAAAATAAAAAAAAGGTAGACAATTGAACTATCAGGAAAGGAGAACATATGCTTAGATATGGCTAGCGAAATTGCGTCTAACTTAATAAAATCTAAACATTCTCAGGATAAAATAAAAGATAAGAGGGATAAACAATCGTACTATCAAGTAAAGAAAAAAAATCAGTATGCTATTAAACCTGTCGGATGAAATCACTTAGTAAAAATTAAAAATAATTGGGAACATATATAAAATTAAATAAACCGCATGACATATGCACATTTTTCTTTTAAATTAGATAAGAAAATAAAGGCTTCCATTTTTTATATTTATATTGATAACGCTAAATATCGTAAAGATAAGAGAGAACTAAGAGAACAATGGCATTAACAAAATTCAAAATATCTTCAGACTTATTGAGCGGAATCATTTTGTTGGATAGAAATAATTGAAAAATAAAATTATTAAACCTCGGTATATAATAAAATAAGTCGTATTGATTTTACAATTCAAAAGATAATGGCGAAAAACAAAAAGGAGATGGAATATTTAAGGGGTGAAGTCTTCCCGCAAGAGCGGGAAGAGGTAGCAAAAACCAACCTTTTCAATTCAGATGCTGGCAGTCAACTGAACCCTTAGTTGTTTCCTTCTTCCCGCCTATAGTGTTCACATGTGCTTTACATGTGTGGTCACCCAAAATACCCCTACTTCCACCCCCCTTGCACATGTGTTCCCCTTTTCACATATGTCCCTGAAGGGGGGGAAAGGTTCTAAATTTGGAGCTTGCGGGAAATTCTCAGGTTTTGAGAAAGGCATTGTTTTTAGGCCTAAGTTCGTGTCCCAATATTTTAAGAACCATATAAAATTAGTTTATAGTTTAAAATCTTAGCGATAAAATGATTGAAGAAAAAAAAAAGCGATAAAATAATTATAAAAAAAACTTTAAAGTATTGCATGGAAATTACCAACGACTCTCTTGAACAAAATAAAAATATTGACTCAAAACGATTGTACGCCATTATAACGTATTTTTAAAGTGGGTAAAAGACATTTTCGAATAAAAGGTATAAAATAACACGCGCGTAGATATGTAAAGGCGTTTTAAACAAAATAAAAATATTGACTCAAAACGATTGTACGCCATTATAACGTATTTTTAAAGTGGGTAAAAGACATTTTCGAATAAAAGGTATAAAATAACACGCGCGCAAATATGTAAAGGCTTTTTGAACAAAATAAAAATATTGACTCAAAACAATTGTACGCCATTATAACGTATTTTTAAAGTGGGTAAAAGACATTTTCGAATAAAAGGTATAAAATAACACGTGTGCAAAATATGTAAAGTCGTTTTGAATACATAGAGAAAAAAAATAAAAATTTAAAAAAGAATCGCCTATGCATATTTTAAGGCTTAACGATGAATAATTATTAAAATTTTAAAATATGGCGGTTTAACGTATTTTTCAAAAATATGTGAAAACATGTGTTTGAAAATATATTGAAATGCACGAAAATTACATTAAGAAAACTGGGAATCAAAAGAATGCGTATTTTAATGCTTAACGATGAATAATTATTAAAATTTTAAAATATGGCGGTTTAACATATTTTTCAAAAATATATGGAAGAGACATGGATTTTTATCTCAGGGTCGTAGGCTTACTTCCTGCAAAATTACTTTGCAATTTTCAGTAGTTTCTTGCCTCGCGACGGGCGCCAAAATGTTAGGTCACTTTACAAGGTCCTATCGAGGACATCTCGACCTTAAACCTGGTCTAGCTCAGCAATAATAACATTTGTAATTGTATACCACAGTAGATTAAACTTAGATACATACACAAAAAGAAATATAGCACACACCAAGGATCCACACATGATTTGTATTTAATTAAGGATAAAGTATTACCAACACACTTTAAAATATTAAAACATCAATTTTTATTTACCTCGGTGGAATTTACAATCTCTCATCTGTAGACAAACATGAGTGGGCTTAAAATTATTTTTTTAAACAAAGTTATAAAACTTCCTATATAAAAAAATGATTTGGGGAACATGCGACTTGGTAATTCAACCAAGTTACCACATCTAAATAAATGGATTAATAAAGATGACTAATATTTTGTAAAAACCATAAAGGCTAAGACCTCTGTTCACTATATATCTTATATAGTAGAGTCTACCAGAAAAATTACTATCTATTAGAACTATTACTATTCTTTTACAAACGGACCTCTTTAGGTCTATACATTAAATTCTTATAATATATTTGGACTTACCAATATCTTCTCTACATACCATTCCCAAATTTTTCTTGGTCACCCCATCGTCCAGGACCTCCCCGTCAGGTCGCGCCTCTCGTTCAAACTAACCGTTATTTTTTTAAACAGCGCCCCCCAAAGGCAAATCGTCATCTTCCTACAGAGTAAAAAAAAGAAATTAATATTCTTAGAATATAATTAAATAATAAAATATTATTATTATTTTTAAAAGAGAAAATTTTGAAATAATAAATATAAATGCTTATCCTTTGAGAAATTTATATAATAATTTCTTCTTCAAGAAATTTAAATAACTAGACACACCCATTTTATCTAGATATGTGTGTGATCGATTTTATTCATTTTAGAATAAAATAAATAATAAAGGTAAAATTATATTATCTTTCTTATCAAGAGATAATTTGGATTAGTAATAAAATTAATAAAATCTAACATGTTTGCCCCTTTGAGAAATTTATATAATAATTTCTTCTTTAAGAAATTTTAAAATAAGGAAATATGTCCAATCTATCTGGATATGCCAGTAATTGGCTTTTATTCATTTTTAGAATAAAGAAAATAAATTTAGGAAATTTTCGAAATGGTAATATAACCCTTTTGGACGTTTCATATTGCATAAAAAAAAGGTGATTGGCATTAGTTAACATATGCACATATGTACATAGTTTGTATATCCTCCGCTGGACCTCTCTGCAATGGGCTTCGGGATCCTTGGGCAGGACCCGTGTCATCTCCAGCTGGGTGTCTTCCCCGTCTTCTGGTCTTTAAAGGCATATGTGTCATCTCCACCTTTCTGGACTTTAAAGGCATAGGTGTCATCTCCAGCTGGGTGTCTTCTCCGGCTTCTGGTCTTAAAAGCATCGTTGAGATTCCTCGTTGGGGAATTCTCCATCTTTCTACAGCGGGTCTTGGAGTACACGCCCAGGGTTGCTTCCAGTTCTTCATTTTCCAATCCGCCTCGTTGTTGTCCTTCTGTGGAGGGTCGGCCGGTATCTTGGTCACGGTACCACCAGTGTCACCTCCGATTGGGCGTCCTCCCCTGCTTTGACCTTTAGAGCACCGTCGGCCATCGTTGTGGGATCTCCATCTGGACACCAAACACTTCGGCAAGACACTGTGCATATATGATGTAAATGTTTACATCATTGTTGGGACTGTTTTTGTGAAAATCTGGCCCAACAATATTAAACGATCGCGTTATAAATAGTTCAAATTTCCGAACAGAAATTGTTGGGATTTGAAACAATATTTTTATAAAAAGAGAAGCGAGAAGTAGACAAAATTTGGTTGACCAAAAAAACTCCGAACTCGATTAGATCGATCGCAAGTTGGATAATAACGTGTCGCCATCTATGAACGGAAATTAGAACCATTCTGTTTTTATAATGCTTGGTTCATTAAAATTATCAATATAATCTCCTTATATATTTACCTAAGAGTATAAAATATTATATTATTATTTATAAACACATTATATAAAGGTTTTTCTCAATAGTGGACAATAATCAGGTGACTTTGATAGACAGGCTTTTAAAAATTATTTTCAGTACGATAGGTTTAGAACACATACACCTTTAGTTTTCTTTTATCGCTCTCACTTGAAAACTGAATTTCTCCACGAAAATGAAAATAAACTTTTATAATTTCATTTTTACTGGGAAAAATAATTTTCCTTTTAAATATTTTCTTTTGTGGACAATATGCATTTTCCTTACTAATATGCATTTGAAGAATGTGGTTTTTAAGTAATTAGTGAACGATCTGTATTTTGGAGTTATACACATACATGCGAAGAAATCTTTGATCGGGAATAAAAGTTGAGTGTAATTTATTTCCCAGGAAAGTCAACTACTGTCGAGAAGTGAAAAGGGACAGTGTCCTCAAATGTGTCTCTCCAACTGACAAGTGTCGATATGTTGTTGGACTAAAACAAGTGGCAGATCAGGCCGCAACATTTTATTATTTGAAATTTAAATATGAGGAATTTAAGCTATTTATAATGCGAACGATTATTTCAAAAATAAAATAAAAATGCACTACTCTCTTAATACAATGAATAAATATATTGGGAATGCCTAGTTCATCAGTGGTGAATCTTTCCAGTTTACTTCTATTAGTTTCTCATTGCAGCGAAGGCATTAGAAAATTGTTCTATTAAAATATATATTAAATATATTTTTTTAATTCGCGATTGAACGTTGTGGCCCACTGTACGTATTACATCCCAAACACGATGAGACGCCAACCATCTCTGCCTTGAGCTCGATGTAACATCTCGGAGACCGTCAAGCCATTAAGTTCCTTTAATTGGTCCACGAAGTGGGTCGGCGAGCGTCCAGGTAAGCGTCGCCCAGACGTCTTTCCGGTCAGTATGGTGTACTCCATTCACCTGCGTCGCGAGAAATGAAAAAAAATTGAGTACTCAAAATGAATAGTTAAAGTTTTTTTAAAAAGATGGTGCGCGATAAGGCATAAGTATCAAAGCATAAGATAAGCTTTCGGGTGTCCATCTTTAGTTAAGTTTATGACGATAGAAAAGGCATGGCCTTTTTCAGCTGAACCTCAGACCGCAGTAAAGGGATGTAATTCTTCAGCTAAGCATTACACCATAGAAAGAGCATGTCCTTCTTTAGATAAACTTTAGACCGCAGTGAAGATATGCTCTTCCTTAACTAAACTTTAGACCGTAGAAAGGGCATGCCCTTCTTCAACTAAACTTAGAGACCACCCTGGATTAAAGACGGCATCAATATAGTGGCCTCTCCGAGTTAGAGACTGCTCCGGATTTGCTGACACCAATAAAGTGGCCTGTCACAATTAAAGACCACTCCGGATTGAAAGACCCTCCCGGAATAAAGGCATATTCAATATAGTAGCCTTTCTCAATTAATGACCACTCTGTATTGTAGGTGACACCAAAATAGTGGCCTTTCCCAAATAAAGACCCTCCCGGATTAAAGGCAATATCAATATAGTGGCCTCTCCCAATCAACGACCAATCCGGTTTGAAGCTGACACCAATATAGTGCCCTCTCCCAATTAAAGACCGCCCCGGATTAAAGGCAACCCCAATATAGTGGCCTCTCCCAATTAAAGACCATCCCGGATTGAAAGTGACACCAATATTATAGCCTATCCTAATTAAATACCACCCCGGAATGAAGGTGACACCATTATAGTGGCATCTCCCAATTAAAGACAACCCTGGATTAAAGGCGATACCAATATACTGGCTTCTCCCATTTAAAGACCACCCCGGATTGAAGGTTACACCAAAATAATTGCCTCTCCCAATTAACGACCACTCCGGTTTGAAGTGACGCCAATATAGTGGCCTCTCAATTAAAGACCGCCCCGGATTAAAGGCGACACCAATATAATGGCCTCTCCCAATTAAAGACCACCCCGGATCAAAGGCAACAAGAATATAATGGCCTCTTCCTAATTGAAATCTGCTCCGGATTAAAGCCGACACCAATATATTCGCCTGTCCCAATTAAAGACCGCCCCGAATTAAAGGCAAAACGAATATATTGGTCTCTCGCAACTTAAGACTGCTCCGGATTAAAGGCGAAACCAACATAATGGCTTCTTCCAATTAAAGACCACCCTGGATTGAAGCCGACACAGATATAATGGTCTCTCCAAATTAACGACCACTCCGGTTTGAAAGCGACACCAATATGCCTCTCCCAATTGAAGACCACCCAGGATTGTAGGTGACACCAATATAGGGTCTCTCCAAATTAAAGACCACCCCGGATTAAAAGCGACAACAATTAAAGTTCGCGTCGAATTGAATGCAACTTGAATATAGTGACCTCTCCCAAATAAAGACTGCTCAGGATTAGAACCAACATTAATAGAGTGGCCTCTCCCAATTAAAGACCGCCCCAGATTAAAGGCGACACAAATATATTGGCCTCTCTCAATTACCGACCACTCCAGATTGAAAGTGACACTAATATAAAGACCTCTCCAAATTAAAGACTCTCCCAGAATAAAGGCATGATCAAAAGAGTAGCCTTTCTTAATTAACGGCCGCTCTGTATTGTAGGTGACACCAAAATAGTGGCCTTTTCCAAATAAAGACCGCCCCGAATTAAAGGCAACACGAAAATAATGGCCTCTTCCAATTAAAGACCACCCGGGACTAAAGGCAATACGAATATAGTGGCCTCTCCCAATTAAAGACCGACCCGGATTAAAGCCGACACCAATATAGTCACCTGTCACAATTAAAGACAGCCCTAAATTAAAGGCAACACGAATATAGTGGCCTCTCCCAAGGTGACACCAATATAATGGCCTCTCCTAATTAAATACCACCCCGGATTAAAGGCGAGACCAATATAGTGGCCTCTCCCAATTAAAGACTACCCCCGATTAAAGGTGGCACCAATATAATGGCCTCTCCTAATTAAAAACCACCCCGGATTGAAGCCGACACCAATATAATGACCTCTCTCAATTAACGACCACTCCGGTTTGAAGATGACACTAATATATTGGCCTCTCTTAATTAAAGACCACCCCGGATTGAAGGTGGCAACAATATAATGGACTCTCCTAATTAAAGACCTCACTGGATTAAAAGCGACACCAATATAGCGGCCTCTCCCAATTAAAGACCACCCCGGATTGAAGGTGACACCAATATAATGGCCTCTCCCAATTAAAGACCACCCGGGACTAAAGGCAATACGAATATAGTGGCCTCTCCCAATTAAAGACCGACCCGGATTAAAGCCGACACCAATATAGTCACCTGTCACAATTAAAGACAGCCCCGAATTAAAGGCAACACGAATATAGTGGCCTCTCCCAAATAAAGGCCACCCCGGATTGAAGGTGACACCAATATAATGGCCTCTCCTAATTGAATACCACCCCGGATTAAAGGCGAGACCAATATAGTGGCCTCTCCCAATTAAAGACTACCCCCGATTGAAGGTGGCACCAATATAATGGCCTCTCCTAATTAAAGACCACCCCGGATAGAAGCCGACACCAATATAATGACCTCTCTCAATTAACGACCACTCCGGTTTGAAGATGACACCAATATATTGGCCTCTCTTAATTAAAGACCACCCCGGATTGAAGGTGACACCAATATAATGGCCTCTCCCAATTAAAGACCAGACTGGGTTAAAGGTGACACCAATATAGTGGCCTCTCCCATTTAAAGACCTCCCCGGAATGAAGGTGACACCAATATAATGGCCTCTCCCAATTAAAGACCACCGCGGAATGAAGGTGACACCAATATAATGGCCTCTCCTAATTAAAGACCAGACTGGATTAAAGGTGACACCAATATAGTGGCCTCTCCCATTTAAAGACCACCCCGGAATGAAGGTGACACCAATATAATGGCCTCTCCTAATTAAAGACCACCCTGGATTAAAGGCGACACCAATACAGTGGCCTCTCCCAATTAAAGACCACCGCGGAATGAAGGTGACACCAATATAATGGCCTCTCCCAATTAAAGACAACCCCGGAATGAAGGTGACACCAATATAGTGACCTCTCCCAAATAAAGGCCACCTCGGAATAAAGGCGACACTAATATAATGGCCTTTCCCAATTAAAGTCCCTCTTCGATTAAAGGCGACACCAATATAGTGGCTTCTCCTTATTAAAGACCACCCCGGATTGAAGGCCACTCCGGTTTGGTGAAACCACTATAGTTATATAGCCATAATTCTTTGTGAATATTTTGTTTTTACACCAGGGTTGCTAAAATTATATTAACAAATTACATCACAAATTCTCAACTTTGTAAACGTAAAGCTTTATAACTAATCATATAGCAGTTTGTAGACCCATCATTCTAAACCTAAAGCATTTCTTGTAAGTCAGATGTTTCAAATTAGAGGGCTGTGAGCTTTTTTTTTTTTTTTGTGATGACATTGTTTCGTATTATACTCTAAATATATGTGTGAAATATTTCCAAAATTTGATTTCCAGTTTTCTCATTATAATGTGTATTTTAACTATCATTTTTTAAGCCTTTCAAGTAGGTAAAAATTGATTCTGAAGATATATTTACATTATAAATTTTTCATAATTTTTTAAAATAGATTTTATATATTTTTAAAATTGTGATAGGAAGTTGCTTTATTAGAAAAAGAAAAATCACGAAAAATTGTTATAACTTTCAGATATAGATGGCGAAACTTGTTCATAAATTTAATTAGCAAAATAATTAGCTCATTAATATTTATTTTTAGGAGTTTCAATATTCGATACAATTATTTAAAAGATTTGGCATAAGAATCTGCCATCCAAATTCATATATCTATAATATATTTTTAAATTCCATTTTGAACACACTTTCTGTTTGTGCTGCGTATAAAAGGCGCAGAGGTCTGTTCTGTAATGGAGCGGTCTGGGGGCACTAATATTACTTGTAATGAATATCGCCACAGTTTCCGTGCGAATGTCCTGTTCCTGGGCATTTGTCTACCCCTGTGGGATATCAAATTAGTCATCTATATCTCCCATCCAAACATTTACTTAGTTTGGGTGTACTTCATGATGATACATTGCCCCTAAACTCATTTTTTTGGATCGGATACTATCTTATTACATACGTTTTACTGTCTTTAGAGAACCTTGTAGAAGTTTCTTTCTTCTTAACTTCCAGGATGAGTATGTTAACCTAGTCCACACACACACTCCTCACACAAATATTTTTTCTTATATACAATACAGCCTCTTGGTAAAAAAACAAACAAAATAAATAAGGGTATTTCACATTGTGAAGCATTATATATCCGATATATATTTAAATTAAATAGGATTTTGATTGTTGTCTTCTCGAGTCTTTTGCGTTTATACGTGAGTGGGAAACAGTGATGTGAAGAGGATGGAGGTTTAAGAGGGGGAGGGTTTATAGGGAGAGTATTGTGGGATTGTTTTTTACGCGTCTGTATTGTGTTTATGGGAATCTAAGTTGTATTGTTTCGTATGTTATATATGTTTTCCATTGTATGTAAGATGTCTACTAGGATTTTATTTTGGGATAGGTGTTTTAAATGCTTTGTAGTGATCAAATGAGTTGGCTGTATGTTGTGTTTTGTATATTTTATATATTGTGTAGGTATTGTATTGAATATATACGTTGTTTATGTTAACTGAACTGTATAATGAGTGTATATTGAGTGTTTTATTTCAGCTTGCGTTGTGCATAATTGTTATATGTGTTGTGCGAGTTATGTGGGTATTTTGTGTGTTGTTTTAACGCATATTGTTTCATTATTGAATATGTTTGTGTTTATTGTGTTAGGCGTAAATGTATTATATTTAGAGAATGTTTTAATATAATATTTAAAGTTGGTTTGTTAGAATGAATTGTGTGATGTTTTTGTTAAATTTTGAAGGTTTCTTTCTGTGTGTGCATTTTATTTTAAGATGTTGTTTGTACTGTTATTTGCTTGCTGTTTCTCTTGTGTGCGTGTGTATTGTTGTTGTTTAGTGTTAAATACGATCTATTGAGTTTTCTGTGTGGTATGATGTATTTCCATCTTGTATATGACGTGTTGGGTAGACATTGTTTGCTTTATGTGTAGAGTGTGTTTCTATATTGCCATTGTAATTATTTCCACAAGTTTGACTCTTTCTTTCAGAATTGGTGCTTGTCCCTCCTGCTCTGTACCAGTCATGTGCAGAAGTAGATTTCCATTCTTGTTGGTACGGAGGAGGTCTCTTTCGTCTAGTTGGATGTTAGATTTTGGCCTCAGGGTGGCCCAGAGCTCCAGAATTTTCCAGAGATTTCCAGGAATTCCAACATGAGCTGGAAGCCATTGTATTGTGACAGAGCTGTTCACTGGGAGTCGGTTTACATATTTTGCAATGTTGTGTTGAGGCTGATATTAATACACGTTATAAAAACAATAACATATTCGAAAGGTGAATCGCAATAACAGATTAATAACACAAACAGATTATACACGAACACTCCTCGATATTTCAAAGTTTATTCAGCTTTTGAATAGTGCTCTATGTGTACGTGATAAGGCACAAGGCACATGGCACAAGGCACATTTGTAAAAATCAGAAAAAAGGCTTAAAGCAGCTATTGATATTCGTCAAAATAATCTAAAATATTTTAAACTAAATTTCGAGAATATAAATAAGAAACCTAAAACTTCAGTGAACTGAAGAGAAAAAATTTCAAATTTTTAAAATGAAGCTTTAGAGCGCCATCTGTATTAGCAAAATTGAACTATTTATATAGCGCGACCGTGTTGTTGTTTTTATATATAATAATTATACTACTGTTTAACGATTATTATAATATTCTTCTTGGAAATATTTAGACGAAAAGACGAAATAAAGAAGAAGAGTTTCTTTTATTATAAATAAATCAAAGTAAGCTTTTGGGCAAAAAACCCTTCTACAGGCGTGTTATATTTAGAGAAATATTTCTCTAAATATAACACGCCTGTAGAAGGGTTTTTTGCCCGAAAGCTTGCTTTGATTTATTTATAATAAAAGAAACTCTTCTTCTTTATTTCGTCTTTTCGTCTAAATACTACTGTTTCTCTGAAATAATCAAATTTTATACTACCTTCACTGCATTGATAAAATATTTCATTACAAAGAGGTAGGTTAACAGTTATTTCATTTTTTAAAGAACCGGTCGCGTCAAATTGTTCAAATATCCGAACAATGTTGGGAGTTAAAACAATATTTTCATAAAAAGAGAAGACAAAAATGCGTTGACAAAAAAACTCCGAACTCGATTAAATCGATCGCAAGCTGGGGAATAAAGTGTCGCCATCTATGAACGGAAATCAGAACCATTCTGTGCTTTATAATGCTTGGATTATTAGAATTAATAATATGATTTCCCTATTTATAACGAAAAGTATAAAATATTATTATTTATAAACACATATTGAAAAGGTTTGCCTCAATATTGGATAATAAACTGGTGAATTTTATGAAACTGGATTTTAAAATTATTTTCAGTAAGGTAGAAGAAGTTGTATATAGAACTTCTTTAGCTTTCATTTATCGCATATCGTTTGGAAAATTACATTTCTTCACAAAAATAAAGAATTACTTTTAAAAATTCATTTCCACTGAGAAAAACAACCTACCTGTTAAATATTTTTATAGGTAATCTGTATTTATCTTAATAATAGGCATCTAAAGAATCTATAAAACCATGGGGCACCTCTCCCGTCAAAATAAGCGTCAAAACTAGACGCCATCTATTGACCGTTGCCGCAAACTAGTGACCTCGGGTCAGTGACAAAGGCACAACACTAGCTTTGGCACCGACCTGAGGCCGCTAGCCTAGTTTTGACGCTTATTTTGACGGGAGAGGTGCCCCATGGTTTTATAGATCAAATTCCTCCCAGCAAAATTTCGATTTATATTTAAAGAATGCTGTTTTAAATTATTAAAATATTGGAGTTTTTCGCATTCATGCAAAGAAATCTCTAATCAGGAATAAAATGTTAGAGTTAACTTTTCTCAAGAAAGTTTAGAAATGAATTAAACTACCGTCGAGAAATGGAAAAAAACAGTGTTGTGTTGTCCACAAGAGGGTCCCTCCAACTGCCAAATGTTCATCTGGTGTTCGATTAAAATAAGGGGAACATTAGCCGCAACTTCATTAATTAGTTCAAGTATAAGAAATTAAACTCTTTATAGAAAGAATGTGATTTTTAAGAAATAAATCTATTTTCTACTTCTCTTACTGCAATGATAAAAATATTTGGGGACCTAGTTCATCAGGGGAGAAATATTATATAGTTAAACCTGTTTATAGCGCCCCCCCTTGGGACTCACCAAAATAGGGTGCTATAGAGAAGGGATGCTATAGACAAGTCACTTTTAATGTAAATCGAATCGTACTACGTATTTAAAATCGGGCACTATAGAAAGGAAGGCGCTATTTAGAGGGAGCGCTATAGACAGGTTTAACTGTATGTCCTATATGTATTTAAATGAAATAGGATTTTGCTTCTTGTCTTCTCGAGTCCTTTGCGTTTATGCTTGAGTATAAAAAACGGGATGTGGGGAGGTTTGATGGGAAGGGAGGTTGTAGGAGAGAGTATTGTGTGACTGGTTGTGATTATGGCCATCTATGCTGTATGTTTTGTAGTGTGTCTTATTGTATGTTCTATATGTTGTGCATTTTATGTAAGATGTTTAGTCCGATTTTATTTTGGGACAGGTGTTTTATATGCTTTGTAGTGATTATATTGGGTTGGCTGTATGTCTAGTTGTTGTATTTTATATATGTTGTGTAGCTATTGTATTAGATATATATGTTGTTTATATAAGGCAATAAAACGCACCATCTTTATATAGTAAATGAAAACATTAAGACGCGAATGTTTCTTTCACACTTAAATCACATTTTTATTGTCCTTACTGCGATGAATGATACTAAAGAAGCGGTCTGGTGGATAAAATATCGATACCGCTGGGAGGGTTCACCACTGATGAGCCAAGCCCTCCCAATATTTTATCAGCGCAATAAGGACAGTAGAAATTTGATTGATTTGTAAAAGAAACATTCGCGTCTTAATGTTTTCATTTGTTGTATATAGATAGCGCGTTATTGCTTTATATTAATTTATTGTTGGGAGAATCTTAATAAATTACTCTCTATTAAAACTTAAAACTTCCTTATTGAAGGCACAAATAACTATGAATTTAAATTACTATAATAAAACTAAAAACTCTTACACCTAAACGTCTCCTCATATACTCTCTCCCACACACACTAAACGAAAAACATATATTTATATACACACAACACCACAGAATAAATTAGATCACAGATTAATTAAATCATAGAATGAAAATGAATATTTTAAATAATAAATATCAACAAATCTCCCCTTCAAATTTTCAATTTTCATTCCTCAAAAATAACTCCACCACTTATGCAGTTCTTAATCTTGACAGCATCCACACTCTTGGTGAGATGGTCCGCTTTCATTTCTTCTGAATTCAATGCTTCTTGGTAATCTTTCGGACAATTAATTTCATAAGTTCTATCAGAAACATTTTCCTTATTCTTGATTAGTCTTAATCTTTCAGATCTCCTCACTCCCCTTTTTATAAGTTCTTCTTCCTCGGTTTCTCTCAAACGAAGATCTCGTTCATTTCTCATTTCTCTCGTCATTCCTGGTTCTGGTCCTCTTCTACGTGGAGTAATTATTTCATCTGGAGGTATTTCTTCTATTTCACTCAAATCCACATCATTATCATCTTGAGGAATATGCTCATCCTCGATGTTAAAGTTTTCTACCTGGTCTTCTCTATTATAAATATCACCACCAGAGTCTTCATTCCCGTGAGAAATCAAATTTTGGTCTTCTCTACTAAAAAAGAAAAGTTCATTTTCATCAAGATTTTTACCACTATTATTCATTAAATAATATCCTAGTCTGGATTCATTAAAATTAACATCTGATACTTCATGTATTTCATCCATTTCTGGTAAATATATTCTATAGCCTTTTCTTATCATACTGTATCCCATCATGATCCCTTTATGAGCTTTTGGTTCCATCTTCTTTCTCTTTTCTTTTCTTATATGAACATAAGCTTCACTTCCGAACCTTTTTAAGTAAACAATGTTTGGTTTCCATCCCTTGTATATCTCGAAAGGAGTTGTATTCATTTCTTTGATTTTAATTCTATTATTTATATGAACAGCTACCTTAACACTTTCGCTCCAATATTTTATAGGTAATTTAGAATCAATTAGCATGGTTCTTGCTGACTCAACTATGGTTCTATTAAATCTTTCGGCTTTTCCATTACTTTCAGGAGTATAAGCTGTGGTGAATTCTTGTTTGATGCCCTTACTAGATAACCATCTCTTCAAATAATTTGAAACTTATTCTCCTCCATTATCATTTCGAATCCTCTTTACTTTCTTTCCAGTCTGTCTTTCTTCTTGCATAATCAAGTTTATTATGGAATCTGCTGTTTGAGATTTATTAGCAATTGGTATAACGAAAGTAAAATTACTATAATCATCAACAATAGTAATGAAATACCTATATCCAAAAGAATCATTCAAAGGTCCAACTATGTCGGTATGCCATAGACCCAAAATATTTTCAGATTGTTTATATTGAATACTTTTGTAAAATTTTCTATGTAATTTTCCCAATGTACAAGACTCGCAATTCCCTTTAATATTATGTAAATTTTTCAATCCGAATACCGTTGAATTATCATACATTTCTTTCAATTTCTGAAAATTTACATGAGCAAGTCTTTGATGCCATAGCATATCATCTACTTCTGCTTTTCTTGCGATTTCCATAATTAGGAGTCCCTCTACTTCAAATTTATCACCATTTCTTTTTGCTTCATATAAAATCTCACCATTTTTGTCTATTACTTCAGCTTTATATTTACTAAATAATACATTAAAATCATGATCTATAATTTTTGTTACTGATAATAAATTTTCTCTCAAATTAGGTACATGCAAAACATTTTCAAGTTTTATTAATCTTTCATTTATATTTGACTTCATTCTTATTGATCCAATTCCTGATGATTTCATTATTTCACCTTTTTCAGCTGTCGTTATTATTCTTTCTTCCTCTCTATCTATATTAATAAAATGCAAATTTCATAAGTGTTGTTCGCTAAAAACTTTCGTTACAATGCATCAATTTCAACCAAATTTTCAACATTTATGTAAAACGAGATGGAGCAGGTTTTGCTTAACATCAAAATATATTTCCTAACATTAACATGCGTAACTTCGGTGTTATCGATTAAATACAAAAAAATCAACAGAGTTAATTTTATTTATATATAAATACAAAATTAAATTTCAACAGAGTTAATTTTTTTACATACTAGCTAATAATCTCAATCTAAAAATTATTCAATACAAGCAATTTTAATATTTTAATATAATATAAAAAGCCAACAATGAAGAATAAATGTAAGATAAAAAGCCAACAATGAAGAGTAAATATAATATAAAAAGCCAACAATGAAGAATTAATGTAAGATAAAAAGCCAACAATGAAGAGTAAATATGATATAAAAAGCCAACAATGAAGAATGAATGTAAGATAAAACGCCAACAATGAAGAGTAAATGTAATACAAAAAGCCAACAATGAAGAATAAATGTAAGATAAAAAGCCAACAATGAAGAGTAAATATAATATAAAAAGCCAACAATGAAGAGTGAATGTAAGATAAAAAGCCAACAATGAAGAGTAAATGTAATATAAAAAGCCAACAATGAAGAATGAATGTAAGATAAAAAGCCAACAATGAAGAGTGAATGTAATATAAAAAGCCAACAATGAAGAGTGAATGTAAGATAAAAAGCCAACAATGAAGAGTGAATGTAAGATAAAAAGCCAACAATGAATAGTAAATATAATATAAAAAGCCAACAATGAAGAATGAATGTAATATAAAAAGCCAACAATGAAGAGTGAATGTAATATAAAAAGCCAACAATGAAGAATGAATGTAAGATAAAAAGTCAACAATGAAGAGTGAATGTAAGATAAAAAGCCAACAATGAATAGTAAATGTAATATAAAAAGCCAACAATGAAGAATGAATGTAAGATAAAAAGCCAACAATGAAGAATGAATGTAAGATAAAAAGCCAACAATGAAGAGTAAATCTATATTAATAAAATGCAAATTTCATAAGTGTTGTTCACTAAAAACCTTCGTTACAATGCATCTATTTCAACCAAATTTTCAACATTTATGTAAAACGAGATGGAGCAGGTTTTGCTTAACATCAAAATATATTTCCTAACATTAACATGCGTAACTTCGGTGTTATCGATTAAATACAAAAAAAAAATCAACGGAGTTAATTTTATTTATATATAAATACAAAAAAAAAATTCAACAGAGTTAATTTTTCTATATACTAGCTAATAATCTCAATCTAAAAATCTATATATATATAAATGAATGTATGTGTGTCTGTTTGTTTGTTTGTTTGTTTGTCCTTTATGCCTGACCAAACCACTCATTGGATCGCCATGAAACTTTGGGAAGTTATTTAGTATAGTACTGGGAAGGTTTCTAGCAAATAAAATTTTTGAAATAACTTTTCGCCTAGAAATAATCAAGATAAATATTCTAATTTATCTGTTATAATTCAACAATCTGCTCTAAATATTATCATGATGATACGATGATTTTGTAATGTAGAAAATTAGGAAAGACAAAATTCAGGATGACACGGCAATTTATTTGAGACAAGAATAATGATACAATTCAAAGGCAAGATACTATTCCTTTAACTTCCAATTACCGAGGGAACCAATTAATATTGATTTTATTCAACTTATCGAGTATTTTTCAAGGGACCGGGAAAAAATGTTCACTTTATCGAGAGATTCGTTAAACAAACCTTTACTCGGGTAAAACCCGGGCGAAGCCGGGTACATCCATACAAGAATAATGATACAATTCCAAGGCAAGATACTATTCCTTTAACTTCCAATTACCGAGGGAACCAATTAATATTGATTTTATTCAACTTATCGAGTATTTTTCAAGGGACCGGGAAAAAATGTTCACTTTATCGAGAGATTCGTTAAACAAACCTTTACTCGGGTAAAACCCGGGCGAAGCCGGGTACATCCATACAAGAATAATGATACAATTCCAAGGCAAGATACTATTCCTTTAACTTCCAATTACCGAGGGAACCAATTAATATTGATTTTATTCAACTTATCGAGTATTTTTCAAGGGACCGGGAAAAAAATGTTCACTTTATCGAGAGATTCGTTAGACAAACTTTTATTCGGGTAAAACCCGGGCGAAGCCGGGTACGTCCGCTAGTATTATATAAATATATGACTTAACGAATATAATTATCATTATTATCATAATATTCTGTGTGTTCCAGAATATTATTATCAATAATATTCGTTAGGCAAACTTTCACTCGGATAAAACCCGGGCGAAGCCGGGTACACATCCGCTAGTATTCTATAAATAGCTCTTTCTTACTAACCATATGGCTAGAGGCTCCAGAATCCATTGTCCATCTTATTTTTTCTTCCCCTTGATCTTCTTCGTAATTAACTCCATTTGTCTCTATCACATGATTTGTGGATTCTCTATAATTTTTCTTGTTTATCCCTCTCTTAGGCCCATTATAATTATACTTTGCATGCCCATCACTTCTATTCTTTTTACATATTGCCGATTTATGACCAAATCCTCCACATTTAAAACATTTTATCTTATTTCTACATTCTTTAGAGATATGACCTATCTTTCCACAGTTATAACATTTAATAGCAAAATTTCGTCTTCCCGATCGGCCTTCTCTAGCTTTAGATGCAATCTCCTGTTTTTCTACTTTTTCTAGTTTCCTATATTTTATTTTTTCTTCTGTTTCCTTCAGGATTTGTCTTATCGTGTTCATATTCTTTTCTTTATCAGATTTGATAATTTTTACGTCAAAATCAAATTCCATTCTTAAACCTTCTAAAACAAAACTGATCAATTCTCTATTTTTTATCTCATCTCCTGCTTGAATGCTTCTGCTCTTTATAATCACGGCTCTATTCAAGTAGTCATCAACCGTTTCATCTTCCTTCATTTTCAATTTTGATAATTCTATTCTATTTTTCATTTGCATATCTTCATTCTTAGATGCCATTTCTTCTTTAATGCTATACCATAATCGTTTTGCACTTCTTTCACTTGAATATTTTAGCACTTGAGTGTCATTCATTGTTCGGTTCATCACATTTCTAGCGATAGCATTGTCGTCATCCCAGTCTTCCCAGATTTTCACTTTTTCTTCAATTTTTTTTATCTGTTTCTATTGGCTTTTCAACTTCTTCTCCCTCTATGATACGTCTCCATAACTTCAAACTTCTCAATTCGCTTTCTATTCTGTTTGCCCAGATCAAGTAGTTTTTGTCTGATAGTTTTTCTATTTGAGATAAGTTAAAATTTTGCATCTTTGATTTTTCTAAAAATTATTCAATTAATCTTGATTTGCATCAATTTTAGTCAACCGCTCTCTGCTACCAGTTGTTGGGAGAATCTTAATAAATTACTCTCTATTAAAACTTAAAACTTCTTTATTGAAGGCACAAATAACTATGAATTTAAATTACTATAATAAAACTAAAAACTCTTACACCTAAACGTCTCCTCATATACTCTCTCCCACACACACTAAAAGAAAAACATATATTTATATACACACAACACCACAGAATAAATTAGATCACAGATTAATTAAATCATAAAATGAAAATGAATATTTTAAATAATAAATATCAACATTTATGTCTAACTGGCCTTGTCCTTATTGTTTGTGGAAGAGCATTGCTCGATGCAAATATTTAATATAATTCTACTGTCCCAAAATCTTATGTCCATAGTTTGCCTAAATACCATTTCTGAGATTCCACCATTCTGTACCTGTGTGTAGCATATACACACAGAATAATCCAATACAGTATTAGAGCTCTAAAAAATCAGTCTGATAGATTGAATTGGCGAAACCGCAGGGAGGGTTCACCAATGATGGGCCAAGCCCTCACAATATTTTTTCATCGCAGTTTGGACAGTATAAATTTGATCGATGTGTAAAAGAAACTTTCGCGTCTTAATGTTTTCATTTGATGTTTTTTGTTATGTTAATTGATCTTGAGTGTGTTGTACATTCTTTTGTAATTTATACTACCTACCTTCCAGGATCCAATTTAATGGCTTTATTGATGTTAAGAAATAGTAAAAAATTGAAATTTTACTGGGGGATCAGGTGGATTATTGGAATTTTTTGGATATATATATGTATTATATATCATATGAATTATATGGATAAATCAAGAAAAAGGCATATCCTGATGGTGCAACTATAAGTTGCTGATGGATCTGTCGGAATAAATATCAAATTTTCGTTGATATATAATTATTCCAGAAAGATACAGCTTGCACCATGCTGACGAGGGCCATTAGCCCAAAACACGTACGTGGTTAGCTTGTCTTGATTAATCTAGAATGGGTATTTGGCCAATTCTGAAATAATTAAAAATCGACGAATAATTGATATTTATTCCGACGGATGGCGCAAGCCATCAGAAACTTTCAGTTTTACGACCAGGAGATGCCTTTTTCTTAATTGATTGATGTCTTTCAGAGGCTAGTTTACTTTACGGATCTGATTGTTTGCCGAAATCTTGAACGCAGCTCTGATTCATTTTGCGCGACCGCCATTCATTAGAGTATTGGTTAATTAGGTTAGTTAGCGAATAGAGAGCGAGCTTCATATTTGTATTCTCTAATCCTCCCAGTGATTCAATTTAATTTAAAATATTTGCATTTTCAAACTGCATTAGCATTAAATGAAACACGTTGGAAATTATCTAGCAATATGATCTCATAAATAATGCAAATATTATCTTAAATTTGCAAAAGAAAATGCATACTAATTACCTTTAACTGGTTCATACTCCAAGGTAATAGTTAAATAGTTTGGTAAAGTATTTTCTTGTTCAATTAAAAGCGTGCGGGTGTGTTGTACTATCTGTTATTTCAGTGTCCAGGCGCCAATAAAGCTGAAGTTTGAGGAAAATGGCATGTGCTGCTTCCCGCATGGTCATTTGTCGGTCGCTTATTGGCGGCTCAGCATTTTTAGCCTCCAATAAAATATTCAATAAGATCAAATTCCTCCAGACCCATTCCACAAAATTAATTAACAACTTTCAAGCGTTCCACGGCAAACACTCCTTTCTCTCTCCCTGAAAATTCTCTTTTTTTTTCTACTCGGCCAATTCATATGGCGAATTCCCTTATTAGCTGGTTTGGGTGGACAACTCATTTCATGCTTTTCCAATTTGTCTTCCGCGTAGATTTTTCTAAAATGTTTTAAATAGTTTTTTTTTTATTGTGGTTAAATACATGGAGCGCAATGAACTTTTTTTTTGCCACCTTTTACACGTCAAGTATACTTGTAGTATATCGAATCTCTACAATATTACACGCCTATCAAATGTAAGTAATATATAAAAATAAACTATTTAGAGTTCTCTCTTTTTTAATAAGACAATTTCGTATTGCCAAATGTAGGGAGAGGCCTGGCTCATCAGTAGCAAACTATACCAGCGGTTTCACCAATTTAATATACCAGACTGTTCTAATATTGTGTATTGGGCTGTTCAGTTTGTCATGATGTCAAAAAAAATGGTACTCTACTTCTAAAAAAAAGCATAAAAATAATGAATTTGATTTATCGGCGCTGTACAAAACGTCATTGTGGTGATAAAGAATGCGTTACAACACCAGTTTAAGACATTTCAGAAAAAAGGCCAATCTGTATACCATGGTTTCGGGCTTTGGCTCTCATCAATCTAGAGGTGACTTCAGTTTCATAAAATCCTACGAAGGAGTTATGAATTCTGCCGAATATCTAAAAAGATGGTCAAGCTAGTGAAGTGGCAAAGCCATGGTATATAGGTTGGCTTTTTGTCTGGATTTACCAAAATTGGTGTTATGGCACATTCTTTATCACCATCATGACTTTTTATATAGCAGTAAAAAACCACATACATTGTTTAAATACATATAATATTAGAAAAAAAAGTAAAAAAAAAAAATAGATAAAGGTCAAGTGATGATTTTAAAATCAAAGAATACATTTCCTGATCGCTCACATGAGCATTTTAGATGACAGAGCCCCATCTAGTGGAACAAAAATAAACGTTGAATTAGTCTTGTTCCACAATATTTGGCCATCGGGCTGTTGACCCTTGTCAGTGTGGTGCAGGCTGTACCTCAATGAATAAAAATTTGTTTATAGAGGATTCCTGAGAAACAACAAAAAAATATATTTAGACCAAATTTAGATACATTCACTATTCATGTGAAAAAAAGTAACAAAAATGTAAAAAAGGTTAGGTGATGATATTAAAAAAAAAAGACCTATCCCGACCGCTCATATGAGCATTTTTAGGTGGCAGAGCGCCATCTAGCGAAATAAAAATTAACTAAAAGTTGATTTAGGCTTGTTTTATAATATTTGGCTAACCCATTAAATGTATATACTATACTTTAGTGGAATTCTTGGTTAAGATATTTAAATAAACTACAGACACATGAACTTAAAGGGTGAATAATCACACTTTATGACATCAATTGATTATAAGGCAGTAGCGAGCCATCTGTATTTATAAATTCAAACTATTTACCGCGAATAAATAAATCAATTTCATATATTTCAACAATAATATAAATATATTGCTTAGAAAAATAACCGATCTGCATGGACATATTGTTAAATCGTAATCTATATCTCATAAACGGGCATTAAAGGGATAACGAAATTTGACTTTTGATTTGCAGCTCAAAATGAAAGCTGGATGATTATGATTATGATATATTAATGAATATTTTATATAATTTTCAACAAAAATAAAGAGAGCTTGAACCTGCTACTGCTATGCAGGCTGGTAAATAATGACTCATTCGCAAGAATAATATTTTTTTATAGTCCTGCAGTCGCTTTGGAATGTTGCTGTTCTCACTGCAAACGCTCCCTTCTGTTACAAGCAGTCATCTGCGCCCAGGTGTATGACTATATGTGGCTTTCGGCTCACTGAATTTATTGAGGGATTCTTTACGATGATTTAAACAAGAGAAGATTCGGTTGAGGTCAATGCTTGATTTCTTCTGGTGGCTAACTGCAAGTCTCGGGTGGACCTTCTCGAAAGAATTCATAGTCAGAAATTGCCGTCAGTGTCCATGAATCACGTGATGCAACCACCTTCAAACATCTGTCCTCATATATGTACATATAGTTTGACTTGGCTTCTAATCTATCGAAGGCCCTCCTCCTGATTTTGATAGGATTCTAAACGCTCTTCTAAGACCATTGTTTAGCTAAGCACCTAAGTAAAGTTCCCCAACGACAACTCAAGCTTGATTATACATCACAAAGTTGTAAGCTTAAAATATAGAGAAGTTCAGAAAGAATGGTAACACATGTTGATAGTTTCTCTAGATCGTGAAATTGAATACCGCCATTGGCAGAGCGCCATCTATAGGAGAAATATTTAATGAAAGTTGTGATCATTTATTTAAAAAATATATATATTGATAATACCCTTTCTTGAATTAACAAGAAAACCCAACCACATACGTGTTTCAGGGTGGTGGCTCTCGTCAGCGCAGGAAAGGCTGTACGCTATCAACCCCAAGGAATTCTTTATTTGTAAAATAGAGAAAAGGTTGTGAGAAATTTGTGACAATTATATCTAATGGAAACACTAACTCTCTGGCTGGCCGTTGGAGTGGGTTAAACGATAAAGAAGTCTGACAGAAGGCCAAAATACCACAGGCTGGCTTGAATCCGTGAGTGCTATGAGATAAATATGAGAGTAGGTTTGGAACATAGAACTAGGATAAATAAGGAAGTACCGCATACATAGTGTAAATAGGGTTGAAGCGCATGAAATTAGTGTAAATAAATAGAATAATATATATAATAGAAATATAATATATATATTTAAAAATAGCACAAATGTGAATTGTACGAGAATAGTTGATATTTATTCCGATAGATGGTGCAAGCCATCGCAACTTTCAGTTGCACGATAAGGATGTGCCTTTTTCATAATATATATAGAAAATATGCGTGAACAAGGTTTTGCCATAAAAGTATTGTAAATAGGGTTGTACCATAGAAGTAGTGCAAATATGGTTATACCGTTGAATCAATGAAAAAATGGTTATTTCATAGTAGAAGTGTATAAACAATGTTATACCATAGAAATAATGTAAATATGGGTAATTGCTTTTATATATGATTTTATATATGACATTAACTTCCTATAGATTATGTTTGAAGATCCAGGGGCCTGCATTAACCAAATAAATTAAAATAATATGAGTTTAGAATACTTATTGTGAAATATATCGATAATAAGGGAAAATGAATAATAAAAACAAAGGAACGTGATATTTACAAATAAACTATAGAAATCCTTTTTATATCTATAAAAATGAAATGCGAAATCGATGTTTGTTATCGCTTCACGCAAAATCTACGGACTCAATCATTATAGAATTTCGCATGTAGGTAGCTGAAGATTTCGTTTAACATATAGGCTATTCAAAAAACTAAAAAAAATAATGTGCATTTTTTAAAAAATAAAAAACCAAAAAGCGTTAGTTTCAGTCTTTTACCGCTTGGGCGCAGCACTGGTCGCGACGATAAATGAATTTGATTGGTTAATAATTAACACGTGGTTTGTTTACACGATGAATGTTAGTTTGTTCACACGATGAATGTTTTTAAAAGGTAAGATTATCCAATCGCCGTGAAACTTCAGGAAGTTATTTACTATACTACTGGGAAGATTTCTGGTTTGAATTTGATTTGAAATAAATATTCTTTGCAATTTTATTTGCAAATTTTCTACTTTCACTCGCAAGCAGCGTCTCTAGCGGCGTCTGGTGAAATTATATTTATAAATTGTAACAATGCTTAAAATGTTTTCCAAGTATAATAAATTTAATTTGAGAATTTAGTAATATAATATTACAATGACGTAAAAAATACTTGGCATTTCAATATTAATATATATTTAAAGAAATTTTTTTAACGATTTTGTGTTAAATGTTAAAATGTAATGTTAAAATTTATTTTTACATTGTTAATTTAATTTGCTGTTGTTTTATAAAAATGATGATGCAACTTTAATTGTTGTTGTGAAAATATCTTTATTTACGGAGCTGCTAACCATAATAAATTATTTTTGAGCCCCTAATTGTTGTTGTTTATTATCGTTTGTTTATATAAAAAAAATTACATTGTATGTGATGATGATAACAAAAATGAAATTTTAAATTAATATATATAATTCATTGTGAGAAAAAAGAAATAAATAATTATCAAATTCACAAAAGTGACAATATCTTATTTAAAATATAATAAATGTTTTCAAAAAATTATGTGTTTCAAAAATATATTTAAACGCATATAACAATATTTATATTTATATACGTTTATAAATCAATATATAGGTGGATTGGATGTTTTCTAGAATCGTCTTAACAAATGTTCGTTAGGCAAACTTTTACTCGGGTAAAAACCGGGCGAAGCCGGGTACATTCGCTAAATACAGTTATTTTCAAATCTTCGTTTGTGGCAAGATACTATTCCTTCAACTTCAAATTACCGAGTGGACCAATTAATACTGATTTTTTTCAACTTATCGAGTATTTTTCAACGGACCGGGAAAAAAATATCGAGAAGGTAGACAAGTATAGATTCAGTAGGGATTGGATGTTTGCTAGAATCGTTTTAACAAATGTTTGTTAAGCAAACTTTTACTTGGGGCGAAGCCGGGAGCATATATATATGTTTGTCGGCTATGCACGCCCTCAATATGTAACTAATCTCGCTGAAATTTGAACAGGACAGAGCGTTAAATCTGGAAGAGTTTTTTTGTCGCACTTTAACCAATAAAAATTATATTTAACCAAGTACTGAGCAACAATATTTTTTTAGTCAGAAATGATGATGACAATATTTCCGTATCATGCTTGATTGCATTAAAAAATTCTTTTGGGGAATATTCACTAAAGAATACCACGGGTAAAGCCAAATAATGATTAATAGTAGGCAGGAACAAAATTCTACCAGCGAAACATTCACTCGAGCAGAAGACACACGAAGCCAGGTCATCTCTATATATAAAATATCGTTTCTCGGCCCTTTGTCTGAGATCATGTAGTATATCTCTAGATATTTTTATTTATGTATATCTTTTTAAAAATCTATTCAGTAGAGAGAGAGGATATGTTTGCTCGAAAAATAAATTTCATATATTATATAAATATATGACATAACGAATTATATTATCATAATATTCTGTGTGTTCCCGAATATTATTATCAATAATATTCGTTAGGCAAACTTTCACTCGGATAAAACCCGGGCGAAGCCCGGTACACATCCGCTAGTACACATTATATATGGCTCTCATACAATTTTATAAAAAGGAATTTTTATATAAATGAAATTATTTGTTAGAGCTGTGCTGTTTGTAAGTTTTATAATGTACTTTTCACCGCTCCATAGAAACCATTTGAGCTCTAGTCACAGTTTCTGGGAAGAACGCGGCTAATTCGGCCGCCGCCCGGACGTGTTCAGGTGAATAACGAGCGTCAACGTGCGGTCCCCCCGAGCCAAGAACAATGGAGTCACGTGCTGTCCTCGCTGCGCTAATCCCCCCTGGTCGCTGCGAATCCCTCGATTGATGTTCCCAACGTTATATTGGCATCTAGTGCCTTCCCCCACTGCCGCGGTCCAGTGCTGGTTGGGAGCCTTCTCTACTGCCTTTGTTGGTCACACCTAGTGCTGGTTGGGAGCTTTCTCTGCTGCCTTGGTTAGTCACATCTAGTGCTGGGTGGAGCCTTCTCTACTGCCTTGGTTGGTCACATTTAGTGCTCTTTAGGAGCCTTCTCTACTGCTTTGGTTGGTCATATCTAGTGCTGTTTGCGATTCCTATCTACTGCCTTGGTTGGTCACATCTAGTGCTGTTTGGAAGCCTTCTCTACTGCCTTGGTTGGTCACATCTAGTGCTCTTTGGGAGCCTTCTCTACTGCCTTGTTTAGTCATATCTAATGCTGGTTACGATCCCTATCTACTGCCTTGGTTGGTTACACCTAGTGCTGGTTGGAAGCTTTCTCTGCTGCCTTGGTAAGACACATCTAGTGCTGGTTGAGAGCCTTCTATACTGCCTTTGTTGGTCACACCTAGTGCTGGTTGGGAGCTTTCTCTGTTCCCTTGGTTAGTCACATCTAGTGCTGGTTGGGAGCCTTCTCTACTGCCTTTGTTGGTCACATTTAGTGCTCTTTAGGAGCCTTCTCTACTGCTTTGGTTGGTCATATCTAGTGCTGTTTGCGATTCCTATCTACTGCCTTGGTTGGTCACATCTAGTGCTGTTTGGAAGCCTTCTCTACTGCCTTGGTTGGTCACATCTAGTGCTCTTTGGGAGCCTTCTTTACTGCCTTGTTTGGTCATATCTAATGCTGGTTACGATCCCTATCTACTGCCTTGGTTGGTCACACCTAGTGCTGGTTGGGAGCTTTCTCTGCTGCCTTGGTTAGTCACATCTAGTGATGGTTGGGAGCCTTCTCTACTGCCTTTGTTGGTCACACCTAGTGCTGGTTGGGAGCTTTCTCTGCAGCCTTGGTTAGTCACACCTAGTGCTGGTTGGGAGCCTTCTCTACTGCCTTGGTTGGTCACATCTGGTGCTGGTTGGGAGCTTTCTCTACTTCCTTGGTTGGTCACACCTAGTGCTGGTTGGGAGCTTTCTCTGCTGCCTTGGTTAGTCACATCTAGTGCTGGGTGGAGCCTTCTCTACTGCCTTGGTTGGTCACATTTAGTGCTCTTTAGGAGCCTTCTCTACTGCTTTGGTTGGTCATATCTAGTGCTGTTTGCGATTCCTATCTACTGCCTTGGTTGGTCACATCTAGTGCTGTTTGGAAGCCTTTTCTACTGCCTTGGTTGGTCACATCTAGTGCTCTTTGGGAGCCTTCTCTACTGCCTTGTTTGGTCATATCTAATGCTGGTTACGATCCCTATCTACTGCCTTGGTTGGTCACACCTAGTGCTGGTTGGGAGCTTTCTCTGCTGCCTTGGTTAGTCACATCTAGTGCTGGTTGAGAGCCTTCTCTACTGCCTTTGTTGGTCACACCTAGTGCTGGTTGGGAGCTTTCTCTGTTCCCTTGGTTAGTCACATCTAGTGCTGGTTGGGAGCCTTCTCTACTGCCTTTGTTGGTCACATTTAGTGCTCTTTAGGAGCCTTCTCTACTGCCTTGTTTGGTCATATCTAATGCTGGTTGCGATCCCTATCTACTGCTTTGGTTGGTCACATCTAGTGCTGTTTGGGAGCCTTCTCTACTGCCTTGGTTGGTCATATCTAGTGCTGGTTGCGATTCCTATCTGCTCCCTTGGTTGGTCACATCTAGTGCTGTTTGGGAGCCTTCTTTACTGCCTTGGTTGGTCACACCTAATGCTGGTTAGGAGCCTTCTCTACTACCTTGATTGGTCACACCTAGTGCTGTTTGGGAGCCTTCTCTACTGCCTTGGTTAGTCATATCTAGTGCTGGTTGTGATCCCTATCTACTGCCTTGGTTGGTCACATCTAGTGCTGTTTGGGAGCCTTCTCTACTGCCTTGGTTGGTCACACCTAATGCTGGCTAGGAGTCTTCTCTACTGCCTTGGTTGGTCACATTCAGTGCTGGTTGCGATCCCTATCTACTGCCTTGGTTGGTCACATCTAGTGCTGGTTGCGATCCCTATCTACTACCTTGGTTGGTCACACCTAATGCTGTTTGGGAGCCTTCTCTACTGCCTTGGTTGGTCATATCTGGTGCTGGTTGTGATCCCTATCTACTGCCTTGGTTGGTCACATCTAGAGCTGTTTGGGAGCCTTCTCTACTGCCTTGGTTGGTCACATCTAGTGCTGGTTAGGAGCCTTCTCTACTGCCTTGGTTGGTCATATCTAGTGCTGGTTGCGATCCCTATCTACTGCCTTGGTTGGTGACATCTAGTGCTGTTTGGGAGCCTTCTCTACTGTCTCGGTTGGTCACATCTAGTGCTGGTTGGGAGCCTTCTCTACTGTCTCGGTTGGTCACATCTAGTGCTGGTTGCGATCCCTATCTACTGCCTTGGTGAGTAATATCTAGTGCTTGTAGGCTACATATATGCAGAGCCTTTCAGGATTATTAATTTGATATTAAAAATGGGAATATATTTTATAAACATCTTCTTTATTTATACCGTGTTTCACTAAATAATATTAGAGGAAAATGTATAGTTCCCATTTCTTGATTCAAGTTGGCTTGAAAAATGTAGCCAGAATATATTTCATATAATATTCCATAAACAACAGAAATATTTACAAAAATTGAAATATTTGAAAATCATTTCAGTTTTGTTGGTTAGGTAAATTTACTTGCGTTTCAACCCTGAAATCCTCCATATGAGAAAAGTTTTTTTTTGCTTATCCCTAGTACACGTGGTACAGGCCATGATAATCATGGTGGGTAGTTAGCGACTGCTTTTTACTGTAAGCGCACCACATGTCTACACATGTGAAAAGCAGTTCGACTTTGCACTTACAAATGCCAGAGCCCCGTTTGGTTACTTGCACTCGCTGGTGGGGTTGGACTTTTGCAAGAATCGGGGGCCATTGGAGCATTTTTTTTTTAAACAGAAAAAAGTGTCCAATGCGGGAATCGAACCCGGGTCCTAGTGGTCGAAAACCAAACGGTTTAACCAGCCTTCCACCGACCCCCCATATGAGAAAAGTAAAATTTACCAATAATTAGTTAGTTACCGAGTTTAAAATTATTTGCTTCAAGTTTCCTTTTTTTAGACGTTTGGGCGACTCTTTTCGCAATTTTCAATGAAAACTATTCTGATAAAACTTACTGGAAAACCACTTTTGATTGGTCGGATATTTAAAATCCGTAGAACGCGTCGTACTTCTTAATTTTATAAATGCAATGAAAATATACACAAAGAAGTAAAATTAATAATTTGATAAATGAGTGAAAAAGGTAGAAAGAGAGATGTGTGTAGTTTAAATAATGATTTTAAAAATTGCTGTTTTTTCTCATTTCCTTTTTTCTTCAATTTTCAATTTTTTTCATTTAATTTGATGAAAAACCGTCGACTTTCGACAGCCACGACCCGGGATCGAATTCCGCATTGGGCGCTTTTTTTTTTGAAGGAAAAATTGCTTCAATAGCCCACGATTCTTGCAAATGTTCAACTCCACCAGTGAGTGCAAGTAACCAAACGGAGCTCTCGAATATTTATTAGTGAAAAGTCGATATGCTCTCATATGTGTAGACATGTGGTTTACTTACACTAAAAGCAGTCACCAACTACTCACTATGATCATCATGGCCTCTACCATTTGTATATGGAATAAGTAAAAATAATTTGTTATCTACTAGGTCTTTATTTTCTCTTGTATATCGTTTTTCTTATTAAGAACATTTCCGTTTGTTTCCTCAGATTCCCTGTCCTCATAAATAACCTTAAAATTTGTTTTGGTTTCCCCAAGCAGCACATGTGTGCTCAGTCCCAGTCGGTCATGGTTTTGACCCAATTTATGTAGAGCTATGTATGTAAGGCTCTTACTTCCCTTTAGGCATTGTGTTTGTGTTTATTTTTTCTTTTACCTTATCTATAAAGTGCGTTTTGTTTCCTCTTTGTATATTTTGTTGTAATTATGGCATTCTATTCTGTATACAATATCTTGCCTTATCATTTGATCTGGGTCTATTCATTATTTGGCTTGTATGTCTCTAGATGTATTCTGAGTGTTGTTGACTTCAAACCCCCTCTCTATTTAAAATTATTCTTCAATCCTTACATCTATTGTTTCAATGTAGGGTATGCTCCCGCTCTTTTGTCTGTTGTATGTCTGTTTACATGACTTTTTATTTATTTGTATCTTTCTTTTATCCATCTTTCTATTTTTAAGTGTTTTAATGGGTGTAGACATAGGTTTATATACATATTTATTGGCCCAAAATCATAAAGCCGAATTGTTATAAGCAAGCTTTATCAAGATAGTTTTCTTCGGAAAGGAGATCGCGCCAAAACGTCGAAATGAAGCTTTAAAAAGGTCGAAGTAAATTATTTTACCTCTATTACAGAGTCAACCTGAAAAATTGTGTTTTCAATATTTAGTTGCTGAAACGAGAACATGCCTCCAAGGATAGCTTTCTTTTTAAAAAATGTTATTCACAATCTCTCTAGATTTCAGAACCGAAATCCCTTTTACAGTAGAAGGGTTTAGTGTCCGAAAGTTGAAAAGATTATGAAAATAATTTTGAAAATAAACCTATCTCTGGACCCCTGATATTTTCACTTTATTGTTGATACAAGGGATCATTTTGTTAAAAAATTTAATTGTGCTATATTGAGCCAAACTACCTTTATGCGATAGTAAAAATATATATAATACATGGGTGATGTTAACAAATAAATTGTCAGTTTTTTAAATAAGAAGTGTGGCTTTTTGTGATGTTCTACAAATTATATAGGAGTGCTAACAAATACCTATAAGGTAAGAAAACATGGAGAGACCGGCAGATCAAACGATAATCTTGAACAATCTCGAAGTCCGCTGTTTTCGTGCGGGCGAATTGTGAATTTGACTACAATACTCCAAGTAAATCTTAAAGCAGATAAAAAGAAAATCGATATCTACTGCAAAAGACCTTTTCATAAATCTTGGATTGTTCGTTACTATGCCATATTTAACTTTATCCTGGACAAATTATGGACCAATGTATCGGAATAAAAAAAAATCAAAGCTTAATTGTTATTTATCCCGATAGATGGCGTGAGCCGATCAGAAGATGCTTTTTTCTTATTATTCAGCTCTATCTATTAGATACCTGCACTCACTTTTAGAAGCTCCAAATGTTTAATCTGGGATACCTTCTAGCCTCTCTAACGGAAGTTTCAGCCAACCCATGGCCAAGTTGTGATGCTCAATTAGCCTTAACCTAATGTAACATTTGTAGTGAACTCTGTGAGAGCCAACTTGTTCGGCTGCTTCCGCAACGATCGTTTGGTATATTTATTGCGAGCCACTTCGAAGCCAGGTTATTTAGGGTCAACCCGGGGTGCCGCCCTCTCGTTAGAAATTCCCATTAGATTGGGTGTAGCTCGGGGATCGCAGCCCAGTTGGGAACAGATTGGAAGAAGCTTAAGTAACGTTCGATCAACGTTACTGCACTGTGCTAATACCATTCAAAATCTACTTAATTATATTCCTACAGAAGTTGTGGTCTTTATATTCAAATAGGCTTAATGTGGCACATTTTTATTTCAGAATCTATATAGAGAACTTTATCATGGAAATAACTTAAATCAACGTTTATTTTACTTTTATTACACTAGATGGGGCTCTGCCATTCTAAAATGCCCATGTGAATGGTCAGGATATGTCTATTTTATTTTTAATATCACCACCTGATCTTTTTCTCTCTATATTTTGTTACTATTTTTATATATAAGCAGATATTTCTTCATTTAAAACAAATAGTTTATTAAAACCAATTACCTTACTTAGGTAAAATTTCAGACGAGAAAAGGCAACTTATAGATGGTTGGAAAACAAAAGGTCAATTATTAAAAATAATAAAAAAACATTTATCCTAACGAAAACACTATCTTAAAATATAAAGTAGGCATATTTATACACTAATTGTTTATACTGAAATATATATATTTATGATAATGTTTTCATATTGGAGAATTTAAATATTCTTCTGCTATTTTTTGTTTCAAAGAGAGAGTGTGTGTCAACCCATTATATTCCAGGACAAAATATCATCAAAAAGGATAAATACCGACCCAAAACCCCTCAATCTGCAACAGGTTCGGAGAACTCCTTGACGGACGAGTTCTACAACCCCAGTTAGATCGATGCAATCAATCCTTGTCCACACAACTAGACCGTCTGCTCTGAATAAATTCCAGAGAGGAGAATAAAGCTCGGGGTTGAAATGAACCCAACTTAACCCTCTCGTTATTCCGGGCGGCCAGACGTTTTGAGGTTTAACGATGAAAGTCAGCAACCACCGCCTTATACTCCCGCAACTCAACTCTAAATCCCCCAATTTATGCCGTGAATATCTATTGTCGAGGTACATCTTCCCTTTCTGATATTGAATAAATATATTATGTTATTTGCACATCTCAATTATTTCTAGATTGTGGTATTTTATAAAATTTTCTCTTTTACTCGTGTTGAGAATTGCATATATTGCAACGATACAAACATTATTTTCATTATTATAAAAACATAAATGTTTTATCCAAGAGAGATAAAATGATGTGAAGGAGATTTTATACATACATCTATAGATATATTTATATAATCTACTAGACGAATGACCCGGGCAACGCCCGGGTTTACCCGATTAAATGTTTTATTCAAACACTATTCGTTACAATTATAAATTGGCGCCGTGGATGTCACTCTTGTGAAACGTCCCGCTCCAAACTTTACATGTACATTAGGTCAGCTGTTATTACCTCCAATCTTCACCGCTAGAGGCGCTGGTCGCGAACTAAGTAGAATAATTTGAATATATAGTTTTAATAATTGATTTATATATTTTTTAAAATAGCCTATCGTCTTCCCCGTATTTTTTACCAATGTATGGGAATTTTGGTTTGAATTAGTGAACTACTGCGAATTTGTATACAGGACATACAAACAAACAAACAAACATACAAACATTCATTTATATATATATAGATAAGCTTCTTGTCTCTCTGCGTTGGAAACACTAGCGAACACCATGTAATGGAGCTTGAAAGCAAATATGGCGTTGATGGCACTCATTGAGACAGTGTATAGACATATAAATGGTAGCCCACACAAATTGAGAGCGTGTATAGATAAATACACGGTAGCCGGCATCTGTTAAGACAGCTTTCAGCCAAATACGAGATAGCCGCTACCCATTCAAACATTGTATAGCCATTTACATAGAAGCCGACCCCCATTGAGAGAGGGTGTAGCCATTTAGTGGTAGCCGACACCCATTCAGACAGCGTAGATACATGGTAGCCCATACCAAGTAAGAAAGTGTATCGTTATGTACATGGCAGCCGGCCCCCCATTCAGACAGTGTAAAGTAATATATACGATAGCCGCCACCCATTAAAACAGTTTATAGACATGAACATGGTAGCCTAGACATGGTATCCGTCACACATTCAGGCAGTGTATAGACACGCACATGGTATCCGACAACCATTCAGACAGTGTATAGACATGTGCAGGGTAGCCGACACCCATTCAGACAGTGTATAGACATGTGCGTGGTAGCCGACACCTATTCAGACAGTGTATAGACATGTGCGTGGTAGCCGACACCTATTCAGACAGTGTATAGACATGTGCAGGGTAGCCGACACCTATTCAGACAGTGTATAGACATGTGCAGGGTAGCCGATACCTATTCAGACAGTGTATATACATGTGCGTGGTAGCCGACATCCATTCAGAAAGTGTATAGACATGTGCATGGTAGCCGACATCCATTCAGACAGTGTATAAACATGTGCATGGTAGCCGAAATCCATTCAGAAATTGTATAGACATGTGCATGGTAGCCGACATCCATTCAGACAGTGTATAGGCATGTGCATGGTAGCCGACATCCATTCAGACAGTGTATAGACATGTGCATGGTAGCCGACATCCATTCAGACAGTGTATAGACATGTGCATGGTAGCCGACATCCATTCAGAAAGTGTATAGGCATGTGCATGGTAGCCGACATCCATTCAGACAGTGTATAGACATGTGCATGGTAGCCGACATCCATTCAGACAGTCTATAGACATGTGCATGGTAGCCGACATCCATTCAGAAAGGGTATAGACATGTGCATGGTAGCCGACATCCATTCAGACAGTGTATAGACATGTGCGTGGTAGCCGACACCTATTCAGACAGTGTATAGACATGTGCGTGGTAGCCGACACCTATTCAGACAGTGTATAGACATGTGCAGGGTAGCCGACACCTATTCAGACAGTGTATAGACATGTGCAGGGTAGCCGATACCTATTCAGACAGTGTATATACATGTGCGTTGTAGCCGACATCCATTCAGAAAGTGTATAGACATGTGCATGGTAGCCGACATCCATTCAGACAGTGTATAGACATGTGCATGGTAGCCGACACCCATTCAGACAGTGTATAGATATGTGCATGGTAGCCGACACCCATTCAGACAGTGTATAGATATGTGCATGGTAGCCGACACCCATTCAGACAGTGTATAGATATGTGCATGGTAGCCGACACCCATTCAGACAGTGTATAGACATGTGCATGGTAGCCGACATCCATTCAGAAAGTGTATAGACATGTGCGTGGTAGCCGACATCCATTCAGACAGTATATAGACATGTGCGTGGTAGCCGACATCCATTCAGACAGTATATAGACATGTGCGTGGTAGCCGACATCCATTCAGACAGTATATAGACATGTGCATGGTAGCCGACACCTATTCAGACAGTGTATAGACTGAATAATACATCAGTGTAGGTATTTATCTAAAAAGTCTATAGAAAAATATCCGTAAAAAAGAAGTACGTGAGGAGGTATCTAGACTTTTACATGATAGCAGACATGCATGTGATATAGACTAAATAGGAGAAATAGCTCGGAGCGTCACCATTGATAAACAATAATCTCTTAATCATTTCTATCGCTCTAAATGGATAGACAAAGTTTGTATTTAAATTCTATCCACAAATATTTTCTTTTGTTACAACACTATTTGTAGATAGGGATTTTCTGAATAAAAAAATTTCTTCTATCTTTAGAGCTAAAAGACTATTGTTTATCAATGGTGAACACTCCAAACTATTTATCCTCTATATACTCGTATATATATATGACAGTCGACTCCCATGCAATATAGTGTTTGAGCATTTACATGGTACCGGCCACTTATTCAATAGGTTTAGGCATATTCCCGTTAGCCGACACTAATTCGGGGCAGTGTATAGCCATAGATGTAATGGCGAAATAAATACAATAAGAAGCTTGAAAACTGAACGTATTCGTCAAAGTATGAAGATCCATGTGAAATTGCAAATAAAATGAAGAGCGCATATAAACATGTGTAATAATAGACGTACATAACATTGTTTAGATATATATATCAACGGATATATATATTAAGATAATACTAACATATATATGGTCTCGCACACATATACAAGAATATTCCTAAAGACATATATGTAAGAGGACAGACAAGCAAAACTTACTCTATTCACAACGGATGTTTGAAAAGATCGACATGCATTCATTAACAAACTTAAGGAAGCTGTACCTTTTAGAATTTATATCGGGATTCAGACAATAACGCTGAGAGATATTTATACACAGCAACATTTATTGAAGACACACGAGATAACCAAGTGTGAACAAAATTGCCTATGACTCCTTAAAAAAAATTGGCCACGGGCGACATCAGAGACTTTCCATTTCTTTAAGTTTTGTCTATGAGTGTATATTTTAAAAACTGCTTTTTGGAAATTCAAAACTTGCGAAAATCTAGATCTAAGTTAGGTGAAAGCACGGGAAAATCTGAATGGAATATGATTGAAAGCCAACTAATTGTCCAAAGTATTGGGAAGAAAATTCTTTCGAATCAAGAGTTACAGAGAAGGCGTATGTACTAGCTATACGAAACAAATTTGTCTTTTGGAAAATCACATACACAGTATTCTTTTTTCTAGAAGAGAGTTTCGAAATACGATAATCAGCATCCTGGATAACTACTCATGTGATTTCGAGGAGAAAAAGTTTAAAGGAATGGGAAGGGGAACTCAAGGTAAAATTTCTAGCGGAAACAGGCATTAGTAGTCTAGAAACAATGCACAAGAACAAAGTCCATCAGAAATCCTGGATGAAAGAACCCGATAATTCGACATGTAATCATGAGACATTGTGAAAGAGGCTAGATTGAGATATAGGAGAAAGCAAGCGATTCAAGCACCAGACAAAAACAAGATTTAAAAAAAAAAAGAAATGTGGACGATATTGTTGCGCCTGTTTCCAGATCATAACTACAGGAGTGACAGTTACGTATACGGGGCAGGCCAAGCCAGCGCTCATCAAGCCCAAGATCGTCACTAACCATCTTTGGGCTGAAGACATCGCTTTTGTGGAGAAGGATGACAACGCATCCAACGTCGGGAGAGTTTGAAGCTTTCGGTTATTTCTAAAGCCGCAGGTGTGCTGAATGAAGAGGAAACGCACCAAATGGATACAGTATTGTTAGCATTGAGTGGATGATGCCTTTATACAGAAGATGAGCACCAAGTGGAATATTCTCTAATGTTATTCAGCAATTTTCTTTCTTAAAAAAAACATTTATTTGTTATTATTTATTTAGTGTTCAAATGGAAATGTTACTTCAGATATGTCCAGATTTCTTTAAAACGCCCGTTATAAGTCGACGGATTTTTGTTAAATTAAAAAAAAAAATCAAAACTAAGTAATATTTTCCATTATAAATCGCTAAATATATATAATTCTGATATGAAAATTATTCAATTTTAATGCCTTTCTACTCTGTCTTTCTTCTGTATTCTCTCCACATAGCGTATAGAAAGATGACCATTTGAACAATATGGCGTTTCTCTCTTGTTATAATGGCAAGGTGTAATAATCTTGGATATGTTGTATATCAATGTGAACAATATTCTGTACACATGTGAACCATTTCACTGAACCCATTTGAAGCCCACAGAGAGGGCGCGCGCGCACTCGGCGCCACCTGGCAGTGCGATCAATCGCGCTGAAGATGTCGAGGCGAGTGGTGCTCCTGGCTCTGGCTCTCGGCCTGGCTCTGGCCATCGGCCACGACTCCGGCGGGATCCTCTTCGAGGCCGCTTTCCAGGGTGAGCCTTGACAACTTTTCCTGCTAGTTTCAATGCGTTCTTGCTGAAATTTTGACGTCTTCTACTATAACTCTCATAGTAAATAAATTGTATTGCATTTATAAAATTGCTTCTCATTAAATATTTATGCATTTTAATTTATATTATATATTTTATAATTAAAAATATTATTTATTTTCTGCTTCTTATATATGTGAAAATAACTATATCAAAAATATAAACTAAAATGGAAATTAAAATTTTTAAAACAAAAATTTATTTAATGCGTTATCAGTATTTTTAGGGTAATATAATATTTATATAAATTAATTTATAACCAATTTTTCATTTTTTTTCGTTAAGCCTAAACAATGCAATCACCATTTTTTTTCATATTGTTCCAAACTTTCCAGAGAAGCTCCCAAAAAACTTTTATTTTTACTAAATATTCCCGAAATTTATAGTTTCAAACAAAAAATTTCCAAAAAATAAACAAATTAGCCTATTTTTATTTTGCTATGAAGATTTTTTAGGGAAACCATTCAAAAAAAGTTCTATATAGAGTAAATAAAAAATATAAAAGTTTAAATTTTCTATATTACAATACTTATATATATATCTTTTATATATATATCTTGCTGTTTTCTAGACTTATAGCTTCAGACTTAGTACTAGATACTGAATTACGAGTTTTACTTTCTAGTCCCTATTGCTTGAGGATCTAGTAGTAGATAATGAAATATACAAACTTTTCATATAATAAAGCTCTTACCCTATTATAGATCAATAATAATTTTCAAATTACTTATATTTGATTTTTTTAAGACGGCGCACTCTTCATAAGCGTTAATGTTGCCTATAATCCGATTTTTTGAAGCGCGAAAATAGAAAAGTTGAATCCCTGTTTTTGAGGAGAATAATTTTAATGAATGCGCATTCGATTGCATTATATATGCGCAATATTATCCCACGAGAAGAGTTATGACATCGAAGACGTCCGTACTGATGAGAGTCATAGCCCGAAACGCTATAGTATATATTTTGACTTTTACCGAATTTTCCAAAACTGGTGTTATATCACATTCTTCATCACATTCATAGCGTTCCGTACTTAGGTGATGAACCAAAATACATTGTTTGAATGCACATTTAAAGAGAGAGGTTCGATTTTTGATGCGTATATATATACGCGTTTAGGTGTTTAGCGTATTTACGCAAGTTTGACCTTAAATACCTATTTCTTGGTTTCTTAAGAAGCTTCTGGGACCAAAAGAATTTTGGTCGTAGAGAAACAGCCTGCACCACGCTGACGAGGGCCAACAGCCCGAAACGCGTTAGTGTATGGTTTTTCTTGATTTATCAAGAAAATGGGTTGGCCAAATATCATTTACAAGCAAAATCAATGTTTAGTTGATTTCTGTTCCACTAGATGGCGCTCTGCCATCTAAAAAGCACATGTGCTCCTGGCCAGGATATGCCTTCTTTGTTTTTAATATATATATACGTTGTGGATCAATTTTTATCATCACTTGTAAAGTATTTTACTAGGGTAATGCACAGTGCATCGTTCTGGGGGGGGGGGGGGGGGGGGGGGGTCGGTGGAAGGCTGGTTAAACCGTTTGGTTTTCGACCACTACGACCCGGGTTCGATTCCCGCATTAAACACTTTTTTTTCTGTTAAAAAAATGCTCCAATGGCCCCCGATTCTTGCTAAAGTCCAACCCTACCAGCGAGTTCAAGTAACCAAACGGGGCTCTGGCACATTTGTAAGTGCAAAGTCGAACTGCTTTTCACATGTGTAGACATGTGGTGCGCTTACAGTAAAAGCAGTCGCTAACTACCCACTATGATTATCATGGCTTTGAGATAAGAAAGAAGAAGAAGACAGTGCATGGTTCTGATGCCCAATTAAAGAGAGGTGCCTCTATATGAATGTCATTATGCCGTAAATTTATATTGTGTATGGCTGCCTGAAATAAGCTTTTGTCACTTCACCAGCTTAAAAACCTGCTTGGTAAATTCAACCGATTTCATAACCCCTCTCGAAGGATGCTATGAAATCGATGCCGTCCCTGTACTGATGAGGGCCAAAGCCTGATACCATGGCATAAAGGTTAGAATTTTGTCTGAATTGAGTTTTCAGGAAACCTAAATGACCGCCTGTTTGGTCGTTGATGTTTTTGTCGTGTAGAGTTAGCATAAAGCGAATGGTGCACGCGGGAGGCATATATTGTTGTTCAGGTACAACCTACACCTAGCTGATGAGGGCCAACATGCCGACGTGCGTACGTGGTTACCTTTCTTTATTAATAAAGAAAGGGAATTTGGCCAATTCTGGACTAAACGATTCCAAATAAATTAAATGATTGGTTGATAATTATTCCGACAGATGGTACAAGCCATCAGCAACTTTTAGTTGCACTATCAGGATATGCCTTTTTCTTAAGGTTATATATGCTTCATAGTTGTGTATGGTATAAGATTAATATACAATTAGAATGTGTAATGGATCCTGATAACTGAGACAATATTGGTAGCTAGGTTTGGTTCATGGTAGAAATTTAATGCTCCTTTGCTTCTATATCCATAGGATAGAATTTGATTAATAGGCGTTATTGATCATTTTCAAAATATTCACATCCATATTTTACAAAATTTATTTCGTCCATAATGTTAATATATATTTCAATTTTTTTTCTCCCCATTGAATAGAAGCAAAATATTTTCAAACTTAATTCTGTTGACGTTATGTGGCGCTGAGTTTGTTGTTGGCACACATTAATATGTTATAACACCTTGATAAAGGTTGGCGTTCAGCCAACTGAAATATTGGTAAAATAAATGATATTTTGATCAAATATATGCTTTTTTAATTAAAGAATTTAATCTGTTTGACGACTCCAAGAAAACAGAAGTTGCTTTGAATATTCCAAAATTAAAAATGAAGTATTTTTAAGGAACAGGAGGATGCTTTATTTTTTTAATAATTTTCGAAAAAAAAGGTGTTTCTCTCCGTATTTTCTCAGATCCTGGCAACCAACAAGAATGTATTCAATAGTAAAACTTTTGGAACATATCCTTTCTCTTCCCATTATATATATAAACACAGTCGTTAGCACTCAATCAAATTTGATTGGAAGATTATCTCTTATCAGATAAACAAAGGATTCACTGAGTGCAGATAAGTTCATCGGAAGAATCTATTTGTCCAAGATAATTTGACATTCATAAATATTATAAAGTACATAGAATACCTAGTTGATAGAAGATCTGGACCAGACAATATTAAAAAGTGACGGAAACCATCATTTAAGTCGCTAGAGACTGGAAGTCCACACAGCTGGGGGACAATAGGAACCAGACGACAATGGCAAGTCCACCAGAAGTTAAAGGATCCTTAGAAACCGCGTGTCGCCAAGCAACAGAAAGGTTAGGGCAGACTTATAGACCCGGCTAGAGATCCAACAGCCGTAGTGGAAGAACAACGCACCAAATGGAGAAAGTGGCAAATAAATTAAATAAATGGGCGCAGGGACAATGAGATATGGGAGTGAAAATTACCAAGAACGGCGCCCTTATTTAATTCCACCTCTGAAATGGAGCTAGTACGAAGGATCGTTTCTATTAACTTCAAGACTTGGCTTGCCGCTCTTCTTCATATCTCTCTCTGTCCAAACTTTCCGTTAAATAGAATATATAATTCGAATAATCACATTAAACGAAAGTTTAACGATAATATTAAATATTCCTAAAAAGGTTTGAAATATTTTAATTAAATATTTTAAAATTTAAAAAAGCCCTCAAAATGACATCAAAGTTCTAATAATCCGAATAAAAAGTGAGGTATTTCTCTCTCTCTTTCAATTGGTAAAGATAGTTTCAAGAAAAAATACATCTCCTGATCGTGAAACTAAAATAGGTTTGTGAAAAAATGGTACATGTGTGAAATTGTACTGGGATAAGGTGGATAAATTAAGTAAAAGATCCAACTGCCCGAAACGCGTACTAGGTTAGCTTTTCTTGAATTATCAAGAATGGGTATTTGGCCAATTCTGGAATAATTAAAAAATAATCGAATAGTTTATATTTATTCCGATAGATGGCGCAAGCCATCAGAAACTTTCAGTTTCACGATAAGGAGATGCCCTTTTCTTAAAATAGTTTGCCAAATAGAAATGACCATCTTTATAGTGTTCATTTTACGTGTGTTTGACATTAGTTTTAAATATGGCTTTTACCTTTTTACTTAAATTCAAAGCTTTTAAAGTTTGTAATATTAATTTATAGAAACAATAAAGAAAGAGAGAGAAATTGAATGTTTAGAATATATATTGACATTGATTTACATTTAAACGTTTCTGTTTTCATATAGCTTGCCATTAGGTGAATAAGTTCAGAACTATATCATAATAATAATGATAACATACGAGTATATGCACTGAATATATATATATGGAAAACCACAAATTCAAACGTTAGTAGAAGTTAAAAATAACGATTGCAGTTCCTTATTTTCTCTTCGCTAACGCGAAGATTGACAGCAAAGATTTTTTGCGCTAGAAATTCGGAAATCAAAGAACAAAATATCAGTTGGCGATGGTTTTGAGGCCACAAAAGTGTTAAACCGATAGAAAATTACATGCGGAAAATTCATGTATACTCACTATTTCATTTCTAAAATTAAAAGGACAAATTCTTTTATTAAGTTCCAAAATGTATGCTTTTTTGTCTATTAATCTTTTATAGAGAAGTTATAGCCATTAAACATCATGCTATATACACTCATGGACAAAACTTAAGGAAGTTGTACCTTTTAGCATGTATATCGGGATTCAACAATAACTCTGAAATATATTTGATATACAATGAGCTTTATTGAAGACATACGAGATAACCAAGTGTGAACAAAATTGCTTTTGTTTCCTTAAAAAAAAAAACAGACGACCTACGGCTTAGACTCTCCACTTCCTTAAGTTTTGTCCATGAGTGTAGATTATATTTAGGAAATGATCATTGGGAACACAACAGGTAGAGAATATAATATTTATATATACGTTGACACAAAGCTTATGAATTCCAAGGTTGGAGTAGAATTCCAGTCAAAAGATAAAGAAGGGTGTCAATTAAGATCCTCCCTACGGTGATATTGATCTCAGCTAATAACAAAATAATAACGTCGATTCTCTCGGGAAATCGGTCCTAGCGGCCTTGCTGCTGCCACACCTTGTAGCGCCACGGTCGCTGCGATTTCTTCCACAAAATAATTCCTTGTATCAATATTAGAGTGGAAACATCAGGTCTCCAGGGAAAGGTTTATTTTTATTATCTCTTTTAAACTAATTCTTCATAGCGCGCGCCATCTACATGTAAGAAAAACAAACATTTAGCACACATTTCTTATCTTTTAAATAAAATAAATATATGTTTATATATATCTATAAATGAATAAAAGGTATATATTGGATCTAAATTTATTATCAACCAATATTTCTAGGGGCAAAACGCCTCTCTTTATCAAGGTTTTTCTTTCAATCAAAGAGAGGCGTTTAGCCCTAGAAATATTGGTTGAATAATAAATTTATATCCAATATATGCCTTTTTTTATTTATAGATATTATTATGGATTTCCCAATATTTTAAAAAGTATATATATATATATATGTTAAATAAAAACTTTTATTTTATTTTAAAATTATAAATCCCAGTCAATTACTCTGTAAATGGTCGCGGATTTCCCTTTATAAACCATTTTTTGTTGTTTCTCGTTGGCCGGCTCAAATCTTTCTGTAGATTGGAAATAAGTCTTTTGTTTTCTTTTACTACTCGCCTTAAGTCAAGGTATTATTTCATTCTCATATGTTATCAAATTAATTAAAGTAAATTATGATTCTTCATTATATTGTAACAAAGTATTTATTAATTTTATTATTTTTATTAACAGAGTGGTCATTTTTATGTTTATATTTTGCTACTCGGTAAATTTCCCTCGTGGCTTATCTTTTGTTTATTATTCTTAGTTTTGTCCTTCCCTGAAATAAATTGCTGTCCCCTCCTGAAGTTTTTGTCTTCCCTAATTTTCCACGTGGCAATATTTTATTATTTTACCACGACTGCAATAAGCAATATCACAAACATACTCATGTGTCCCTAAACAACTTTCTCAAATTCTATCTCAAATAATATATTTTTATATTTATCATAACATATCTATATACCTAGCTAGTTATGGAAATGATTATGCTGTAGGTTGGCTTTATAATAAGATTTAATTTAACTTTTTTTGCAAAAATTTGTTCTTGAGGTTTCGCAACCCGCTATTGCCCTTTTCAAAGAAATTTATTTCAATAATGATTTCTTGAAACTAAATTATGAATGATCTTATATTTAAAAAGCATCTAGAGCCTGCAATGCGTTTTTAAATACCAAATCATGCATAGTTTAGATAAAAGTAACCCCATAAACAAAATAGGTTTCCTTGAAGTAGCCAACAGCGCGTCGCCGGAATGTTGGAAATAAAATATTTAAAAAAGGTTTAAGTAAACCATTTATTAGAACATCACAATTATAATTTTTCAATCGCCACATATCTGTCGATAAATTTCTAACGATTATTTCTGGCAATATGTTTCTTATAGTATTTATTATAAAATATTCTCTACAGATACCTTGCCTATAATGATAAAAATTATAAAATTATTTTAAACCCTATTTTCTTTTAATATATATATAATTAAAATGATTTCTATATCACTCTTATCCTTCGATGATTAAATATTGAAAGGGAGAGGGAATGGCTCATCAGTGGTAAACCTTCCCAGAGGTTTCGTTAAATATAAATAGCGTTTAAAATGTTTAGAATTTTCATTGATAGATGGCGCTATGTTAAAAATGGTGTTTAAAAATTATATTGCGAATAGGTCTGCAGTTATATAAGCATATGTCCATAGGATTCCTAAATGCTCCTAATCAGCCTTCCATAGTAAATGCAGGTTATATAAGAAAGCCAATCCAAGAATAGAGCGGTCTGGAGATAAATTTGGTGAAACTGCTAAGAGGGTTCACCACCGATGAGCCAAGCACTCTCATCTAATAATTTTCTTATTTCAGTATATATAAAGTATCTTTAGAGAATATTTTATATTAAATATATAAAGAAACATAATACCAAACATATTTGTTATAGATTCATACTTCAGTAGAGTTATTGTATGATGCTAGTGAATGGATGATTCTATTATCTAGGCAATTACCATAGTGTTATTTAAATGGAATATATAATCGTTGTTATACTACAGATAGCTACATAAATTCTTTTTAACCTCATATATTGAACTAGACGAATGGCCCGGGAAACGCCCGGGTTTTACCCGAGTGCGTATATATTTTAAAAACGTTTTAATTCAAATACTATTCGTTACAATTATAAATTGGCGCCATGGATGTCACTCTTGTGAAACGTCCCGTTCCAAACTGTGTGTTTTTAAAATGTTTTAATTAAAATACTATTCGTTACAATTATAAATTGGCGCCGTGGATGTCTCTCTTGTGAAACGTCCCGCCCCAAACTGTGTGTGTCTTGAAAATATAAAAATAAAAATGTGAATTTTCATAAAGATTTCATCATTTCGATTTTTTTTTTGCATTTATATATTAACTTTATGAACGGAAAAATATGTCCAGGGTAGCCTAGTGGTCATGGCATCTGCCCGGTAAGCGGAAGGTCGTGGGTTCGATTCCCATCCCTTGACACTTTTTTTATTTTATCCATTCTGACCAAAATCTATCCGTGAACTTCACACAGTGAACTTCACACAGACAGAATAAGGCAATTATATAAGTAGATGGATTATAGATATTTATATAAATGTATTATATGTGCATAGAGTGCACCTTCCAGATAAAAAAGCTTCGCAACAATGCAATTTACTTATCCTCCCTGCGCAGAATTCGATGATAGAATGTACCATAACACCAGATTTAGCAAATTCGGACAAAAAAAAAACCTAACTACCATCATACTATGCTTTCGGACTATGGTACTTATCAGTACAAGATCTACATACTTCCGTTTCTTAGCATCTTGTGAGAGGAGATAAGAAAGCTGATTAAGCGGTTAAAGGGAGTAAATACCCCGTTCTGGTACATAATTACATTCTTCTATCAAATTTATGTGATATTTACAACAACAAGCCTTTATTAAGGACTCTCGTCCTATACAGGTACTCCTAGATAGGTAAACAGAAGCAACTATATCTACAGAAAGTGGATAATAACATCAACCTTTCTTCAGGTTGGGTTCACATTCTGTGTTAAGCCTATTGAGTGTGCTGTTCTCCAGAATTTGTGAAAAGCCAATGCATTGGGCCTGCTTTTCACTACTTTTACCAATAGAGCAAATGGCGAATTGTTATCACAGCTGATCTCTTGACGGGGAATTGCTTTCTGATCCTCCAAATTTGCGATATATAGACATATTATTACGGTAGTGATGACGAGGACTCGTCCAATTAAAATGAACGAATCTTTATTTATTAATTATATAATACTTGTTACGCAGAGATCAACCAAAATTATTTATAATAATTATTATTAACAAGGTACATGAAACAGTAGTAGGATCAATTCAATTCAGTGTCTAATTAATTTATTTAATCAGCGATAATTTAATATTTAATTAATTATTCACTAACTATATTATATTTGATATATTTAAAATTCATCTCTTCGATATATTTATGGTTACACAATTCTAATTATATTTTATCGTTACATAACACACGAAGTAGCTGCCCTTCGGCGCTCCCGCGGTTCCCGGGCTTTTTAATCTATTGTTAGAGTTTATTATTCTAAGCCCCTAGCAACCAATAGGAAAACATTTCAAAACAAATAGAGAAAGAAAAATCTTGATTAAAATTATATCACAAATATATATATAAAAGCAATTTAAAAATTACTTGATTAAATTTGAACACTCCAATAAATATGAAAATACTGTTTGGATTATATCCACTAAATCACACACACTTTTTCTCCTACAACTACATATTAAAATATGATGGCAAACACACATCACGCGAAGTGTTGTAACCAGCCATCGAAACGAACGCTAATGATATTTAGTGATTCTAATCCTAAATTTGCATTTTAAATGACCAGAGTGCAAGGCCCAAATGCCCTAATCAAATTAGGCGTAAGTCAACAACATCCAATTGCTTGTAAGGCGAATTATGGTACAAACTTACGATTAATTTAATAGGAAGGATTGGATGCGCCTTCGCGTCGTTTGCCATAATAGATTTTATCTTTGTATTTACCATTATATATATAGTGATATAGGGGGCTATTTCACGACATATATATATACTGTTCTAAATGAATTATCCTAATTTATTTTATAAACACCACAGTAAACTTTATATAATTTGACAAATCTCGGGAGAAATGGTTGACATGAGTGATGTTCCTTCAACTTTATCTCTCCCACGTAATCCTATGGAAACTGAGAGTGTGGATATCTGGTTGATATACTGCCAGACCTTTGGTCTTTCCCCGCGCCGTTGGTAGGGCAGTAGAGGACAAGCCAGCTGAATTAGGATGCAGTGGGGTATTTATATTATACCACATTTATAATATATATATATGTGTGTAAAAATAATTTTAAAAAATCGTGGATGGCTTTTCTTGATTTATCAAGAAATGGGTTTGCCAAATAACAGGGAATAGGCTAAATCAACGTTTAATTGATTTCTGTTCCACTAGATGACGCTCTGCCACCTAAAAAGTTCATGTTCCCATGGTCAAGATATGCCTTTTTTATTTTTAATGTATATATGAAAAAACAATGGAAAAAAAGATAGGTGGGTCAGGTGTTGATATTAAAAATAAAGAAGGCATCTCCTGACCATCTAAAAAGCACATGTGCTCGTGGTCAGGAGATGCCTTCTTTATATATATATTTGTTCTTCTCTCAAATAGAAATATATTATACTTCCCTTTATTTTATAAATATTTATTATTTAAGTGCTAAAGAGATCCCTGCAAGACCGATGCGATAAGCACTTATAATGTTCGGCTATGTGGCATCTGTCATCGCGGTTAAGGTGATGGAGCGCCGACGAAGCGTCGAGAAAGTAAAAAACAACAACAACAATAAATATATATTTAGGTGTAGTAATTTAATATTTCTCAACACACCAAAAACTTTTGAACCAGCTAATAACCTTCTCAATAAGTTTCGTATTTTATAAATTGAATATTACTTACATAAGAATGTTCTAGATTGCTCTAGCATAATTGTTTAATAAATTTAAATTTATATTTTTATTCAGCTTCCTACGTTTAGTTTATTCATGATAATATTGTGAAAAACGTTTAAAAATATAAAAATATTGTAAAAGTATTGTAAAATTGTGAGAACGTTTTAAAATATAAAAATATTTTCTCACAATGAGTTTCTTTTTAAATATTAAAAATAAAATATTTTTATATTTTAAACGTTTAGTTTAATCGTTTCAGATAGCTATATCCGCGGCAACCAGTGGCTTGTCGCCACGGAGTCGATGGAGAATAATTAGACATTTCCAGAATTAAACTGAGGCCGCCCATAAAAAAACAAACAAAGATATAAGAAGGTCATTAGCGCGGGGTTAATTTGGCATTTGATTATCCATTTCTTTTGAGCTTCGAGGAATATTTCATTTCTGGTATAAATACGTTATTTTCCTGCCATAAGATCGGGTCTATTTCAATCGCCGATCTCACCTTACTACATTCCGTAAGTAGGTTTACCATTATAAATTATTATAATTATTAAGAAGATATATCAAAGGTAAAAGGGACGAGTTTCTTTATTAAAAAGCTACGAGCTTGGCGAGCTTTCGGACAATACGTCCTTCAACAGGATTTAATGTGTATTACAGCCTGTTGAAGGAATTTATTGTCCGAAAGCTCGCCAAGCTCGTAGCTCTTCAACAAAGAAACTCGCGCTTTCACTGTTTGTGTCTTCTTAGCAATGATATCCTGAGATTCCCGTTGTTGTCATTATAGTTGTTTTAGGCCTCGCAGAACAGCTCTCGCTTGAAAGCGACAACCTACACGTGAATAAAGAAACGAGAATTGCGTAACATGATATTTTATAATTTTACAAATCATACTTTCCCCCAGTATCATTTACATCTTATCAACACGCATATGCAACAGAACGTAACCATTTTTAAAAGAATCATAAACCACTCTTTTATTTTATTCCCGACGTGTCAGTGACTACCTATCATTCGCCTATGGGGAATGATGATTCCACCGAGAAGGTTAACAGAGAGTAAAAGAACGTCTGGAAGAATAATGGTTTATGTAGCTGTATCTTTTTCAAACGAAATTCCAACCAGCAAATCACTTTCATTAAATAATCAGTTAAGATTTTATAAAACCGAGTATCTGCACATCTAAACCAACCCTTAGACGGCTACTTAGAACATAATGATGGCTCATCATATATACTGCAAGAGTACTTGTTTCTCGCACCAATCACAAATAGAATTATTTTATCAACTAAACTAGAGAAGATACAAGCGTCCAGGGAGTATTTATAAGTTGTTATTCAGATTGTCGAAGGAAGGCCAGCTACAGAGATTCAGTGGAAGGATTGTAGGTCATGGTGAGATCAGTTTAAGGTGGATCAGGCAGATGGAAATCTGCCACGGATTGGAGCAAAGTTATTGTGAGATCTAGGATTAAACCTGCGCTCAGAGTTATGGAGTAGATTTAAGGAGTAAGACTCTCGTTTACCCCAGTAGAGAAAATGCCTCTTTCATAAAGGTTCGTTTCAAAATAATAAGTATTACTCAGTCCATTTTCATAACTAGCTTCTGTTTAATTATGTCACTAGATATAGGCATAGTCAAATAAATTAAGCAATTTGCATGGTATATATAAATAGAGAGCATATATATTGAACTTTACGGTTTTTCTGAAATCTAATATTTATATAAACTTTTCTTTATCAGAAAACTAAACAGGAAGTGCATGATGCTCATGCTAAATAGGACGAAACAGATTTGCTGAGTAAAGAATTTTTTTTGAAACAATGATATGCCTGTAAGGGATACAAATCTTTCGACTTAGGCTTCTAAGCGAACATTTAAAAACACCAGCTCTCTATAATAATTATGACAGAATATTGTGACAGCATAACTTAAGTATATTTCTAGTTAGGTATGTGGATCTTAATTAGAGAAAGAATCTTCTATCAAACTCCAAACATTAGTATCTGAAATTTTGGCGTCGCACTGTCAACCTTTCTACCTTGAGAAGAACAACAGTGGGATCGCCGAAACGTCGTGTAGAGAATTCTGAAGATTAAAATGTTTCTTTCTCCAATTGATCATAGGCCAACCTACAGTATTCTCTATACACAGATACGATATTCTCTATACACAGATACAATATTCTCTATACACAGATACGATATTCTCTATACACAGATACAATATTCTCTATACACAGATACAATATTCTCTATACACAGATACGATATTCTCTATACACAGATACAATATTCTCTATACACAGATACGATATTCTCTATACACAGATACGATATTCTCTATACACAGATACGATATTCTCTATACACAGATACGATATTCTCTATACACATATACAATATTCTATATACACATATGCAATATTCTCTATACACAGATACGATATTCTCTATACACATATGCAATATTCTCTATACACAGATACGATATTCTCTATACACAGATACGATATTCTCTATACACAGATACGACATTCTCTATACACATATACAATATTCTATATACACATATGCAATATTCTCTATACACATATACAATATTCTATATACACATATGCAATATTCTCTATACACAGATACGATATTCTCTATACACAGATACAATATTCCCTATCACAGATACAATATTCCCTATCACATATGCAATATTCCCTATCACATGTGCAATATTCCCTATCACATATGCAATATTCCCTATCACATATGCAAAATTACCTATCACATATGCAATATTCCCTATCACATATGCAATATTACCTATCACATATGCAATATTCCTTATCACATATGCAATATTCCCTATCACATATGCAATATTACCTATCACATATGCAATATTCCCTATACCATAATGCAATATTCCCTATACCATATTAAAATAATCCTATAACTAACTGGGAAGCTATCAAAACAATTAATCACAATTTCACAACACAAATATAAATATTATTATTGGAGACCTTCTTCAATTGATCTCAACAACCTATAAACCAGGAGTTTGATATATCTCTCAGACCTAGCAACAATGGTAAATAATCTCAAGATGTAAACATAAGGTTTCCAGGGATACGTTTCTTTTTTTTTAATTGATACATATCTCTGGCTTTTAGGAATGAAAGCCGTTCTACAATAGAAATCACGATAGAATAAATCGTTAATAGAGATTGTGTATTATATCGAATGTCCTATTGCCGATTTATTCTATCGTATTTTCTCCTGTTGAAGGGTTTTCATGCCCGAAAGCTAGAGATCGGAATTAAAGTTTTAAAGAAACTTATCCCTGGAAGCCTAATCCTTCCACCTTAATATTGATACAAGGGATTATTTTATCGAATTAAGAGGAATAAAAGTCAACACACCCTGTCTGGTTCCACGGACGAACTTCACGTTTTATAAAGTTTTCTAAAAAAGGGAGAAAGCTGCTCAGTTTTTATCAATATAAAATTTCGATAAAATATTAAAAAATAAAATATCTAGTCAATATACTTCATATAGTTATGTATTTGAATAATAAAGATAAGAAAGGAGGAGGGAGGTATGTAGTAAAAAGAACGAAAAGGAGAAAATAAAAAGAAGAGAGATATTTATCAGAAGCGTAATGTAAATACGGTTTGGAAACCAGTAAATAGGAACATTAAATCCCCATCCGATGTGAAAAAATTAAAACCTTTTTAGAGATTGCAGCAATCTTTGAGAAAAAGTTTATTCCTTAAAATACCTCCACTCAAGCCGGGTGTTTGCCTCGAGGAATCCTTCCATTTAAATAGCGGGTCGAGGAATCTTCTGCGCTCACTCTCTTCAAACTTTCATTTCCAAGCTTCTTTTAAAGAGTATATATATATATATACAAACATATCCTATATAATACCATAACTAAAATATTCAAATTTTCGACTACACACTCTAAAATATAAAAAATAGGTCTCTCTCTTCCGTTAGAAGAGATGCAAAAACCGCGCCATCGATTGACCATTTCTTCCATCTAGCAGAGTCGACGACAAAACCACAACGCCAGTTCTGACAAATTATAAACACCTATCTTTGTCGCCTTTCTCAGTCGAGGGCGAGCTTTGGTTTTATGACATAAACAAGGGAGTTTGAATTTTCCAAAACTAATGTTGCGGCTGTTTGTCGCTGATTCGTATAGAGGGCAGAGACGGTTAGTAGATGGCCCATCGTTTGTTTTGACGGTAGATGTAGCCATCTATCTTTAGGTCAATGTCCTCCCGGCAACATTTCTATCTTTATAAGATTATCTATATACTCAGATAGACATTTCAATATTTAGTGACATTTAACTTCTAATAAATCACAAGTAGGCGCGCAGGTTTTATCTAAATATATTAATATAATATTCATCTATTTACTTTGGGACAACATCAATAGCCTTATACATAAGAAATACTACTTTGTGTTATTAAGACATGTTGTGGAATTCAATACTCAACAAATAGAGAAGGGGGAAGTGTATTAGTATTAGTTTGCAAATTACCTAAAGGATATGTTTAAATATATTTACAGAAAGAGGGAGAGAGACTAATCTTCCTATAAATTGGTTAGTAATCGTCATATACACTCATGGACAAAACTTGAGAAAGTAGAGATTCGTTGAAGTCTCCAGTCGTCTTTTATTTTTGGAGGAGAAAATATATTATTATTCCTAGTACTCTTGGTACAGACCATGATAATCATCGTGGGTAGAAATTGGCGACTGCTTTTACTGTAAATGCACTATATGTCTACACATGTGAAAAGCAGTTCGACTTTTGCACTTAAAAATGTGCCAGATCCCCGTTTGGCTACTTGCACTCACTGGTGGGGTTGGACTTTTGCAAGAATCCAAGGCCTTTGGAGCATTTTTCACATTTTAAATAGAAAAAAGTGCCCAATGCGCGCACGGGATTCGATCCCGGGTCGTAGCGGTCGAAAACCAACGGTTTAGACCATCCTTCCACCGACCCCCGGAGACAGAGATAATTTTTATTCACTCTTGGGTATCTCGTGTATCTTCAAAAAGGTCATTGCATATCAAATATCTTTCAGAGTTATATTCTGAATCCCGATATAAGGTACAAATTTCTTATGTTTTGTCCATGAGTGTAAAAATAGAGCTATCTATAAAATACCTCTAAATAAAAAGTATATAACACACATATATAAATAGTCTTATTTATCTCTCAATATTCCCATTAGCATATATAACACCAACATTTAAAAGTTCAGATCTTACAAAATAAAAATACTGAATATTTGAGAAATCCATAAAAACCAAGAGTCTGTGAGGCGACCGTAGCTCACCTGCAGCGCGAGACTTGCTGCTTCCTCAAAACAAACACCTCGTAAAAGATAGACGACTTTATTTTTGTTTAAATAAACATCAGACTTTGCGCCAAGTCTTTTCAAAAAAGGAAAAAAAAATCATTTAAATTGCGAGCACACTCTTTGCGTAAAGGCTCGTACTTCATCCATATAAAAACAAAAGAAAATAATCAAAGCCGATGGATGCATTGGAAAGTGATTTGACTGAGAATTGTAGTTTGAAAATCTACTAATTGGCGACCGTATTTCAGCGTATACATTCATGGTCAAAACTTAAGGGAGTTGTAACTTTTAGCATGTATATTGGTATTCAGACAATAAATCTGAAAGATATTACGGTGACCTTTATTGAAGACACACGAGATAACAAGTGACATCATGACCTTCCACTTTCTTAGGTATTGCCCATGTGTGTAGTTCTATATTCGAATTGATTATTTGAATCTAATATCACAAAGAAAAATATTATCTTCTGCATGTATTGATTATTTCTTTTGATTTGTTTACTCTCAAAATTATATTGACATTACTTCTATTTTTAACAAAATGACTTTAAAATTATAATTTTTGTTACAATCTTATGTGAAAGTTGAAGGTTTTTCACCGAGAGTTGGAGAACATTTAAGTTATGATTTATATGCGTATATGAAAACTAAGAAATATCGGTGACCCTTGTACCTTGAAAAGTACGTTACATAAAGTTATCACACATCATGATTACATCATATAAGCGCGCCAACTGTATTCAAAATTATAAGCTATCTATTATCGTATGTTTTTTTTAATAAGCGATACCCTCTTCTATCTTTACGTAATGATAAAATATTGGGAGGGCCTGGCTCATCAGTGGTGAACCCTCTCAGCGGTTTCGTCAGTTTATTTTATCACTGGAAGAGTTCACAATAACGAACCAGGCCCTCTCAATATTTTATCGTTGCATTTAAGATAATCGGTCGTTTTTGTTAAGTTCTATTTTATCATTCTATTCAAATAAGGAATGGAGGAACTTATGGTTTTAATAGATGCATCTAGCAACCACCTTAAGACCTTGTGTTCCGAGAATTTTCAAAAATAGATTTAATTTTCAAATATAAGATACTAAAAGCCATATACTGAAAGGATAAATTTTCAATGTTTTAAGAAATAAGTTATAGAAATATAACGAAATTGTTCTATGTCTACAGAATGATTACAACCAGCTTTGCTTTTCTAGCTCCCTTCATCTTTAAAGTTGAAGAGAGTAATTATTATTTGAAAAGCATTTAGGTGCATCAGGTAAAGATACAACAAATAGGTTAATCAAATATAAATCTCTGAAGTTTCTTTGTGTGTGTGTGTGTGTGTGTGTTACACTTTTAACGAGTTTACAAGATTTCGGGTTTTAAACTCGTTAAAAGTGTAATAAAGGAACTTATCCTCGGAGATTTATATTTATAGGATTTATACATAGGATTATAATTCTAATGCAACAAATAGCTCGCACCGTTGTAAAATCAATGGGAGTCATCTCAGATCATTTTAAAATTCATCAAAGCTGTACTTGAGATCAACAAACAAAGAACTCTCAATTATGATGTTTTGGAAGTAGCCAACGTCACGTCGGAAAGGTAAATAGCCCGAGAAAGGGCAATATTTGCCGGGATTCCATCACTACGGGGATAATACCTAACGACCTAGCAAACAAGCCAACCTTGTAAATAAGGAAAAAGAGCGATTAGAGAATACTAAGAGAGCTTCAGTCAAAGAGTTGAGTCGAAGATATTTGCTGCCAAGTAGAAGCCTGAGGTCAATATTTGAATTCCTGAAAAACCGAGAATATTCAACAATCGGCCAGGGATAGGACATGGCCCTTTATGAGATTGTGGGGGCAAACCTTCTGACTATACGAAATTTACATTGCATATATATCACATATTTATTATCAATACTTTTGTATTCATTAGTAAAAATTAAGTTCTTGATGTATTAAAACTAATAAATACTGATATTCAAATTTTGAAATAATTTTTAAAGCACTTATGATAATTATTCGATTTTATAACATTATATATACAAGTATATATACTTGTATATTCAACAAAAAATGTTATTTATATTGGAAAATATTTTTAATAAAATATTTTAGCAATTTTATAAAACTAACAATACAAATTTAATAGATTTTTAGTTGTGTGTATAATTAAATTTTATCTATAAAACATATTTAAATTTTAAACAAAAGATTGTAACATTTCTATTGTGAGTTTTATGTAAAAAAAATTGTTAAATAATATATAATAAAAACACTTATAATAGAAATGTAAACATTTTCAATTGATCATTTAAATATTTAGCTTTAAAATGTTTCAATGATATTGAAATATTTGCGCCTATTACAGAGGATACAAACAAATCAACAAGCAATTTGAAGTTAGAATTAAATATTTAAAAATTTACATGTATTAATCGATAGAGTTCATAAAATGTATATAGACAAAGTGACTGATGTAAGGGATTTGAATCATTTAGATCAGGGAACAATCGATGTCTCAAATTCTGCAAAGTTCGAACAGTCGTAGATAAGGTGAAGAACCGTTTGATCAGTTTCCCCGCAGGAACAATTTGGTGTTTCTGATAGACCTCTTTTATACCTTTATGTGAAAAAAATCATATTTTGATGCTTCTACATTTGCTAAACCTTTGTGCTCTGCTGAAACCATCCCATGTCATCAGTAGCTGCCGTCAATATATATTCCGCGTTTCTAATTTTGACGATACTCTTATGATTTTTTTTCTGCTCTATTTCTTTATTCTTTGTTTTACTTTGAAGCATCATTCAGCAATCAACTCAATCTCTGTATTACATCTTTTAGCCACAACATATAACGCCATTTATATGTGAAAATTGCAAATCCATCATTATCATTATAAACTCTGAAATTTTGTTCTATTTAGAAAAGATAAAGTTCTACAATCAATAGACGGTAAATTTGTTTTTTTTTTTAAGTAAAACACACAAGATAATAAGAACTGGTAATTTAAAAGCATGCTGTGGTAAAATTCTCTCATTCAGTACTTTTGTCTGAAGATGGTAACAACGCTGTTACCGAAACGTCACACACTATTTATTTGGATTTGGTCTTATTACCTTGTGTTTATAATCTACTAGCCGAATGACCCGGGCAACGCCCGTGTTTTACCCGATTGAATGTTTTGATTCAAATACTATTTGTTACAATTATAAATTGGCGCCTTAAATAAATGCATATATTAGTTAATAACTATAGCCTATGTGCTTTATCTGTCTATGTACTGTTGGCTTCCGTAGGCGTCTCTTACTGGGAAAAAGAAAGAGAGGATTCCATTTAGTTATTAACTAATATATGCATTTATTTAAGGAGCGACCCGCTCCAACACAATAGTTACAAAAACCAAAAAGCGAGTGGGGGGGGGGGGGGGGGGCAAAGTCAAAAACAAAGTGTCTCGCGTAGTGGCGGCGCCATCGTAGCCACGTGATCGTAGCCAACCAATAGGAGAGCGCCATTCCAAAAAAAAAAAAGCAAACGGTGACAGAGATGATGACGCTCGTAACTGGATATAGAATAATCGAAATTGTGCCTTATCTATTTTTACTTTGTCACTCTGCGTGCTGTCTTTTCTATAACTTTTTAAATTATAAAATGACTATAGAAATAGAGTGATGAAATAAAAATACATTTTAATATTAAAATTAGTTTTCCTTTTACTTGAGGTTCATAAAAATTAAATTAGAATACTCAAACTAAGAACAAAATTGGCCTAATAGGAAATATATATGCCTCTGATATATAAAAGGCAGAAATGATCTTAGAAAATTATTCAATTTTCTCACATATAAATAAAAGGTTTTAATGAGAACTATATGAATGCACACAATTTATATTAGATATAATAGGATAGAGAGAGATAGAGCTAGCTTAGATAAACTATTAAAGTTCTGTGCTTAAAAGTGGAAGAAATTGGGTAAGCGCCCTAAATTCAATTCCACATTAAGTAAATTGACTGAAATTCTGGAACCCCCTTCGCATTTTATCATTTAGAAATTAGATCCTGACACACTGTTCGAAAAATATTATTAACTTTTAAAACGAGTTTTGATTCCAAGATAGAGAAAATTTCACGGATGATTTCTCTGATATAATTTTCAGGAAACTTTTTTTAAATATGCCAGGGTATTTATCATTTTAGCAAAAGCTCTCTGTAAACACTTCGAAACCCATTCTGCTCCAAATTATATTATTCCCATGGTTCCACTCCGGGTACCATGCTATTTATTATCCGGAACCTTATTCTATTTACCACTTGAAGCATCACACCATTTTCCACTTGACCATAATGTAATTTACCATTACGACAACCCTAGCATTAACCGCTCAGAACACCATGCCATCAAAGGTCCTACAGAAATTCTATTTTGATCTTGAATTCTACCAGAGCATCATTTGGCTAGTAGTACTAACCGATTGAATTGATTTTGTTCAAGAAAAAAATGGGTAGAAGTAATATTTTATTATATAATTATAATTATTGATTATATATATATATATATTATCTCTCTCTCAATATAAAACTTAGAACCTGAGCAATCAAACGCTACAAGAAAGAATATTGACCATTGCCATATCCATTCCATGTAATGTAAAATGTATTATCTATGAAGTATAGGGCGCCTCTCCCGTCAAAACTAGACGCCATCTATTGACTATCGCCGTAAACTAGCGACTCTGGACGGTGATAAGCCACAACACCAGCTTTGGCAAACTGAGAAGCATCCACCTGCAGACCTTTGTTTCGGGCTAATGGCTTTCGTCAGCCTAGGGCGGACTTTACTCCATGAGATCCACTCGGGGTCTGATGCAATCCTCACAATCTGGCAAAGAGAGGTTTAATCGGCAAAGTGGCTGGGCCAAATCTATGGCCAAAATTTATACGGAAATTTTGCCGGGAGGAAATTGATCTATAAAAGCATAGGGCACCTCTCCCGTCAAAACTTGACACCAAAACAAGGAGCCTTTCATAGAACAATTTCCTCCCAGAAAAATTCCCGTCTAAATGTATTCATATAAATAAAATAAAATCTAATAATTTGAAAACATAAACACCTATGTAAATAGAAGCGCTACCAACTTTCAGTATTTATTAGGGTGAGTTAAAATTTCAACAAGGCGATAATATTAAGAAATTAAAGCAATTTATTTAAAGATTATTCTAAAATATTTGAGGTAGAAGAATTTGTGGAATCTAAACAATCACAAATGACAAAACATAACATTCGAACGATGTGCAGAGAGCATTCACCAGGTAATTAGAACTTTTAATACTGGGTGCTTAAACCTATTTGGATAGAAGTAGGAAAGTTCTGCATGATGCTGGCTCCCATCTACTTCGACATACTGATTTATAATTTTTATACATTTCAACAAATTTTACTTATTCGATAAAATAATTCCTTGATTTAATTTTAAAATAAAAACATAAAGCCTCCAGGGAAAAGTTTATTTAAAAAAGTATTTTTAAAAGAAACTTTTCCCTGGAGGCTTTATGTTTTTATTTTAAAATTTTACTTAATGACTCAAATATATAATGACAGAATTCCGTTTATTTTTGATGCATGAGTAAGTAGTGTTTGTCCATGTGTTGCCGCCTCGGTATTCAATGATTTCTCCTTGTACTCCCAGCAACTCTTGTAACCTTTATGCTTATTGCCTACTACTCTCTCAAAACAGGGGTTTCACTTTTGTTACTTCAACTATTTAATCTATAAAGATATATAAAGGTAAACTCTCCCGTCTAAATAGACATCTAAGCTAGACGCCATCTATATTTTGGACATAGATTTGGCCTAGCCACTTTACCAGCTGAACATCTCTTTGGAAGATTGTGGAGTTTCCATTAGATCCCTTGTGGGATCTGGGAAATAAAGTCCGCCATAGACTGACGTGGGCCATTGGCCCGAAACCAGGGTCTCTAAGTGGACGCTTCTCAGTTTGCAAAAGCTGATGTTGTGGCCTTGTCACCGACCAGAGGTCGCTCGTTTGCGGCGACGGTCAATAGATGTCGTCTAGCTTTGACATCTACATCTTCATAGATTAATATATCCTCGTGGAAATTTTTCCATTTACCTCTTTTGTTAAGAGTTTCATTTTATTTATTTTTTTTTATCTCAATCCTATATTATCTCTCAGCATGTTTTTATGACTCAATATAATAAACCTGAAATATACTTTGATTTTATGCTACTAAACTACTGAACTAAATATATGCTTAACATTTTGAATGATGACATATAAGAGATAATAAACAAAACAAACTCGACATTTAGGTAACCTTAATACAGCGCTAATTTTTATATTTATCCAAGAGTGTTCTTCAAGGCGACCTTAATGCAGCTAATTGTATATTTAGCCAATAGACAACTGCACGCTAGGTGACCTTGATTCCGCTAACTTGCTATATTTAACCAATAGTTTCACGCAAGACGACCTTAATGCAGAGATAATGGTTATATTTAGCCAAGATAGACCTTCACGCTAGGCGACCATAAAAAACTCTTTAATCTAATATAGATATTTATCTAAGAATTTCCTCCAAAGCGACCTTAATGCAGATAATCTCTATATTTAGCCAAGAGTTTCACGCTAGGCACCTTTGATACAGCTGATTGTTATATTTAGCCAAGGGTTTAACGCTAGGCACCCTTGATACAGCTGATTGTTATATTTAGCCAAGAGTTTCACGCTAGGCACCCTTGATACAGGTGATTGTTATATTCAGCCAAGAGTTTCAAGCTAGGCACCCTTGATACAGCTGATTGTTATATTTAGCCGAGGGTTTCACGCTAGGCACCCTTGATACAGCCGATTGTTATATTTAGGCAAGAGTTTCACGCTAGGCACCCTTGATACAGCTGATTGTTATATTTAGCAAAGGGTTCACGCTAGGCACCCTTGATACAGCTGATTGTTATATTTAGCCAAGAGTTTCACGCTAGGCACCCTTGATACAGCTGATTGTTATATTCAGGCAATAGTTTCACGCTAGGCACCCTTGATACAGCCGATTGTTATATTTAGGCAAGAGTTTCACGCTAGGCACCCTTGATACAGCTGATTGTTATATTTAGCCAAGAGTTTCACGCTAGGCACCCTTGATACAGCTGATTGTTATATATAGCCAAGAATTTCACGCTAGAGGCAATCTTAATGTAACCAATTTATATATTTAGCCAAGAATATCCTGCAAAACGGCCTTAATACAGATAATTGTTATATTTAGCCAAGAGATTCACGCTAAGCGACCTTAATGTAACTAATTTATATATTTAGCCGAAGTTTCTCAAGATAGGAGATTTTTATGCATTGCTAATTGCTAAATTTGTCTAAGAGCTCATGTTGGGTGACCTTAAAATAATGCTAATTGCAAAATATAAAACTCTTGATTTAGTCCTAAAGTTCAATGTTGGGCGACTTTAATTATTTTTAGCTGATTTTAAAATTAAAACTAATCATTTCCCTCTAGAGATTTAGCTACGATATTTTAATTATCTGCACTTAGAACAATTTGTTCCATTTTCTATCTCCGCGAGATTCTAATTCATTTTCTAAAAAGAAATATTGAATTTTTCAACGTTATTCAAATAAATAAAAATGTCCATTATAAGTCGATAACTTTCCCGAAACAATTCTGAACCTGTAGCTGAAAAACAAGCGAATAAATCAAACGTAATTTGTGAAAGAAAGTCTTAGGAGATTTGGAAAGAAATAAAATATTCTTTTTTTCCTCCACAAAATATACTCCTCTCTACATAAAATATTTTAAACTACTTCTTGCGGGAGAAAATTAGATCAATAATAATATTCTGCAGAGTAATAAATTAGGCAATACAAAATATGACACTTTTTAAATTAATAGTGGAAAATAAATGAACAATTAGCATTAATAAATATAATATTGAAATAATATCAGGCGGTTTCTGTCGCACATTTTAATAACTCAATATACATATATATATATATATAGAGCACAATTCATATAAAGAAATATATTAATATTGTAACAAAGTATTTTATTATTTTATTAACAGAGTATCAAATTTTATGTTTAAATTTTGCTACTCTGTAAACTTCTCTCTTTACTTATCTTTTGTTTATCATTCATAGTTTGTTCTTGCCTTAAATAAATTGCTGTGTCATCCTGAAGTTTGTCTTTCCTAATTTTCTACGTGGCAATATAATTTTTAATCCAAATTACAATAATCTTTTTAATTCCATATATTCCTACAGGATATACTTCTCTCTCTTTACAGAACGTAAAGGACATACGCATCAGATCATCGTAAATAACCTAGCGTTAAATTACGTGACAGAAGAATGTTGTGTAAGAATAACTTTAATTAACATTTCTCTCTCGTCAATATATTGCACCAAAGAGACAGAACACAATTATATAAATAGGTAAGACTTGTTGACACAATATCTGTACAGAATACAATTTCTGTATAGCCGCTTTAACAACGTCATTCACATCAATTATTCACATAAAGGGTGTTAATATATATAAACGTGCACATAAATACCTAATTAGATATAACAAAAACATCAAATGGTTTAGACAAGATAAATACGCCTAATTTAGATATAAAAACAAATATATGCAGGTGATAATTATTTTCTTTGATGTATCTTTTTGTAAATATAAATATATCCATCGTAAATAAATGACTTAACAAAACCAATTAGAGAGGCCGAGGAATCAAAGCGTTATTTACCCAGCTACCTCGCGTGCGGTGGAAAAACACCCGGCTGCCTTAATTACGCCTTCCGAATAATCAATCGGACCTCTTTATAATCCGCCCATTGTTCAACTAATATTTGGTTGCAATTTTTATCCACCCACTTTGTTATGGTTTGTCGCGGAAAGTTATTTGTAAAAAAATTAATTAAGCATGTTATTAGATGCTTTTGTTAGTTTTTGTTTTTGAATATTTTTGCAACTTAAGTTTTAAGATCCACCGTCAAAGTGATCAAGTGTCACTCTCCCCGCAAATTATCACGTGTGGGCTTCATGCCGAGATAATGTAAGAATTTGGTGAATTTGGTCAAATCACACACTAGCGGTAGAAGGGTCAAGAGGTATATGCACGTCTAATCAGAATATGTTCATAGACATCTGAGCAGAACCTATTATATATATATATATATAGAAACCTAACTTCAAATAAATATAATAGTGAACGCGTTATTATAGTCGGTGATTAGTGCATACAAAAATGTTATAGTTTGAGAATAATTTTTATAAACATGCTATATTCTGAGGACTAATGTATACAAACATGTTATAGTTTTGTTGCCAAACACACTGTATACAAACATGCTATATTCTGGGGATTAATGTATACAAACATGTTAAAGTTTGGTTGCCAAACACACTGTATAAAAACATGCTATATTCTGAGGACTAATGTATACAACCATGTTATAGTTTGGACACTACACTGTATACACAAATGAATTCTCAAATATACGTGTGTTTGTGTACAGTATATATATTTATATACATTGGAATAACTGCCGTTATTCTGAAAATATCTCCACTGCGCTTCTCTCCAAATAGGTTTTATCAATTTCTTTGCGGTAATTAATCATTTCTGTGATGAAGGACTATTCACGTGAAGGTAATAGAATGTCGACCGAGGAATCTTTCCCCCATCACTCACTGACATTTTCACACCTCCTCATCTCTGCCGCCAATTACCACTGCCACTGGGCACGCAATAAACAAATATACGCTGGGTTGGATTGTGAAGATTACATGTGCGCGCTCTAGTGTATATATATTAAAACTAGTAATTTCCTTTTGCGTGAAATATATATTCATAAAAATCACATAACACTTCATAATCAACCACCTAAAAACGCTATGCTATACGCTAAACCTAAATACGAGGTGTGTTCAAAAAGTATCGCGACTTTTGAATTTTCGCGGGTTACGTATATTCGAATTTCGATCTTTTTATGGCTTTATGTTGGTACTCATGTCTCTTACTTATGCCGACAAGCTCGGCCATTTTGAATGTTCACTTAATTGTTGACAGCTGCTTTGCCTGCAGGTGTTTTGGATCGTCTTCGATTTTTACCTATTAAAAAAATGGATCAAAGAACCTGTATCAAATTTTGTGTGAAAAACGAAATTAAGTACGCGGATGCATTCCGAATGTTGACTGTGGCATACAGAGAAGCTACCTTGGACCGAAGCAACGTTTATCGGTGGTACAAAATGTTCTCAGAAGGCCGAGAAGATGTGAACGACGAAGAGCGTGCCGGACGCCCGAGCACTTCAACAACAGACGAAAAAATTAATGAAGTGGAGAAAATGATATTGCCCAATCGTCGAATCACCGTTAGAGAAGTTGCTGAGGACCTAAACATATCGATTGGCTCGTGCCATTCGATTTTTATCAATGATTTGGGCAGGAAACGGGTCGCCGCGAAATTCGTACCAAAATTGCTCAATTGCGACCAAAAACAGCATCGCATGAACATTGCTAATGAGATGTTGGACTCTGTCCGCGACGACCTAAATTTGCTCCAGAGGGTCATAACTGGTGACGAAGCGTGGGCTTATGGTTATGACGTGGAGACCAAAGCTCAATCATCTCAATGGAAGCTGCCGCACGAACCAAGACCGAAAAAAGCGCGCCAAGTTCGGTCGAATGTGAAAGTTTTGCGGACAGTTTTCTTCGATTGCAGGGGCGTGGTACATCATGAGTTCTTGCCACAGGGTAGAAAGGTCAATAAGGAATATTACCTGCATGTTATGCGCAATTTGCGCGAAGCAATCCGCCAGAAACGCCCGGATTTGTGGAAGAACAAAAATTGGCTTTTGCACCACGATAACGCCCCTGCTCACACATCGTTGCTTGTGCGCGACTTTTTGGCCAAAAACAACACACTAATGATGCCGCAGCCACCGTATTCCCCAGATCTGGCCCCCTGTGACCTTTTCTTGTTCCCTAAACTGAAGAGGCCCATGAAAGGACGACTTTACGCTACGCTTGACGAGATAAAGGCGGCATCGAAGGAGGAGCTGAAAAAGATTTTTATAAAATGATTTTTTGAAGTGCTTCGAAGATTGGAAAGACCGTTGGCACAAGTGTATAATATCTCATGGGGATTACTTTGAAGGGGACAAAATAGGTATTCATGAATAAATAAATAATTTTTGAAAAAACACACAGAAGTCGCGATACCTTTTGAACACACCTCGTATATATATTTTATATTTACCCTTAGTATAGGCCATGATAATCATCGTGGGTAGTTAGCGACTGCCTTTACTGCAAGTGCACCACATGTTTACACAAGTAGAAAGCAGTTCGACTTTCACAATTATAAGTGTACTAGAACTCAGTTTGATACTTGAACTCACTGGTGAAATTCAAGAAAATCAGTGGGTATTGAAGCAATCCTTTTTATAAAAAAGATCCCAATGCGGGATTCGCTCCTGAGTCGTGGCAGTCGAAAATGGCGGTTTATATCCTTTGTCCACCAACCCTTCAACACTCGTGGACAAAACGAAATAAAATATAAAAGAAGAATATATAATAGAATATAAAAGAAATATTCGTGTGCTTGAATCCTTTCATTGTATGTATATGTTTATATAGTGTTAAGTAATATAATATCATGCACTAGCTCGCCATCTGTTATCAAAATTCGTATTTTATTAATTCACATTTCACGCCAAAGGAAATTACTAGTTATAATATATACACGGGCGCGCACTTGTAATCTTTACAATCCAGCCAACGTATATTTGTTTATTGCGTGCCCAGTGGCAATGGTAATTGGCGGCAGGGGTGTGAATTATACTGGCGAAACCGCTGGGAGGGTTCACTACTGATAAGCCAGGCCCTCCCTTTAATTTTTCCATTGCAGTAAGGGCAGTAGAAACTGTTTAATTTCAAAAAGAATCATACGCCTTTAAGATAGTTTCGAATTTTAATATAATATCAGTAAACAAAAAGTATAAATATTATTTATTAATTAGTTTATAAAGTTTTAAAATTCGAAATATTTTTTTTTATTATATTGACTCATTTTTGTGAAAGATACAAAGCGATTAAACGCCACGAAATACACGAGCTTGCAAAACTGGGCAGACGAAACTTCTCTTTCCCCTTTATAAAGATATGTCAAAAATCCATTTATTTTCAGCGAATTATTTTCTTTCAAATATTTTGACTCTTGCCTGCCAAATGGGACAAGCATAAAAAAACACAATTCTTTCTAAACTTCAAAAATTCTATTCGACGATACTCCATTTTATAGAGGTAGTTTAATAGTTGAAGTATATATATTTGGGGGTTATATAGATTTTTTTAAATTCGCTTTTTTAAATCTCCAAGTATATGTCTCTTTTTTCTCTATTATGAATTATTACGTATTTTACAGTTATTTTACCTTATTTTCCGTTTAGGTAAATTAATATTAACAAAGAAATGTGTGTTAGATGAACATTAAAGGATTTCATAATATGATGCATGTTATACGAGATTTAAACTATTTTTGACCTGTATGATTCTTAAAAAAAATTATTCTGTCCTTATCGTAATCATAAAGTAATGGAATAGCTTGGCTCATCAGATGTGAACCCTCTGAGCGGTTTCGCCAGTAAGATTATACTGTTACACCGACCAATTATGTTTATATGAATAATAAATATATATACGAAAGGAATTATATTAAATATATATATACGAGAGGAATTGATATAAAAATAAAAACAGTAAGTGGTTGAGAGGAGTGTTTCTATTGGTGGATAAGTCGCAAGCTTTAGAGGACAATGCTATTTTACTGGCTAAAAATAAAACGAGTGTTTCTTCTTTTATCCAGTAGAAAGGCATCGTGATTGAAAGTTTGGGATTTTTCCACCAATAAAAAGCACTCTTTGTCTACACACACAACGACCTACTGTCATATTATTTAAGAAATAAAAGTTAATATTTTTCTCAACGTTTCTTTCAAAATATGGTTTATTTATCTGATGCAATTCGCCTCGTCTAAAGAGTGATAGAATTCACCTGGACAATTCAAGGCAAATCTATGTTTTCATTAGGTTTATCATGGACAAAACTCAAGGAAGTTGTACCTTTTAGCATGTTTATTGGCATTCAGACAATAACTCTGAAAGACAATACAGTAACTCTTATTGAATACGCACGAGATAACTAAGTGGGAAGAAAATTGACTCTGTCTCCTTCAAACAAATATAAAACAGACGAACGTCTTTCCATAATCTTAAGTTTTATCAATTAGTGTACTAGAGTACACAGCGTTCTGTAGATTAAACTGGCGAAATCACTAGGAGCGTTTATCACTGATGAGCCATTTTCTCCCCGCCCCTTTTTTTTTACAATTTTTAATCATTGCATCATAAAGGTCTTTAGAAACAAAATTTAATTATAAAAAATCAACAGCGTTATAAATTTGCTAAAACCTTTAGCGATAGAAGCTGATAAGTTGATTATATAGCTATTTGATCTTATGACTCCTCTACATTCTAATTCACTCTATATGTATTATTCAATATGATTATATAAACCTTTAGATAAAGTTGCTATAGGAACGACCATTCCAGACAACTAGACTCCACGATGCCGAGATTGCCGCGTGATTTGTTCAACTAGCTGAAAGCACCATGGTTACTGAAATCTCATTTTTCTGCTTTCCCATTTATCATATATTTGATTTTAATTAAAATATGTTGAATAATTTTGAATATGCGTTCCACAATAGATTATAAAAATTCTATTCTTAGAAGAATATTAGGATATGCTCTTATATTCGATATGATTTTAATTTATTTATAAAAATACACAATTAAATTTTGTGTCATATTTTTATTTGTCTGTGTGTTTAAATGAAATATATTACAGTGATGGTATCCATTGGTGTACGCCAATGTGAATTATCGTGTCACATTTCAACATTGAGTCAGGCGCTTGTCAGTCTTCAAATACATTGAGGGGAGTATTTGGTCAGTCAAAGATTTTTCTCGAAAAAAATCCGAAAGACTCGGAAAAAATTCGAAAAAAGGGCCGACGCACAGAAAAAATATCTTCTTGTCTTTTATTATATTCTCCGGTTTAAAATTTGGTTGGGACGTCACTGCTTTGAATTCCCTTTATTGCGTAAGTTATTACATCGACGATGGGGCGCCGCTGCCTTGAATTACCGTCTTTGTAGGAGTTATTCCACAGACATGGCTGGTCGGGACGCTATTGCTTGGATTTATTTTTTTTAGACGTTGAGCCGTCGTTTTTAGAATATCAGAACCTGGGTTAAAATCTACATGGAAAATAATTTTCTAAATTATTCCTATAGCATACATTTCCATGCCCTTATCTCTAGAGAGTGCACATAGCTAAACCGAGCTCTGAGAATATGTAAGTGCAAACTTGAACTTTTTGCAATCCATGTTAACATGTGCTGTGTTAAGATTACAGTTGTTGACATCCACCAACATCATACTGCGATATGTAAGTATTTCAAGTTAGCGCTAAATTAAAAAGAATAAGGTTGTAAATGAGTTCAAACTGTGATTTAGTGAATATTAGAATATCATCACACATCTCTATATATTATTCTCATTATATCGCTGGATATTTGTAAATATATTTATGACGCTTTACATTTAATATAAAGTATCGTGTGTATATATAGAAGTAGAAAATAGGATTAAAAAATAATCATTCTTCTAAGGAGAGTGACAGCAAATCACTGAAACGTCGGAATCTAAATAAAATATGGTCGATGTAGACATATATTTTTCCAAACAAACTTATAACCAACCAGTGATCTTCAAACCTATTCAGCAATGTTTAGAATATCTATAATTAAAGTTGATGAATATAATAGCATGATTAGATTGAGTTGCCAACACAGTATCGAGTCCTTAGAAGAAGACCATGGATCTAGTTTACTCACAGTTTATTTACTATTTCTCTACTAAAAAAACTTTCCTTAATCCCCAATATTTGAGTAAAACACATAATAGTGTGTAGAGAACAACATTTTGAATACCATTATTATATTATCGCAACATATAGTGTAAATAACTATTATATTTATAAACTTTCTTTTGATAATTAAGGATGCAAATATCCATTCCAAGGCGCTTAAACTTGCAAACCAGTTCAAGTTATAAATGGTCGATGTATCTCTTTGAGCCTGTCGAAGAATGATTTTGACTTGAAAGATAGCACTTATAATAAAAGATATACTCATTGTGAAAAATGATTATAATATTAATATTTAGAATAGTTAAAGATTGTACCATGGTCGTTGTCTGGTCATTGAAAATTCAACAAGACGATATATTGACCCCTGGATTAGTTACCAAGTTCATATCGATTCAATGTAACAAGACCATGACTTCTGCTTTTATTTTTACAGAATTTATATGGAATGTCAAAGAATTGTCCAGGAAAAAATCCCATTTCCCAATAGATCATACATATTCGTCTGCCTTGAAAAAAAAACAAAACTGTTTTAAAATTCTAGGCGATGACAGCTAGGGTCCTCGAATGTCAATAAATCTCAACACATTTATTCACCCCTTAGACGCACATTGGATGAAAATGAAAAAATAAGAGAAATGTTTTTTTTTTTTTAACATCAGTAAAAACATACTTTTGTGTCTAACATCTACCATATAGCTCTCAATTAGGTTTTTATTTAATAACAAAATAAGGCGACATAGTAACGATTTTTAGCCTGAATATAGTATAAAATATTAATTTATTCTGTAAAACAGTAAACGGAGATCACGTTAAATATTTAAGTATTCAATTTGTGTATGTGGGCATAAACAATATAGAAAATATTATATGATTCAATTAAAACGAAGATTGTGTAATATATAATTAAAACGAGAAATTGTATGAGATCAGGTTCTAACATTTAGGAAAAGGTTACCCCTGATTATAAAACTGAAATTTTCCGATGGTTTGCACCATCTGTCGGAATAAATATACAATGATCATTGTTTCATTTTTATTCCAGAATATTTGCCAAGTATATTTTCTTTCGATATTTTCTGGAAAAAAATGAACGAAGCCAAAGAAGTGTTACCCACCCATTCCGGTTAATGAGACATTCCAAGTGACCACTAGCGACAGATCTATGTCGCAACCAACATCTACATGACGTAATGTCTACAAACCCACAAGTGTCAATCACAACTAGTACACAAATTATCACCGTTTTCACAGACCGGGGAAATCCTAATTTTAATCATCTCATTTAAAGAAATCTTGTAGAATACATTCATATGAACGAAATTTAGGAAACTTTCATATTTAATGTCGATTTAAAGCATTTTTAAAGGAGACAGAGGTTGTTCACACCTGGTTATCTCATGTCTTCAATAAAGGCCACTGTGAATTAAATATTTTTCAGCGTTATTGTTTGAATCCCGATATACATGCTAAAAGATACAACTTCCTTAAGTTTTGTCCATGAATGTATATATATAAAGAGATCTAGTTTACAAATTGAACAAAATATTTTAGAAAGTATTGCAGTAGAAAGTATTGCTAATAATTCTTTTTTTAGTTAAAACAAATAACCTGTCTTTCGAGCAAAGTCGCGCTTATCATAAATTTGACGAAGGAAAATTAACTATTTATAAAATAAATTTTGGCATTTAATTCGCAGACGTACATGTATACATATCGCGGAGCTAAATATTTGAATATTCACAAATGAGGTAATTTTTCACAATGCATTTTTTTCAAAAATGCAAACTATCAAAAGAAAATTTGTTATTCTATAAGCTTATAATAAATAAATATTTATTCGAAAAAGAAACCGATTGTTATAAATATTTTAGAATTTTAATACCTTTTGTGACTTTATACTTTAAATTATAAATATAGCATCTTCAAACGATTAGCACAATGTTCCAGTTACCGTCGGATCAGACGTCGTCAATCATCCTTTGTGCAAGGAGATAATTAAAATACGTAGAGTTCATGGAAGTATGCAAGGAGAGAGAAATGAAGGCTAGAGAGGAAAGAGAGAAAAATGGAAATAGCGTTAGATAATGAAGATGAGTAGAATGATCATTCTATTCTTCTGTAGCTGACCACCTCACGTTGTACAAACAATGTGACAAGTGTCTCTCAAGGTCGCCAGGGACTCCTGCCGTATCGGGGTCTTTATCAGCAAGATACGTCTATCTTTCGATGGTAGAATATTGAACAAAGACATTTCTACTCGTATCTTCTTGAGAACATTACCAAGGGTTTAATATATCGTCTGCCTAACTTTTGATATCTAGGATTCTTTCTAAATATTAAATATTTAATCAAAGCATTTCAAGATGTAAGAAAATAACTATTTGGGGATCAAACAGACCTTCTCTATCAATAATATCAATATTTGAAGTTATCAGTTTTTCCCGGAAAAGCCAATATATATTCGAAATAGCGTAAGTTTCCAAACTTTATTTCAATATTTTATCAGCTTATATTTAGCTCTTTTGATAATTTCAGAATTCTGGGCGCCGATCTTGGTAAAAGTTAGTATAGGAATATACAAAATATCGCGAAAGAAATTTTAATAAGATCATAATATTACAAGGCTCTCGAGACTAGCCTATTAAATTTTATGGAAAAGGCTGTTGAGAGAATTCATGAGCTTTAGCAATGTGCCTCTGTAAATATGAAGTGCAGAATTCCAAAATATATATAAAATAATTAAGAATCAATTACTATCATAGAGCTGAGTATTGTACTAAATATACACATGTATAAGGATAAACACACGAACGCATGTTGATACATAGTCAATGCGATGCTTGGAGAATATTTTAACAAGGTATAATGATATTGGGCACACGATAGTCGTTCTACCTCATAGTTACAATGTTCTTCTGCCTAAAATCATCAGTAACACCTCATCATCTGAGCAACTTCTGGCAGGTTTCTTGACATCATGCACAGCCGCGCTTGTCCAGGCATGGAGGACAACATAGTCTCAATCCATGGTTTACTGGAAAGTTTATTCAAAAATTCCCTTTTCGGAATCTTGGATTATGGAATATTTTCGAATTTTGAAACGTCTCGATCTTCTGCTCCTGTGATTGGGGGAAGTAGAATGTTTCTGCTTTTGTCATTAAGACTGGGAGCACTACTTAGTGGCAGGCCGACTTAGCTCCAAAAGAGATGGCTGCCTCTGATATGAGGAACAGACACCATGTGCAGCCGCTCCTAACATGGAGTACAAACGCTGCTCATCCTGTATCCCTGGATTAGGAGCCCTACAGGGTACTATTAGCCGGGCCAGCTGAGCCCAGGTTTTTTAGTGAGCTTGTTACTGCTCCTCCTCCTCCTTTTTCATCCGGGCTTGAGACCGGCAAAGCGGAGTTACGTCTCGATATGCGCAGAGCAATGCAACATCTATAATTCTTCACAAAGAAAATAAATAAATGATATATTGTATATCAAATAGATATGAAACACATTGATATTTCTCAACTTTATTTCCCGACCTTTCGACAACCTCCCAATGTCGCACTCTCCTATGTGAACGGTTTGATGCCATTACGAGAAAGGCATTTCCTCATCGTGCAACTGAGAAGTTGCTAATGGCTTGCGCCGCCACCTGTCGGAATAAATATCAACTAATAGTTGATTTTTAATTATTCCAGAATTAACCAAATAACCTTTTTATTAATATAAAGCAATAACACCTCATCTGTATATAAGAAATTGAAGTATTTAAAAGCACGAATGTTTCTTTTTCACACGAATCAAACATCTATGGTCCTTACTGCAATGAAAAAATATTAAGAGGGCTTATCTCATCAGTGGTGAACTCTCCCAGAGGTTTCGCCAAATATAATCTACCAGACCGCTTCTAGAGCTCTAATATAAAGAGCTGTATTGGACCATATTTAGACAATTCTGGGAATAAATAAAAATCAACGACTAGTTGATATTTAGTCCGAAAGGTGGCGCAAGACATTAGCAACTTTTAGTTGCGCGATCAGAAGATGCTTTTCTTGTAATTTATTAACCTAATCCCATTAAACTTTCACTTTTGTTCTCTTTCTAAATATTTTTTGATGTGATGTTTGCCGATTTATAAATATCTGAATTCAAATACACAGAGAGTGAGGTCTGTGGATTCAAAATAAAATATTAACCTAGCTAAAACTCTATATAATAAATAACGTCAAATATTAAAGCATTTTTTTGCTTTTTTCCTTTCTTTATAGATACAGTTTTTATCAATTCCCAGGAAAGAGAAGCCGTGAGATATAGTGACCTTATGAGAAATCTTTGAAATCCACGGAGAGAAAACTGGTCATTCCATGATAGTCATCATTAAAGAGACATCATCAGCACGACCAGCACAGATAGTGAAAGTATTAAAATATTGGGAAAAAATATAAACTCCATTAAAATAAATGTTAACGCGCAGGAGTTTACGACCAAATCTATAAATGGGGGCAATCAAGTGGGAGGAACGCTCGAGACAAGGCTGGGAAAGGCGCTTTAAAAATTAGCGCGCTCCGGATTTTATGACTTCATAAAAAATTTAAAAACTCTCTCCAGTTTATTTTCTCTGTTAAATTTTTAAAAGCAACTCTCTCCTCTAATTTTACCTTTGTTATTAATTTTGCCCTTCCCGCTGCGGCGTGGAGTTTTTTCTTCGTCCTTCTTTCTCTTGGATGATGCCTTACATCCCTTGCGCGCTCCAATACATTTAAATAAACTTCCTGTGTTTGTAATATGGTTTACACTCTTCGCCTTTTCACAATAAAATTCTATGTAGGGGATGTAATTCCAAGCAATTTATATAAAAAGACAACCCTTGATCATGCAATGGATCTTCGTTTGATGTCTTCAGCCATATAGCATAAAGTTACAGAAGGATGGCATTCATGTATCAAAAGAGGCAGCTCTCCATTTTAAAAATGTATTAAAACAATGAATTGTGTACATCACTCCAGTACAAAACGTAAAGTCGTTGCACATACTTTATCACCACTTTATGTTTTGTACTAGGGTATTAAACAAGATGGACTATTTTAAGACATTTCTCTCTTCAAAATTATTCAACCTTTTTTAATATACCTTCAATATCATCAATATTTCTTATAAAGGGAAAGACTCTTCTAGTAAGTTATATCAATTAAGGAGGATCAGAAGATGAGTTTCATTTATTGATTGAATGCTACGAGCTTTCGGGCAAAAGCCCTTCGACAGGCAAAAATATAATTAAACAAAGAAAGATAAATAACGATTTATATACATGTTAATCTTAACTGAAAACCGATTTTGAATAAAGTAAATATTAAATCTGCTGTCTGAGACCACGAGACGGCGCATGGTTTGGGCTATTGAAATAAACATGTGGGAGGTTTAAATGTAGTTTGTGTAGGCTGCGGGGATGTCTATTTTTCTATTTATGCTGTGTAGCTTGGATGAAACTATGTATTCTAGAACCAATCTCTGGTGTAGGTTGGAGATATTTTTGTAGTGAATGGTTGGGTTAGCAGTGTCAAAGGAATGGCCAGAACTCACTCCTTAGGCATCCCATCACAAAAACCGACTCCTCCACTGATCCTCTAACATCTTCTGGAGCAGTCTACTCGGTCTCGTGCCAACAGTGTCCTGCCACCTATGTGGGGGAGACCGGTAGAACCATCGCCATCAGAATGACCGAACACACACGCAACATCACCAACCGAGATACCCGTTCCCTTATTTTCCAACACATTGCATCTTCTGGCCATTCCTTTGACACTGCTAACCCAACCATTCACTACAAAAATATCTCCAACCTACACCAGAGATTGGTTCTAGAATCCATAGTTTCATCCAAGCTACACAGCATAAATAGAAAAATAGACATCCCCGCAGCCTACACAAACTACATTTAAACCTCCCACATGTTTATTTCAATAGCCCAAACCATGCGCCGTCTCGTGGTCTCAGACAGCAGATTTAATATTTACTTTATTCAAAATCGGTTTTCAGTTAAGATTAACATGTATATAAATCGTTATTTATCTTTCTTTGTTTAATTATATTTTTGCCTGTCGAAGGGCTTTTGCCCGAAAGCTCGTAGCATTCAATCAATAAAAGAAACTCATCTTCTGATCCTCCTTAATTGAGATAAAATATTTCTTATATATATATATATGTGTGTGTGTGTTTGCATAAAATACGACGATCATAAGTGCAAATTCGAGGAGTTTATGTTATTAAAAACAAAACACTCTTCACCATCTTTCTTATTCTCCACTTACATTATAGCATATAGGTGATTAAAAATGCACACAAATGCATTATATTCATATTTTCAAAACTATATACAATATATTTTTTTAAAAATAAAGAGCCGTCCATAATTAAATCTTGAGTATTAAAAGGCATATTATGATTCAAAAACGAATTTATTTGCTAATATTGCGGTTGACTGAACACCAGCCTTTGACAAAATAAGGACCTTATTATACTTAGGCAAATATTGGCGTTCAGTCAGCCAAAATAATGGGAAATGAATTCATTTTTCAATTAATTATATGTATTTTTTATTATCAGAACATATATATTCTATTTATATATATAAATGTGTGTATGTGTGTATAAAAGGTATGATTATAAAGATTAACGTATCGAGGTTGCTCTTTTTTGAATTCGTTTTCTGCACAGAAACGATCAGAAGATGAATCTGAAGCGTTTATTAAAAGGTAGAGGTATATTTTACATATTAACATCATCGTGTCCTGCTGTTTGATATATACTTGTATATATAAATGGAGGGATAAATATAGGCTAACTTCGATATATCGATACGGATTGACCTATACGTCTATATAAGCTTTATATATTCAAACGAGATATCTAGTTTATAAATATTCTATCGCAGGCGAGAGAGCTGTTCTCTCAACGACGTAAGGTCGATGGGGCTAGCGTTACCCATTCCATTCTACATCAGCCCGTGATGACAGAAGCACGTGTGACACCAGCTGGTGACACCGTTATGATTCAATCCCTGTATGGGATGTCATTCTCCACCTTGTGACCTTCGAAACCACAGTGGTATATCGCGACAACCACCCAGCTAATTATAATTGCTACGGGGTATTATATAATGCGTTTAGTGTCAATATTTGGATATTTAAATGCTTAAAACCTTTTTTTACGCCTTCTATAAAAATAAAGGTAACTTCTCCCGTGAATATAAATGCCAAACCTAGACGCCATCTATTGACCTTCAACCCAAACTAGAAAACTCAGGTCGGTGACAAAGCCACAACATGGTTTCGGCCTAATGACCCTCCTCAGTCCGGGAGAGACCTCATCCCATTCAATTTTGTTCACACTTGTTTATCCTGTGTGTCTTCAATACAGGTCACTGTGTATTAAATATCTTTCAGAGTTATTGTCTGAAATCCGATTTACATGCTAACAGGTATATATTCCTTAAGTTTTGTTTATGCATGTATTTTAAGAAATACTGGGAAACTATTCCGTGCATAATATTTGAAATGTACTTCTTCCTTAAACCAACAACCACTACTTTGTAAAAAAAAAAACTTGCTATCCTTTAAGTTTATATAAAAGGGCGTACCTGGATCTGTAAAGAAAAAAAAACAATTTTTTTCTCAAAATATTTCGAGAGATTGCTCCCTCTTTATCAATTTATTGCACAGTGAATTTAATTTACAATTTATTGTAGATCATATGGAAACATATTTGTCATTGGTCAAAAATAATTATTGATAATGATAAAAAAAATAATATAATAAAATATTTTGAAAATTAAAGGCTTTTTAGTAATGCAGTATTTTATAATGTTTTTGAAACAGAATGTAAGGAAATAAAAATAAGAAACAAATTAAGTTGACTGCGATTATTAGAGAAAAATTAAGTTAAAAGAGACAAATAAGGTTCGGGGATTTCTTCGTATCTATTTACACTAGCAGGGTCCTTCATTGATGCTATGGCCTCCAGGAACTTCCTCTGGTGCGAGTTCTGGATGCCCCTGTAAATAGTGGAAGTATTTCCCAATCTGGCTGATGTCCCGATCGGAGACCATGCTCCACCATGGCAAACCTTTCCTTTGCATACTTCCAAGAAGATTTGTGTTCTTGGAGTCTGGTCCCAAGGAAACGGCTTGTCTCTCCAATGTAGGATACATTGCAGCTTTTACATGGGATCCTATACACAACGTCCTTTGTGTTCCCTATCTCCACTTTCTGCTTTGTTATTGTATTTCGGACTATAGTTTTTAAGGATGGTGCATTTTTGAAAACAGTGGTTATTCCAGAATTTTTTTAAATATGAGCTATTTTCTCAGCTTCTGCTCCATATGGCATTATACATTTAGTTTTCAATTCTTTTTTACTATGAAAGCTATTAATTTTATACGAATGTTTTTTGATGAATTCCTTTGTATATCCATTCGATATTAATTCTTCCTGGATAGTGTTCAATTCTATATATTTAAGTTTATCAGTGGAGAGCAATGTGTGAAGGCACGCTTGGTGAGAGGTTTTACAAGGGAAATTTTATGAGCGATAGGACCAAAGGAGTTGGCATGGAGGTATAGTGGTGAGTGAGGTATACATATATATATGTTTGTCGGCTATGCACGCCCTCAATATGTAACTAATATCGCTAAAATTTGAACAGGACAGAGAGTTAAATCTGGAAGAGTTTTTTGTCGCACTTTAACCAAGAAAATTATAATTAACCAGGTACTGAACAACAATATTTTTTTAGTCAGAAAGGATTATGACAATATTGCTGTATCATGCTTGATTGACATAAACAAAATTCTTTAGGGGAATATTCACTAAAGCAGACCACGGGCAAAGCCAGATAATAATATTTAGTAGGCAGGAACAAAATTCTACCAGCGAAACATTCACTCGAGCAGAAGACACACGAAGCCAGGTCATCTCTATATATAAAATATCGTTTCTCGACCTTTTGGCTAAGATCATGTAGTATATCTCTAGATATTTTTATTTATATATATTCTTTTTAAAATCTATTCAGTAGAGTGAGTGGATATGTTTTATATACGTATATATATTATTTTATTATATTTATTATCTTATATATTATATAAAAATATATATATATATATTGTAACGAATATTATTATCATTATTATCATAATATTCTGTGTGTTCCGGAATATTATTATCAATAATATTTGTTAGGCAAACTTTCACTCGGATAAAACCCGGGCGAAGCCGGGTACACATCCGCTAGTATAAAATAAATATAAGCGTGTTTTGCTATGAATTATTTAAATGGGTGTTCTTATATATATTAAGAATTCTAAATTCATTTGAAAGATTCCTTGATAGTTAAAATTGTTTTTTTTTTCTCATATATAGTTTAAACAATTCATATTTAAAGGGAGAGGTGCCTTAATATATCAATATTATCCTCCTAAAGTTTTATTTTGCATTTTGGCCTGAAAATCTTCTCTGTCACTTAACCAGCTTGAATACCTTTTTTGACAAATATTCGACCGATTTCATGACTTCTTTCGCAGGGTGCTGTGAAATCCTGAAGTCACTCTGAAATCAAGAGGCCACAAGTTAAACAAGATAATATAACAAATATATATTTATAGAATAATATATATATAATATATTTATAGGCAATAAAATGCGCCATCTATATATAATAATTAAAGCATTAGAGCAAGAATGTTTCTTTTACAAATACACATATTTAGTTGTGAAAAAATAATACAAATATGATATTGTACTGGGATAAGGTGCATAAATTAAGAAAAAGGCATCTCCTTATCGTGCAACTCAAAACGCGTCCGTGGTTTGCTTTTCTTGATTAATCAAGAATGGGTATTTGGCCAATTCTGGAATAATTAGGAATCAACGAGAATAGTTGCTATTTATTCCGATAGATGGCGCAAGCCATCAGCAACTTTCAGTTGCACGATAAGGAGATGCCTTTTTCTTAATATATTTTGTTGTAATTCTACTGTTCTAAAAACTTATGTCCATAGTTTGCTCGAATACCATTTCTAAGATTCTACTCTTCAGTGTAGCATATATAAACAGAATCATCCAATACAGCATTAGAGATCTAAAAAGCGGTCTGGTAGATTAAATTGGCGAAACAGCTGGGAATGTTTACCACTGATGAGCCAAGCCTTTCTGATATTTCTTCATCACAGTAGGATAGTAGAAATTTGTTTTATGTGTAAAAGAAACATTAGTGTTTTAATTAATTATATAATTTCTTATATATTTTATTTAATGAAGAAATTTCAAAATGAAGGCGCGCGCGCGAACGTTGTAGAGTCTAGATGTAATGAGAGACAGTTTGACAAATTGATTCAGGTGACATTTTTCTTCAACAATCTATCTCGCTGTAGGCAGAAGCCTAGAGTCGGGTAGCTTATACCTAGAATCAGGAGTTAGAAGATGAGCGAAAATATTGTCATCCTAGGCGGAAAAATAAATATTGATTAAAAACTAGTAAAACTTTATTACTTCATTTTAAAACAAAATGGAAAAAAAGGTTTATGACAAAAGCTATAGGTGATAGGAAAGAGAATAAAACTCCCAATTTACAATCAAGCGTTTAGAGCAGAAGAGAACATTAAAGATTTAGAATCCCGCGTAGCACAGAAAAAGTGCTCTATTAACGAGCGCTTTAAAAGAATTGAATATTCATTGAAGGCTACTCTGTGTGAATTTAATAAGAAACTTTTTATTATTTTAGAACCTAATTAAACTGAATCTTCTACATAGATATTTAATAAAAACACTTAAAATACTAAATTAAAGAAATAAAAATTTAACGCCAAAAACCTTTAGAAATAAAATTTAGTTTAATTCGGTGTGAATTCTAAAGAATAAATAGATGTAAGATAAATTTAGAGCCAAGTAAGTAATGTGATACCACTTCACCCAATTTAACAGGATTTGTAAATGGATATTTGTATAATGTAAATATATCTATTTACATCATTTAATTCTCTTTTCTTTCTTTATTATTATATTGTTATAAAATATTTATTAATTTCTGAACAGATTATTGATTTTGATATTTATATATTGCTACCGTGTTAAACTTTCCTCATTATATCTTTGGTATTTTATAAATATTAATTTGTTATTGAGTTAAATAAATTGCAGTGTAATCCTGAGAGAAGTTTTTCTCTTCTAAATCACTACCTGACACTATTCATTCGTAAATACGGTGATATATATTGTAATATTAAAAACAAAGAAGACATTTCAGAACAATTTCTAACGCTTTGCCTAATGTTTTAATTTTTGTTCGCTCCTGAAGAGACAATAAGAAGATTTACTGGCCGAAGTGTTTTTTATTTGAAGAAGAAGAAAAGAAGGCATACCCTGACCTTTTTATTTTTAAAATTATTTTATAATATTTTTTAATATTGTAATATGCTTATATGATTACTGTACATTTTCGATGCTTTCTTTAGCGTAGTGTTAAGGTGTTTACGATTCTCTATCTACCAGCTGAAATTATTTGGGCCATAGAATTAGCTAGTACTCTACCAGCCGCTAAGATTATTTGAGCCATTGAATTGGCCTAGTACTCTAGGAGATGAAATTATTTGGGCTATTGAACTGGCATAACACTCTACCGGCCGCTGAAAATGATCGAACCGCCAACTTTTACCAGAGTTAGACCTTTATGTATATACAGCCCCAGATCATTTGTTCGAAATATATTTAGTCTTTAGATGGTCTTCAACCTTTTTAAAATCGTGACTACCTAGCTCTGAAACGACATCAAATTACTAATTTCTGTTCGTCATGTTCCATTTGAAGCATTCCTCTAGGGCTAAACCATTCATTTATCTTTTGTTGACACGATATTGATCGCAAAACATCATTTATCAGGATCGTTTAAGTGACTGTGCTAGGCGCTCTGCTAAATATTTCTGAGAAATCCTCTTACTGATAATTTAATGTTCTCAAGACAAATTTTAGTTAAGTAACACCTTCTAGCATTTGTCCCTTTGGTTTTTTATTAAAGCTTTCTTGCCGCTGTTGTTGCAATCATATTGCGTCACTGAAATAAATCAATCAGTGGAAAACTTTTCTTAGCAGTTACATTGGGCAATTTTCTAAAAATCCGAAAACCTGGGGTAGAAACCCAATCGTCTCATATTTATTTTGAATCATCTAGAAAATGGGTTAGCTAAATATTATGGAACATATTTATTTTGAAAACTAAAATTGTATTTCTACTGTTATTTCAAACTTTGAGCCATACTATTAAATTCTTTTTATTCTACACTATTTTATAGAGTTGTATTTATAAGGATTAGTGTTATAAATTAAAAAATATATATATAAATGGAATTTAATAAATAATTGAAATGGGGGCTTGGAAGGTGGTTATATATTTGATATTTCCAATGAATATACACTCAAGGACAAACCTTAAGGAAGTTGTACCTTTTGCCATGTATTTCGGGATTCAAACAATAACTCTGAAATATATTTAATACATAGTGACCTTTTTGTAGAGGCAACACAAGATATCCAAGTAGGAACAAAAATTTGCTTCTGTCTCCTTAAAAAAGAAAAAAAAAAAAACATACGACCGGTGATTTCAAAGCCTTTCCGCTTCCTCAAGTTTTGTCCATGAACATTTAATATTTGACTGATGTGAAATATACATCGTATAAATTTTATTTTCAAATTTTGCCCAATGACAAAGTTATTTCCATGTGAGTTACAAGAATTTGTAAATAAGTAAGTTTTTGACCAATAAATTGATAAAGGGGAGAAATCCCTCAAACATATTTAGAAAAATGTTTTTCTTTCACAGATTCAGGTACGCCCTTTTTATATAATATTTTTTCTATATATTGTTTTAATCTTATAAAAGTGAATATATGAAATATTTCCGTCAATCAACGAGATACTGTCACGTAGAGAGAATAAGGGATGACAAACTTGACAATGACAATTTATTTTGAATAAAACAATTCAACAATATTACAATAAAATAAAAGAAAGTTAAGGAAAGAAATTGATTCTGGCCTTTATACTCGTAGACAATTGACATACTTTTATTGATATGTTGCCGATACAAAGGTAATGTGCACAATCCGCACTGATCAGTGAATGATGAGAAATTCACGATGCTGATTATATTTTAAAAAAAAATTCTATTATATATAAAATTTCAACATTTATATTTTGGCCCTACCCTCATTGTATTTACTAAGGTAGACAGCTTGGGGGTGTTTAGGGAACCTATGGACATACTATTATAGGTCTGTAGAGATACATACATATAATTTCAAGAAATTGCATTGAGTGCAAAGCTATTCAGCAAAAATGGTTTCATATCAAGGCTATATAAACAAATTACATTTAGAAATTCAAATGCTATCTATCTATAACATTTGTAATGATTAAATTTCGGAAATGTCCTTATTTTCACATATATAATCAAATATTATCTCTACATGACTTACTGTAATAATAAATGTTATTGAATGAGAGGGCTTGGCTCATCAGCCACACTCATTTAATAACTTTATCATTACTGTAAGGTATGTACATATATTATTTAATGATATATGTAAAAATAACCACATTGCCAAAAATAATTGTTACACCTATTATAGATAGCAGGCAAAAATATTTATAAAAGATATTTCTATGTACAATGAATATGTATGTGGTGCCTCTGCCGCCGCTTCAGAGTTTGATGGAAGATCGCCAGCGGGTCTCCAGCGACACAACGCATTTCAAGATCTACGAAGAAAACGTGGATAACATGCTTCGCCGCTGAGAGATGGTGATGGCGTGGTCCTCAAGGCCCACCGCGAAGATCCGTAGATTAATATCTGTATATGAAATAACAAATATCCTGGAGCGATATTTAAAAAAATGTAAATTAACAGGATATCCTCTCCAATTATCTCACAGCCAACATCCAATGGTTTCAATCCTCAATGTTGGTTGAAGCCAGCAAACAGATAAAATTTGGGATGAACATGTCGCAAAGAAATAAGAAACGTTAGAAATGGAGGAAAAATTAATTTTCTCCCAGCTGTAGAGAAGATTTATTAACGGATTTACACCGAAATGAAAATATTGTTCCATGTTTTACTTATAGGTATTAAATCAAGTCAAAATTGAATGTTGGGATTGGATATTGCGGAAAACAATTTTGTTGAATTGTTTCTTGACAATCTCTAGAAGGGAACTTTCTGAACATACTTCCTAAGGAATTTATTCAATTTAATTAATTTTTTTTAATATTTCATATAGTAATGAAATTATAATCTCTATTTACATGTGCAAAAAATCGATGGAATCTATATTTGGAATATAATTACCAAATACCGACCTCGTTAAGATAATTAACCAAATATATCAATTCTTAATTATATTTTTATAAAATGATATTATACATTTTGTTTTACACTAACACACACTTTTAGAATAATAATAATATTAATCATATATATGCCTTAATATATTCATTAATTTAAAGGAGAATAACACTTTCACAATTCTCAATCATTATATTTAGTATGAATCGAGTAATGGTGTACTATGAACGATTTTCGTCTGCCGATTTTTCACAATCTTGCTGCAAGCAATGTTTTTAAAAAAGGCGAATTTTCACGTGTAATTCTGGAATTCGTTGTATATATGCTAACGTTTTCCCCCCTTGTTTTATTTATTACTTAACAAAACAAATATTCTGAATATTAAATAATGTAAAATATAAAAGCATACATTTTTGAGTATTTTCTTCGTTTTTTGGTGAGTATTATTAAATATTTCAAAATAGTGAATTCTCATTTAAAATATTGAGCAATTATATAAATTACTTTAGAATAAGAAGTTTTGTTTTTTTATATATCAACGGCTCAGAATGTATAATAGACAAATAGCAAAAAGTAAATTGGAATAAATCATTCATTTGAATGTTTACCGTAAAAGGGGTTGGAATTCATTAATCCTAAATGACAAAAAAGTAAAATCGGCTGACATTTTTTACACTCGAAGACCTTTATTTACCAGATTACTCGCGTTAGCTGATTAAAATTCTGGTGGAAAGAAGAACACTTGGGAATATTAAATTAGGCCAATTGGATATCAGCTTTGGCTCTCTCTTGACAATAGTTCTTGTCTTACTTTTGGATATTGTTGAAATACACAGCTTAAATTCCATTGGAGCTTTACACACCTGAATAAACACACACACATCTTAAATTTTACCATTTATTCCACTAATGTGGTTGATAAATTTTATAAAATATTTTGAAATTATTCCAACGAATATATATCCTAATACGACAAAAACGTTTAGGAATGAAAATTAATCGATATAATAAAAACGTTATTAATATTATAAAATTTTACATATTAATGTTAATCTACTAAAAATAACCTACGTAGATATGGTTTATAAAGAAGTACGTATATATCGTTAATAAAGAAGGTATTTTTATAATTTTATTACAATTTCGGGAATATATTATAGAATTTAGCGAAATTATATTTTAGCTTCAAAGAAATGTAGTGAAAGACTAGATAGCAAAACGCCTGAATGAATATATCCTTCACTTATTGCGGTAAAATAACATATATGACGTATATATAATAAATCGATCGTGCATATACATTCATGGACGAAACTCAAGGAAATGGAACGTTTATTTATGTTATTCCATAATATCTGGCCAGGCTATATTTTTGATAATTCAAGAAAAACCAACCACGTACGAGTTTGGGCCAAAATGTTTGGCGCATTAAACTTCCCTATAAATCCATAAATATATGTATGTGTGTACAACAAAAGATACACTTATCTCTTTTAATAAATATATTCAAACGATGTCTTTTGTTGACATCTGTATGAAAACCACCTCGGTTCAGATCAAAGAAAATGCTCCAACAACAGGTTTGCCAAATCCAGGAAACTACGCCAACCTTTATTGTACCACGTTGTAGTATATGCTCTGATTTTTATGTGGAATGTTTTCTCACGAAAAAAAAATATTTTAAATTGTTTTGTGTGCATTTTGAATTTCATTTTTATCCCAAATAAACGCGGTATATACCGTGATAATTATGATGGGTAGTTTCCGAAAGCTTTTACTGTAATCCACATTTCATCCAAAATACGAACGATTCCTGTTTGACTACTTGAACTCGCTGGTAGGATCGGACTATTGTAAGAAAATCAGGATATACCATTGAATTATTTTTTTTTTCAGAAAAATATCCAATGAGGGATTCGACCCTGGGTCGTAAATGACGGTTTCCTCCACCAACCACCTGTATTTAAAATATGCATTGCTTTAATGTCTTAATTATATGCAGGTGGTGTATGTCTGTGCACATGAATACCTTCCTCCCGCAAATTTTCAATATCCACTCAATGACAAAACTTAAGGAAGTTGTACCTTTTAGTATGTATATCGGGATTCAAACAATAACTCTGAAAGATATTACAGTGACCTTATTGAAGACACTCGAGATAACCAAGTGTGAACAACCTCTGTCTCCTTCAAAATAAATAGACGCCAGGCAACATCAATGGATTTCCTATCCCTTAAGTTTTGTCTATGAGTGTATATATATTTGTTATTTCGAAGAAATATACGTTTTAATGGAAATTTTAGGATAATATGATAATTCTAATACTGTCTGGTAGAATAATTTTTACGCTCTCTCTCTAGTATACTTAATTAAATTTTCAAAATGTAATTAACGTTCTGAATAATTTTAGTAGGGAGAGTATTAGATAAAACATATTTAATTAAAATTTATAAGTGTTTTAACAACTATAAAAGAAGCGTTTAAAAATCAACTAAATGGCCGTCGTCCTAAAAAGAGCTTACGGCGCATGGGAGGTCGAATTTTGTGGTGGCCTTTTTTACTCATTATCGATATATGAATAATCTAATTGGAATTCAAATATTCTGTATGCCCCTCATTATTGAATGTAACTTGTATGTTCTGTGACGAACACGACACGATGATTTAATTTAAAAATGTTTGTATACAGTTCTTTAAAATTGAGATGGGGGGTGGCGATGGTTTCAGGCGCTGTGGTTGACCTTCTCTTTGAATGCAGAGCGGACCAACATTCCTATGTTTTCCATATTTATGCTTTGCACTTGTTATTGCTTTTCTTCTTCCTCTTAAAAAAATGCAAGACAATTATTTACAGAAAAAAAAACATTTTTGCAGGTTGGAATTATATATATGATTAGATATATCAACGTTGTAAATAAATAATTGAAAAGGTTGTCAATTATATCTAATCATATAAATTTATTTACATTACAATCTGAAGTATCTTCAAAATTATTTGCATTATTAAATACAGGATTTTGACTATAGTTAATAGATAAAATTAAATAAAATTATTTATATATTACACTTTGTGGTAGCTTCACAATTATTATAATTAGTAGGTACAGGATATTTTAATTGTAGTTTGAATTTAATCATAAAAAATATTTACTTTACAATATAAAATGAAAGGATTTAAAAACACGAATGTTTCTTTTATACACATAATACAAACTTCTACTGCCCTTACTGCGATGAAAAATATATTGGGAGGGCTTGTGCTGCGTATATAAGCAGAATCGTTTAATACAGTATTAGAGCTCTGAGAAGCGGTCTGGTGGATTAAATTGGCGAAACCCCTGGGAGGGTTCACCACTGATGAGCCAAGCCCTCCCAATATATTATTCATCGCAGTAAGGGCAGTAGAAGTTAGTATTATGTATAAAAGAAACATTCGTGCTTTTAAATTTTTCATTTTATATGTATATATGGCACGTTATTGCTTTATGTTACTTTACAATATGTAGTAGCCTCACAATTGTTAGCATTGGTAGGTACAATATTTTAATTGTAGTTGAGGTATCTTTTCATGAAAAATTATTTTTATTCCAATTTATGGTAGCTTCATATTTTGTAGTATTAATAGTTATAATAATTTAATTTATTTAATGAGAAATTTACAAAGAGATTTTTAAATAAAAGTGGGAAAACGTTAAAATGTTTTATCGATGAAATAGTGGTGGTGAAATTATCGTATTACCGACGAAGTAAAATATTGTAAGCTGTGTTTATTGAGCAGTTCGTCGAAGTGTCAAAACTGGGGGAAAGCCGCTTAAATAAATAATTGAGCACTCAAGGTTTTGGTTTCTCTATCGCTTAATTGCATAGAAAAGCCTTCACTTAATCTCTGGTCACGAAAACTAACAAAATCACTAATTATTAAATGTTAATTAATTATTATACCGTGAATTAGAGAATATTATAAAATCGATGCACATCAGTAATTCCCATTATTGTCAACAGTTGGATAATTACTTAGAGGTGATAGAGTGGAGCGGTGAATGACATCGGACAACTCACCAATGGCAGTTCAGCTAGGAGGAATATTTAAATCTTGATGATGTTTTACTCGACAGAATCTTCTGTTAACAAGAAATCAAATTATCTTAAAGCGGAACTTTTCGTTTTCAAATTAAAATAAAGTTCGACTTTACTCACAATGATGAGCCGACCCATTACTTCCTCATTTCACTAAAAGAACACACACAAAGTAGGACTTGTTTACAATTGAAAAGTAAACAAAACAATTTTTGAAATAACACTAATTCATTATTTTAAATATAAAAGTTCTTATTGTGTTTCGATTAGGTTGTAATTCAGAAAGGAGAGCTGAAGTATAAAACGGTTTCAAGTAAAAAATAAGAATTGATGGTGAAATGCACGTGATCTCTCGCGAGAATTTCCATTTTCAAGGCGTCAAAGCACCTCCCTGAACATAAATAATGCAAGTAGTAAAATAGCTTCCCCATAACTCTAAAGCACAAAAACTTACAAAATAAAAAAAATGAATTTTTAAAATCATTGATAGTTTCTCTCTCTACTCTATAAATCCACATTCGGCACTGACACTTGTACTGTTGTCTATAGTATGTTGGCGTGTGTTTTATAACCTGCCATTTTTTAAACAGAAATATATTGTTTGTAGTTGATATTATTTGATATAATATAATAAATATATTTGTTTGAGTCAAAAGGCGATCCATTAATTAAGATTATATAAAAGGGCGTACCTGGATCTGTAAAGAAAAAACAAACAATATTTTTCTTAAAATATTTCGAGAGATTGCTCCCTCTTTATCAACTGTGCAATAAATTGATAAAGAGGGAGCAATCTCTCGAAATATTTTAAGAAAAAAATTGTTTTTTTTTTCTTTACAGATCCAGGTACGCCCTTTTATACAAAATATATTTGTATATATATAATGTATATGTAGGTGAAACAGGCAGACATATAAAAGATAGAATAGACGAACATAGAAGAAATATTAAAAACAAAGACCCCAAATCTCTAATAGTACAACATATTAGAAACACAGATCACGATTTCAACCTAGCAAACCCTAATATTCATTATACAAACTTAAATAGTAAATACAAAAGATTAATACTGGAAGCACTGATTTCATCAAAATATAATAGTATAAATAGACACATAGATATCCCGGAGACATATGATAGGCTGGTCCAAATACTAAAATAGAATTATCCGTTTTCTCTTCATTACACCACTTAACAATTTTGCATATAATAATATAAACCAATTAAAAATTTACATAGCAATAATTTTTCTTAAATAATAAAATATAAAACTACATAAATAATCCTAGATATGCAAAAAATAGCTTATATATATGTATAGATAAATATAGGGCATATACTGGATATAAATTATTGGTCAACTAGTATTTCTAGGGGCAACACGCCTCTCTTTATCAGGGCTTTTCTTTGATTTAAACTGATTCACGTGGGTATGCGATCCACTCGCGCTGTGCAAGACCAAAGCGAGAAACCATTTAAAGAAAATATTTATAACTGTAAATACATGACTACTTAAAATTATATCCATTATTCCTGTAGAAGGGCAGCTTACGCCCGAAAGCTCGAATTAATTTTTCAAATAAAGAAACTTATCCTTTTTGAATCTTTTCGTTATTATAATTTTAAAAATATATTTGTGTTAATAGTTTTTTTGAAAATAAATTTTGTAGCGAAACAGAGTTCAACGGGTTTTCCAAAGAAAGATTCCAAAATCGAATTATTGTCCATTTACCCACCTACAAGTCAGCCAAAGGTGGCTCGAAGTAACTCAAGGTCAACCTCGGTCAGCTCTCTGCACGAGAAGGATAATAACTATATCGATTTCTCTTTTTAGAATTATTAGCTCAATTTTCTTTTTACAGAATCTAAACTAAAACAATTTTTTACTGTCTATTCTGCGACGTTAAATTATTGGCGGTTCAGCACTGATGTTGTGTGTGTGAGCCAGGTTCTATCATTAAATTTTCTATCGTATGAAGGAGTTTAGGAAATTATTATTATTATTTTTTTTTTATAAAAAATAAAATTTTGCGCTAATAGTCTCCAAATTCAATGATAGATGACGCGGTATGCCTTTTTACATAATAACTGTGTGGTTTCGAATAAGTTGAACATATATGCTGTTGTGTGGTATAGTAGTCTAGCAAAAGTATCATCGAATGTTCTGATTTTAAACGCTGTTGAAATACATGAGAGTTCCGCTATCAAATTCCGATTTGTTAGGAGAGGCTAGGATATTAAACTGGTAGTTAGAAGAGAGGCTGTGGGAATTTCAAAAATAGTCTTCATGCCACATCTTGGCCTGAAAATATTCAAGGTTTGTCCATAATAGTTTATATAAAAGAAATTTAAGTTCTTTTCTATCAGTTGTCAAGCTCTTAAATAATCTACTCAATAATTTGTTACGTTTGTTCAAAATCTAAAAAGGCACTGTTGTTGTTAACAGCCTTTCATGTCGTTTTCGACTTTTGGTGACTATATAAACAAATTTTCTCCAATTTAATCTGTTAGCGTGACAATCACTCGCAGCTTTGCTAGTGACCTTCCGGTAACTTTCTTGACATCTTCTAGGCAGCTGATTGCAGCTCTTCCTTAAATTTTTGGAGTAACTTCCGATAAGAGAAAAGTCAACATTTTTGTAATTAAATATATGCTACACTTATACACGTTGTAAATCTAACTGATCATGATTATCCCAACTAGCATGTCCGGAAGATTTTGAAAATTCTAAGTCAAAAATTTGATGAAACTTCAGAACCGTTTTAAAATCTCGCGTCTCGCATCCAGTAGGGTTGTTGCTACGCCGTGTGTCGACATAAACACCGTTCTATAGTGTAGACCTCCGCGCTGTAATAGAGTTATGGGAAAGGCCGTAAAACAGCACTAAAGGTGGTTATGGCAGTTTGACGAGTGGGGCGGTCATTAGAAGAGCCGGTTGGATGGAGAGCCCTTGGTCGGATCCGATGTTTAATCCGTAGTAGGCTTAATTCAGAACTTCTTGGGGGATTTTAATGACAAAATGGAATTCATTCATTGTTCAACTAAGTTCGACTACTGCATCTGTTTATCAGCTTTTTCATTAATCTCGAACGGATACACTTGGTGTTACCATATCGTTGATTGGATGAGATAACGCGGAATGTTTAAGTTACAGAAAGCTATTTCTTATTTCTGCTCCATTCCTAAAATAATAGCAGTGTTATATGAAATAATATTTTCGTCTCTATTTTAAAAGACTATGACTTTATCTTTGGCGATTGGATCGATTTTAGCATGAGGCATGCCCTTGCGATGACCAACTGGTAAAGCCGCTGTGTCATTGTCACAAAATTGTGTCGCCAATGTATGTCTGAGAAATGTGCTTCACAATAGTATGTTGCTCAACATATCTCCACAATAAAAAATAAATATATAAACGATCCTCTCAGGATTAAAATCTGTAATTTTCTAATCCGAATCACATCCGTAAACCATTGTTCCATGCAAATCACGTTCTAACTTTATAATGACCTTATATAATGAGTTGACCTTTGCTTTTATAGATAACTTTATTCCAAGAAAATATTCCATGTATATGAATTTATATATATATATGGAAAATAAAATAGAAAATAATCAGTTGTTTATATTAAAACTATAAATGTATACCCTGACCATATGTTAGGGGTCAGGAATATGTCTTTTTTTGTTTTTAATATATACCGTATATATATGCATAAAAATAAATATTATCAATTATTCATCCGAATAATATTTTTGTTAATGGACTATTAAACTTACGGCACTAGAAATGGGAATTCTGTTAATGTTTCGTGCGGTGAATGTGCTGAAGCTAATGGTGCCATCGCTACTACTACAGCCGGGAGATATGTAGGACTCTAGACGTAATCTCTGGTATTTCTCATGTATGATTCAAATGTTGAGTAGTTAATTTATATTTAACTTCACAGCTGCCTCACTAAATATCTTGTGAATGCAGATTAGATCGTCGAAGACCACGAAAAGTGTCTATTAAATTTATAATAAAGAATCTCCTATTGACAATATAATTTCGCCATTGATTCTTCGTGTGATATCATATATTATATATATATATCATTTCTGAAGAAATAATGATTTCTAATATTGGCTTTTTTAATCACGTCTGCCTGCTCTATTTAAAACCATCACCTCTTGTGCATCACGTGAATGACAAGCTTACAAATACTTCGGCCAGTAAATCTTTTTCATTGTCTCGACGTTTCGACAAAAATCTTTTATACTCGTCAGGAGCGAACAAAAATTAGAACATTTGATAAAGCGTTAGAAATTATTCTAAGGCTCTTTGTCGAAACGTCGAGACAATAAAAAAGATTTACTGGCCGAAATATATTCAATTTGAAGAACTATGAATTTCGGCCAGGCAGCCTCTATCTTCACGAAGCTTACAAGAGTTGAATCCCAGCAAAAGATGGCCGAATAGCCTTTATATCGAATTTCATAATATATACTACTGGTCCAATATATACTTCAATTATATATATATAATTTAAAGGGATATTTATCCTTTTTGGTATATACACTAATGGACGAAACTTAAGGAAGCGGTAAGTCTCTGATGTCGTCGGTAGGCTATTTTATTTTAAGGAAACAGAAGCAATTTTGTTCACACTTGGTTATCTCGTGTGTCTTCAATAAAGATAACTGTATGATGCACTAGCACGCCATCTGTTATCAAAATTCAAAACTATTTTAAAGGCGTAAGATTCTTTTTGATATTAAACAATTTCTACTGCCCTTACTGCAGTGGAAAAATTAATGAGAGGGCCTGGCTGAGAGGGTTCACCACTGATTAGCCAGGCCCTCTCATTAATTTTTCCATTGCAGTAAGGGCAGTAGAAATTGTTTAATATCAAAAAGAATTTTACGCCTTTAAAATAGTTTTGAATAAAGATAACTGTATATCAAATATCTTTCAGAGTTATTGTCTAAATCCCGATATACATTCTTAAAAGTACAGCTTCCTTAAGTTTTGTCCATGAGTGTATATGAGTTTAAAATTTTATATATATTACTAGATATTCTTTACTTTGATAAAACTATACTAGAGTGATTCAATAAAACGTTTTGTTTTGGTCACAAGTTGAGAACATTCCTACAACTTTCTCTACTGAAGGTGAGTGGCCTTTTAGCTGACGTAAATACCAAGTTCCTTTGAGAGAAATAGACGTTAGGAGGTTGTTGACTTGGCAGGAAGTGGCGCGGCGGTACCTCACAGGATGAACGCGGCTTTCAGGTTTCAGAAGCAACATTCTCAATGGTATACACCCCCCTTGGAAAATTTAGTATCTACTTCTCTTTTAAAGAACCCCATCGTCTATTTTCTTAGGCTGAATGTGTCCAACAATGCAGACAACATGTTTGGGGGAGAGTCATGGCCGTTTGTCTTCACGCCGCATTTAAACAAAGCATTCACAACAAAACTGGCTTCGAATCTTTTGTTCAAGGTTTCTCTTTGGGATGTCGTGAGAAGGTAGTTCCTTGGTGGGAGGTCATTGTCACTTTAGAAAGCGAGATTACTGGCTTCTTTCTAAAAAGGGAAAGCCGACTATTTAATTTCATTTCCAGTGACTCTTATTAAAACTCTTCGATTTGTCTCTAATATATATAGTCATTAGTGTAATCTCACATTTATGGAATTCAGTTCAATAAATAAGCAGATGTTCGTATTACGAATAATAAATATAAATAGGACTTCAAAATTATATAATATTACAGAAGCAATCCATATAATTATATCTGAGGAATGCACGGTATGGCCACTGGACATGCGTCGGACCTGGAGGCTGTTTTTGAGTTCTGTGCTGCCTGGAGTATAGGAGATCTATCTACGCTTTCTTCCTGCGGTGAATCTGTATAGGACCGGTAGTCTCAATAAAGCTGCATGTGTGTGTAATACACGTACACGTACACTTGTAGTATATAGGTAATGTTGAAAGAACTTTCCAAATATCTACAAAGGCAATACTAGTCTTATTTTAAATCACGTAACTATCTTTTAACAAAAGAACATTCACAGTTCGAGTTAATGATTTAGTTTTAAGTGGTACTTATGAATCGGCTGTGTAAATAATGTTCTATTGATTTTGATAACAATCTCAAAGAAGGATACTTTTCCTCATATATTTTCTAGAGATAGTGTTAGTTTCTTTAATTTATAATATGCGCGTGTGCTAAATTTATTGATATTGTGTCATAGACTCACAAAACAAGCCTTATTAGAATTTATATTTATAAAAGAGTTACACACACTGGTGGTGGTGTCTTGTCCATACACTCTTCGATATTAGGTAAAAAATTAATAGCTAATAGGTTAATAGCTCAATAAGTAAACTCAAATTTCTGAATGAATATTTGTCCCAAACAAAATATTATATATTTCTAATAACCCAATGAAATATTCAAAAGTTTCAGATCGATAATTCACTTATAAATCCAGAATATACTGTAAGTGCTTGAATTCTTTTGTTTCATGACAGTTATATAAACAGGTGAAGCAATAAGCAAGCTTCCGTGATCATGTTTGGCGTATAGCCATACGGAATATTAGAGAAGCAGGTATTTAATCCATCTTATTGTTTTACCTATGTGGTAATTTCTGATAGGAGGATGATATTCATGAGCTCCGAAACGCCTATCCCTATTCAAAATGCATCAAAACCTATCATATTGTTGATATATTTTGTTAAAAGAGCAGATTATCAACATATATACCTCAACACTATATTTGACCGAATATATTTGAATATTCCAAGAACCTTCAGTACATGCAACAACTATCCTGGTGTGTGGAACTAACGCCTACCCACATATTCTCATGCCCATCAATAGCCGGAGCCTTGCAGAAAATTGGCATGGACCCAGAGCAGCAGCTCCACACACCCAAGATAGAGGACATTCCAACTGCTGTGATAGAGATGCATGGAGACATCTGAGGCTCTTCATTGGACACGACAACAACATCTGAATATTATAGAAAATATAGAAATATCATATAAAATCAACAAAATGAAAGTTCTAGGTGCATTTGAAAGTTAATAGGACGCTTTATACTTATCTTGTACTTAGGTAGGAAGATACTTCCGAGGTTTTATTTGATTTTGACATTTCTAATTAGTACTTTTGTTTCTCTATATAATATTTTTATTATCACTTGGCCTCCCTGAGCACCAGAGAATGAAAAGCCGAGGGGATAATTGGAGGTTCTCCTCAATGTTTTGCCGTTTCCTCAATAGCACCCTCGTGAACCCGCTTCAATTTGTTCTGCCGTCTTCCCACGACATAATTAGCAAATCTGGAAAAAATATTATACACTCTATAGAGCATCGCTAATTGGGAATTTTAAAACGTTTTTATTCTCTAATTATCCATTGCAAACAGCACTTTTAGATTCACCTCTTAAAATTAAGTCTAAGTGAAGTGTTTTCTATTTAGCGATTAAATTTTAATAATTCTTTTTATGTACTGTACATAACTATTGTATAGACCTAATTGGGTTCGATTTATTTGTTTGTATTTTCGACTCTTTTGGATTTTGTTTTATCGAGAAGACGGGGGAGAGAGGACAAGTGCACAGAGGAGGCAGTGCAGGGAGACATTCGATGCTGAGAGAAACTAAAAGATTCATTGAAGAGATCCATAAACAGAATAACCGTCCACAACGTTACAGAACAGAAATAGGTCTCGGAGTTCAAGCTGATCGAAGATTCTAACGATAACGATGAAAAATTAAATCTTGAAGATAAAAGTTGCCTGGCTGGTATATATATTTCTTGAAAATAAGAGACACTTCGTTCAGAAAAAGCTTCTTATTTGGACGACGTTTCGTCAAAAATAAGTTGTTTTCTTCAGGAAAAGAATAAAATTGAAGCATTTGGCAAGGCGCTTAAAATGTTTCTGAGGTTGTAAAACATTTATAACGCCTTGTCAATGCTTTCATTTTAATTCTTTTACTGACGAAGACAAAATACTTTTGTCGAAAAATCGAAAAAAATAAAAACCTTTTCTGGACGAAGTGCCTCTTATTGTTAAGAAATAGAAAATGTTCGTTACAATGCGGAAGTCGCGATTTATTAGAGTAATAATAAAAAGCTGAATTATCTACAATTTTATCATCAGCGTCGAAAATACTTTTATCTTAAAAAAATATAAATATTTTTCCTTCGAATATATTTCTATCGTATATATACTATTTTAAATACATTTTTGTGTTATTTGTTTTTTAATAATAAATATATTTTTGTATTCCTTTTCTCGGTAGATGGATTTACGCTATGCTTTCATTAAAATATTGTCATCACACCTATTCCATCTGTTTGAATTTTTAAAGGTTCTGGTGAATAAATGTAAACGGTTTATATATGCAAGAAATGACGCCATTTTGATCTCAACCAATTCCATTTGGGCACCTTTCATTTCACATTTCCACCACCATCTTTACAACTATATAAGCACTTCCAAGAGCTCTCTCTCTTTAAAAAAAAGATTAAAAAACATTGGGGAAAATCAACAAGTCGTTCAAATTTATTGTCAAAATTCAGATAAAAATACGTTAAAACAATACTTTTATATTCCTCTATGAGATTTTTTATTATGTCATTTCGAGAGTTTGTACAGAAACTGCTTATTGGACTGTTTTAAATATCATCACATGTATATGTTGTAAGGTAGTCGATCCTGTAGGATGACTGTAGTGTGTTGGTTAAATGAAGTCGTCGTGGCCTCAATGCTTAGAGTGGGTTCAGGCGTGAATGTATTGCACCAAAAAACGAGACATGTTAGATGTCACCACGGATATGGAGAGAGAGTGAGTGAAGCCGACACCGGTCGGTGAGAGATCTGTCTAGAGGGGTCTGTCAATCCTCGTGTCTCAAAGCGAACTAATCTGTTTGAGTAAGAAAGGGGCACCCCTGGAAAACTTGACTTGTTTTTCCGACCTTTTTCATCCACTGGCGCCGACTGTCACTCACTCGAAATTTTATTTCTGTCACATTGGCAATTACACTAAAACTATATAACACATGGGTATATAGGTATATATTGGAATATATTACAACATATATATATATTAAAAATAAAGAAGGCATCTCCTGACCACGAGCACATGTGCTTTTTAGATGGCAGAGCGCCATCTAGTGGAGCAAGAATAAACTAAACGTTTATTTAGCTTGCTCCGTGATATTTGGCCAACCCAATTTCTTGATAAAGCGCTGTTGGCGCTCGTCAGCGTGGAGTAGACTGTAACCACTGCGACCAAAAAGATTTTTGGTCCCAATGGCTTCTCGAGAAATCAAGAAAGGGCAACTGCCATCTAAAAAGCACATGTGCTCGTGGTCAGGAGATGCCTTCTTTATTTTTAATATCAACACCTGACCCACTTATCTTTTTTTTTCTATTGTTTTTTTCATATATATATATATATTTTTTATTTTTAAATTTAAAAATAATATCTATTGTCTGTGTGTATAAAGAATTAGCTTCAATATGTAATGTGTATATTATGCATTAGCACGCCATCTATTACGATTAATTCAACTATTAATAAAGCGTATGGTCCTTTTTGAAATAAAATAATTTTCTATTGCCCTTACTGCAATGATAAGTTAATAGGAGGGACTGACTCATCAGTGGTGAACCCTCCCAGCGATGAGCCAGGTCCTCCCATTTTTTTTTTCTTTGCACAAAGGGAAGCATAAAATTGTTTTATTTCAAAAATAATCGTACGCGTCAAAAATAGTTTAAACTTCTTATACTGTGTATGTCTATAAAGATGAGTTATAGATGGAAGACAACATTAAAACAATATTCTTTTATAAAACATTTAGTCTTAGAGAAACCCCAGGCGAAGCCAAGGTCATTCGCTAGCAGAGGGTCGTCACGATTGGTGGTGTCTTGTTCTTTTGTTGCTTCATGGAATGGGGAGTACCGTTGCCTTGTCAGTCAGCCACATTTCAGAGTACCCTGTAGGCCTTCACAGTTACCGTAGCGGCTCGGGGCTCACGACACCGTACTTCGCCCTACAGGGCAGTCCCTTACTTGTGCTGCTTCTCCCGCCCGCCACGTAGAGGAGGACTTCTGGGCAGGTCGTCACGATTACTACTATAGTAAGAACAATAATAATATATTCATAATAGATAACATTTGTTGAAACAATACTAGTGGGAAAACATCTACTCAGGCAGAACGGAGCGGGTTCATTCAGCTAGCACTGTTATGCGAGGATATAAATTAGTAGGACTCACCACTAATGAGCCAGAAACTCTTTATATTTTCCCATCTTAATTAGGACAGTTGGAATATGTTTTATCGAAAGAAAAATATTGTTTAGCACTGCTAACATTGGCGCGCGTTAAGGGCTTGTGTTTAATTGGTCTTTTACAGGTTTATTTGTTAATATTGTGCAGAAAAGTAATTTTCATTTCATTTATTTAAATATATTTCTACTGTCAACGCCAATGTCCAATGTTTCCTTAAACACATCAATATGAATATCGTCTAAAACGCTCGCTATGTAAGCAGATAAGCCCAATACAATAGTAGAGGGGATTAGTGAATTTCTGCTGGTGAAACGGCTAAAGGTGTTCACCAATCATGAGCCAGTTAATCCTAATATTCTCTATAGCAGTAAATGGTGGGTTTTTATAAATTCAATTGCCATCTATCGATAAAATATGTAGCAAATAAATTTACTGGCAATGTGTTTCTTTTCAACAATATCATCAAATATTATCTCTACAGACCTAACTGCAATGGTATAAGTTATTGAATGAGAGGGCTTGGCTCATCAGTCGTGAACCCTCTCAGCTTTTTTTATAAGTATTATTGAAAAGAAACACATTGCCAGTAAATATATTTGTTACAAATTTATATATGGTTTTGTTGGAAAATAGGCGCCCTCAAATTGTTTATATTATTGTATATAGATGGCGCTAAAAGGCTTTACATTCAATCGTTTTATCACATATATATATTGCAAAATAAAATATTTCAAATCCAAAATTCGAATTTAAATATTACTATATATATATAAACAATTTAAAAAAACAATAATAAGACCCTACATAAAAATAACGCGGGGACCTTAATCTCCAAACTAACTTTTTCTACAAAGACTGGCAAGATGTTTGTCGAGTAGTTGTCATCAAATAAAGCCCCCGCCCATTACATCCCCTGGCGAACATTTCAACAGAATAATATCGCGCTTCAACGCCACCTATCCATAAATACCGAACCTTAGGGGTTTCCCTTATCTGGAGCACATTCATGCTTCCTTCCTAACGAGCATTCTTTATCTCATGCCTTCGTCTCTATTGCCTCACTTTTATTCCTCTTTTTTTTTTTACCTAAAAGGCAATTTTATCTGAAAGGTGTTGGGGGTTAATCTAAGAAACCTCACAAAGGTATTATCAATATAATGAATATGAGGAAGAAATAGGTATGTGATTATATTTGGTATTAGGAGTGAGACTCCCTTAATAGGTATATTATTATATTTGAAGATGAAAATTTGAATTTTCTCATGTATACTCGTATGTATGAATAACTAGAAAGGTTGTTTCAGAAATATGTATCTTAAGTGAGAGCAATATATCGCAAAATAAACTATATGATAATAAAGTGAAGTATTTTTTACTATTAATAACACATTGTGTATTTATTTTATATATAACTTTTTAGCGGATACGGTCGATTTCATTACTCCACTCGTAATATATTACGAAATGGAAGCTGTTTCTCTACTGATGAATGCCATAGCCTGAAACCATGGTATACAGGTTGGCGTTTTCTGAATTTCGCTCAAAGTTGGTCTATGGCACATTCTTTAATCGTCTACGTTCCTATAATGGTTAATAAATGAAATGAATTGTTTAAATGCATTTTATAAAGGGAGAAATACCTTTCCCTCATTAATATACCCTCCCACCAAATTACTTATATATTATTTTTTATTCCAAATATTTCTCTATTCCATTTGAAGCCTCTTTCTACCGGAAGTATAGCACTGTTAGTTTGCTACACGATTCAATAGTAGAAAACTTAGTGATTGAACGTACAAATATGATATAGTTAAATCGCATGTAAGCTGATGGCAGCCATGGGCAAAACGACACCTTTCCTATCTAAGAAATGCATTGAGACAATAAATTTTGAGTTATTTTCTGCCTATAGCACACAGATGTATTTCAATGATATGCAGCAATTTAAGCTTTTTCAAATTCTAACATAATCCTGGGTGTTTTCGAGCTATCATAATTACAGAGCGAATTATATTTCGTACCGCCTAATGTAAGAATTCTGCCAGGAATTATTTTAGCTGGTGAAGGGGTGATTAAGCATTTATTAAATGATAGATATTTATATTTTGCACATGGATGCCATTTTCTCCTACTTTTAAATGTATTCGTATCTCACTTCCATATATCACTTCATCCGTTCAAACACCTCTTTGTCCGCTTCGGCCGAGTTCATAACTCATTCCTTAGCATGCTACGAGGCCGCCTCTGTACTGATGAGGGCCATAGCTTCAACCATGGTATACTAGCTGACCTTTTTTACTAAATGGGTAAGGGTTGGTTCTGTGCCTTATGAAAATGAAATGTAAAACATATTCATTCAATATGCATTTATTATAGAGGTATATATATTTTTATGAGTTCCGGTATAGTTTTGACGTCTTTTTTTGATTGAAGAGGTGACCTTTATTTAAAAAAATATATATATTTTTAATATAATTTTTTTTACATTCACTTTTTAAATTCCATTCATTATAAGAGGCATTTTATGTTTAAATAAATGATAATAAATAATAAAAAATCCAAATATATGCTTTATATGCGTATGTGAAAAGAAAAAAAGAGAAAATAATGCAGTTAAATAAATGATCAAGACATGCTTGGGGCGCTTACTTGAGATTTTTATAGGTGGCAAAAAGCCATATTTAGGATAAATATCAACTGAAAATTGATATTCTAAGTTTTTTTTATTCCCCTCTATATTAATTAACCAATTGAAAAAGGGCGACTCTAAGGAATCATCAGGACTTTTCATAAGTAGCATGACAGGTTTCTCGAACCTCTACACAGATTGAATTTTAAGTTCGATATTTCTATTATTAGATGATTAATTTTGGAATATCCATGTATTTTTCTCCGAATTCTCTAATTCCATCTAAGGTAGAGCTCACGCTCGCCTGGCTATACGGCCCAGAGATATATGCCGGAGGGAGAAGGTAGATGCTCTTGACAGAGTTGACTGCTACAGGGCGCGTCCCCAGGTGGCGGATAGAGGAACGACCTTCTCAGATATGAAGGCCAGCTGAGAAACAATCAGAATAACTCTGACGAATTAGCAGTCTCTAACCAACAGTAACATTGTTAGAAAGAGGAGAAAGACCTCTTTAAAAATCCTGAGTTCAACTGACGCGGTTGATAAACCTCAGCAAGGGTTCCTCTCCAGGGATACGGAGGAGCTGCGTCTGCACTAATGTTATATCGGCAGCAAAGGCTTCCATGTTAGGAACCTAATTACAGGCAAATTAGACTTTCACCAAAGTGTGCCTGGATCATGGTACCTAATCAACGAAAACTGCACCCCTACACCCTATTCCATGAGATCACTCAAAGAATTCGTGTAATCATTGAACAACAGGAAGTAGAAGACTGGGTATTTACGTGATTTGCCCAGAGTGATTGTCACACTGTCGTGCCGCAGGGATAATCTTCAATAGCAACAAAACTATCTTCTGCTGCCTCACCATTTAATACTGCATTCGCAGGACTGCGTGAAGATGCGCTTATATATCATCCCAATTATATTTTATTCGCCAAGACATATAATAGAATATTCAAGATGTTTATGCCCTACCTGCGCATATAAATAAATTAATTGAATATTTTCTTTCCGAAATATGGCGATATGTCCGAAATAATTATCCTTACTTATATGGAATCAGAGTTGAAGGGGTCCTCGCTCTTTATTATTTGGTTGTTTATCAACCTCTGTAACTCTTTAGTGACAAAGACATTTTAATATTTATTCCGTTGGTATATTTCTTCAAATAAATATCTACATATATAAATACGCTTATGTTTAGTAGCATAGATAATTTAATATAAAAATATCTTTCTTTTCTCTTCTATCTTTTTATTAGTAGTAATGATGATTGGCAGATAACACCTATTTTAATTAAAATGCAGAAGACGCGAAGCAGCATTTGGTGAAAATATATTGACTATAAAAATATATTAATTTATTAGTGCCATTATTTATTTTGTTAAAATATAGTTTTTAAAGTTCTCTTTAGAACGTATTTTATTTGATAAAATAGCGTGAATATAAATTTTATCTTCATCAATAGGCAAAAGACACATTATCAATCGCCAAATTTATCAACAGTCAAATAATCATCCATCATCAGATTCGTCAACCGGCAATAAATCAACAATCGTTAAATTCGTCAATAATAGGATACATCAATCGACAATAAAATATAGAACATTCCAATAAGGTTCTACCTGACAATCGCGGATAAACCGCAGATAGAATGCTTCTCCAGTACACCAATTCTGTATCTTATGGCCTCATATATGGAACAATGTCCCTTCGGCTGAGAGAACTTCCATCAATAAAGAAAGCAGTGATATGCGTTTATATTCCTTACTTTATATCGTGTATATTATAGATTTGTACAGATTATAATAATTTCAAGATATAAAATATTACTATATATTACATTTATATATATAAATAAATATCTTTCTGAATATAGAGCAATCCATAATATATGCATATTTTAAAATTAAGGCTTATTTTGTATTGTAATAAGATTATTTATTAATCCGATATTTCGATGGACCAAACTTCCATCTTTTACGAGGTATTTTTATACTTATAAATAGGTATAATACCTCGTAAAAGATGGAAGATTGGTCCATCGAAATATCGGATTAATAAATAATCTTATTACAATCCAAAATAAGCCTTATTTTTAAAATAAATATCTATGTTTTTGTTTTAGCATATTCAGATAGGATTTTTATTTGTGATATGTGAGATAACTTTTATATATGTTTACTATTTAACTTGTAATTATATAAATATAAAATATTAATTTTTCAGACTCTTGTGTTTATGTATAAAATGTTTAGATGCAATTTATTTTCTGCTGAATATTTTATTTGAAGTTGTAACACTGATATACCAACAATTCTATTCCAGGATTAAACACTCCATAGTTGAGAGGTTATACCTATTTGAAAGCTTAGATATTTTTATGATTAAAATAATTTCCACTATAGATCTTATACTGAAATGAAAAAAATAATTTAAAGGGCATTGGTCAACAGGAACGATCCCTCTCTCCGCGGTTTCGCCCGTTAAATCTCCAGCTTATGTCGATATATAGTTACTTAAACATCCCTAATTATAAATGAAGAAACACAAGTAGGTGAGAAGAGCTCATTTTGTAAGAAAACGGTTGTACAAGCGTTGGGCAAGACGCCCTTCTAAGGGACAAAGACGTCTTCCCGAAAGCTTGTACGATCGTCCTCTCATATAAAGAAGCTCTTCCCTTCGACCTGTGTGTCTTCATGTATAGCGAGTAGCGAGATATTCCTTGTCTTAATTTGCATATATAGATAAAGAATTCTTCCTGAATTGAAATTTGACGAAAAACATGGTGAAGGAAGACGAGTTTCTTTTATTGATGCGCTGTCTCGTGGTTTCAGACTGCAGATTCAATATTTACTTTTCTTAAAAATCGGTCTTCTGTTAATATTAACATATATAAATAGTTTAAAAACTTTCCTTTTTTATATATATGTATTCCTTCTTACCATTTGTAACATAGTTCTTATAAGTCGCGCTTCATTGCTCGCCTGTTGAAGGGCTTTTACCCGAAAGCTTGCACCTATGCATCAATAAAAGAAACTCGTCTTCCTTCACCATGTTTTTCGTCTAATTTGTCTTAATTCGAACTTCATCCCTACTTGTATTCTATAAAAATTCAGACTAGCAGGTTAATATAATAGTATAGCGGTCTGTAGATTAAACTGGCGACACCGATGGAAGATTCGTCACTGATGAGTCATTCTCCCCCATTTCAAATTTTATCTATGCTCTCTGAGGTCTGTAGGAAAGTGTTTAATTATTGAGGATAGCGCTGAATGATGTATGGATACTCAGCGATAGACGGCACCAGGATGGTGATGATATTTGACACGCCATAGTGATGTCATCTTCAAACCCTGGTCGTCCAAGTAGTCCTTTCTGACTGGAAACCTTAGAACGATGGAGTTATATTCTCTGAATATGCCTAAACACAAAACAATAAAGTATTATTATTTAATTGAAATTTTAAATATATTTTATGTGTGTTAGTGATTATATAAAATTATTTTTCGACAAATAAAACTAAATGAAATATATATTGTGTCGTCGGTTGTCTGTTTTTTTTGGAGGAGGAGACAGAGGCAATTTCGGTTATCTCGTGTGTCTTCAATAAATATCACTGTGTATTAAATATCTTTCAGAGTTATTGTCTGAATCCCGATATACATGCTATACAACACAAAATTATATATACTAGTATGTTTCATAATGAATTTTATTTATAACAAGAAAAAGAAACATTAAATATTGCTTCTTTAAGCGGTATTTGCCTTTTCATATTCTATATACAGTTACGAGCGTCATTCTTCATCAGTCATCTCTGTCACCGTTTCCTTTTTTTTTTGAATGGCGCCCTCCTATTGGTCGGCTACGATCACGCCACCTTTGCCCCCCCCCCATCATGCCCCCCCCCCCCCCCCCCACTCGCTTTTTCGTTTTGTAACCATTGTGTTGGAGCGGGTCGCTCCTTAAATAAATGCATATATTAGTTAATAACCAAATGGAATCATCTCTTTCTTTTTCCCAGTAAGAGACGCCTACGGAAGCCAACAGTACATAGACAGATAAAAGACATAGGCTATAGTTATTAACTAACATATGCATTTATATAAGGCGCCAATTTATAATTGTAACAAATAGTATTTGAATCAAAACATTCAATCGGGTAAAACACGGGCGTTGCCCGGGTCATTCGGCTAGTATACATATATATATATGACATATTGTTCATTAACCTAATCATAAATACGATGTCTGTGTGGGATGTACAATTTTAACTCGAGACCTGATTTTAAAGTCATTGTTTAAGATCATATATATGCACCAATACCTCGCTTTGCGTCGTTTCGTTTTGCGTTTTTTTCGAAGTAGCGTCGCTGCTTAATTTTTACTGATTTTCACTGTGCGTCGTTAGATTTTCGAAGTTGCGTTGTTTTGGATTCGAGTCTTTAATTTTTTGTAATTTTTTTTTCTAAAATATGGCACCACCTTTGTTTTTGATTGCGCCTTCACATATTTTCACTTTGCGTCGTTTCAATTTGCGTCGTGTTTTTTAGGAACGTAACCCCGACGCAAAGCGAGGTATGGGTCTATATTAGAGGAGTATAAAATATTCAAATATTCAGGTTCAGATTTCTTTGAGGAATAAAAGACAAAAACGAGCAAATTCAAGAATATATATCAATTTATCTTTTGAAATTTATATATATATGTTATATAAAAATATTATTTTAAATTATAATTTCATAGATTCAAATACTCTGCTAAATCGACCGCCAGAGGTCACTCTTCCCCTTTAAAAACTCGTTGTTGTTTTATTCCAATGGCCGGCTCAAAACTTTTGTACATTATGTAAATAACCTTTGTTTTCCTTATTCTACTCGCCTTAAGCCAGGCATTACTTTTATCAAATTATTTTATATATATATAATATATAATATAGTTATCTATTTGAAATATTATGATGTATATTTTGGTTCTTCATTATATTTTATATATATAAATGTCGCAGTATATGTAAATATAAAGATATAACCTTATTGTCTTAGAACTAGAGCTGTTGTTCTAGTTTTGCTCATAGAACAAGATAATGCTCTAGTGATTCCCATCACAATCGTATTATATATTTAAATACTTTAAATAAAAAGGCATTTATTGGATCAAAATATCATTTATTTTAACAATATGATATTTTGATCCAATATATACCAATATGATTTTACCAATAAATGATATTTTGATCCAATATATACCAATATGATTTTACCAATATGATATTTTGATCCAATATATACCAATATGATTTTACCAATATGATATTTGATCCAATATATACCAATATGATTTTACCAATATGATATTTTGATCCAATATATACCAATATGATTTTACCAATATGATATTTTGATCCAATATATACCAATATGATTTTACCAATAAATGATATTTTGATCCAATATATGCCTTTTTATTTAAAGATTTATTTATGGATTGCTCTATTTTCAAAACAATACTTAAATACTATTATTACAAAGACCAAAGGTAAAAGTAACGAGTTTTTTTATTGAAGAGCTACGAGCTTGGCGAGCTTTCGGACAATAACCTCCTTCAACAGGCTGTAATACAAATAGTTGATATTTATTCCGATAGATGGCGCAAACCATCAGCAACTTTCAGTTGCACGATAAGGAGATGCCTTTTTTCATAAATATGCACCTTATCCCAGTACAATATCACATTTGTACTATTTTTCACAAATACTTTATTTATTTATTTGTAAACATTTTAAATATGTATTAATCCTATTTAATCCTCTATAATCAATTAATTAATCTCTCTCATACCAAATGGATATGATAATTTTAAAGTATACAACTGCAATTCAAAATATATCTTTACGGCATATATAAATATTTAATTAAAAAGGCATATATTGGATCAAAATATCATTTATTTTACCAATAGCCAACTGAAATATTGATAAAATAAATGATATTTTGTTTCAATATATGCCTTTTTAATTAAAGATTTATTTATGGATTTCTCTAATTTCAAAATATATAAATATATTCAAATTAGTATACATTATAAAATTATTGGGTTAAATAAAGTTTCAAATGATGTTTGGAGAACAAACCGGGTGAAAGAGATTCCCTCCCAAGGACGTTGGGGCAAGTCCAATTGAGGAAGGTCACACAAGAGTTTTATCAAATACGGATCCGGTAGAACAATCCCAATAAAAAAGGAACTTGTAAAAATTCCCTAGACCGCCATTAATTAGGCCCGCCCAGGACCATTAGACGTCCCTAAATTACTTGACATAAGAAACTTGCTTTTAAACCCACCTTTATCCCTAGAAATTCTGCCTTATCGGGTTCCAACTTATGAAAATAGCGTTTTTTCTTTGCTTCCTGATGTAAGAAAATGAAAGTAAACAAAGCATTTTATCTCCGAATACATTTTTGGAATTATGAGATAAGTCTACTTTAATTTATATATCGAATGTCTTATTTCTGAAATAGCGATGGGGAACGAGATACACAAGTTACTTAACATTTCACTTTAGAAAAAATGTAACAATGTTAGCAGGGAGTTGGGAATTTTGTCATTCCAGACTCAACGCTCAGTGACTTTAGAAAAGAGTGCGTGTTATTATTAAGTAGAAGTCAAAATAATTAAAATGATTAATTGAATGACTAATTATAAATAGAAAGACAGGGGGCTTAATGAATGGGGAGTTAGTACGTCTCTACTCTAATCGCTTTCAACAACTTCCATAGAAGCCACCACAGCAGCTGCTGATGTCTTCAAGGACTTGCAAGACAAACTGCATTCATCCAAGTGGAACTAATTATTGTTGTTTATTCAACTTTACAAGGGACTTTGTCTACACCGCTGATGTGAGAACAACTGCAATTTTAATTGAGTTTAAATATCACTCGTAACTGATTATTGAAGAGAGAAAGGTTTTTTCTTTCAAACTACTCATATTGTGTCAGACTACGAGCAAATCACACCCACACGTAGTTTATATTTAAATTGACACAATATGAGGAGTAAATATATATATACTCTATATACTATACTTATATATAATAAACTCTTATTAAATCCAAAATAAGCCTTATTTAAAAAAAATATATATATATATATTTTTTTTAAATAAGGCTTATTTTGGATTTAATAAGAGTTTCATTTATCCAATATTTCGATGGACCAATCGAGCTTCTTTTACGATATATATATATATGTTGTAATTATAATTTTTGATTTTATTTTTCTATACGCTCATGAACAAAACTTAAGGGAGTTGTACCTTTCAGTAGGTATATCGGGATTCAGACAATAACTCTGAAAGCTATTTGATATAAAGTCATCTTTATTGAGATACATTAGATAACCAAGTGTGAACAAAATTGCCTCTGTCTCCTTAAAAATAAAAACCTGCGACATCAATGACATCACACTTCCTTAAGTTTTGTCCATGAGTGTATTAATAAGTATTTTTAATATCTTATCTTAAAAATATTTTTTCTAAAAAACAATTCTATGAAGTCGGCCACCAGATGGTGTCGTATTAAACTATAAAATTTCATTGTTGTTCGTTTATTTGTATGCTGGCCCATTTTGTAAATATGTAACCAAATAAACACGTCTTTAATTTTCATTATTCTTAATATTAAGTCAGGTATTTCTTTTAAAATAATTTCATATTTAAAAATAACTAGAAGTAATTTATTGTCAAGAGTTTCTTTTCTCTCATTTTCCTTTCTGTCTTCTATATATTAGCTCTCACACAATTTAAACAGAGATATAGAAATGATTTTATTCAATTTCTCAAGAAGATTCACGACTTCACAACAGTGGCTAATACTTATGTATTTAAAATCGGCCAATAATCTCGATCAAAAAGGATAAGAGTTTAAATAAGCCATTGAGGTAATTATCTCCACATTAGAGGGTGTCGGTCAGTTCTGGCCGGACGACTAAGCCAGACGGTCGGTGCCAGGAGTGGACACTCGGGGGATCGAATGTCCAAATCCAAATCGATAGAGCGTGCGTGATATCGCCGGGTCAAGATCCCATCTCTACACATCGATTTTCTCCAGAATTTCTACCGGATAAATGTCACGGAGTTGGATGGAAGACTTTCCTTCAAGTACTTTTCCATTGGTTCGGTCACCTTCCAATATTTAAATTTATTTTCTCTCAGAACATTTTACAGCAGCTAGGTGTGGAATTTAAAACGTTAATTAGTAATGAATGCTTATTAAAACCTAATAAACAAACTTTTTAAATGAGTATCTTTTATTTCACATTTTAAAAAGTCTTGCTTCGAGCAAAATGCTCTTCCACGGCCATATTTCATCATAATAAGACAAACATGCTTGGCACAAATATGTTTTATAAAGATATTTTCTGTATAAATAAATATATTTGTTTATTATTGCAGTACAGCACATAAAGGTCGTGATAAGGAATATGCCAAAACACCAGTTGAAAAACTCAGAAAAAAACTGTATACGATAGTGCTCGGGTATATTATTTTTTTACCATAATTACGATTGGAACTGGGGAGATTTAAATGGCGCATTGCTTTAATGCATTTATAAAAGGGAAAGACGTCCCTTTAAGTATACAAGAAATATTTATACAAATAGTGATATTATTGAGTATAGCATTGAATGATTGGGCGTTTGAAAATCTCGCTGCTCGAGAGCTCGCTTGTTTAGATCAATAAAAAAAAAGCTATTTGTGTGGAGTTTTCCCCAAATGTATTAACAACTCTGCACATCTAAATATATGGAATTTTAACTACAATTCTATTAATAAGTTATACACTCATCGATAATGTTTCCAAATAATACAAACTCTTCGACAGTATCAATAATTGATGAGGACATTTCTATCGCTGATATATTGTTCTATATATGTAAGATATATAGATGATATTCTGTTTTATATATATAACATAATTGAAGAACGAATGTTTTTTACACAATAAACAAACTTCTATTGTAATTACTGCGATGAAAAATATTTATATCCCAATATCCTTTCATCGCTGTAAGGACAGTAGAAGTTTGATTATTGTGTAAAGGAAACATTCGTGCTTCAATGCTTTCTTTCATTTCCTATATATATATATGTCCCCTTATTGCTTTATATTGATAAATAATAGCTTAATTGAATACTTTAATACGATTCATTATATTCTAACTATATATACACTGCGTGACATTGAAAATGGAACACCAAGAAATAGTGGCCAGAAAGTGATGAAACTCGGCAGACAGAGAGAGACAGGGACGAACAATAAGTGATCTTTATTTCAAAATGATAGTCATTATACAGAGCGAGAACGGCGTCGGCTTAGTAGCAAGTAGGACCACCGCGGACGGCGATGCACGCAGCAATACGTCTAGGTAGAGAGTCAATCAGAGTACGGATGGCGTCCTGAGGGATGGCTCTCCCTTCCCTCTCAACTATTTGCCACAGTTCGTCTTCTGAACGCGGCTGTGTCAAGGCATGCAAACGGCGTCCAATGATGTCCCAGACGTGCTCGATTGGTGAGAGATCAGGAGAGTACGGTGGCCAGGGAAGCATCTGTACATCTTGCAGAGCTTGTTGGCTAATGCGAGCAGTGTGCGGTCGGGCGTTATCCTGCTGATAAAGGGCATTGGGTACCCCCTGAAGGTAGGGGAGTGTCACCGGTCGCAGCACATCATCAACGTATCGTTGGGCCGTCATAGTGCCCTGAATACGAAGTAAAGGTGACCTGGAATCATACGCGATTGGGCCCCAAACCATGATTCCACGTTGTCGCACGGTGGGGCGTTCCACAATTGCTGCCGGATTGGACCTTTCTCCACGTCGACGCCACACGCGTACACGGCGACTATCACTGGACAAGCAGAAACGTGACTCATCTGAGAACACGACCCTGTGCCATTCCGTCATCCACGTCGATCTAGCCCGGCACCATTCCAAACGTTGGCGCCTATTCGGTGGGGTCAATGGCAGTCTTCTTAGCGGACGGCATGAGTGCAAGCCATTAGCAACCAATCGACGGGAAATGGTTCTGGTCGAGATGGAATGATCTAGGGTGTCTTGCACATGTTGCAGGATGGCGGTACAAGTGGCTTGTGGGGCCGCCACTGCTTGTCGAAGGATACGCCGATCCACACGTGCTGACGTCACTCTGGTTGCACCGACATTCCTATAAATTGCCACATTTCCTTGTTCCAATCATCTTCTCCACAGTCGGTGCACCGTGGACGCACCAAGGTGTGTATCAGCTGCGATTTGACGTATGGACCAACCTGCCCTTTTCAGTCCGATCACCATGCCCCTCGTAAAATCGTCTGTCTGCTTGAACTGCCTCCGTTTACGATGACCTGGCATTCTCTGTTATTACACGTGTCTTTTGACACAAGAACAAAATTTCTGCAATGATTTTCCTTGAAGAAATAACGACACAAATACTGTCCTTTCTGCAAGTTCCTTCCCTTATATCTTACTCCATGTGCGCACGAGAGCTGCGCATTTTACATCATTTGCATAACTCGGGTAGGCGCGTCTACCCTGAAATTTGCATAATTTTCTGGCCACTATTTCTTGGTGTTCCATTTTCAATGTCACGCAGTGTATAAATATACTTTTTAGATATTACCTTTTTCTATTTGATTGAAGGATGTTTGTGGTTCGTTACCCCAGTTGTTTTTTGATTTTTGGACAAGCTCATGACGTGTCAAAGCCGATTTAAAAGTTTGGTTCCGTTGTTAAATTTTGCTAATAAACAATTTAAATATTTATATATTGATACATTCACAATATTCATCTTAAAAACAATAATATATACTTATCTTACTCATTATATTTTTATTTTTTATTCATTACTTTTTAGTTAAATACATATAACTAAATATATATATAAGATGCACCAATTGATGAACAATTTTATCCATGCTGAAATGCAATTAATTCAGGCAGGAGTTTAAAGTAGACATATAGAGGTAGGTAATGTGAGTGTAGGCCATTCCATTTGATTCCCCAATCAGCCGATGCATCGATGAAATTGGCCTATAAATATTAAACGATCCCCTAAGCCAGCGGGGAAATAACCGGCCGTAGCGCGAGCCTTGCGAAGGTACCAAAATGTAAATTTCACTTGCGCCGCTCAGATTTGAGATATAATAAAAAAGTTTTAAAGTGAAAACTATAACACAATATCAACCAATTTATTTTATATAGAATATCTATAATATATTCAATAAAATTATGTTTAAATAAAATATCGTCCCAACAGTCAAAATATTATAAAACATTAGTATTCTTGAACCTTTGCCTCTTTGATGTCGTATCGAATTAATTTAGTTTGGAAGCTCTCTAACAATATCCGAAACATTCCATATATCAAAATACAAATAATGTGAAATGGTAACATATTTACCTCGAGATGTTGTTTAAAATGAACATCTACATGTGTGATCAAGTTTAAATGCGCATACCTTAATTGGTTTAAATATGGATGTGTGTGTATCTATCATATTCTTGATGGGAATCAATATTGGAAGAGCCTAACTCAATATTGTATGTTTCCCATCATCTATTCTTCATTTAATTTTCAGAAATCTATTTTAAAATATATTTGACGCATACAATGGCAAATTTGATTGATAGATAACATTAAATAAATGAAATATATGTAATGAAAATTTGATATGATTATAATCACATTTATTTAAAACATAGTTTCATGATAAAATATGTAGTTTTTAATGAATAAAGTTGGGAAAATTTCTTCCTCATATCGAAAATATTTGGATAACTATATAAATATGAACTTTTTCTCTATTTACATATTGGCTCAAATTAGCTCCTCCTTTAAAATATGTTTTTATAAAATTAATTAGGTTCCATTTTAAAATATTTCAATTATATATTTTTAATATAAATCACAAAATTTTCTATTTGATGTGTTTTAGAAATATAATTCCGAGCAATTATATTTTGCGTTATCGTTTATCCTCATAACGCATTTGGTATACTAGTAAGTGAAAGGAAATAGAAGAATCAGGATACACTGTCCAAGAATTTAAACTGAACCGAAGGGATTCTATCAGGATGTCTATAAACAAAATAAAACAACTAATCTCAAATCGATTGTGACCTTCGGCAAAAAGATTTTTTTTTATTACATTGTGCGTCTCCCGCGGCCACCTCTCAACTGGACCTTCGCTGTGTCGGGTGCTGCGGCCACCTCTCAACTGGACCTTCGCTGTATCGAGTACTACGGCCACCTCTCAACTGGAATTTCGCTGTGTCGGGAACTGCGGCCACCTCTCAACTGGGCCCTCTCTGTGTCGGGTGCTGCTGCCGCCTCTCAACTGGACCTTCGCTGTGTCGGGTGCTGCGGCCACCTCTTAAATGGACCCTCGCTGTGTCGGGTGCTGCTGCCACCTCTCAACTGGACCTTCGCTGTGTCGGGTGCTGCGGCCACCTCTTAAATGGACCCTCGCTGTGTCGGGTGCTGCAGAACCTATCAACTGGACCCTCGCTGTGTCGGGTGTTGCGGCCACCTCTCAACTGGACCTTCGCTGTGTCGGGAGCTGCGGCCACCTCTCAACTGGGCCCTCGCTGTGTCGGGTGCTGCGGCCACCTCTCAGCTGGACCTTCGCTGTGTCGGGTGCTGCGGCCACCTCTTAAATGGACCCTCGCTGTGTCGGGTGCTGCAGAACCTCTCAACTGGACCTTCTCTGTGTCGGGTGCTGCGGCCACCTCTTAAATGGACCCTCGCTGTGTCGGGTGCTGCGGCCACCTCTCAGCTGGACCTTCGCTGTGTCGGGTGCTGCGGCCACCTCTTAAATGGACCCTCGCTGTGTCGGGTGCTGCGGCCACCTCTCTACTGGACCTCCGCTGTGTCGGGTGCTGCGGCCACCTCTTAAATGGACCCTCGCTGTGTCGGGTGCTGCGGCCACCTCTCAGCTGGACCTTCGCTGTGTCGGGTGCTGCGGCCACCTCTTAAATGGACCCTCGCTGTGTCGGGTGCTGCAGAACCTCTCAACTGGACCTTCTCTGTGTCGGGTGCTGCGGCCACCTCTCTACTGGACCTCCGCTGTGTCGGGTGCTGCGGCCACCTCTCAACTGGGCCCTCGCTGTGTCGGGTGCTGCGGCCACCTCTCTACTGGACCTCCGCTGTGTCGGGTGCTGCGGCCACCTCTCTACTGGACCTCCGCTGTGTCGGGTGCTGCGGCCACCTCTCAGCTGGACCTTCGCTGTGTCGGGTGCTGCGGCCACCTCTTAAATGGACCCTCGCTGTGTCGGGTGCTGCAGAACCTCTCAACTGGACCTTCTCTGTGTCGGGTGCTGCGGCCACCTCTTAAATGGACCCTCGCTGTGTCGGGTGCTGCAGAACCTCTCAACTGGACCTTCTCTGTGTCGGGTGCTGCGGCCACCTCTCAACTGAACCTTCGCTGTGTCGGGTGCTGCGGCTAACTCTTAAATGGACCCTTATTGTTTAAATAATCAAAATTTATAAATAACGGTTGTTTATAACTCAAATAGTTAATGCACAATAAAAATTACTAGAACCATTTTAAAAATAAATTTAAATTACATATATTATATTTACACACCTTTTAAAATATTAGCTACAATACCTTTATATATAATAAGATATTAGATAACAATACACACGATATAGATATTAGCCTACAATACCTAATAATGATATGTGCCTACAATACACATAATTTTAGCCTAAAATATCCAATAGGATATTAGTCTTTAATACACCTAATATATCATCCTATAAAACTTTTTTTTTTTGCTTATCCCTAGTACACGTGGTACAGGCCATGATAATCATGGTGGGTAGTTAGCGACTGCTTTTTTACTGTAAGTGCACCACATGTCTACACATGTGAAAGCAGTTCGACTTTGCACTTACAAATGTGCCAGAGCCCCGTTTGGTTACTTGCACTCGCTGGTGGGGTTGGACTTTTGCAAGAATCGGGGGGCCATTGGAGCATTTTTTTTTTTAAACATAAAAAGTGTCCAATGCGGGAATCGAACCCGGGTCGTAGTGGTCGAGCCTTCCAGCCTTCCACCGACCCCAATAAAACATATTAAATATATATATTAGCCAACCACATCTGCAAAGATACCAACCAACATATATGCTGAGTGTAACCGCCATATATATATATATATATATATATATATATATATATATATATTACATGCCATGTTAAAGGTATTTACCAAGAAATAGACGATGCTGTACATATTTGGGGCAATAGGAGTCATCAAATATTGAAGAGACTAATAACAAATTTATCTCGTAAATATTTTAACTCGAGCTATAATACACAAAGTAATTAATAGATTAATAAATTTAATATAATATTTAGTTCAAAACTTCTCTTTTATTCAGGATGGATTTTAATCTTTTTTTGCCCCTATCGACCACCCAAAATCCATCTCATTAGACACGCACAACATCAACTCAACCAAGGGAAGAATCAAATTTGAAAACAAATATATCTTTTCCAGATAAATTATATTACATATTTTATCCTTTCTTTTTATTATATGATTCCGAAGATATAAATATCGTTGATGCCAAAGTAAAATGATATCAAACGATATATTTAAGTACTTCGAAATATTTATCAATGTGGAATTTCGAAATCCAGAATGCTATTAACTTTCGGATTATATTGTTAGAGCATTCGTATTGTTTTGAATGGGGACTTTCCACAGTTGTTCTGAACTCGGTTTAAAATAAAAATTGTTAAACGATTTGCTGTGTTGATTTTAAAAGTACATTACGATGTTAATGATCTGATTTGTGAAATATATTAATCGTTAAATGTAAATTTTTATTGTTACTTCTTGAGTATGATCTCCAATATGATTATTTACCAGGATTATATTTATGTAAAAACGCCTTTGGTTTTAAAAGATATATAAATAAACAAATAAGAATTTTGTGCCCCGCTTCAAATATATATATAAAAATCCGTGGCAAAAAAGATGTATATGAGGAGATGTGCAAATATTATAAATTTGAAAGTTAGAAAGGTTAGATATTTTAGATACACTCATGGACCAAACTTATGAAAGTTTTACCTTTTACTATGTATATTGGTATTCAAACAATAACTCTGAAAGTAATTTGATACGCAGTGATCTTTATTGAAGACTCACGAGATAAACAATATGAACAAAATTACCTCTATTTTCTTTTAAAAAAGACTTCCTTAAGTTCTGGCCATGAGTGTAAATAGCTGCGTTACCTAACGTTGAGCTAACCTATATACGGATGTGACCATTTAAAATTGAAGGCAGATCTCATCTAGATAGGTAAGATGTGCGTGTAGTTCGGCCAACGTCGATATCTCACAAAGGTTATATCCACTAAGATAAATGGGTACGTTTTTGAAACCTAGTTATAGTTATTATTTTGCTTTAGTTTGGAAATAATTCCCGGCACCCGATATTTGTAGAATTCCCCTAATTATAGTGCAGGGTTATCCTTCCCCATAAAGGGAAGTCGTCAGGGTTGCTGCACCCGTTGTCTGCGGCCTACACCACGAGCTGAGTAAATATTTCCTTTGTCCTGCCTGGCACTTCACTGGGGCAGACGTGGAGTTCTGGAGCATAAAGAAGAACTATTAAGATAAGCTATCTGGTAAGTTAACTAGCATGTGTTGAATCTGAAAGGATTGATGACCAAACACAATATTTATAGAGAAAATTAAATATCCTTCTCTCTTTATACTTATATTTATAATTTAATCCTCACCTCTTTCCCTTAAACTTTCTTTACAATTCTACTTTTATATTTTTCTGTATATTCTGTATCGTTATATATATATTCTATATATATTTTAGATATATATATAATATATAATAATTTTATATATAAATAATAATACAGGGTCGAAAAACAAGCAGAACGCCATATACTCCATTTCATTCCAAAAATTCAACGTTTTTACAATAGGAGAGACCAGCAGATCAATAGACACAAGAGTTAAAGAACATAGCCGTAATATCAGAAACCAGGATAACAAATCCTTAATATTCTAGCCCGCATATTCTACAGCTCATCTGTTCAACCTACAATATGTCAATGTCTCTTCCAAAACATTTTCTCCAAATACAACATAATAAAAAATCTTTAATCTCCAAAGACAACAACAGCATAAACAGAAGAATTGATCTACCCCAGCAGTTCCAGCATATTCAAAACAGATAATCCCACCCCCATTGAAACTTTTCCCCTAACCCTATACAACTGAAAAATAATTTTTATATTTTTGATATTTTTGAAATTTATTTCTGTGAAACTCTATTATATGTATGTTGCACGCCCTTGCGGAGCCAGTGGCCTGATGAAGCGTGACCGCGTGAAAGCTTTTCTCCCAATTTCTGAATAAAGAAACTCTGCAAATATTTTTATATTTATTTAAATCAATAATATATATTTATATAATGTATTTAAAATGTATTTTTATATTTTTAACAAATTTTAAAAATATATAATTTTGATATTTTTAACAAAGAATGATGGTTGTTGACATTTGAGCCTTTCACTAGAAGTATATGCACTCTGTAAAATCCAATACACATCATATAATAGAAATAAAATAGTTATATGTAAAATTCATAGAAAATATATATTGATCATAATCTGCCGTTTGAATATTTATGTAAAAAATACTATGCCTATATAATAACATATTCATATGATATTTACAAGATTTCGTAGAAAAGGATTTTGATGTACCCCCTATCCCACTAGCCAAATAATGTAAATTTCTCTTAAAGTCTCACAATAAAGGCCGTTTTGTTGTTGTAAAAAAATAACATATTCATAAATAGGTTCTAATACCAATGTGGAATAAGGTCTCTTATGGGAGATACTTTGTAGAATTCGTGGTACAGAATTGCGACTGTAGGTAAGATGGAAAGAAAAAGGACAATTTCTGTTGGAATTTGTGAATCCACTGATGAATATAATTAAGATAATTAAAAAGTTCTCAAAGAGTTTCATTTTAATGGATAGATTTCTACGGAAATTTAATGTCATATGATACCATTTGGAAATTTGGTTTCGAAACCTTTTAACTGTGTTTTAATGGCTTTAAATAGAATTTAAACTGAATGCGGCCGTTATTTGGAATAGGAGAATGGATTGGATAGATGATAGGAGTAAATGCATAAATTTGGGTAAACCGCATCACGCGGGGAGGGAAGTTGCTACTTGATTCCCTCCAAGTTTTTCTATTACTTTGTAACTAGTTTATATTGATTTTAGATTGCAATTAATTCTGAGTGGTTGAACTTTTCTGTTGAAAATTTTGAAGACCAGTTGGAATTCGCTGATAAATTATAATTTATCTTCTGCTATCCTAATAATTAGTATCTAAAAATATCATGTTTGGAAAAAAAAGATGGCTGCATCAATTATTTATTTAGTTTCCGAAATTTGAGTGACTCGCTGTTATCTCCTCAGGATAAGGATGGGGAGTGACTGAAATGTCAGGAACTAAATAGAAAATTGCTTGTGTTTGTTGTGTTGGGGTTTATGTATCCATATGTTTTTCGAAAAAACTACCAACCAACAAATGATCTTCAGAAATACGATTATTATATTTCTACCATTGAGTCCGAGAGAGGTTGGCCGATTACCTTTATTTGATTTTAAATGTATATCTATTTATATAGGTGATTATTAATTATATTTTCCAAGTGTTCATAAATAATCTTAAACCGTAAAATATAGACGGTGGATAGTTTGCGCATATTTTGACGATATGTAACTCTTGATCTAAAATGAGAATCAAATACACGCGAAAACAATGCCCTAAATCTCTCTGAAAATGATTCGGATCAGTTGCAAAGCAACAATACTAACTTTGACAAATTCCGAACGCCCACCAGGAGACTATGATTTCGGGCTATGGCCTTCTTCAGGACGAGGCTTGATTTTATAAAATTGACAAGGGATACACGAATATTCAGAATTTTCTAGAAATACATTAATTTATAAAAGGAAAGGTCCTTTTAAAATTATTAATATATATATTTATTACCGGGCGCCACTCTCTCTAAAATTCATTTCTCTATATTCTCAGGGCGATCAGTGCGCAGATTCAGATTGGCCTAACTGATACAACACCAGTTTTAGCAAAGACAAAAGCCAATCTGAATTCCATTGTTTCGGGCTATGCCTCTCATCATTATACAGTGGAGGTCTTTGATTTCTTACATCCTAAAGGAGAAGTTAAGGAATTGTCCATAGGTTCCCAGTATGAGATCTAATATATAAAGACCTTAATATAAATATTCACCATATGATTTTATGATAATATGCGCACACACAACACACACACATTATTGAATAATTTAAAGTCAACTCATAAAGAGTCCCTTGCAATTTTATCTACTATACAAGAGCTACCTCTCAACTATTGATTAACTTTGGCACTTTTTGAAACCAATTTGTTCTTCGGTAATTTCCCAGTAGACTGCCTCACAATATTGAGTCGAGAGAATTACGTCGATCCAGTTTAAGTTCTTCTCGAGCAGAGTACTTTGATGGTAGGATTATTGAGTTGGCAAGTCTTTGGTCAATTTCTGCACAATTCTAATAATACTTCAACCAGTAACTCTCTCTAATTTCACTCTATAGAATATCTTTTTTTTTCTTTCTTAATAATGTTTTCAGTGACTTTTATATTTACTCATAAAGTAAAGGCGGCTTTCAGATGGCCTATAGTGATTGTAAAGATTGTTAAACCCCCAATCAACTCTTATTTTGCTGTAGATATACAAAACAACCAGCTCTCTAGGAATCATCTGTAGATATAAATCAATAAGCAACGTCTCAGCTAAAGTACAAAGCAACAGACCATATCTCAGCTAAGGTGACAATGCAACAAGTCATATCTCGGCTGTAGATGCAAATCACGTATCAGCTGTAGTAGCAAGGCAAAAAGCCACGTCTCAGCTGTAGACACAAAGGTACGTCTCAGCTGCTGATAAAATCAACAGGCCACGTTTCAGCTGTATATATAAAGCAATAGGATACGTCTCAGCTGTAGATACAAATCAATAAACAACGTCTCAGATAAAGTACAAAGCAACAGGCCATATCTCAGCTGAAGTTACAATGCAACAAGTCACATTTCGGCTGTAGATGCAAAGCAACAAGTCATATATCTACTGCAGACAAATAACAAACCCAGAATTACAACAAGTAAACTATCCACGGTCACGATAAAAATGTCGTTAACATTATGTACACAGAAAAAAAATTATAGCGGCCAAATTTTCAACAATTATCTAATTATTTTAATATTTCTTATATCACTTGAAAAATGTATGCCTAATTTTAGATGAAAATCTCGGTTATTCAAGTGAACTACGAATAATTAGACGAATCCCCCTCTCAATTATTATAAAAACAAAAATATCCCAAACATATCCAACAAAGTGACATACCTAATTATATTTTAAAAATCTAATTATATTAATCACACATCCAATTATAATTTAAATTGGTAATGATAAAAGGAAACTGACAAACTACATAATTTATTTAGAGTTCGACTGGAGAAGGCTGCTGTGTCAAGGGAGGTTGCTGAAAAAGGTAGAAGGTCTGCACATGTTGAAATGTTGGATGTAGAAATTGGAAGGTCTATCCGTGCCGAAATGTTGGATGTAGAAGTTGGAAGATCTGTCCATGTCGAAATGTTGGATGCAGAAGTTGGAAGATCTGTCCATGTCGAAATGTTGGATGCAGAATTTGGAAGATCTGTCCATGTCGAAATGTTGGAAGTAGAAGGTAGGTCTGTCCATGTCGAAATGTTGGATGCAAAAGGTGGAAGATCTGTCCATGTCGAAATGTTGGATGTAGAAGGTGGAAGGTCTGTCCATGTCGAAATATTGGATGCAGAAGCTGGAATATCTGTCGATGTCGAAATGTTGGATGCAGAAGTTGGAAGATCTGTCCATTTCGAAATGATGGATGCAAAAGGTGGAAGATCTGTCCATGTCGAAATGTTGGAAGTAGAAGGTAGGTCTGTCCATGTCGAAATGTTGTATGCAAAAGGTGGAAGTCGTGTCCATGTCGAAATGTTGGATGCAGAAGTTGGAAGGTCTGTCCATGTCGAAATATTGGATGCAGAAGCTGGAATATCTGTCCATGTCGAAATGTTGGATGCAAAAGGTGGAAGATCTGTCCATGTCGAAATGTTGGATGCATAAGGTGGAAGATCTGTCCATGTCGAAATGTTGGATGCATAAGGTGGAAGATCTGTCCATGTCGAAATGCTGAAAGCAGAAGAGAATTTCCTTGGAAATATTTGTTAAAATGTCTTCAAAATGTTTTGAGACTTCCCTAGCTCTGCAGAATGTTTATTCAGATTCAATAAAAAAGTACAAAGGTTATTTTCGAAACGTCTGTGTGAATACCATATACGTATTTCAATGACTGAAGTGCCTCTATGGAATGTATATTTCTCTATAGAAAATAAGGTATATATTGGATATTTATAAATATATTTTTACATTTTATAAGATCAAAAACTATATTTTAATAGATCTAGTTATTATTTAAGGTTATTCACACACATATTCCCCTAATACTAGTGGTATTCTTAAGAAGGTTCCAATAAGATCATCTCTATGTATATTGTAACACACATCTTCGTCGATTTTATTTCATATCAGAATTTATTAAAAATAAATTGAATACCAATACCTCACATTTGTCTTTTGTTTAAACCAATAACTATAATATAAAATTTTGAGTTTCCGAAATAAAATACTCTTCCATTATTAATTAAGTGATCCATTTAAAATATTTACATTTCGTAATAGAAATAAAATACTGTTCGACTATTAATTAAGTGATATCCATTTAAAATGTTAATATTTCAAAATAAAATACTGGGTAAAGTTTATAAGAGCAATTTGCATAGCGCTATATAGTTCCCTCCCCTTCATCCTAAATAAAAAGTGATTTGTTGATTATAATCCGACGCTGGGAAAAGTGGCTTGACGCTGTCCAATCAGCGGTAATCGATAATTTGATCCTTTCAACTACTCACAGGAAAAAAAATCCTTTCAGAAACTTCTAGTCGTCAAAGCCTTTGGATTTCTTGTTTCCAGGTTTGAAAGTGTTCGTCTGCCACACCTGTGTCCTCCAGGATCCTACCTTGGTGTCCCAGGCTACACACACTGAGCCTGAATCCGCTGTGTGAGCCTGTTCGAAATATGTTGCTAACTCAATCATTCAGCTCGGGTCGGCGCATCAATGTATTTATAACAACACGTATTTTAACTCTGCCTTGTCAGTAACACTTTTTATGTAATAATATATAATGTCCATATGTCAATATCACGATAATAAATATAAACCATTTTTAAAAAATAAAACTGATAATCAATGAATTCACTCTTTTTCACTTATATAACAACACTCGCATATGGAAATTTTCCGGAAGAATACGTTAATCCATAGAGAAAGAAAGAATGGAAACTCATATTTTTCAAATAAACGATAAAGCTTTAGGAAGGCGTTCTGAGTTTGCCAAGCCTAGTGTTGTGTTTTGCCACTGACCTGAGTATACTAAATCAAAAAGATTATTAATGGAAGACACTAGGTTTTTGAGCCCAATTTGACGGGAGAGGGGTGTCCTATATATATATATATAATAGACATATACAATATTTAAATACAATATCATATACATATTGTAAGTTCAAAATGAAGAGGACAAACAGGAAGAAAACAGGTAAATCTATTTTGATCAGACAATTAAAACCTGTTAACAATATTCAAAGAGACAATCCTAGTCATATCCTGGTCAACTATATGTTATGCTTTATTTGAGTCAAAAGCGCGCGATCCATTAAATAAGTTTATATAAATAGAGCGTACCTGGATCTATAAGAAAAAATAATCTTTTTTTTTTCTTTAAATATTTCGAGAGATTGCACTTCTTTATCAATTTATTCCACAGTCATTGTGCAATAAATTGATAAAGAAGGAGCAATCTCTCGAAATATTTAGAAAAAATATGTTTTTTTCCTTTACAGATCCAGTTTCGCCCTTTTTTATAAGCTTTATTTAATGTGTATTAAAATTTTATCCCCCTTTTCATAATAAAAGTTAAATGTGAAATTTTATTTTCTTCGATACTTGCATCAAATTATGTAAAATAGTAGCTGATTATATTATATTATGAAGCATTAGGGCGCCATCTGTTGTGAAAATTCGAAACTATTAATGATTTGTGAAGTATGATTCTTTTAATTTTATGTTATAAGCTGTGTCCTATTGGCGATTTATTGTGACGTATTATATTCTGTAGAAGGACTTTCCAGTCCGAAAGCTAGAGATCAGAATTAAATTCTCTAAAAAGAAACTTAACCCTGGAATCCTGATGTTTATAATTTTATATATAAATTAAAACAAAGCATTCGGCTTATCATCCCAGTACAAAACGTAATGGTCGTGATAAGGAATTCCCACAACATCAGTTTTGGAAATTTCAGACAAAAAGTCAAACTGTATAAACTGGTTTTGTTGGCCATTCTTTATCATCAACATTACGCTGAATAACAAAAAATCTGAATGATCTGTTAATTAAAACTATTTATCATGCTCCAAAATGTATAAAAATCCTAAATTATAAATAAAAAAAAATGCAAAGAACATAAATGTGACATTTATATACATGTCATATTCATGTTAATTTCAAATAATATGTTTGAAATTCTCTCACAGAGAGAGAGAGAGAGAGAGAGAGAACGCTTCACGATTTTGCGTGTCATCCTTGCGCAGGGAGAGAGAGAGAGATGGTCGTTTTATTTGAACGCTTTATTCAGTGATTAAAAAATAAAAAAAGGTCACATTAAATTATTTCACACTATTTATAAATTAAGTAGGCCGCTATTCTCACTCTACGTGCCTAAGTTTTAAGATAGATACAATCTTTTCCATAAAATATTTGACATTGTTTTCATTTTTCCATATAAGCGTTATAAAATAGAACTGAGAGATCTACAAACATGAATTTTTAAATCACATTTAGAGAGCTACCAAACGCGTCGTCTGCGCCATATTTTAAACCCCACAAAAATTTTATAAATAGAAATTTACAATTCTGATTCCTTTTCTTTTAATCTACTTTTGGCATCTTTTTTCTTTTTGTTTTATGTGTTTCATTTTTTTCTTTATAAAGATATATTACATTTTACTTAACTATATTATATATATAATACCCCCAACTCTCCATATTGCATATTATTTGAAATATTACTTAAATTTTTGAGATCATGTTTCTTTTGATTATATCGTATACTTTTACATTCCATTATATATATACAACTATATATATATATATATATATAAATATTATTATATAAAAATAGATGGAAATTTTGCTGAGACGATATCGATCTAAAACGACAAAGGTCGCTTCTCCCGTCAAAATAGACGTAAAAACTAGACTTCTAGATGGACGCTTTTCAGTTTGCCTAAGCTGGTGTTGTGGCTTTGTCACCGACCCGAAGCCGCTAGTTTGCGGCGACGGTCAATAGATGGCACCTAGTTTTGACGGGAGACCTTTGTCTTTTTATATATAAAAATATTTTGTTTTGAAAATAGAGCAATCCATATTTAATTCATTAGAAAATAAAAAGGCATATGTTGGATTTAATAAAATATTTATTTTGCCAATATTTCGGCTGGCTAAACGCCAACCTTTATCGAGGCATTACATCTTTGTTTACACAAACTCAGCGCCGCATAGTGTTATAATACTATATTATACTATATTAGATATATATATATATTATATATATACTATATTATAACACTATGCGGCGCTGAGTTTGTGTATACAAAAATGTAATGCCTCGATAAAGGTTGGCGTTCAGCCAGCCGAAATATTGGCAAAATAAATCTTTTATTAAATCCAATATATTCCTTTTTATTATCTAATATGAATATATATATTGTACGTTTATATATATATATATTTTTTTTTTTTGAAAGTAAAAAGTAATTTTGAAGCGAAAATAAGTTAATTAAAATATATATAAAATATAATAAGGTGTTTGTAATTTTTAATTTGTAAATAAAATGTTAAAAAATTATTCCTTTTTCTATATATGCGATGGAAACCTCACTAAACTATCATTTACTAAACTAATCATTTTTAAACCTCTGAAGAATATTTGAAAGAGCTTTAAAATTTCCAAGTCAAAATATATTATGTATAAAATAGGGATTGAGCAGACCCAATTTCCATAAAATTGAATAAACTATTTATAAATAGCCTGTAGGGGGCAAATTGTTGGAAGAACACGTTTATCGGTGTATTTTTCTACGCAGCAGAATGAACATTAATTAACCATTGTGTTGGGCTCTGAACACCAGCAGAGTGTTTCATAAGTAAACTGAGCTTGTCGCTTCACTTAGAGAAATCTGAAATTTTTACAGAAAAAAATCTCAATAGTTTACTTGACGAATATAAGTTCAACTTTATGTTTTACACCAAGCTCTCTTTATATTTTGAATATATTGGAACAATAATATGAATTTATAAGTACTTTCATCTGAATATGGATAAATTTTATGTTAATTGTATGATTTTAATTCTGTGTGTGTGTGTGTGAAAGGGTTGATATGAAAGAACGTCCGTGATACTAAATCGAAAATGATGTAATGGGCCTAAAAGTCAAATAGGGTATTTTCAATTAATAGGAAAATGGATGCCCTATAGTTGAAGAAAACTAATACTTCCAACCACCCTAATCCTTTGTTTTCAGAAATTTGTATTCACTAGTTTTTATATATCGTATATACCTCGGAATATATACTCTATAATATTTTTTTAGATTATATGAAGTGAAGTAGAACGTATTAAACTCCAGCTCGATGCCATATACGATGTGTAGTAGCGAGTGAAAAGTAGAGAACGGATAAACCTTCAAAGCTATACCATAGAGATTAAGATTGAATAAACCTTTATCAATCGTAGACATAAGATCTTATATATATATATGTATAAAGCACATGTGTCATGGTCAGGAATGCTTTCTTTATTTCTAATATATATGTATGTAGAGAGAAGTAGAGAACGGATAAACCTTCAAAGATATCCATATACGATATGTACTAGAGATAGATAGATTGAGTTTGAATAAACCTTTATCAATCGTACACATAAGATATTTTATATATATGTATAAAGCACATGTGTCGTGGTCAGGAGATGCTTTCTTTATTTCTAATATATATGTATGTAGAGAGAAGTAGAGAACGGATAAACCTTCAAAGATATCCATATACGATGTGTACTAGAGATAGATAGATTGAGTTTGAATAAACCTTTATATTAATCGTACACATAAGATATTATATATATATATATATTTATAAAGCACATGTGTCGTGGTCAGGAATGCCTTCTTTATTTCTAATATATATGTATGTAGAGAGAAGTAGAGAACGGATAAACCTTCAAAGATATCCATATACGATATGTACTAGAGATAGATAGATTGAGTTTGAATAAACCTTTATATTAATCGTACATATAAGATATTATATAAATATATGTTATATAAAGGTATTATTCAAAATGTTATATTAAAATATTATATTTAAAATTATATTTCATCGAATCAAATACTCTGTTTAAATCGGCCGCCAGAGGTCATGCTTCCCCTATAAAAACTCGTTGTTGTTCTTCCCCGCTGGCCGACCCAAAAACTTTTGTACATTATGTAAATAAGCTTTTCTTTTTTTATTCTTACGCCTTAATCCAGGCAGTACTTTAATCAAATTATGTTCTTGTATATTACTTTAGCTCAAATAAAACAATCTCTGATCAAAACCATTTTTATTTTCACACTTATCAAAAATTTAACCACGACTGCACCACCATTACAATAATCCTCAACATGATCAAAAATACAAACAGAAATCATATCTTTTTTTATTTTATAATATATATATATTAAAAATAAAAAGTGCATCTCCTGACCACGAGCACATGTGCTTTTTAGATGGCAGAGCGTCATCTAGTGTAGCAAAAATAAACTAAACGTTTAGTTTATTTTTGCTCCACTAGATGACGCTCTGCCATCTAAAAAGCACATGTGCTCGTGGTCAGGAGATGCACTTTTTATTTTTAATATCAACACCTGACCCACTTATCTTTTATTTTTTCTATTGTTTTTTCATATATATATATATATATATATGTAGAGAGAGAAGTAGATAACGGATAAAACTCCAGCGATATACCATATACAGTGTGCAATAGCCAGAGAGAAGACGGATAAAACTCCAGCGATATACCATATACAGTGTGCAATAGCCAGAGAGAAGACGGATAAAACTCCAGCGATATACCATATACAGTGTGCAATAGCCAGAGAGAAGACGGATAAAACTCGAGCGATATACCATATACAGTGTGCAATAGCCAGAGAGAAGACGGATAAAACTCCAGCGATATACCATATACAGGGTGCAATAGCCAGAGAGAAGACGGATAAAACTCCAGCGATATACCATATACAGTGTGCAATAGCCAGAGAGAAGACGGATAAAACTCCAGCGATATACCATATACAGGGTGCAATAGCCAGAGAGAAGACGGATAAAACTCCAGCGATATACCATATACAGTGTGCAATAGCCAGAGAGAAGACGGATAAAACTCCAGCGATATACCATATACAGTGTGCAATAGCCAGAGAGAAGACGGATAAAACTCCAGCGATATACCATATACAGGGTGCAATAGCCAGAGAGAAGACGGATAAAACTCCAGCGATATACCATATACAGTGTGCAATAGCCAGAGAGAAGACGGATAAAACTCCAGCGATATACCATATACAGGGTGCAATAGCCAGAGAGAAGACGGATAAAACTCCAGCGATATACCATATACAGTGTGCAATAGCCAGAGAGAAGACGGATAAAACTCCAGCGATATACCATATACAGTGTGCAATAGCCAGAGAGAAGACGGATAAAACTCCAGCGATATACCATATACAGGGTGCAATAGCCAGAGAGAAGACGGATAAAACTCCAGCGATATACCATATACAGTGTGCAATAGCCTGAGAGAAGACGGATAAAACTCCAGCGATATACCATATACAGGGTGCAATAGCCAGAGAGAAGACGGATAAAACTCCAGCGATATACCATATACAGTGTGCAATAGCCAGAGAGAAGACGGATAAAACTCCAGCGATATACCATATACAGTGTGCAATAGCCAGAGAGAAGACGGATAAAACTCCAGCGATATACCATATACAGTGTGCAATAGCCTGAGAGAAGACGGATAAAACTCCAGCGATATACCATATACAGTGTGCAATAGTCAGAGAGAAGACGGATAAAACCCCACGATATACCATATACAGTGTGCAATAGCCAGAGAGAAGACGGATAAAACTCCAGCGATATACCATATACAGTGTGCAATAGCCAGAGAGAAGACGGATAAAACTCCAGCGATATACCATATACAGGGTGCAATAGCCAGAGAGAAGACGGATAAAACTCCAGCGATATACCATATACAGTGTGCAATAGCCAGAGAGAAGACGGATAAGACTCCAGCGATATACCATATACAGTGTGCAATAGCTAGAGAGAAGACGGATAAAACTCCAGCGATATACGATATACAGTGTGCAATAGCCAGAGAGAAGACGGATAAAACTCCAGCGATATACCATATACAGTGTGCAATAGCCAGAGAGAAGACGGATAAAACTCCAGCGATATACCATATACAGTGTGCAATAGCCAGAGAGAAGACGGATAAAATTCCAGCGATATACCATATACAGTGTGCAATAGCCAGAGAGAAGACGGATAAAACTCGAGCGATATACCATATACAGTGTGCAATAGCCAGAGAGAAGACGGATAAAACTCCAGCGATATACCATATACAGTGTGCAATAGCCAGAGAGAAGACGGATAAAACTCCAGCGATATACCATATACAGTGTGCAATAGCCAGAGAGAAGACGGATAAAACTCCAGCGATATACCATATACAGTGTGCAATAGTCAGAGAGAAGACGGATAAAACTCCAGCGATATACCATATACAGTGTGCAATAGCCAGAGAGAAGACGGATAAAACTCCAGCGATATACCATATACAGTGTGCAATAGCCAGAGAGAAGACGGATAAAACTCCAGCGATATACCATATACAGTGTGCAATAGCCAGAGAGAAGACGGATAAAACTCCAGCGATATACTATATACAGTGTGCAATAGCCAGAGTGAAGACGGATAAAACTCCAGCGATATACCATATACAGTGTGCAATAGCCAGAGAGAAGACGGATAAAACTCCAGCGATATACCATATACAGTGTGCAATAGCCAGAGAGAAGACGGATAAAACTCCAGCGATATAATCATATACAGTGTGCAATAGCCAGAGAGAAGACGGATAAAACTCCAGCGATATAATCATATACAGTGTGCAATAGCCAGAGAGAAGACGGATAAAACTCAAGCGATATACCATATACAGTGTGCAATAGCCAGAGAGAAGACGGATATAACTCAAGCGATATACCATATACAGTGTGCAATAGCCAGAGAGAAGATGGATAAAACTCCAGCGATATACCATATACAGTGTGCAATAGCCAGAGAGAAGATGGATAAAACTCCAGCGATGATAAAGATGCTAGTCAGGATCAATCACTAATGGCAGACATGGCGGCGCCTGACTAAATGGAAAGCAGTTGGGATCAGCTTGAGCTAACGGCTTTCGAATTTGCTCGTATGATTGGGGTCAATGATATTAGCTCTAATTAGAATCCATTTTAATCCCGATTTGGCTCTTAATTACCGAAGCATTTGTAGAAACTTTATAGTCTTCAGGATTAGAATTATATATTCTTTTCAAGCTATGGCATACACACACTTGTCAATTGAAATTTCTATTATTTACATTTATTTAATTAATATTTCCTATGGTAATATTTCTCTATCTTTTCTTTCACACTCAATTAACAATGTTTACTAAACTTTAAATATATGAAAAGGGTATCTCTCCTTATCGTGCAACTGAAAGTTGCTGATGGCTTGCGCCATCTATCTTATTAAATATCAACTATTCGCGTTGAGTTTTTTCATATTCAAAAATGTATTGTTGGAAAATTGGAATATATTGAATTTCATCACAATTTATAGATGTTATCAAGTTGTATATATATATCGGGTGTGATTGGCAGGGACAATAGATGTTTCAATCATCCTATATGTTCCCAAAGTATAGCATAGACCTATTGTAGCGGAGGTAAAACTAAAGTAGTTATATCGAGAGGGTAAAACTTTCGAACTTTACTTTAATTGGAACTCTCACTCTCCACCCATTAAAAAATAATAAGTTTCAAAGGCGCCAGCACTAATTGCTGCTCCTTAATACACGTAGCACGAAGCTGCGGGTAATTGACACTGGCTAAGTGCCGGTGTGCTTTTTTAGCTCAATCTTCTATAGACAAAATGGGCGAATGAGCCTTAGACAATAAACTTCATGCGCTATATTCACTCAAATATATAATATTGTTTGACAAAATCAATAATGGAACCAGAGCTAGGCCTTATTGATAAGATTCTTTATATACAAGGTATGTCCCATAAGTTCCCGGACTGGGTCCATAAAAAAATAAATAAATGAAAAATGTAAATGAATTTGACTGTTTATTATAGAAAAAATATCTGGCTACACGGTGGTACCAATATCGAGGCGGTACTTGCGCGCGCGCCAAGGTTATTTTAATTTATTTAAAGGTCACACCTAGCGCTGCGGCGATTTTACGATGGAACAAAAATTGAAGCAGAGGATTTGCATAGAATTTTGTGTGAAACTTCAAATATCAGCAACCGAAACTTTTGGAATGCTTAATAAAGCATTCCCCAATGACCCCCCAAAGAGAACAACTGTTTTTGAATGGCATTCTAGATTTAAAGCTGGCAGAATTTCCATTGAAGATGATCCTCGTCAAGGACGCCCATAATTTCAAAGGACTGATGAAAATGTGCAAAAAATCACCGATTTGATAAAAGAAAATCCTCGAACCACTTTGCTGGAGCTAGAGCAAGACACAGGCATCTCTAAAACAACGATTGGAAGGATCGAACCCGAAGATTTGAAGCTCAAAAAGACTCCTGCAAAATTCATCCCAAGATTCCTCACCAATGAGCAAAAACTGTGTCGGCTTGCAACCTGTGAGGACATGATGGAAATGACAAGAACGGATCCAGAATGGAAAGACAAGATAATCACAGGCGACGAGACATGGGTCTATGGCTATGACCCAGAAACCAAACCTCAATCTGCCGAGTGGAGAGGTTAGGGTGAGCCTAGACCCAAAAAATCCAGAAACAAGGTGTTGCTGGTCGCTTTTTCGGATAACAAGGGCATTGTTCATCACGAGTATCTTCCTGCAGGCCAAAAGGTTATTAAGGAAATGTATTTGGGCATTCTTCGCCGTCTAAGGGAAGCGATTCGAAAAAAACGGCCAGAAAAATGGACTAATGGTGGCTGGATCCTACACCATGACACTTGATGACTAGCTTTTTGGCGAAAAACGGGACACAAATCCTACTTCAACCACCCTATTTCCCAGACATCGCACCAGATGACTTTTTCCTGTTCCCCAAACTTAAAGCAGTTTTAAAAGGAAGACATTTTGACACCAGGGATGACAAAATAGAAAAATCGCCGTTAGCATTGAAGAGCATTCCAAAAGAGGCTTATAAAAACTGTTTCGACAATTGGGAGAAACGATGGCGCTGGTGCGTTGGAGCAAGGGGGGATTACTTTGAAAAGTTTTAATATAAAAATTTTAAAAAATCTTACCTTTTTTTCTTATGGACCCAGTCCGGGAACTTATGGGACATACCTTGTATTTTGTCAAAGTGTAAAAGCAGGGAGAGAAAGAGAATAATCTTTTTTATAAAATATTGTTAAATATAAGAAATCAATCAGCGCGCTTTCTTGAATTTTATATTGAAAGTATTCAGTACGATATTTGATTCAATAATAATAACTGATTCCTACCATCCTTAATCCGGATAAAAAAATATTGGAAGGGGCTGGTTCATCAGTAGTTAAACTTTAAAACGGTTTCACCAGTTTAAAATACCAGAGACCCCACTCTCTCTATCAAATATATAGAGCATTCATATTATGCATGTTATAAAAATTTATTGTTGAGTTTTAAAGAAATTATGTCTCCATAGCTCATGAACAAAATTTAAGGAAGTGGAAAGTCTTTAATTCAAACCGTCGTCTGTTTTTTTAAAGAGATAGAGGCAATTTTGTTCACGCTTGGTTACCTTATGTATCTTCAATAAAGGTTACTGTATCAAATATCTTTCATAGATAATGTCTGAACCACGATATACATGCAGAAAGGTATAATTTCCTTAAAATTTATCTATGGGTGTAGTCGCCTTAATTTATCTAGTAAGAACAGTTGAAAATAGTCTTAATTGTAAAATAAAAATGAAATATTTGAAAAAACTATAAAAACAATAATAATACTTACAATTCTCATATGATATCAGCCTATCCGAATTATTAAATATTTTCGTAGAAGAAACCCATTTTTGTATCAGTGTGTGCATTGTGAAGAGATTTGAAGAATTCATAAAATGCATTAATATACATTCTTGTGTTATATAAGGTATACAATTGAGAAGTCTCTAAAAATAAATTGGGCGTTCCGAAAATTATGTTAACAACTTATAGAATAATAAAGCGCCTTGCACATATTCGAAATGATTATTTAAAGAAAACTCCATCTTAAAATATCGAAAATAACATATTTTCAAAATTTCCAGGTGAAGCAGGCGATGTAGTATAACTTATCAACGCTCGAGCGTCTGCTCGTAAATCCCTCACATTTTCAAAAAATTGGAAACAACGGCTACTGAATGTAGTCGAGCAAAGTGTGACAATGTTCAAAACCAGGTAATTTCAAAGATTTATTATTCCAACTTCACTATCAAAGTAATTAAGTTTCCAGATACACCTGTCCAAATTCCACAGAATTCTTATTAGAACACTTATAATATGATACAATAGCGCGCTATCTGTTATTCGAAATTATTTTAGACTGATGAGCCAGGCCCTCCCATTAATTTTTCCATATTGCATTAAGGGCAGTAGAAATTGTTTAATTTCAAAAAGAATCTTACACGTCTAAAATAATTTCGAATTTACATCAATCTTATATAACTGTTCATGGAATTCATAAATACCACAAATTTCCATATAAAAATTAATACTATATTATATACATATAATTAAAACTCTCTTTAATAAGAGAAATATCTCAAACTATATTTTAATCCTATATACTATAGACAAAAGTTATGCTTTAACTTTAAAATAATAATAAAATAATGTTTTAATTTTTTTAATTATGTTTTATCTGTTTGCTTTGTTAATTAGGTTTTGATCAATATTGTTTTTGTGAGCACAAGACTGTGCCTCGCAGCAATGGCCTCGCGGGTCAGACGACACTTGTTCTTTCTCCCTGGAATCTGCTGCAAGTCTTATCTTGTAGCAACACACACAACGATATATAAAGGGGAAACAATACTTGAGATTTTTTAGATAATAACTGGCTCTATATAATAATAAAAAACATTTATAAAGGATTGAATAAAAAGATATTTTTGCTAATATTTCGGTTGGCTGAACTATCGGCAAATCTTGTGGCAAATAAATATTTTTATTCAATCCTATATATATATATATGCCTTTTTATTATCTAAAGATATATAAATGGATTGCTTTATTTTCCGTTTTTATATATGTGAAAAAATAGAAAAAGTGGCTGACCTTTCTTGATTTATCATGAAAATGGGTTGGCTAAATACGTAGTATGAAACAAAAGACAAAATCAAAGTTTAGTTGATTTTTGTTCCAATAGTTGGCACTCTACAACATAAAAATGCTCATATAAGAAATCAAAATATGCCTTTTTAAATTTTAATATATATATATATTATAATCTAAAATGCAAATATTTTAATTTTTATAAACGTATATTTCATTTTCATTCATTGACTGTTCTATATATTTTTGACCATAGATTTAGAACATACCACTTTAATTATTGTTGTAAATATGTATAGTTGAACCTACCTATTTTTTTTAAATCACCTTTATATAATTCATTTTATAAATTCTATATTGCTGTGATAAGTAATTTTATGTGTAATTTCCTTCAAGTAATTCAAAATAAAAACTACTTGATGGGTAAATAATTATCTTTACTTGTTCACGACTGCACCTTCAATTCTCTATCTTTTTCAACAACAAAACAAAAATAATCATTACATATATATATTTAACGATATTTAGCAATATATATATATATATATATATGTGGAAAATTTTCGGGAAGAGGAAATTGGTCTATAAATGCATAGGGCGCCTTTCCCATCAAAATAAACGTCGAAACTAGGCGATATTCTATTGGCCGTCGCCGCAAACTAGCGGCCTCGGGTCGGTGACAAAGCCACAACACAAGTTTTGGCAAACTGAAAAACGTCCACATAGAGATTATGATTTCGAGCTAATGGCACTGGTCAGCTAGGGCGGACATTATTCCATGAGATCCACACGTAATCCATAGTTTCTATGTGGTATCTAGGTCTCTGATTCGCTCTACTTCAATAGAACTATTTAGAGAGTATATATATATATATAGTTATAAGACAGTTATAGTTTCAAGATATAAAACGAACATATTTTGTTTGAAATATTAGGGATTTCCAACCATTAGTTGTATAGATATCAATTTATTTTCATATCAATAGTTAGTCCGCACAAAGGGGAAGACTTTGTTGAAACTCAATATATAAATAAGATATGGAAATTTTGCCGGGAATAAATAGAGTAAAGATATATATATATATGTAATAGAAGAAGGAGGCAACTGTATTCTCCAAAAGTAAATAATGGAGGCGGATGTTTATTCATTTGAAAAGCCCAAGGCGAGAGGTGAAATGCGATCTACTCCGGCGCTATTATTTCGCGCCTGCTTTGTCCGGGCCCGCAGTCTGCTTTGTCATCGGGCCCAACATCTTCCCATACAGTCGCCTTTAAACTGCCTTATTATGCTATCTTTCACACAGCAATATTTGGCTTATTTAAAGAATTTTATTCTAGAAATGTATTAATCGCGTTGACAATTATGGAATATTATGTAAATATCGTTTTTAGGTCAATTAATATACATAAACATGTTTACTATATGGAATATATTGTAATTATAATGCAAATAAAAACTAAACTAATTGCCTTTATATACGTGAAAAATAGTTAATAATTTTGACTATAGATGATGCGCCAATATCACATAATAAAAATATATATATATATATATGCATGTATTCATGTATGTATTCAATAGTTAAAGTCTAAAAGAATTTGTTCTAGAAAGCCTCCATCAAAAATATACTGTCGGAAGATTTGCACGGTTCGCTGTGTTGTAAATCCTAAGACATTTGTGGAAACCTCTCTCTTGAGAAATCGATTTCTTTGTTTTTCTCTTATGACTTTTATCATTCCGTGCCAGGACCACAGTTGAACCGTTTCTTTGAACTGATATAGAAGATATATGTAAACTTTCTTACTATTTTCTTTTGTCTTTTGTGTGATACGACTTAGCTTTAGGGGAATTCTATTCTGTCAAACATTTCACATTGGTTATCAAATTTAAACTACAAAATAAAACCACTTAAATAGACCTATCCGATATATTACATTTTAATATCGAGCTTTTATTAAAATTATGATAGTGTTGAAATATTGTCGCGGGGACAACAACCGATTTGGCAAGATATACTATATACAAGAGATTATATTTATATATTAGAGTAATTTTGAAAGAGGTTAAGTAAAATATATTAAATTATATAAGATTTACATATTTTGAATATTAAGTATAGTTTATAGTAAAGACAGGAGATTGGAGAAAAAGTCATGAACCTCTTATATTTAAATTAGATAACAAATATATAAATTTTGAAATTCCCTCAACACGGCATATATATATAACTAGACGAATGGCCCGGGCAACGCCCGGGTTTTACCCGAGTGCGAATATATTTTAAAAACGTTGTCTTGGGTGGTCGCAATAGACAGGGTGGTCTGTATAGACAGGTGTATGTATCACACAGCCGATAACAGGGTTGTCTAGAGTGGCCGCTATAGACAGGGTGGTCTGTATAGACAGGTGTATGTATCACACAGCCGATAACAGGGTTGTCTAGAGTGGCCGCTATAGACAGGGTGGTCTGTATAGACAGGTGTATGTATCACACAGCCGATAACAGGGTTGTCTAGAGTGGCCGCTATAGACAGGGTGGTCTGTATAGACAGGTGTATGTATCACACTGCTGATAACGGGTTGCCTAAGGTGACCGCTATAGACAGGGTGGTCTGTATAGACAGGTGAATGTAACACACTAATGATAACAGGGTTGCCTAAGGTGACCGCTATAGACAGGGTGGTCTGTATAGACAGGTGGATGTATCACACCGCTGATAACAGGGTTGTCTAGAGTGGCCGCTATAGACAGGTGTATATATCACACAGCTGATAACAGGGTTTTCTAGAATGGCCGCTATATACAGGGTGGTCTGTATAGACAGGTGGATGTAACACACTGCTGATTACAGGGTTGCCTAAAGTGTCCGCTATAGACAGGGTGGTCTGTATAGACAGGTGAATGTAACACACTGCTGATAACAGGGTTGTCTAGAATGGCCGCTATAGACAGGTGTATGTATCACACAGCTGATAACAGGGTTGTCTAGAGGGGGGCAGGGAGGACACGTGTTCGCCGGCGGCAGCCAATGGGCGCGCATTCTATCCGTGAGCTTCAGACAGAATAAGGCAATTATATATATAGATTTAAAAATATATATATATATATATTTAATAAGATATCAATCATCTAACCAAAATTATCGAGATTTTTTTTTTTTTGTGATTCCAATTGAATCAAGCGCTGCGGTGAACCAGGATCGCTTTATATAATATCATAACACTTTGTAAATTATAATTTTGAAAAATAGACATTGAAATATTGAAATTAATCAAGGAAACATAAATTGCCTATAAATTTCCGGAATGTCAATAATTCAATTTATGCTTTTTACTTTATAAAGAAGAATATCATTCAAAAACTAGCTGGTGTTTTAAATTCTGGTTAATGATGATTGTTTGTCATTTTAAAGTGCAATGTTATGGTGGAACTGGTGGTCAATTAAGAGTGAGAATGGATTAACATTCTGAATGATTACTTAAACGCACACTCATGACAAAACTTTAGAAAGTGTGAATTATTTAAAGCCGCCGGTAGGGTGTTTCTCTTTAAAGAGACAGAGTCAATTTCTTTCATACTTTGTTGTCTAGTGTGTCTTTAATAAAGTTAACTGTTTCAGACATATTTATACACTTCGTGACATTGAAAATGGAACACCAAGAAATAGTGGCCAGAAAATTATGCAAATTTCAGGGTAGACGCGCCTAACCGAGTTATGCAAATGATGTAAAATGCGCAGCTCTCGTGCGCACATGGAGTAAGATATAAGGGAAGGAACTTGCAGAAAGGACAGTATTCGTGTCGCTATTTCTTCAAGGAAAATCATTGTAGAAATTTTGTTCTTGTGTCAAAAGACACGTGTAATAACAGAGAATGCCAGGTCATCGTAAACGGAGGCAGTTCAAGCAGACAGACGCTTTTACGAGGGGCATGGTGATCGGACTGAAAAGGGCAGGTTGGTCAATACGTCAAATCGCAGCTGATACACACCTTGGTGCGTCCACGGTGCACCGACTGTGGAGAAGATGGTTGGAACAAGGAAATGTGGCAATTTATAGGAATGTCGGTGCAACCAGAGTGACGTCAGCACGTGTGGATCGGCGTATCCTTCGACAAGCAGTGGCGGCCCCACAAGCCACTTGTACCGCCATCCTGCAACATGTGCAAGACACCCTAGATCATTCCATCTCGACCAGAACCATTTCCCGTCGATTGGTTGCTAATGGCTTGCACTCATGCCGTCCGCTAAGAAGACTGCCATTGACCCCACCGAATAGGCGCCAACGTTTGGAATGGTGCCGGGCTAGATCGACGTGGATGACGGAATGGCACAGGGTCGTGTTCTCAGATGAGTCGCGTTTCTGCTTGTCCAGTGATAGTCGCCGTGTACGCGTGTGGCGTCGACGTGGAGAAAGGTCCAATCCGGCAGCAATTGTGGAACGCCCCACCGTGCGACAACGTGGAATCATGGTTTGGGGCGCAATCGCGTATGATTCCAGGTCACCTTTACTTCGTATTCAGGGCACTATGACGGCCCAACGATACGTTGATGATGTGCTGCGACCGGTGACACTCCCCTACCTTCAGGGGATACCCAATGCCCTTTATCAGCAGGATAACGCCCGACCGCACACTGCTCGCATTAGCCAACAAGCTCTGCAAGATGTACAGATGCTTCCCTGGCCACCGTACTCTCCTGATCTCTCACCAATCGAGCACGTCTGGGACATCATTGGACGCCGTTTGCATGCCTTGCCACAGCCGCGTTCAGAAGACGAACTGTGGCAAATGGTTGAGAGGGAATGGAGAGCCATCCCTCAGGACGCCATCCGTACTCTGATTGACTCTCTACCTAGACGTGTTGCTGCGTGCATCGCCGTCCGCGGTGGTCCTACTTGCTACTAAGCCGACGCCGTTCTCGCTCTGTATTATGACTATCATTTTGAAATAAAGATCACTTATTGTTCGTCCCTGTCTCTCTCTGTCTGCCGAGTTTCATCACTTTCTGGACACTATTTCTTGGTGTTCCATTTTCAATGTCACGCAGTGTATATCTAGATGAACGAGTTTCTTTCAAGACGCTTTTTAATCTCTCTTCGTCTCTCAACCCAATCAGTTCCTACTCTGCATTCCTAAACTCCAGGTCTAGGTCTATGTTTCAATGGAACGGTGTTAAGAGCATATTCATCTATAAAAATATAAGTCACCTCTTACGTCATAATAGATGCTGAAATAAGCGCCATCTATTCTCCATCTCCGCAAACTAGAGGACTAATGACAAAGACAAAACTCGAGCTTCGTGAAATCATCAGAATCTACCAATAGTGTTTAGATGGTAAAGTGACCAGGCTAATTCTATGCTCGAAATATAGATGGACATTTTTTCGGGAATATATTGATCTCTAAAAGGTAAATTCACCTCTCCCGTCAAAATAGACGTTTATAAAAGTACAAATATATACTTGTAGATGAAAGGAATATCGAATAATACAATGTTTTATCTAGAATAGAGCATAATGTATGGTACTGTAACATTAGAGCATTCCTTTTCCAGGTTATATTATAAAGGAACCTAACCAGCGTATAACACAATGTCGATTTAGTTAAATATTGGATGGTTTTTGAGTTTTAGCCGGGAATATTAATTTATCTACCCAATTAATTCTAAGAACAATTACAATTTCTAATGAAATTGAAAACGATGCCTCAAGAGTTCGCCTCTAGAGATTAAAAAATATGAGTTTTTTATCTGAATTAAAAAATGAAATGAATTCAATATGTAAATTAATTAGACCTTTTCTTTCCACAAACGTGACCTTGACTTTTAAAAGCTCATCTTGGTCGATCTACTTGCTGTCTCGACTTATAATATCAGGTTTGTTCTCTCTCTCTCTCTATTTCATAGTTTCTCTATATTTCAGGCCTATTATACATTAACTCCATGCATAGTGAATATGGAATTTATGTTTATTATATACATATGCTTTTTACTATCTCATTTGATCCTTGATTTTTCTGTTCATGTACTTCATATTCATTTTACATGCAGGAGGTTAGTGGAAGGATGGTTTAAACCATTGGTTTTCAACTGCTACGACCCGGATTCGATTCCTGCATTGGTCACTTTTTTCTGATTAAAATAAAATACTCAATGACCCCCGTTTCTTGGAAAGGTCCAACCCCATCAGCGAGTGCAAATAACCAAACGGTACATTTGTAAGTGCAAAGTCGAACTGCTTTTCACATGTGTAGACATGTGGTGCACTTACAGTAAAAGCAGTCGTCTACCTCTACCCACCATGATTATCATGGCCTGTACCACGTGTACTAGGAATAAGCAAAAAATAATAGAAAACTTTACATGCACTTTGTGATTACATTTTATAAACATTATACCGAATATATGTGTGTATCATATTCACTTCATTTGCATTTAATTAATGCAATAATAATTAATGTATGCAAAAATCAATAAAAATCTTAATAATATGTGATTTATAAAAAAAGTCTCTCTGGAATTTCTTTATTTACAACATATATATATTTTATAAGCGTAGTATGCACTTTTTTTACATTATACTTTCTCTATGTATAAAAATAAATACCTTCTGCCATGTAGCTAGAACTTTAAGACAATTGCATTCTATTGCAAGAATTACACTCATGGACAAAACTTAAGGAAATTGTACCTTTTAGCATGTATATCGGGTTTCAGACAATAACTCTGAAAAATAATTTATATATAATGACCTTTATTGAAGACAAAATGTGTGAGAAAATTACCCCTGCCTTCTTAAAAAAAATAATAATAACAGATGACTGGCAATATCAAAATATAAAAATTCCTTAAGTTTTGTCCATAAGTGCATAAAACAAAATAAATTATTTATATTTTTCAAAAATGTATTTAAATATTTTTTAAATCCCAGTAAAAAATAATTAAATCGATGTTAAAGAATGGGTCATAACAGACCAATTTTGGAAATTTCAGACAAAAGCCAACCTGTATTCCATGGTTTCAAGCTGTCACCCAATTCAGTATATGATCGGCTTCAATTTGATAAAACCTCACAGAGGCGTTATGAATACATTAAAGCAATGTATATTTAAAAGAAGAGGCGCCTCTTTTGTTGCATGAAAATATCATCCTTCCAAAACTTTACATTTTATTATTTATTAATATCTGGAAAATTATCGAAAAAATATTACTTAAAGATACACTGGTATAACTGGTATAACTGCTGTTTTGTGTTATAATATCCAATATAGATTCATTATATCCATTAGATGGGTAATAAATAAAATACAGAGAATAAAATTTAAAAATAATGATTACGGATTGAAACACATTGAAAGATAACTTTAATTATAAACACACAGAAAAAAAATGTATTATGATATTTTATTATTTTCGCAATCATTACGTTCCCATGATATTTTTAAATAAAAATATTGAAACCTTTGAATTAATAATTAATATATCCTGTATATATGTAAATTAGGTAGTGTAATTATTGAATGTGGTAAATCAGCGTGTCCACACTAATTTATCTCAAAGCGTAAGTGCATTTTTTGAAAGGGAGCTTTTTGCGGATCAATGATTAAATTACCTGAAACATGACGATATATAGGGGAGCGCCTCGATTAAGACCTAAGTTTGGAGTACAATAGATTCTTTCCACATAACAGGCATACAACTGTTTGAAATGCAATGAACTTTTTTGTAAAATGATATATATATATATATATATATATGAAAAAACAATAGAAAAAAAATAAAAAGGTCAGGTGTTGATATTAGAAATAAAAAAGGCATATCCTGACCAGGAGCACATGTGATTTTCAGAATGCAGAGCGCCATCTGGTGGAACAGAAAACAATGAATAGTTGATTTCTGTTCCACCAGATGGCGCTCTGCCTTCTGAAAAGCACATGTGCTCCCCGGTCAGGATATGCCTTTTTTATTTTTAATATATATATTTTCCATCGCAGTAAGGACAGTAGAAATTGTTTTATTTTAAAAAGAATAATACACCACTAAAATAGTTTTATAATTTGATAACAGATGGCGCTCTAGTACATCATAATATATATATATGTTTACGAGAGAATAATAACATGAATATATATATTTGAAAATATAGCAATCCATATATAAACCATTAGATAATAAAAAAGCACCGACCGGCGACATTAAAGACTCCATTTCCTTAATTTTTCTACAGGTTTTGTCCCATATATATATAGCTTCAAATTTTATTTAAGTTAGTTATATCGTACAAAAGGCTTTAGCTATTTTTTCGCGAATGTTTACAATTTCTTACCATTATAACTAAGAGTTATATGAAAGGACTCCTCGGCCGACCTTTCTTTCACAAGGAAGGTCTGAAGTTCCGTGTTGAAGCAGAGGGCGTTGAACTTCAATCCGCACAATATTGTTCTAAATTAAAAGCAAATTTCTCCAAACTTATTGACATCTGGGATCGTTACAGCGGTCGATGCCACTCCCCGCCGATTTTATTTTTCTGAATTCGCGGATCTTCACTTGTCGGTAACAATTGCGGCGTCAAGTCGCACCACCTGGGGGAAATGACTAACCGTCTATCTCTGAATTATCCTTTTGCTTAGTTTCTCTTAATGATCCTTTACAAAATGAATATATTATAACAGAAAATATGATATTTGATTAATATATTATTAATATTGATATTTTGTTACTCAGAACACACATATAAACATATATTTAATTGTTCTCAATTAATATATTATTGATTATATATATATATTTTTGATGCCTTATAATATAATCCTCATCTACTTTCCCTTTAAATCTCTTTACTCCTTCCTTTTACCATTTTTCTTTCATATATTATAGATATATAACAGTACTATATTTAATCATTGTTCGGTGACAACTTGCTATAATGACACCACTATATTTTAAAATTGATATCAATTTTTTCTCTCTAATGCTTTTTTTCTCATCAATCAATATATATATATAATCTATAAATAATATATAGAGAATATACAATAGGTCAACACAGTCTATAAATTGGTTAGTTAATAAAGGCATATCTATAATACACATGTGGTCTACAAGAATATGAGAATAATCACAAAGTGAGTTCCTGCAGCGTATGGCATTACAAGTTATGTGAGACTCCGATGACAAGATTCCCCACCATAAATCCACGCCGTCCCATCTCGCGAAGTGAACTCTAACGAGGGCCTGCGCTAATTGTGATGTCTCGCGGTGCCTTTATGTTCGCCTTCTGGTGGCAGTTAATTTTGATTAGGCGAGGTATAAAACTGCCTCACCAGACGTCCTTCCTTTCTCTACTGGCCACCGTAGTTTCACTAATGCAAACTTCTATCTCGGGTGCTCTGTGTGTGTCCCTTTATTTACACACATATATGGTATATACATCTAACATATTTTCATTATTACAATTATAGTTTCAATTGATACATCTATTGATATGATTTATAAATATTATATTTGGCAATATGCTTCTTATATTATAAATTTGATAAAATAAATATAATAAGAAACATTTATTATTAAATAAATACCATAAGAAACATTGCCAAATTTAAGTTTAAAATATTTTATCAATATCATTTGAAAATAAAATATCATCAAGGTTTCTTGGATATAAACATTCATGGACAAAAATTAAGGGAGTGGAAATATTTAATGTGGCCGGTCGTCTATTTTTTTTAAGGAGACAAAAGTAATTGTGTTCATTCTTAGTTATCTCGTCTTTCTTCAATAGAGGTCACTGTGTTTCAAATATTTTTCAGAATTATTATCTGAATCCAGATATACATGCTGAGGTAAAAACCTCCTTAAGTGTTGTCCATGAATGTAAATCGAAAGGTGAATATCGGTGTTTTAAGTCCATATCTCTCTGCTCACTTTGCTATGTTTAAGGAACCTTCGTGAATGACAACGATACAATATTCCAAAAGGTCGATATTATATCGTGCGCTGTAGTCACCAATCAATTTTATGACAACAACAATTACTCCTTAGAATCCATTTACGTTCGTAAGTGTGGTCCGCTTCTACTACCAGACTTACGTAATTGTTTTGAAATATCCTTGTTGTCTATGGACTACTTCAAACTATGTTTACCAACACATGTAGGTATCTGGTAGAAACCGGAAACTTGACATTTTAAAATAAGAAATTGCAAAAATAATATACGGTGAAACTCCTCTAAAGCGAAACTAAATGGGACTGAACCTATGGTTCACTGTAGCCATTGTTTGTTATAGCCATAGTTCACTGTGTTATTGAGAGTATAAAGAGATTTGTGCTGTTTTGATAAAGATGGCGCTAATAGTTTATTATTCCATTGTTTCATCTGGCAACAACATTATTTTTAACCGTTATCATAAAGCTTCCTTTTTCAGTAACCGCCATTTCTCTGAAGTGTAAACAACCTAGTTTGTGTTTGCTCCTAAAATGTCAACTTTTGTACCAAATGATGTTTTATGAGGAGGTTTACTTCATTACTTCAATATGAAGAAAAAAGCTGTTGAGAATCATTGTATTTTAGTGGATGTTTTGAAGATTCAGAGGCAAGGCCCGATGAAGATCCAACACAAACGCAAAAGAAACTTGCAAAAACACTTGGAGTCACTCAACTAGACATTATTCATCGCTTTAAAGAAATGGAAAGAATCAGAAAGGTAGGAAATTGTAATATATGACTGAAGCCAAGCGACGTCGAACGCTGTTTTTTTCACGTGTCCAACGTCAAAAAAGAAAGGGTTTTTGCATCGAATTGTAACTGGCGATTCAAATTGGGTCCTTTGCGATAATCCAAAGCGTCGGGCAACGCATGGATACTCTGGCCCTGCCTCATCATCGACAGCCAAGCCGAATATTCATGGCGAGAAGATTATGCTGTGTATTTGGTGAGCTCAGCTAGGAGTGGTATATTATGAGCTGCTACAACCGAACGAAAGGATCACAGGGGAGGTCTACCGAAGACAATTGATGCGCTTGAGCTGAGCATTGCGAGAAAAATGGCTGCAATATGTCAATAGACACGAGAAAGTGATAAGGGATTATGAATAAAAAATATTAATGCTCGGCGACATGCTGCAGGATTCGTTAAAACGCACTTAGAACGCTCAAATGGGAAGTCCAGCCTTCCCGCCGTATAGCCCAGACATTGCTCCTTCCTATTATTATCTCTTCATCATCAATGTAACATGGCCTGGCTGACTAGCATTTCTCCAATTATGGTAAAGTCAAAAAATGGATCAACGAATGGATAGCGGCCAAAGAGCCGGCTTTTTCCGCGATGGGATCCGTCAATTGTCAGAAAGATGGGAGAAAGTAGTGGCTAGCGACGGACAATACTTTGAACATTGAAGGTCTAATCAATTTTTCACAATAAACCTTCAAATTTCGAAAAATAACCGCACGAACCTATTTATACTCCTAATATGAAAGTAAAAAATGGGGATTATTTCAGGTTCGTTATAAGGAAAGGTTCGCTATATCCCAGGTTCGTTTTAGCAGGGTTTTACTGTAATTTTTCATTTAAATATTTATGAATAATCTCTCTCTCTATCTCTCTTAATTAAGCAAAAATATATTTACGATATATTCAAATAAAAATATATAATCCATTATAAATATATATAATTTACTAATTGTCTGTGAATAGTTTTAAAAAGAAGTTTCCTTTAATGGGGGGGGGACACAAGTGAGCGGGTTCAAAAACCAGCCGTGGCAAAGAATGAGATTGAGAAAGATTTTAAATAATTTGGATGGCGGGTTCTCAAAGCTTTCACAATTTATGACCCCCAGGGCTTTAAACAAATATTGAGGCCAAAGCTATAACTCTACCTTCTCCACATTCTGGGCTGATGGGAAAATTTTACTGGGATTTATATTAGGACTGAGCAAACACAATTACCGCCACGTTCCCAACCACCACCGTCGTCTGCTTTCTCCCAGCGTTTTAAGGCGGCATCTACAAATTGGTGATTCGGAGCTTGGAATGTGGAATAATTAGATCCAATTGTGAAAATTATATTTTATACGGATGCCATTTGTGAATTAAATAAACCCCATCCTGTATATCAATATACCGTGGGGTTTGTTTGCCTAGGAATGCAATTTTTGGATATTCAATAAATAAATTGTATTTTAATTATATTTACACTAGATGGGAATATTAAAAAAGGCCCCTCATGCATACTAATTCTGTCTATTCAATTAATTATATTTGTGGATTCTCTCTCAAGCAGACGATGAAATTATAACTGAAAATAAAGAAACAACTAAATATAATTAAAATTTCATTATAATTTGAAATTATATTAAGAATACATATATATTCATATATTCTCAGAGCCATTTCTCATTCTATAAAATGATAATTATTTCTACAATCACCCAACTGAAAATTATAATTAGATTTTTAGCGCAAAATATTTCTTTATTAAAATCTAATCTTTTCTACACTCTCATGAACTGAAGATGAAAAATATTTAGGAATGCTTCGCTAATGATTAGTGATTATAATATGCAAAGTTATTTTGTAAATTTAATACACCAGGTCGCTAGAACGATTATATTGTCCATATATATTCCTTGCTTATATTATTTGCGTTTAAACCAATATATAAACGCAATTTATTCCTAAATGTCTTGAAAAGGCAAGCGTCTGCCTTTTAAAATATCGTATTTCGTTTGCTATAATTAAATATATTCGTTATTCAGAATGTTCATCGGCATTGATAATGATGACACTAAATTCACATTTTGTATGTTTGTATAAATTGAGATAAAAATTAAAATGAATTGTTTCACCAATCAGTAACTTAGGAAGGGACCCATATCTTTATTTCTTTCAAGGTTGTTAAATAGAACAAACTTCCTTCTCTCGTGCAGCGCGGGCGTACGTGCGAGCCTTGGCGTGTTCTTCTCTTAACGTTCTTTTATCAACCCTCTGCTTATCTCTTTCTCTCTCTTCCAGTTTTTTGGAAAATTTAACAAAAAAATTTTAGTGCAATTGCACTTTGCGCCTCTATTTCTAATTGCCACAATATATAAAGTTGAATTTGAAAATTATTCATTAACTATATAAGACAGAGTTTACGTAAAAATGTTGTTTTCAAAAACTAACTTTAAATATTAAGCTTCACTAAGAAGACTTAAAATTTTAAGTTTATGAAAAAAGATAAAGTTGTTCTGATTATTTAAAATATATTAGAATTCTAAAGAAACACATTTAGTGAAACTGAAGGTTTGATATGACACCGATATATCATGTGATGTTTCTCAAGACCAAGTCTTTTGGATTAACTTGGTGAATTTCTGAGCATTAAACTTTAAATAATCTTCTGATGTTCAGCAGAGGAAATAAGGAGTAAAAGAATATGTTTAGCAATCCTGTTTCAAATTTCTAGATTTATCTTAATTTAAGATATTAGAAAATTTATTAAAATCTCTGCCTTTGGAGGTGTAGTTAGTAAATTTGAATATCTTTGAAATGTCTTCAATTTTATTTTAATAACAAGCTGCGTAGGTTGGAGCTCATTAGTCTTCCCTGTGACGCCATCCATTATTTCGAGGAAACAACAGGAAAGCCATTGGTTAGCAAAGTAATAGGAAACTGTTCTCCTCGTCAACAATCGTCACTAATAGAAAAATCGTTGCGGATAAAAAGGTTTTGCCACTTTACCAAACAAAGAGGCTCTTGAAAATCAAAAGCGGAAAGATAACTAATCAGAGTAGCGCGTTGGTATCGGACCTAATCTAATAGAGCGCAAGTAATTTTTGAACCGTTGTCCTAATTGGATTAGGGTTCTTCAAGGAGTTTACCTTCAGTGCCGGCCGTGGAGTTATGGTCCCCATCGGGGCCTGGTTTGATTGGATTACCGGCGACGGGGAGTTTGTCACCATTGATTGGGCCGGCCCGAACCCAATCAAGGCTGGAAACAACTTCCATAACTGGAAACACCAGCACGTACGCATGCACGCGCGCGTAATTATTCGGTTTAGTACTCTATGTGTGTGTACTATTTCATAACTATATAAATTACTGAAAGATAGGAAAATATTTATTTGTGTGTCGTCAAACAACCCGATAAGAGTAATAGATTCGTATTTCTATAGAACTTGGAATATTGTGTGTGTGTGTGTGTGTAATTGGATTTTAGATTTTAAAAAAATATATTCAAATCGTTTATTCTCTCTACAATATTCCAAATATGAATCATAATGATTATACTACGAATAGCACTCAGATATCAATTACGAATTTCCCATAAACAGGATGCATTAGGAATTCCATTAAAATATTCCAAAACCTTTCCTATAGAGATTATATTTGCGCTCCTATGTTATATGTTATTATGCTTTAGAGTTTAAATTTTTGGAATTCGGTATTATAAATTGGAATCAAGCCATATTTGTTCCAGTAAATATTTCTTTATGGTGATAAAGCTCTGAAAAAAGCATATTCTTTTCATATTCCGGGGACTATGTCAAACTTGTTTCAAAGTAGGGTATTGAGACTTTTTATTATTAATATTTGGCAAAAAAAACCCCAATAAAATCGTCCATTAAAAGTTTTTTTTCATATAATTGTTTATCTTTAGCTTTCGGGATTTTTAGCCCTTCTACAGGAGTATTTTAGGCGTTATCAATAGGCGGCTTTATTTTAAAGACTCCCTAAAAATCAACATACACTCATGGACAAAACTTAAGAAAGTTTCGTATTTAGATGTCGCCGGTCATCAGTTTTTATAAGGAGTCAGAGGTAATTTTAGTTTACACTTAGTTATCTCGTGTGTCTTCAATAAAGATCACTGTGATAAAATAAGAGAATATACAAAAAACATTGTGTATCAAATATCTTTCAGAGTTATTATTTGAATCCCTATATGAATGCTAAAAGGTACAACCTCCGTCAATTTTATCCATGGTATGTTTAAGGTAATCTCTCAAAAATATTTATAAAGTTTGATGTTCTCAGAATTTTTTTATCATTCTTATGCACACAATTTTTTTCATTTTAAAGCGCTCGCACCAACACACACGCATGCTATCTTCACGAGCAAACCCTCGTTGTCAAAAAGTCTTTATAGTCAAGCTATTGAAGAAAAGACAAATATGTCTGAAATAATTTGTTCCAGCCAACTTGGTCAAAATTGGAAAGATTTCTAAGCCCGCCTGGGTTGTTCTGCGATTCTCTCATAAATCCACGGGGAAGGCGGAGAAGGAAAAATCAGGTTTAGCTAATTGGCAACTTCCACAGCTAGTTAATAAATATATTAGGCTAATTGGGCATTAATTTAATTGCAGAGAGAGTGGGAGAATCTCAATTAAAAGGAAAGATAATTTATTGCCCAATATGACGTCATCAACGGGCCGTACTTATGGAAATTGAACCGTATTAAGCAGGTTTCAGGGGATAGTACTTTTAGGAATGGTTCTAGTTGTTGCTGCTCTCTTTGCATATGATTCGTCGTTATTCATATACTCCAACACCAGATGAATAGTGAATTCAAACTTTTACTTAAAATATTTGGGGAAATATATTCATCGCTTATTAAAATTATATATAGGTATTTGAAAATAGAGCAATACATAAATAAATATTTAATTAAAAAGGCATATATTTGATCAAAATATCATTTATTTTACCAATATTTCAGTTGGCTGAACGCCAACCTTTATCAAGGTGTTATAACATTTTAATAATGTTTTTATAATAATAAATGTTATAACACCGTGATAAAGGTTGGCGTTCAGCCAACTGAAATATTGGTAAAATAAATGATAATTTGATCCAATATATGCCTTTTTAATTAAAATTATATATAGGTATATTTATAAAATACATCTTTGTATAAATTGAACATAGAAAATAATTCATCTGAAAAGGAACAAAAACATTGAGAATAAATAATCCCCAACATTGTATAAATACACGCGTAGTTGAAAGCCTATGCAATCTATCCGAATATATAATTTCTAGCAACCCTCATCAACGTTGCACAATGAAACACTTATATTTCTCAAATATATATTTCCCAGATGTACATATATTCTTCTATTGTTTATCGTATAGACGTTTATATTTTAAATAGACAAATTTATATTTAGATTTCTTATTGATTATATAAAATAATCTATGTTGTTAATTTAGCAACATTCCGAAATAAGTAATGATTGCTTATTTTGGATATTGTTTCATATTAATTATTTGCCTTCAAATTTAAGAATAGGGCATTTTTTAGTGCAAAGGCAACATGATGTAACTACCTATAGTAGCTTAAGGGATTTACATCATGTATATATATTCGTTCATTATTGAAAAGCTTTGCCATTTACGTCTATAGAGATTTTGGGGGACGATGTGAAAAGAGTTTGGTCTATATTATGTTAGATTATAATTCTTTAACGCAGTTTCGTTTGGTGTCGTGATGGTGGATCATTTATTTCAAAATTTTAAATGGCCTCTAATATGTGGATGTAATACATATTTGTAGATTCTATCTATTCATTATTTTCCATAATTGTGATATCGTGGATAAAGTTATTGGTTCAATCAAGTGCTAATGCATGAGAGAGCTTTCTTTTTTTACCTAATAAAAAAACCTTTTGCGTCGTATGATTTATTACGTGTATCCTTGACAAAGCCGTCTGTAATATTTCAGAAAACGAACCCCCTAGAAGGATGCAGGAAACCAGACAGTCCGCCACTTTGTAAACTCGCGAACGGGCCGAGGTTTTATACACCTACGGGTCAACAAGAAATGATATTTAGTGACTTTCTGTTCAACTAGAATGACACTATGCAAAAATTAGGAACATATATGACTACATGATTCAATTATATAAATAATTGGTTGATGTAGCTATATATTTTTTCAAACAAACTCCCAACCAACAAATTATCCTCAAAACCAGGTAAATAATGATCACTTCTCCTCTGGTCATCTTCTCATACGTAGCGTGTAGTCGATGACGAGGAAGCGCAAGGGCGACAAAAAGTTACGGAAACGTTAGATGCAAAGTTGAATAATTTTTGAAAATCTCACACAATCTCTACTGAACAAAATATCCAACAATAGCAAACTTATTATTGAAAGAATCTTATATGTTTTTATCGTGAAAAGGGAAAATACAATGACAAAATTTCTAGGATATTTTTCGAAATATATGAAAACCATTTGAGGAATATGAATGTTTGTATAGTTTTTTTTTTTGATAGTTGCAGCTGAGAGAATTGTTTTGGAGATTTAGAACTGTTTGCACAATTTAAAAGAGAGCGTCCTTGTACCTACTTCTTTAACGCTTACTTCACGCTTAAATCAGGCGGCAGACGGAGACAGGGGAGGTGGATCCATCTGGGGATTAGAGCGCGTGTTTGTCTTGAGCACATAATGCAATCTCGGTGGCGCTATTAGGCCCGGATTTGTTTAATAAAGTAGGGCACTTTAAACTCGTCGTCGCAAACCTTTTATCTCAAGAATGAAATGTGATTTTCTTTAAAGTTTTCCTTTTATCGAAGTCTTGTATTTATTTAATGGAGAGGTTTATATATAGATTGTGTTAGTTAAATTTAAATAATTATTCCCTAATGAAGTTAATTTAAATTTTCCTGACAATGACACGAGAAATGTGACGTTTTAAAAAGAAATGTAATAGACATTTGCAAAGTAGGTGGAACCGAAGAACATTGGAGCGAGTATTCAGATTGGAGGGAATCAAATTAAAGTCGGTTAAGCGGACCGAGAGAACAAATAGGGATTTGGACTTCGTGTCGGAGATTGAGAATGGAATTGAATATAATTTTATTTATTATTCCCATTTTCCTTTCATCCTGCCATTTCGTTTCGTTGCCTGGTGACTTTCCTTGTCAAATAGTGGTTAGAGAGAGATGGAAACAACCTATTTCACTTATATTATATATATTTATATTAATTAAAATGCATATTCTGCATCAAAAATGAAATAAAATATTTTATTTATTACGAAAATCCAATATTTCGCTAGCCTCTACGCCTATCTTTGTCAGGGTCCTACTTTATTTTGAAATGTTTTGGTTATCCACGCGATGCCTCCACGCGACGATATATAAAATATTCACAAAACTCACTCTATGGCAAAACATTCACATACATACACACAGGTTTATATAAGTACAGAATATATATGTTGTGAAAATGAGTGGAGCCGACAATGTCACAGTGGGCTCCTCATTCAACATGCAGTCAGGGCCGAAATTGGAACTTGGGTAGCATGGCGGCTAACAGGATTAATTCAGGTTTTTCTCTCTTTTCCTTCAATTTTTCCAAACACCAACGTCTTTTCAGAGCTATTTGATCACATTATGTGTCTGAAGTACGTCAGTCTTTGTTGACATATTTGGGAGTTATAGGGATCTAACAGGATAAATTCAGGTTTTTATCTCTTTTCCTTCTTCTTTCAATTTTTCCAAATACCAACGTCTTTTCAGAGCTATTTGATCACATTATGTGTCTGAAGTACGTCAGACTTTGTTGAGATATTTGGGGATTATAGGGATCTAACAGGATAAATTCAGGTTTTTATCTCTTTTCCTTTTTCCTTCAATTTTTCCAAATACCAACGTCTTTTTCTGAAATACTTGATCACATTATGTATCTGAAGTACGTCAGTCTTTGTTGACATATTTGGAGATTATAGGGATCTAAGAGGTTAATTTCATTCAAGATAGAAACATTTCACATTTTATCTGTCCAAGGCACTCTGAGTAGCTTTCTCCATGTCCATATTTTTAGGGCTTAAATTATTTTTTCATTACTCAATCTCTGAGAATCCAGATCTCACATAGTGACCGCAGTAAATACCAATGTCCCATACATTTCTCTTTTTGTCTTGTTAATTAAATACCTTCATCTTTCATAAACTTGTTCACTTTAATCATTATGTCCATTCCTAGATTCCTATTGGGTCTAATGTATAATCTTCATTTCCATCCCTCTAAGCAACCTTATATCAGTCCTGGATCCTAAGAATATGAAGTGAGGCTAACTATATATATATATATATTGAAAACAAAAAAGGCATATCTTGACCAGGCTCGCATGAGCTTTTTAGATGGCAGAGCGCCATATAGTGGAGCAAAAATAAACTAAACGTTTATTTAGCTTGCTCCGTGATATTTGGCCAACCCAATTTCTTGATTTATCAAGAAAAGCCATCCACGAATATATCAAGAAATTGGGTTGGCCAAATATCACGGAGCAAGCTAAATAAACGTTTAGTTTATTTTTGCTCCACTAGATGGCGGTCTGCCATCTAAAAAGCACATGTGCTCGTGGTCAGGAGATGCTTTTTTATTTTAATATCAACACCTGACCCACTTATCTTTTATTTTTTTCTATTGTTTTTCATTTATATATATATATTTGTGAAAAAAAAACAATAAAAAATATAATGTTTAGTTTATTTTTGCTCCACTAGATGGCGCTCTGCCATCTAGAAAAGCTCATGTGAGCCTGGCCAGGATATGCCTCTTTTGATTTTAATATATTTTCTTGTTTAATATTTCGAAAATATTTATATTTATCAGTATCTATATGATTTTGGTCCTGCATATATTTAATTTTAACCTATATTTTCCACTTTCTCTCTTTTTTAAAATAAACCAATTTTCTACTGCCCTTACTACAATAAAAATTAGCCCTTCCATTGTTTTATCATTGCAGTAAAGAAAGTAAAAATGTTTTATTTCAAAAAGAACCATACGCGTCAAAACTAGAGTTTTAATATGTATATAAATATATATATAATATACATATATAACATATTTAAAATTATTCTATATTATCGAGAGAGAGAGAGAGAATAATATGGAGATTCTTGAAATTATTTTCCTAATCCCATTTAAAATGATCAATATAATCTTATATCAAAAACGGATTAAGGTATTTTTGAAATATTTATTAAAGATACAAGAGGAAAAATAATATTTGTGTGTGGAAAATTGAATTACATTGCAGGTAAATATTGACATTATTTATATTATTATTTAAATTGCGAATCTCTGATAAGCGGGAAATAGAAATGTGTGGAGAGGCAGTAAATGGAATGAAATTCGATCGTTTTAAAAATGCGTAATATATGATAAATATATAATATAATATAATTACAAATATGATATACGTATATATTAATAAAAACAAAAGAAGGTATATCCTGACCTCGAGCATATGTGCTTTTTAGATGGCAGAGCGCCATCTGGTGGAACAGAAATCAAATAAACGTTGATTTAGCCTGTTCCTTGATATTTGGCCAACCCATTTTCTTAATAAATCAAGAAGAGCTATATACGAACGCGTTTCGGGCTGTTGGCCCTCGTCAATGTGGAGTAGGCTGTACCACTGCGATCAAAAATCTTTTAGTCCTAGAGGCTTCTTGAGAAACCAAGAAATGGATATTTGAGGCCAAACTTGAGTAAATAAGCTTAACCTGTGAAAAATATTAATAGAAAAATAAATAAATAAAAAGATCAGGTGTTGATATAAAATATTAATATAACATATATATAAATTTGCGGGAGGATCATATTCATGTATCAAAAAGAGGTACCTCTCCCTTTAATTATACATCAGACTGATGCACTCTTCATCAACGTAGTAAAAAACCTTACTAGTGATGATGAAGAGCCACATCACAAGTTTTGGCCAATTCTTTTTTCAGCACTAGTAAAGGTTTTAACGAGGGTAAGAAACAGTGCATATCGTTATGATACATATTTAAATGAAGATGTGCCTCTTTTTGATGCATATATAAAAAAGCTGATGTGAACGGTCAGGGTACGTCATTTTTGTTTTTAATAGAAATATATAGGAGTTTTATATATTTATACTAGCGGATGTGTACCCGGCTTCGCCCGGGTTTTAGCCGAGTGAAAGTTTGCCTAACGAATCTATATATATAAAATTGAATGTCTGTGTGTGTGTCTGTGTGTGTGTCCTCTATGGATTCAAAAACCATACATCCAATCACCGTGAAATTTTGGGATATTATTAGGTGTATCTCCGGAAAGGTTTACGAAAAATAATTTCTTGAATATCTTTAATATCCTTAGAGTTATTTGCAGATTTGTAGCTTTAACTCGCAAGCAGCGCCGCCATTGAGACCGAGATAGGCTTAGGTTTTGGTCCACGCCTGATGACCTTGGGTCTTTCAGGGCTAATATATTACGTAAAACTAATTCAAATATTAGTGCTTTAGTGCTATCTCCTTGAGGTTACCGATTTAAAAGTTTATTTTCTAATTTTAGATTGTATAAGAAGCATATTTTATTTTAAGTATTGTACTTTATTTTAAAAAGTTTAAATAGTTGTGCAAGACGATATATATGATATATAAAAATCAAAAGAAATAATGAGTATCGTTTAAATATAAAATTCGAATAAATATAAATGCGATACTAAAAATTAAATTTCTATTCAATGAATTAAAATTAAAAAAGTTTAAATAATTGTGCACGACGATATATATGATATATAAAAATCAAAAGAAATTATGAGTATCGTTTAAATATAAAATTCGAACAAATATAAATGCGATACTAAAAATTAAATTTCTATTCACACAATGAATTAAATAATTTATTCTTATAAAGATTATCGATTAAAGATACTCATATATAATTAAATATATATATATATAATTAAAGGTACTCATAAAGGTTACCGATTTAAAAGTTTATTTCATAATTTTAGATTGTATAAGAAACATATTTTCATTTAAGTAGTGTACTTTATTTTAAAAAGATTAAATAATTGTGGTGTAAAATAAAACGTTATTCCAATTATTTTCTTCAGCTAGAAATCAATAGTATTTTTATTTATTCACGTAAGTTAATTTGTTGAAATCTAAAAGGAAACACGGGAGACGGGGAGATAATTGGCCGAATGTGGAACTTGCCTTCTTATTGGTCGTGACGTCACGGTGGCTATTGCATCATCTGGTATTGCAGCAACTCTTTTGGGACAAGAAACATTTATTTGAGACAAGAATAATGATACAATTCAAGGCGAAGATACTATTCCTTTAACTTCCAATCACCGAGGGAACCAATTAATATTGATTTTATTCAACTTATCGAGTATTTTTCAAGGGACCGGGAAAAAATGTTCACTAGATAAAACGATGATTTTGTAATGTAGAAAATTAGGAAAGACAAAATTCAGGATGACACGGCACACAGGGACCGGGAAAAATGTTCACTTTATCGAGAGATTCAAATTTACGAGTTTTAAATTATCAAAATATATCTTTTTTTTTATAAGTTTATAGAGAATTGTTTTGACAAATGTTCGTTAGACAAACCTTTACTCGGGTAAAACCTCGGGCGAGTTTCAAATTATCAAAATATATCTTTTATTTATAAGTTTATAGAGAATTGTTTTAACAAATGTTCGTTAGACAAACCTTTACTCGGGTAAAACCTCGGGCGAAGCCGGGTATATATATATATATATATACATCCGCTAGTATTATATATTATGAAGTATAATAAACAATGTTAAAGATTAGTTTTAATTATTAATCAAGATTGTGTGTGAATATGTGAGAAAGATGTAATATCGTTGTTGTTTTCTTGGCCGACTGTTTTACATATGGTGTTATCTTAAAATTGCTTGTTTTGAATATTTTTTTAGATTGAGATTATTAGCTAGTATGTAAAAAAATTAACTCTGTTGATTTTTTTTGTATTTAATCGATAACAGCGAAGTTACGAATGTTAATGTTAGGAAAAATATTTTGATGTTAAGCAAAACCTGCTCCATCTCGTTTTATATAAATGTTGAAAATTTGGTCGAAATTGATGCATTGTAACGAAAGTTTTTAGCGAACACCACTTATGAAATTTCCATTTTATTAATATAGATATAAGAAATTTCTTTTTCTTTATATATAATTTTATTGTTATTATCATATACCTGGAGCAGGAAAGTTTTACCAGTGGTAAATGATGATTTGGGATAACCTATTTGTCAACCTTTACAACCCCACAACTTCTTTAGAATATCGAGTAGTCTATTTGACCATTTTGTGTTGATGAATTTCGACGCATAAAAGATCATGTCAACAAGAATAATGATTTTTAGAATATAAAAACTAAATGTGAACATAAAATTATACAAAATAGTGTTGATATAATAAAACTGTCAAATTCAAACGCCACAAAAATTTCCATGACAATATTTGATCTAGTGGCAGATCCTTACAATAAAAATATGAGAGAAAAAAACAAATAAGAAAATCCAATTTATAAACTTGGCTCTTGAAAAATGTTTTAAAAAGTACGAATAGAACGACAAAAATATTAATGAACATATCTTTAGTGTGCAAAAAAGAAATTTTCGTGAATAAAAACCACGTTCACACACACAATTGAATAACTCTATTTAATACGCCCCTTTTTAACTTCTGTACTTATTAATATGCGCTTTTATTGGCCTTTCGACGCTGGTTGGCTAGTTAAGATCACGTGATAGAGAATAACCAACCAGCGGGCGAATTACGCAGACACCATACATATGTATATACACTGCGTGACATTGAAAATGGAACACCAAGAAATAGTGGCCAGAAAGTGATGAAACTCGGCAGACAGAGAGAGACAGGGACGAACAATAAGTGATCTTTATTTCAAAATGATAGCCATAATACAGAGCGAGAACGGCGTCGGCTTAGTAGCAAGTAGGACCACCGCGGACGGCGATGCACGCAGCAACACGTCTAGGTAGAGAGTCAATCAGAGTACGGATGGCGTCCTGAGGGATGGCTCTCCATTCCCTCTCAACCATTTGCCACAGTTCGTCTTCTGAACGCGGCTGTGGCAAGGCATGCAAACGGCGTCCAATGATGTCCCAGACGTGCTCGATTGGTGAGAGATCAGGAGAGTACGGTGGCCAGGGAAGCATCTGTACATCTTGCAGAGCTTGTTGGCTAATGCGAGCAGTGTGCGGTCGGGCGTTATCCTGCTGATAAAGGGCATTGGGTATCCCCTGAAGGTAAGGGAGTGTCACCGGTCGCAGCACATCGTCAACGTATCGTTGGGCCGTCATAGTGCCCTGAATACGAAGTAAAGGTGACCTGGAATCATACGCGATTGCGCCCCAAACCATGATTCCACGTTGTCGCACGGTGGGGCGTTCCACAATTGCTGCCGGATTGGACCTTTCTCCACGTCGACGCCACACGCGTACACGGCGACTATCACTGGACAAGCAGAAACGCGACTCATCTGAGAACACGACCCTGTGCCATTCCGTCATCCACGTCGATCTAGCCCGGCACCATTCCAAACGTTGGCGCCTATTCGGTGGGGGTCAATGGCAGTCTTCTTAGCGGACGGCATGAGTGCAAGCCATTAGCAACCAATCGACGGGAAATGGTTCTGGTCGATATGGAATGATCTAGGGTGTCTTGCACATGTTGCAGGATGGCGGTACAAGTGGCTTGTGGGGCCGCCACTGCTTGTCGAAGGATACGCCGATCCACACGTGCTGACGTCACTCTGGTTGCACCGACATTCCTATAAATTGCCACATTTCCTTGTTCCAACCATCTTCTCCACAGTCGGTGCACCGTGGACGCACCATGGTGTGTATCAGCTGCGATTTGACGCATAGACCAACCTGCCCTTTTCAGTCCGATCACCATGCCCCTCGTAAAAGCGTCTGTCTGCTTGAACTGCCTCCGTTTACGATTACCTGGCATTCTCTGTTATTACACGTGTCTTTTGACACAAGAACAAAATTTCTACAATGATTTTCCTTGAAGAAATAACGACACGAATACTGTCCTTTCTGCAAGTTCCTTCCCTTATATCTTACTCCATGTGCGCACGAGAGCTGCGCATTTTACATCATTTGCATAACACAGTTAGGCGCGTCTACCCTGAAATTTGCATAATTTTCTGGCCACTATTTCTTGGTGTTCCATTTTCAATGTAACGCAGTGTATGTGCAAGAAGTGCAATTCGTACTTTTGCAATACCAATAATAAAGAGAGAGATGATATATATAATAAAATAATCATTTTTCTTCAAATTATATAAATTAAATTTTGAATCCAAAGATAAAAATATAAATGTGGTGACTTTTTAAAGCGAAATTTTCGCTTTATAAATATATATTTGAATTATAATTTGAACGAAATACAACATTGATTGAAGAATCTCTTTTTCAACAAAAGATAAACATAATATTCCCTCTTCAACGTTTATTTTTTATAACTGAGATTAGGCAATAAAATAACATATCCTCCAGGCAACACAACAAACACTCCGGTCTACCAAACTTGTTAATTTGACCATTTTCTATCAAGTTTTAAAACCATTGTTGCGGCTTTAGGCTAACGAGTTTTGTGCAATTCCTTTATTTTCCGATATTCTTTAATTCCTCCGTCCTGGTGATAATCAATGTGTGGTTCGAACTTACATAAAACTAAATTGCCTTCTCTGGAGTTCATTTAAAAGGAATTCTATTTCACACTTGAGCGGAATGCTCGGTGTGCACCCAAGCCGAACCAACTCGGAGGTAATAGAAAACAGCTGTTGACCAATAAAGTACTCTGGAACAAAGACGGCCCGGGACAATGAGTGGTGGGTAAACTAGCGGAGCCTAGTGCGCTGGGTTCCTCTGGAGGGTTCGAACAACCGCTCAATTACCTTTCAATCTTTTGGAATCATCAAACTAGGAGTTTACTATTAATTTTGCTTGGAATATAAGCTTTCGGAGATTTCTCTCCAACAGGTCGCGCGCGTGGTGAAAATAGAATTATAATTTATGTAAGAAAGAAAGAAGTAAATATTATAATATTGTTTTCTTCTCCAACACACACAATCCTAGAGCGGTCTGAAGATTAATTCGGAGAAACCGCTGAGAGGGTTCACCACTTCACGTATCATTATCTGGAAACTGGTATGATATATGCAGGAACTTGGTGTGATATACGCGGATACTTGGTGTGATATACGTAAGAATTCAGTCTGATATACACAGGAACTTGGTGTGATATAGGCAGGAACTTGGTGTGATATACGCGGATACTTGGTGTGATATACGTAAGAATTCAGTCTGATATACACAGGAACTTGGTGTGATATAGGTAGGAACCTGGTGTGATATACACAGGAACTTGGTGTGATATATGCAGGAACTTGGTGTGATATACGCGGAAACTTGGTGTGATATACGTAAGAATTCAGTCTGATATACACAGGAACTTGGTGTGATATAGGTAGGAACCTGGTGTGATATACACAGGAACTTGGTGTGATATATGCAGGAACTTGGTGTGATATACGCGGATACTTGGTGTGATATACGTAAGAATTCAGTCTGATATACACAGGAACTTGGTGTGATATAGGTAGGAACCTGGTGTGATATACACAGGAACTTGGTGTGATATATGCAGGAACTTAGTGTGATATACGCGGAAACTTGGTGTGATATACGTAAGAATTTAGTCTGATATACACAGGAACTTGGTGTAATATAGGTAGGAACCTGGTGTGATATACACAGGAACTTGGTGTGATATACGCGGAAACTTTGTGTGATATATGTAAGAATTTAGTCTGATATACACAGGAACTTGGTGTGATATAGGTAGGAACCTGGTATGATATATGCAGGAACTTGGTGTGATATACGCGGAAACCTTGTGTGATATACGTAAGAATTTAGTCTGATATACACAGGAACTTGGTGTGATATAGGTAGGAACCTGGTGTGATATACACAGGAACTTGGTGTGATATATGCAGGAACCTGGTGTGATATACACAGGAACTTGGTATGATATAGGTAGGAACCTGGTGTGATATATGCAGGAACCTGGTGTGATATACACAGGAACTTGTTGTGATATAGGTGGGAACCTAGTGTGATATATGCAGGAACTTGGTGTGATATACGTAAGAATTTAGTCTGATATACACAGGAACCTGGTGTGATATAGGTAGGAACCTGGTTTGATATATGCAGGAACTTGGTGTGATATACGTAAGAATTTAGTCTGATATACACAGGAACCTGGTGTGATATACACAGGAACCTGGTGTGATATAGGTAGGAACCTGGTATGATATATGCAGGAACTTGGTGTGATATACGCGGAAACTAACAGAAAATATACTTAGGAATTTGGGGCAAATATACACGTACTAAGTGAAATATACATAGATGCGAACAATATGAAATAAATGTATAATTAAATGTGATATACGTATCTGTATAATAAGCTAATAACAAGCTTTTTCGAAAAATAACACTATCTGCGAATTACATACGCTCAGAATGCAACAGACGTTAAAACCCGGTGTGAAAAGACTCTGCTGCGTAGAAAAAAATTGAACCAAAAGTCTAATAGACACACAACACACAAGTGATAATGACTCTCATCGCTTATAAGAAAATAACACAACGGGCTGAGAAATCCAATTTTTATTTTATTTTTGGGAGAAAATAATCAAATTGCTTTTTTTGAATTTATGTACTCATTGTTTATCTACACAATGTTCACCTCGGACGGTCAAATATTTACTTTTGAAAAATACTCCTTTCGTAGATATGCCTTATTTTTGTTATATTACACACAAACCTACGCTGTCTTGTTTGATTTTTAAAATATAATTCCTTTAGCGTACTACCAAAGACGCACCACTCTCTTCAAAATGCATCAAAACAATGCATTTTGTTCATGATCCCAGTGCAGAAGGCAAAGGACCATGTTTTGGTATATGAATAGTATTCTCCCGAAACTTTGAGTTATATATATAAATGGGTGTTGAGGGGGCGTGGTTTATTGTGTTTTACATGTTACTGTACAGATTAGCGCGGTCTCTCATATTTGTAGAATGGATGAAATCAAGTTGGTTAATTGTATCAAGTCTAAATTGAATATTTATTTTCTAATGAAGGACTATACGAATTAGAAGAAAAATCTATAGAATTATTTTTAAAAATTCCTTAAATTAATTGTGATGATTTCATCAATTTTTTTCTCTCACTCTTTCACTCTTCGTGTGTCACCTCCTTTATGTAATGACACAAGGGATAAAAAAAGTGTCACGTGACTATACCAAAAGGCAGAATGAGAGCGCATAAACCGGTGATTTAGAATATCGTTTGGTAAATCTATGTAATACCATTAAAATAGATCAGAAGAAATGTCATATCTCTCTATATATATTCTATCTTTGATATAGAGCGGAATTGCAAGATGCGTGAAATAAGACAACCTCGATTGAAAAGAAAGCCATGTTTGGCCTCGGGATTTCGCTGCAAAGTACACAGCGCCCCGGAGAAATTATTTGCTGAAGACGAATACATTTTATATTTCCGCTATGCAGAAATATATTTCATCTCATGTTGTATTTTACACACAACTAACCTAACGTGAGGTTTTATTTTTCAAACATTTCGATATATATACCATCAATTATATAAGAAATAGAACTATGAAACACGAATGTTTCTTTTGCAAAAAAAAGTAAGGTTTCTACTGTCATTATAGCGATACAAATAGTGGGGCTTGGCTCATCAGTGTTGATCCTTCTCAGTTGATCAACCAATTAAATCTACAAGACCATGTTTTAGAGCTCTAAACTATATTCTACGATTCTGAATATAAATGCGACACTTCAAGCGGAATCTTAGTTATGGCATTTTATCAAACTATGGACATACGCTTTAGTATTATTATAATTATATATAAATAAGCCAGTTAGGCATAGTATCGAATTATAAAGCTGTTGTTAATGGTATTATACGACACAATGTTATAAGTGGATAGGTTTCATGTATCTGAAGAGACATCTCTTTCTTTTTAGTAATTCGACCGATTTCAGAACGTTTCTCGCTGGATGTTAAGAAATTCAATCGCCCCTGTACTGATAAGGGCCATACACAAGAACCATTGTATACATACAGGTTAGCTTTTGTCTGAACTTGCAAAAACTAGTGTTGTGGCTCATTCTTTATCCCCATCTTTCCGTTTTGTAATGAGGTGATTAACATAATGCATTATTCTAATGCATATTTGAAGGAAAAACTGCCACTTTTGGTACATAAATACCATCCTTCCGAAATTTTATATGTTTTAGTCTTTATTTTAAAAGTTCTTAAATACACAAACACACACACACTCTCTCTCATGGACAAAACTTAACGAAGTAGAAACTGTTTCGTGTCGCCGGTCATCTATTTTATTTGAAGGAGACAGAGGAAATTTTGTTCAGATTTGGTTATCTCGTGCGTCTTGAATAAAGGTCATTGTGTATGATAAATCTTTTCGAGTTATTGTCTGAATCCCGATATACATTCTAAGAGGTACAACCTTCTTAAGCTTTGTCAATGAGTGTAGGTTATTCTTTCGCAAAAATGTATTTTTTCACTTTTATAATAAAAAGATGCTTTGCTTTAAAGTATTTACTTGATGCCTCTTATGTATTTATTAAGAGAGATTATACATAGAGATGTGTTTTTTGGCTCTCAAATAATTTTAATGTTTTCGAAAGCCAAAACATAATTTGAACTTTTGTGTTTAATAAAATTAGTATTATTATTATTAAATATAAATAGCTTTAACTTTTTACCCTTTTCTTTTGCAGACCCCGTGGTAACTCCGTATATAAACCCATATACGAAAACTATACACTAAAAGCTATAAAGTTTTTTTGTATGTTTATAATAACCAATAATTCTATACTTCGTTCATAAAAAAGGCTCTTCTCAGATGAAACATATTCAATCGAGATGAAACATTTTAAATATTATTTATATATATATATTATTTTTCCTTATGTTCCGCATATATGACGCGTAGCTTCCGAAGCTTTTACATGAACCTTGTTATATCACTCAATTGTTTTAAAAAAAGAAAACTTTTGAAATTTTAAATATATATATATATATGTCATAATGTATGCTCTTCCAGGAATAATAAAGTAAACCTACAGTCAATCAGAGAGAGACGTAGATAAGAGGTAGCTAAAGTACGGCCATTTTGGGCCACTGGCCACATTCCGGAGGGGGGCCTTTTCTTGGAACCCTCAGGACTACTTTTGGACAGTTGGGGGGTGGTGGCGACACAAACGGTCGTTCAGCGGTGAGAGTCTCTCGCGCTACCTCTCTCTCGCTGGTTGCCTGGGATTCCTTTTCCAAACTTGTGGTTTCCTTATTTCTCTCTCCCCACATTATTATCATATTGCCACATTGAAAGTCGACAGGATCATATCACATATATATATATATATATAAGATAAAAGTTGATAATATTTTTGTGTTTAAGTTAGATGATTAAATAGTTGTATTATTTAAAATAAAAACATATTATTCTAACATATATTTAATTTTATTACATTTTTCTCTCCTTAATAAGATATAAATATAATTAAAGTATGTCTAAATGACGGGTAAAAGCCAATAATAAAAGACGTTACGTTGTTAAATTTTCTTTTTATTTTCAAAATTTCCTTTTTTTTTCTATTTAAAATAAAAACATATTATTCTAACATATAATTACTTTTATTACATTTTTCTCTCCTTAATAAGATATAAATATAATTAAAAACAACTATTTAATCATCTAACTTAAACACAAAAAAAAATCAACTTTTATCTTATATATTTAATTTAGATTTAGCTTGCTAATCTAATAGAATTTCCTATTTATATTTAAAATATTATTATTATTACAAGTTTTAAATATAGTTCTGTCAATATATAAATCCATGTTAACTTACTCTATAATATCAACTTAATTTAAATTATATTTAAGATTTAAATTTTTATTTGATAAACTTTATTATTTACATTTCATATATATATATATATACATGTATATGTAATATATTCCAATATATATCTATGTATCCATGTATTGTATAGATGTATATGTAATTGCCAAAGTGACAAATAAAATTTCGAGTGAGTGACAGTCGACGCCAGTAGGAGGAAAGAGGTCCGAAAAACAAGTCGGGTTCCTGGGTGTGCCCTTTCTTACTCAAACAGATTAGTCGGCTTTGAGACACGAGATTTGACAGATCTCCCCTGACCGGCGTCGGCTACACTGGCTCTCTCGCCATGTCTATGGTGCCATCCAACATGTCTCGTCCTTTTGTGTAATCCCAATTCCACGCCTGAAACCACTCTAATCATTGTGGCCACCACGACTGAAACCAACATGCCACACTACATTCATCCAAAAAGATACAACAACTACATTACTACATATATATATATTTAAAAAATAGAGCTTATTTTGGATTGTAATAAGATTATTTATTAATCCGATATTTCGATAGACCAATCGTCCATCTTTACGAGGTGTTTTGTTATGAAGCACGCAGCAGGTCGCGTGCTTCAGGTGAGCCACGGACGTCTTGTAAGCTTGTTGGGCGATAAACCATCTAATATATACCTAAAAATATCGGATTAATAAATAATCTTATTACAATCCAAAATAAGCCCTATTTTTAAATATATATATATATATATATATATTATGGATTGCTCTATATTCAGAATTTATATATCCCTATTTTTATTTTCTAATTACCCCCCTCCCCCTTATAATCAAAACAATATTGGAAATATATAAGGCTTCATCATCAACCTATATTTATATATATTTCCCGACGTCTCAGTGACTCGCTGTCATTCTGCTCTGAGGAATAATTGCCGGAATTAAATAGAAAGTGGTTGATGTATGTATGTCTAAACAAACCTTCCAGCCAACAAATCAAAACAATCTTAGTTTAAACATTTATTTTTACCTTGCTAGACTCATAGTATATGAACAAGGCAATTTTCAATTGTAAAAAAATGTTTTTTTCTATAAATTTTATAAATAAAAAAATTGTATATATATATATTTTTTTTTTGTTGATTCATTTTATATATAAATAGAGAGATTGACTATAAATAGATATCTAAAAGAAAGGCAGATAGAATTAAAAATATATAAAAATCTAAATATATATTACAGTATTAAAAGCGTATATACACTCATGAAAAAATATTAAGAAATTTGAAAGCCTTTGATATTGCCGGACATATATTTATTGAAGGAGACAGAGGCAACTTTGTTCAAACTTGGTTATCTCGTGTGTCTTTAATAAAGATAACTGTGTATCAAATATCTTTCAGAGTTATTGACTTAATTCCGAGATGCATGCTAAAAGATACAAAGTACTTAAGTTCTGCCCATATATGAGTGTATATACATTCAAAATTAGTTTTTCACAATTTTATTTTGCGAATTTGTTACTTGCAGTCGCGTGAAAATGTCACGCGTTTTAATTAAAACACTTCTCTTTGAAACAACAAGCTTATCTATTTTTCCCCGGCGAAACTAATCCTACGGCTTGTCGCGACATCTGGTGTGTTAATGAGTACAAGCTTTGGTTTCAAAATGTGTCCTTTCAATCTATAATTTCAAATAGATTGTTCATTAAGGCTGTTCCTAGAGACCTTGTACCTCAATTTATATTGAAATGACGCTTAGTAGAAGATAATATTTGAAATGAATGAAATATTTTCAAACATTCATATTAGAAAGAAAGGATGTATATGTGCAAACATAAGAAACACGTTTGGGAAATTTAAATAGAATATCTGTGTATTAGAATAATGGGATTTTCTGTTGTACAACTTAAAGCCGCTGATGGCAGAACTCCTGAAACTGATTTCAATAGGCAATCATATAAATGCATTAAGCTCCCCAAATCCAGCTTCTCACATGATGTTCACATCTACCTGACGCATTTTATAGAACAACAAAGAATTTACAAGATTTTTAAATGTATTGATTCGGATGATCCTTCTCTCCCATTCATATACACATATAAATTTGATATAAATACACACATATATGTGAAAAATAGTACAAATGTGAAATTGTACTGGGATTAAGTGAATAACTTAAGAAAAAATCATCTCTTTATCCTGTAACTGAAAGTTGCTTATGGCTAACGCCATCTATCGGAATAAATATCAACTATTCTTTGATTTTTTTTTGATTAATCAAGAATGGGTATTTGGCCAATTCTGGAATAATTAAAAAATCAACCATTAGTTTATATTTTTTCCGATAGATGGGGTGAGCCATCAGCAACTTTAAGTTTAAAGATAAGGATATGCCTTTTTCTTTACACACATATATGTAAAATTAGATTCTAAGAAGTCAAAAAGAAGTCTATAACCTTTAGCCTTTATCCGACAATTTGATATTCGTTCACTGCGTGCGTACATTTGAGATGTATATCCAGAAACTCGCACATTCGTCTGCCTTTCTTAAAGGATTCTCTGGGCTAACTAATACTCATTGATTTCCGAACATCGTCTGTTGGCCAGGAGCTTCCATAAATCACGTGTCGGTGATAAATGTTCATGCTCTAACAGATTAAGCTTGACGTTGGCGATACACGTGAAGGACCCAAACGTAATTTTATATTCTTAAAAAGCTTATATTTTAATTGGTTCCTCTCATACAATATTTTACGCTATAAGTACAATAAAATATAAATAAATTTTATCTATCTTATGTTGTTTTATGTAAAATGTTCTAGGAACTTATTTAAATATGGTTTAAGAAAAAAATGTCAAGTGTATTGCCAACGTCAAGCTTGATCTGTTAGAGCATGAACATTTATCACCGACACGTGATTTATGGAAACTCCTGGCCAACAGACGATGTTCGGAAATCAATGAGCATTAGTTAGCGGAGAGAATCCTTTAAGAAAGGCAGACGAATGTGCGAGTTGTTGGCGGTACGTCCCAAGTGTACGCACGCAGTGTGATAAATATAAAATTGGCGAATTAAAGTTATAAGTGATTCAATCTCTTTTTGACTTCGTAGAATTTCTTTTATTTATATTCTACTCACACATAGAATTGTCGTCGGTAGCACATAACTCTTCCATCTTGAGCGCCGTTTAGAAAACTAATCTGTTCTCACACTTGAGTGAGCTCGAGATAAACGATGTTGCAGACAGGATCCAGGCTCTATATCAGGTCACTCGCCCGCTAACTACAGGATAAACTGCTGCACTACAAGGTGTAGTGTTCCTCCACAACAGGACGTTAGCTAGCGACCCTATGACGAGGACCTTAAGTTCAAGACTCCCAATGTCCCCTCAGTTGGGATGACTGCCATCACGCCATTTAATTCATCCTGCCGGTAAGAAGTAATTGTTCATACATAAGAAATGAAAGAATTAAAGCACAAATGTTTCTTTTACACACAAAACAAACTTCTACTATCCTTACTGCGATGAAAAAATATTGGAAGGCTTGGCTCATCAGTGATGAAACCTCCTAGCGGTTTCGCCAATTTAATCTACCAAACCGCTTCTTAGAGTTCTAATAATGTATTGGACGATTCTGCTACAGTTTAGGGTGGAATATCGGAAATGAAATTCAAGCAAACTATGGACGTATGCTTTTTAAAATTGGCGAAACCGTTAGGAGGGTTAACGGCTGATAGGCCAAGCCCTTCCAGAATATTTTCACCGCAGTAAGGACAGTAGAAGTTTGTTTTATATGTAAAAGAAAGATTCATGCTTTAATGCTATTTGTTCTTATATATGAATGGCGCGTTATTGCTTTATACAATAGCTCATACACATCATCTCTAGTTCAATACACAGTCTTCTTCAATAACGTTCCCACTCGTAGATATTATTTAATGTAAATTGTGTACTACAAAATGTCGTCTACATAATATGAAGCAACTCTGACCTCAGTAAACCCTGGTGATTACAGAATGTTTTCTAACCAACAAATTCCTGCTTCTATCGATGATATAGCATTTAACACTTCCCTGGTTTTCTTCTATATATCTTGTCTTGTAATAACGACTGTAAAATTACTTTAAAATTTTGAAAAAAAAGCCTTAAAATAAAAATATATAGGGAGGTACAAATATATTCCAATAACCCTGTAATGAGTATTTACTGAAGATAAACGCAAGCCCCACACTATTTACCAATATTGCAAGATTGATCTCCAAATAAATGAAATAATTTCCATTATGGACGCAATAAATAAAATTCTACTGAATGAGGAATTGACGCAGTTATTTCATTTTGTTTTTTGACAAAGCCAAATGAAGGTTTACAAATGTTGTTTGTGGGGCGGGCGCTCTCGTTGAAATTACAAATATCTCAAAATTACTCCAGCGATCAAAATGAACTTCGAATTAATAATGGCTAAAGTTAAGAGAACATTCTTTACATTAGAGGAAAATCAAATCTCGGGGAAATTTTGAGACTTCTCGCTCTGTTACATAATAACAATTATTTCTGTGAGGGGATTTAACAAAACACATTTATTCCCTTGTTGCCCCGGGGTGTTTATTTTAACGCAAATAGCTTGAAGGATCGTCTGCACTCGAATTATTTCTTCTCTATATGGAAACATATTTACTTCAGAGTTCCACAGATATTCTATCTTTCCATTTTTAACAGCCGAAATGTTGTTTGGATTCGCATAACAAATCGTAATATATTTCATGAAAAAAATTGCCATCAAAGTACACTCATGGACTTAAGGAAGTTGTACCTTTTAGAATGTATATCGGGAATCAGATAATAAATTTTCAAGATATTGATACACAGTGACCTTTATTGAAGATAACCAAGTGTGAACAAAATTGTCTCTTTCTAATGCTCCATTGGCCTCCGATTATTGCAAAAGTCCAACTCCACTAGTGAGTGCGAGTAACCAAACTGATCTCTAGCACATTTGAAGTGCAAAATTCAAACTGCATTTTACATATTTAGACATGTGGTGCACTTACAAGAAAGGCAGTGGCCAATTACAACCCACCATGATTATCCTGACCTATACTAAGTGTACTAGGGGTAATTAAGAAATAATATATAACGTGGATTGTCCAAGCACGTGAACTAGAAAGCTCGTTCCTTTTTGAATAAAGCAATACGATTGCTAACCAATCTATTTGATTCTTAAATAGAAATCTATAACACGTACACAAAGGTATATTTAGATGGTTCAGGGTGGAATGACGAACAACGGGCCTCAGTGGCGATGGGAGCGCCGAGATACGGCGCCTGGGAGCGGACAGCTGCGGTCCGACTAACGAGTTATCTTTCTTGACAACACATCTTCCTCACATCCGGTAGCTGAGATAGCGATTTGCGATGTTTTTGTGTTGTTCTATTTACCTTAAGTTATATACATCTTAGTCAACTTAATCCGCAGGAACCGAGATGCAAATTTATCATTCAATATCCCCTGATTATATCTAAATTTTTCAAACTGACCCGTTCAATATAACTTACACAGAAAATGTTATGGTTATTTACGCTTCTCTCTATAAAAGAATTCGTAGATATGGACTTCTGGTGAAATCTGATATTTGGCGCGAGATTTCCACATTCGGTGTAAGTATGTTAAAGATATCTCTGGCTGGAGGCATGGATTAATTGACCATTTCTCCTTTTAGCGAATTCCTTTCTTTATTGGATAGCAATTCGATCTTTGGTATATTGAACGCGATATTAAACACATTGTTACTAGTATATCACCAATTCTTGTATCGTACGAAATCATATTAAGAAAATCGTTATCTTATACGCGCGCGACTATATGTACGCTAGGGCTCATTGCAAAAGGTGATACGGACATTCTGGCTGGTAAAAAGCTATAACGCCAGGTAGAGCCTAGCGCTTGGACCTTTCCTCAGAATTGTGCGGACTATGACCTCCTATAGATCCTAGAATCTCTTCAATCCTGCTGCAGAATAAATCCTCATCTGCTGCTATTATATTCCCCATTATTTCGGATTCATTGAACTTGCTATTGTATTCTTATACATCGCGTTATTGAATACATCGTGAATAAGATTACGTCGATAAACGATATTAGGAAAATTTTATCTATATATAAAAGAATAAAAGAGTTCTCTTTTCTTTATTAACTTTAAAAAGAAAAACATGCGATGCTCCAGTTCCGAGTCGGTTTTTATATTACAAAATGAATGTATTCGGTCAGTTGGGCTAAATATTTCAATATGAATTTCTTCAAACAGTAAAAAGGGTATTCTCCTATTTGTGCGATACATATTTCAACTAGTGATAGGAGGTTTCTGATCAAATATTGTTTTGCTGTTATAGAAGAGTACTAAAAGTAAACAATTGTTTTTCATTTTATTACCCTCAGTACACGTGGTACAGGCCATGATAATCATGGTGGATAGAAGTTGGCGACTGCTTTTGATGTAAGTACACCACGTGTCTACACATATTAAAGGCAGTTCGACTTTGCGCTTACAAATGTGGCAGAGCCCGGTTTAGTTACTTGCACTCGCTGGTCGGGTTGGGCCTTTGCACGAATCGGGGGCCATTAAAGTATTTTTTTAATTATAAAAAAGTTCCCAATGCGGGATTCGATCCCGGGTCTTAGCGGTCTATAACCAACGATTTAGACCACCCTTCCACCGACCCCCTGTAAACAATCGTAAGTCCATTCGACCAGAGAATATAGACGTGAAGCCCCACAAGTTACTTTCCAGCTGTAGAGGCTCTCGAAGCAGCTGGATCTCTAATCCTAGAGAGAGCTCATAAAATAAATAAAATCGATTAAATAGATTCCATATGGTAATTTACTATGGGGTTTGCCTCTAAAGAAGTTTATTGCTAAATTCATTGTTTCTCATTTTTACTTAAAGTCCGAGTTGTGCTTCATTTTAAAATTTAAATAATCAACAATTTTATGGCGAACTTAAACTGGAGCTGTGTGCGGAGCGCTACAAGTTAGGGATTTAAGCTCTGGTTAGTTAGGTAATGCTTTGAAAACATTGCTAGTTTTAATAAAGTGAAGTTATAGGGTCTATATAATGTGTGTGAGTTATAGTTTAAACTTTCATATTTGTTAATAGGTAGTTGTACAGAAGTAGGGTATTCATGTGAAAATCACGCACCTCTTACTTTTATATATCTGTAATAATTTGTTGAATCGACTTATCTGTGATTAGGGATCCTGTCGACTAGCTGTAATATTGTGTTGAGATCCTGACGACTCTCTGTAATAATACGTTGGGGTTTGGTAAGCTTATTGTAGAACCTCGTCGACTCTCGCTATAAGTTGTGGCAACCGAGGGTCAAACCTGTAGTAACCGCGAGGGACAGTCAGGGGTGGAGAGTTTTCCAGTACCTCGCTGCACCTTGTAGGACATTTAACAGTTCTCACAGGGTACAGGCAGTCGTGGTCGAGGCAGAGTGGAAAATTGGGGATGTCCACACACAAAAAACGAAGCGACACAGTTGAAAGAAGGTTCCTTGAATAGATAAAAAGTTGAGCCAAGAGCAAAGATGGAGATCGAGAAGTTTCTTACTGACTACATGGTGAAATGACGTGGAACTTGGAGACAGCCGGCGACGCGCTGATGGGGAACTGAACTGGAACTCAACTGCACTGGCTGTTGCTACGCGGCCTTTTTATACGACCGCTCTGACTAAGAGAATTGGGTCATGCACGTGTCGATGGACACCGGACACTGGCGACAGACTGTCGGGGTCCAATCTATCTTTAGAAGTCACTTGTGATTCTCTCTTTGGCTCTTAACTTAGCTTTTAATCTATTATATTTTATTTATTCATCCTCAGTACATTACATCTGGAGATACAAGGACACACGTCAATTATGCGTATAATTATTTGTAGTTTATAATTAGTTCTATATACAACATGACAAGCTTGTTATACGTATTACATAATATAGGGTTATTGGTTTAAATTATCATATATATATAGGTTAATAAAAATAAATAAATAAATATATATATATATATATTAAAAATGGCATATCCTGACCAGGAGCACATGTGCTTTACAGAAGGCAGAGCGCCATCTGGTGGAACAGAAATCAACTAAACATTGATTTAGCCTGTTCCCTGATATTTGGCCAACCCAATTTATTGATAAATCAAGAAAAGCCATCCACGAACGCGTTTCGCGCTTTTGGCGCTCGTCAGCGTGGAGTAGGCTGAAAGCGCCAAAAGCGCGAAACGCGTTCGTGGATGGCTTTTCTTGATTTATCAAGAAATTGGGTTGGCCAAATATCAGGGAACAGGCTAAATCAATGTTTAGTTGATTTCTGTTCCACCAGATGGCGCTCTGCCTTCTGTAAAGCACATGTGCTCCTGGTCAGAATATGCCATTTTTAATATTGATTTCAACACCTGATCTTTTTATCTTTTATTTTTTTCTTTCGTTTTTTAAATATATATATATTAATGAGAAAAAGCATCACTTTCTCCTGATCATGCAACTAAAGGCTGCTGATGGCTTCCGCCTTCTATCGACTTATTTTTTATTTTAATTATTCCAGAATTGGCCAAATACCCTTTCTTAATTAATTACTGGGGTTCGGTATATCAAATTTTACAGGATATATTGAACGTTCACTTATAAAGACCCTTATATATTACTCATTATTATAGTGATACAATACAGTTGTGACCAAGACTATAGTGAACCCAAGGTTCAGTCCCATTGGGGTTCGGTATATCAAGGTTTTACGGGATATAACTAACTCTCACTTATGAGATGAACCTTATATATTACTCAATATAATAGTGATACCATACAGTTATGACCAAGACTATAGTGGACCCAAGGTTCAGTCCTATTTGGGTTCAGTATAGCAAGGATTTACGGGATATAACTAACTTTCACTTATGATGAACCTCAACTACTCCCCAATATTAGTGATACCATAGAGTTGACCAAGGGTATAGTGAACCCAAGGTTCAGTCCCATTGAGGTTCAGTATAGCAAGGTTTTACAGGATATAGAAAACCTTCACATATAATGATCCTCAAATATTACTCAATATTATAGTGATACCATACAGTTGTGTGACCAAGGCTATAGTGGACCCAAAGTTTAGTCCCATTCGGGTACGGTATAGCAAGGTTTTACGGGATATAGTAAACCTTCACTTATATAGAACCATGAATATTTGTTAACATTAGTGATATCATGAATTTGACCAAGTGGCAAACCCAGGTTTAGTATCATGGAGGTTAGGTCCCATAGCAAGGTTTTACAGAATAAAGCAACTACTGCAGTCTCAAATATAATACACAAGTTTAAAACCAGTTATATAGCTAAAGCTATTCTGCAACAAAATGCCAAGAAGCAACACTGTCTAGACGTGGATTGTCTTAGGTATTTCGCAATTGTTGACTCAGCTAGCTTTACAAAGTTTTTTTCGGTTTACGAATCCTCCAGGTTTTCATCGAAAAGTTAACAGACATATATTCTATTTAGAATTTGGTCTAAGGTTTATATTCCAACTGAAGGTTTATTTGACATTATAAACAAACCAATATGTGTGTGTGTTGATTCAGGTTATATTTATATAGAGTGATTAACATATCTCCCTATACAATTCCTAATGAAGTGAATATTATATAAAAAACACCAAATTTATATATTTAAAAAAAAATCTTTATATTATTAATCACATTAACTCCAATATGCTAATTATAGTTGGTTTTCTATGCTCTATATGAGTTTTCAAATTTAGGTAATTATTTTAAATATATTTTCTCTAATGGAATATTTCTATTGAAAAACTAATTGGTTTGAGGTTATTGTTTTTCTCCGATGATGTGATTATAAATTGAATATTCAAATTTTATCATAACAACCTTTTTTACTCATTTACACCTTGTATTTCTCTTGTAATTAAAAAGAGAAAACCTCATTATTAATTTAACCATTTTTTGAGTCGTCCACCTAAAATATTCATTCTGAATTTAATTTATTATGCTTCCCTCTCAATTAGCACCTTGTCCTATTAAGAAATGTCAAATTAACAAACATTACAAGATATTTATCGTCTTATTTTTCAAATTTGTTGTTTAACTTTTTACTTTTGAAATTTATTTGTTGGGATGGGTGTGTGTGAATATGTTAAATGTGATTATTTATTTTGTATACTTAAATAAGACATTTAAATATTTGATTTTGAATAATTAGAATATACCGAAAACACCTAAATTATATATATAGTTTAATTTAAAAATAGCGCTGAGTTTGTTGTTGACACACATTAAATATGTTATAACCACTTGATAAAGGTTGGCGTTCAACCAAATGAAATATTGGTAAAATAAATAATATTTTGATCCAATATATGCCTTTTTAATTGAAGATTTATTTATGGATTGCTCTATTTTCAAAATATATATATAATATATAAATGATTTAAATCAACCTATTTTTTATCTTTATTTCAAAGTCCTCGGCAATCGGCTGTCGTCCTTTTCAAGGAAGTATTTTTTACTAATGTTCACTTTTAGAAATATTTCGAATGATTTGATATTTAAAAAGCGGGGAAGCGCCTCGATACTCCAGACACAACCAAAAAAAAAAACCTAGAAATTAAACTAACAAAAATATGAAAAACTAACTATAAAATGGATTAAAATAAAAAGTGATTTTAAATGATCATTTAAAATATTTGAAATTTTAAATTGGAGTTTTCTATATATACACTCACGATCAAATATTTAACTACAGTTCAAACTACTATCCAACTCTATAAAATAAGAAATAAAATAAATTTAAATGATAATAAGATTATTTTATTAAATGTCATGTAAATACCTTTTCACAGATGTTTGATCACAAAAATAAAAACTCTCAAATACTACACACACAACCTTCAAAACCATAAAAAACCGTCCTTAAATATAAATTTGTGAGAAATACCAAAAGTATAAACCTTTAAAAATTTCAACGTTTCGTGGTTACATGAAAGGTTTAATAAACATTATTTGAACAAAAATATTTTTTCTTCTGAATGCAGAAAATCGTTTTGTTTGATTAAGCCCATTTCGAAAGCTCCTATAAAGTTTGTTAACCTTAGCTAGTTATTTATTTCCGGCTTTGTTGGCGCCGTGTCAACAGCGTCGTGGCGGCAAACACTTTCTTTACTTTCCTAAAATACTTCTGTTTTATATCTGCTGCGCGCTATTTAAATATTGTCCTTCTACAACTTGAATATATGAAAGAATTCACTGAATCAGCTTATATCAGTAAAAGGAAACTAAAAATTTGAAGGAGAACGAATCTTTATCTCTCGTTCTCTTAAAATAAATTAAAAATAAGAACGAGAAGCTTTCAGGAACCTACGGCTGATATCTGTGCTCTTGACATTTATTTTGATCGTCTCTTTCTATTCTAGCTATTCCTTTAGCAGACCTCTTAACCGATATATTTACAATTGTTAAATATACCTAATACAGGCTTTCACAAATACCTTAAAGCTTTAATCTGGATTTTGTGCGTCTGATTTCCCATTTAAATGCAATAGATTTGCAACAACCTATTGTTCAATATACTAATGAATCTTTCTTATGTTTTCTTAATGTCATAAAAACTGTTGAAATCGAAAGAGTATTTTCCTGGTTTGAAATCAGAGTTTTATTTCTCTCTCTAGCAGTATATGTATTCAATCAATGATATAAACTAGGGAAGTTTCCAAATGTGAAGTTTAAGAATGAAGGCTGTTATTCAAATATAGTAGGTAATATACAGTATATATATAATGTCTATAGAGTAATACTCAAGACTCAATAACTCAAGACATTCTACACAACGGAGAGAATGACATAGAGAGTATTCAAATTACGAAACTATTTTAGACGCGTAATATTCTTTTTAAAATAAAGCAATTTCTACTTCCCTTACTGCAATGGAAAAATTAAAAGGAGGGCCTGACTCATCAGTGGTGAACCCTCCCAGCGGTTTCGCCAGTTTAATCTACCATACCGCTGTTATATTACGTAATATTATGCGGCTAAAATATTTTCGTAATTTGATAACAGATGGCGCGCTAGTGCATCGTAATAGAGAGTATTATAAGCTACGCATATGAAATAAAAAATTAGGTTTTACACAATTTATTTCTATATAAATAAAGGATCCTTGTCCCAGAAACATTTCACATAATAGTTAGAATTCTTAGATATCGGGTTTTTACTAGGGGGGGACTTGTATCTATATCAATAATCTTTCTCAATCTCTCTGCACTTCACTCTCTATATTGGATAAGTTGAATGTAAACACTTGTAATACTTATCTCTCAGTGTATTCGAATTCCAATATCCTGATTCTAGGAAATCGCACTCCTTGTGCTGGTTAGGTTGAATGGATAAGTGTGTGGATATTTCACTCCACCGTGTCCTCGCATTCAAATAGCCTGCTTCAAAGAAGATCCCACTACCTGTGTTGGATAGATTGAATGTACAAATATGTACATATTTCGCTTCTAAGTGCCCTCCTATTCAAATAGCCTACTTAAAAGAAAATCAAACCATCTGTGTTGTATAGATATTGTGAATTATCGCGCCATCTGTTTAGAGAAATTAAAACTATTTTTGCATTATTCTGTATTGGAGAAATTGAATTTACATATGTGTGTATAATCAGTTCATCAATGCCCTCGCATTCCAATAGCCTGCTTCAAGGACAATCACACACGTTGTATTGGATAGATTGAATTTACCTATGTGTGTATAATCAGTTCATCAATGCCCTCGCATTCCAATAGCCTGCTTCAAGGACAATCACACACGTTGTATTGGATAGATTGAATTTACCTATGTGTGTATAATCAGTTCATTAATGCCCTCGCATTCCAATAGCCTGCTTCAAGGACAATCACACACGTTGTATTGGATAGATTGAATTTACCTATGTGTGTATAATCAGTTCATCAATGCTCTCGCATTCCAATAGCCTGTTTCAAGGAAATTCACACTACCTGTGCTGGATATGTACATATGTGTGAATATCTCGCTGTCCTCGCATGCAAACAGATGCGGCCCGGCGGGCGCGCCTTTGTCCGCCACTGTTGAAGCACCTGGTAGCCGAGCGACCTCTATTCAAATAGGTCGCAAATCTCATCCGGCTATTTAGGACAGCCAGCACGTGGATTACGTCTCTCTGTTGAAGGTCCACGTAATTTCTCGTGGATTCTCCACATTTTAATTCATATAATTATAAATATTTTGTTAATTGAACAAAATATCTCAAGAAAAATGTTTATATGAAAGAGTAAAGTAATTTTATTTTTACCTCAGGAATTCTGGTGTATGATTCGATTAAATATACCTTCTCATAAATAAGGGTTTGTTCTTTTAAATGTTGTAATTCCTTTTATAGAGTCTTTCTCTATCATTATATTTATCTCTCTTCTACTCCGTCCTTCATTCCTCAATTTGTTACTAGCTTCCACTGACTTCTTCAGTTTTCTCTACACTCCACTCTATACATATCTATGTGCGATTTTCATCCATTCAGAAATTTTATATTTTATCCACATTCCCTACCTCACTCATCCATTTATTATGTCATTCTTTTCCTCAGTTCTCTCTCTAATTCACATGAGTTATCTCTTTATCTTTCTCAGTTCTCTATTATTCTCCACATTTTTCAATCAATGTGTTTTATCTTTATCTTCCTCAGTTCTCTATTTATTTACATTCTTCAATCTATATGTTATCTCTTCATCTTCCTGAGTCTTCCATTTTCACCACATTCTTCAACCTATATTATATCCCTTTATCTTCCTCAATTCTTCTATCTGTGTTACCTATTTATCTTCCACAGTTTTCTATTTATATCCGAGCATATATGTGGCATCTTTTTTCCTAATTATTTTTCTTTTCTCTGCTTTTTAATTTCGTTAAACTATTAATATAGTAATATAGAGGTGTTCACACATAACACTGAAATATTTCAAATATAGAATCATAGACCTTTTTTGTGAATAAAATTACTCAAGTAAGATAATACAAATTATTATTCTATTTAACATTGAATAGAGAAAGGATATTTAGAGACATGTCAGCCATTGTTGAAAATACAAGAGACACATATCACACTACTGGTAAGGCCATTCTATATACAGTTACGAGCGTCATTCCTCATCTCCTAATCAACTCTGTCACCGTTTGCTTTTTTTTTTTTTTGGAATGGCGCCCTCCTATTGGTTGGCTACGAACACGCCACCTTCGCCCCCCCCCCCCCCCCCATCATGCCTCCCCCACTCGCTTTTTCGTTTTTGTAACTATTGTGTTGGAGCGGGTCGCTCCTTAAATAAATGTATATATTAGTTAATAACTAAATGGAATCCTCTCTTTCTTTTTCCCAGTATGAGACGCCTACGAAGGCCAACAGTACATAGACAGATAAAGCACATAGGCTATAGTTATTAACTAATATATGCATTTATTTAAGGCGCCAATTTATAATTGTAACAAATAGTATTTGAATAAAAACATTCAATCGGGTAAAACACGGGTCATTCGGCTAGTGTATAAATAACTGAGAGACCGTGTCAGCGTGGAAAAAATGTTCTCAGTGAATAAACCTCAAGTTCCAAGTTGCACAAGGCAGAAGTTAGCCAAGATTGGAATGAGTGACAAGTTTTGTGCCGGCAATCCCAACTCCATTAAGTCGAACGGAAGTCGCGGCGGCTATCAGCTAATCACCAATTAGACGTCTTGATTACCGCTCTTGTTTGCACAACTTCCCGCGCCTCGGGAACAATTAGACAATTTTATTCTACGCTCACGTGTTTTATTTAGTAGAATTTTACTATTTTATATATTTTGTATTTACTATTTTGTATATTATGTATTAACTGAAAACTCGAAACTCACAGTTTAATTGAATATAAGAGTATTATTGCGAAAGGAATTAACTTTAATTATAATATTTATTGTAATTTATTTATATATTAACGACACACACACACGAATCTAAATCAAAAATATTTATAACATTACTGAGGGACACGTTATAAGAAATCCCTCCATCTGAGATAGTTAAAGAGCGAGAGCTCGAAACCTCGCGGTTTAAATTAATAAAATAATTTTATTGCGAAAGGATATATATTTAATTCTATTTATATCATTCTATAAATTCTAATAACATATAATATTTAAATAAAACAAATGATTTATTCCGACACATCCACAAAAATGATATTTAGGATAATATTAACCGATATTATCTATTATGGATAGTAACAATATTTTCCGTTTAGGTTGCAATAAAAAAAATATTGTGTCGCGAATTGAAACTATATGATAATTTGAGAGAAAAAATATCACCAAAAAGGAAAAGTGTCTTGTAAATAATTATTTAATTAAATAAAGCTTTCGGGTCTTGGAGCCCTTCTACAGGAGTAAGGTTAACTGTAACACCCGCTCACTTAAGGCAATAAAAGTATATATACACTCATGGACAAAACTTAAGAAAGTTGTACCATTTAACATGTATGATATGGATTCAGACAATAACTCTGAAAGATATTTGATAAACAGTGACCTTCATGAAGACACACGAGATAACCAAGTGAGAAAAAAATTACCTTTGTTTCCTTAAAATAAAAATATATGACCGGCGACCTCAAAGACTTTCAACCTCTTTAGGTTTTGTTCATGAGTGTATATATCAATTGCAAGATTCATAAAAATAACTTAGATAAAAATATATAGATAAAACATATAAATAATAGAATAAAAAGATGTGAGATAAACGGATTTTAATGTGAAAGACTAATTTTAAACAAAGAAGGTAGAATAATTAATGATTATATATGTATGCTAAAATGACTGTATATTTGATATATCTCCAACTGTAGGACTTTAAATATATAGGCAAAGATCGCTGTATAAAAGTTTATTTATAAATATGTTTCTTCTCCCCAGAATATATAAAGGTTATTACAACCCTTCACTCAATTGAGGCGTCTGGTGAAATAAAAATGCCATCACGAGATCTGTGAATATTCTGAAAGAAACTATTTGATTATTTACCTATCGAAATGAGGCTTTGATATCACATAATCTAGAGTATTATTGCAGATGGGTAAAATACAACTCTTTCGATAAAAAAAAATCACTAAAAATAAAAGGAATGGAAAGAGAACGGTAAAGGAAGTATAAATGGGTTAGAAGACGAAACTATGAAGATATAAAAGAAAGAGAGGAGCTCAAGCTAGAGAAGTGTTTGAAAGATTGAAAGATTATGATTTTATTTAATATAATTAATATTATGGATCATATAAATATATGAAGGTATTAAAAATCACAAGGGAAAGAGAGCGGTAAGGAAAGAATAAATGGGTTAGAAGACGGAACTATGGAGAAATAAAAGAGCTCAAGATAGAGAAGTATTTGATAAGTGAAATATTAATGGCAAACTTTACCTGTTTTACAAATAAAACAGCTTTCTAATCTCTCTCTACTCCGATAAAAGAAAATTGTAACTACCTTGGCTCATAAATAGTGAAGCCTCTCAGCGATACCGCTATTTATTATTTTTCAAAGCATTAAAGAGAGTACAAAGCTATTTTATTTGTGAAAAAAGTAAGGCTCGCGGTAAAAATAATTCCAATATAGTGATATAGTATAGTTCCTTGTATCTAGTAGAGAGGTATGGCGCCAACAGGTCCAAAGATAAAACGGATGGAGGAAACTATCAAAGTATTTTGTAGGAAGATTTAAAGTAATCCTCCGGTATATCAGAGCGCCAACATAAGGATGAACAAGCCAATAAAGAACCAACCAACAAGATTGCGTACATCTGCCCATTCCCAGCCTTAATGTAAATTACGAGCTGATCACATCGGGCTACCGAAACCCCAGCAGCAATAATGGCGCTGTGATTGTGAACGAAGATTTACGTAATTTCAGGGAAGCGATTATTTAGAGAAACGATTGCATTCAAAAGCGGCTGATCGATCTAGATCCTGGCACGCAAGCGGCGCCAGAAGTTACCGGATTTTTATCTCGGCGACAATCGTTGACGCAATTTGGCGGCTTTCACACCGCCTTCACGGCAAGCCACGGGAACCTCAACTTTCTTTCAACCTCTCTATAGCTTTTTTTCGATAAACCGATCTCAATTTAAATACACTGAAAAAATTATTTTACTTATTGTTATTTTACTTTTAATTTTTTATATATTATTTTTCTTAAATAAGAAAGTCACACGTAAGAAAGAGAGAGCTTTTAGATACTTAAAAAATTCGTTAAATTTATGTCGAATACACATAATGTGTGAATAAATTAATGGCACATTGTATATTATTTCTGAGAGATTTTATTTGAACATATGCATTTGTTGCATATTAACTCACTTCATTGCAGAGGAAAAGATACTTGCAGTTCCGAAAGCCTTTCAATATTTGGTTTTAAAATCGTAATATCTATTTATATGTTTGTAATTCGATATAGCTACAAGACGTATCTATTAAGAATAAATGGAATAAAGTTTGTCTGTGTAGGAAAAAAAACGAGTTCCTTTTATTTTATACTAGGCGAATGACCCGGCTTCGCCCGAGAAATCCCTTGGGTGCAATTTCCTTCATACTAAAAGTATATCAATAATAAATATTAGAAGTGCCATAGAATAGCAATACAGAAGTAACACATAAACTACAGGAAAAAAGTGTGTGTGATGGCAAAAATTGTATTGTATTAGTGTTTAGGTATTTGATTTAATTAATATAGATTTCTTTAACGATAGATGGCAATAAAATTTAATTTACTAATATATTAATATATATTTATATTATCTCTATATATATAAAAGTCAATGTCTGTCTGTCTGTTTCGCTATAAACTCAAAAACTACTGAACCAATTGGTACCAAATTTTGCATGTCGCTTTTTATAAACCTGAGGAAAATTTTCGGCTGTATTTTGATTAGTATTTTTGGCTTTTTCTTTTTTTCATTTGAAGAACTTTTTTTTACGCGGACTAATCCAGAATGGAATGAATACCTAAATATGGCCATTTTTTTAAAGCATCGGTGGTTCAGTGGTAGAATGCTTGCCTGCCACGCGGGCGGCCCGGGTTCGATTCCCGGCCGATGCATTTTTTTTTTTTTACAATTTTTAAAACTCATTTATATTATATACTAGCGGATGTACCCGGCTTCGCCCGAGGTTTTACCCGAGTAAAGGTTTGTCTAACGAACATTTGTTAAAACAATTCTCTATAAACTTATTAAAAAAAAGATATATTTTGATAATTTGAAACTCGTAAATTTGAATCTCTCGATAAAGTGAACATTTTTTCCCGGTCCCTGTGTGCCGTGTCATCCTGAATTTTGTCTTTCCTAATTTTCTACATTACAAAATCATCATTTTATCTAGTGAACATTTTTCCCCGGTCCCTTGAAAAATACTCGATAAGTTGAATAAAATCAATATTAATTGGTTCCCTCGGTAATTGGAAGTTAAAGGAATAGTATCTTTGCATTGGAATTGTATCATTATTCTTGTCTCAAATAAATTGCTGTGTCATCCTGAATTTTGTCTTTCCTAATTTTCTACATTACAAAATCATCGTTTTATCTAGTGAACATTTTTTCCCGGTCAAATATTTGCCGTGTCATCCTGAGATAATCTTACTTTTGATAAATAATATTTAAGATAACAAACTTAGTGATAAGAAAACTTGTTATCATCGTCACAATGGGGGCGCTGCTTGCGAGTTAAATCTACAAATCTGCAAATAACTCTAAGGATATTCAAGATATTCATGAAATTATAGTTCAAAAACCTTCCCGGTGATATACCTAATAATATCCCAAAATTTCACGGCGATTGGATGTATGGTTTTTGAATCTATAGAGTACAGACAGACAGACATTCAATTTTATATATATAGATAATATAAATATATATTATTATATCAACTATATTAATTAAATCAAATACATAAACACTAATATAATACAATTTTTGCCATCACACACACTTTTTTCCTGTAGTTTATGTGTTACTTCTGTATTGCTATTCTATGGCACTTCTAATATTTATTATTGATATACTTTTAGTATGAAGGAAATTGCACCTAAGGGATTTCTCGGGCGAAGCCGGGTCATTCGCCTAGTATATAATATAAATGAGTTTTAAAAATTGTTAAAATAAAATGCATCGGCCGGGAATCGAACCCGGGCCGCCCGCGTGGCAGGCGAGCATTCTACCACTGAACCACCGATGCTTTTAAAAAATGGCCATATTTAGGTATTCATTCCATTCCGGATTAGTCCGCGTAAAAAAAAGTTCTTCAAATGAAAAAAAAGAAATAGCCAAAAATACTAATCAAAATGTAGCCAAAATTTTCCTCAGGTTTATAAAAACGACATGCAAAATTTGGTACCAATTGGTTCAGTAGTTTATCGCGAAACAGACAGACAGAAATTGACTTTTATATATATATAGATATAAAAGGTTTGTCTTTTTTTAAAACTAAATTGTCTTCAAAACGGCTTTACTTATTTATATTCATATAAATATATATACTCTTATTTACTCTTCTTTATATATATACTCGTATAGCACAAGAAACTCAGCCCTGGAAGTTTTATTTATTTTATTATATATACTCGTATATATAATTATGAATAGACAGTGAATATCCAGGGAGGATATTGATATATAAAAATGAAGGCCCTCTCCCTTCAAAATAACCGTCAAAACTAGACGCCATCTATTGACCGTCGCTGTAAAACTAACGGCCTCGGGTATGAGGCAAAGCCACAACACCAGTTCTGGCAAACTTAGAAGCACCCACCTGATAACTATATATTCGGGCTAATGGCCCTCGTCAGGCCAGGGTGGGCTTTATTACATTAGATTCACAAAGGATCAAATGGAATCTTTACAATCTGCCAAAGGGGTGTTCAGCTGGAAAAGTGACTAGACCAAATATATGGCCAAAATATAGATGGAAATTTTACCATGAGTATATTAATCTATAAAGTTCGAAATAATGACGGGAGAGGTGAATTCATCTTTATAGATTATAAATAGACCCGTTTTGAAGAGATTTTCGCTCGAAAGCTAGCCTTTTAAGTAAAAAATAATTATAATACTCTTCGCAAATTTATTTCCAAGCCTTTGTTGTTTACGATTTGATGGGATTAGATGAAGTGACGGTTCACGTGTTTCTTTAATAACGTTGAATACACTTTGATAAGTATAAGTAAAGGATATGAAGCGTACGAGGATACTTTTCTTTTAAATTTTAATGAAGATTCAAGCTTTCGGGCGAAAACAGCCCTTCTACAGGAAATTATAGAAAAACATTTTCAAAAAGTAACGTTTGTAAACAAAAATGGTATCTCTATTGATCTTGTAACGCGTGAATAAATCTCACATCCACGCGATCCAGACTATGATACATTGAATAAATCTGCTAAGTTGAGACTTTTCAAAGTAAATCAAACTGGCATAGGGCAACTATGGTACACGATTTATGGAAATATTGCTTTATATACGTCAGGAATCTCTCTATATGTCGGTTGATACTATTGTATTTCAAAGAGAGCAACGCCTCGACGACCAATCTTTTAAATTTGCTTTTGATATTAGAGTAATATGCTTGTGGTTGGGATGTGTTAAAAGAATGTCCCGTTTGTCTAATATGTTGTACGATAAGGGACTTGGGTTCATTATTTCTAATGTTTCTGTGATGTTCGTCCATTTTGTCTTTGATTCGTCTGCCTGTTTCTCCTATGTATATACTGTTACAGTTTGAGCACTTTAATGAATATACGGAGTTTGTGAAAAAAGGTAGGGTAACGGGAAAACTATTCTTGGTTATGGGATTTCTGATTATTGTTTCTAATTTGGGGGTGTTGGTGTAAAAGGTACGAATACCATAGTTATTTTTTAGGAATCTAGAAATGTTGACACTATGAGTAGAGAATGGGATGGTGCATATGGATCTATAAACTTAGCTATTAAGGTGCTGTTGGGGATTATAAAAATGTCTGAGTATGAAATTTTTTGGGTATCCAGAGTTCATCAGGTGACCGATTACGTTTTGGGTTTCTATTTGTTTGAATTCTTGCGAAGAACATATATTCATTAAAGTGCTCAAACTGTAATAGTATATACATAGGAGAAACAGGCAGACGAATCAAGGACAGAATGGACAAACATCACAGAAACATTAGAAATAATGAACCCAAGTCCCTTATCGTACAACATATTAGACAAACGGGACATTCTTTTAACACATCCCAACCACAAGCATATTACTCTAATATCAAAAGCAAATTTAAAAGATTGGTCGTCGAGGCGTTGCTCTCTTTGAAATACAATAGTATCAACCGACATATAGAGATTCCTGACGTATATAAAGCAATATTTCCATAAATTGTGTACCATAGTTGCCCTATACCAGTTTGATTTACTTTGAAAAGTCTCAACTTAGCAGATTTATTCAATGTATCATAGTCTGGGTCGAGTGGATGTGAGATTTATTCACGCGTTACAAGATCAATAGAGATACCATTTTTGTTTACAAACGTTACTTTTTGAAAATGTTTTTCTATAATTTCCTGCAGAAGGGCTGTTTTCGCCCGAAAGCTTCAATCTTCATTAAAATTTAAAAGAAAAGTATCCTCGTACGCTTCATATCCTTTACTTATAGTTAAATACACTTTGTAAAATCATTTATGGTTAGGAGTTGGTTGAAAATATATAGATACGTCATCCAATCTTGATTAATTCATTTCCCGACATTTCAACGACTTTCTATCACCTTCATGTCTATAGATTGACGCTTGAATCAAAAATTGTCACCCTGAGGAAGGTGACAGTAAGTCGCTGAAAGGTCGATAGGTAAATTACTCAAGAACGGTTGAGGCAGTTACCTTCTATTTTATTTAAATACTTTGTGTTTTAACAAACTTTTACATAATTATGAAGCTGGTTTTTACTTCTTAATTGAAAACAATTTCGTACTCCCCTTTCTGCGGTAAGAAAGGAACAATCAGCAAGTATTATTCTAAAACACTAGTATGGCAGAGCTCTAGAACACGATAGTGTAGAGAGCGGTCTGGTCAAATAAACATAGAAGATGATGGATAGATACACCAATGATGAGTCAATCCTCACCAATATGTTTATCATCGCACAGTAGGGGGATATGAAATCGTTTTTAATTGAAAACTTATATAAAAGTAGCTTTAAATAATTCAAATTTCTTTGCACACGAGACCATGTGAGAACCTGACGGGGATAGGATCATGAAGGGTAATTCGATTGTACCTATGTAATACGGTATATATATTAAGGATTATTTCTGTAGCGTTGAGTATTTATCCCATCTAGGCCAGGGTAGAATTGAACCAGAGTTTAAGAAATTATTCAATTCTCATCAGTTTCTCCTGTAAAAGGACAATAGAAAGGCCAAAGGTAATGAAAATGAAGTCCACAGAAACTCAAATATCCTAATTCCACAATCCAGACAGATTTAAATGTAAACTAATAATTTGATCACATCAAATCTATCGCAGGAAATGTCATGCATCCTTGGACCGATTCCAATTTTCCTGGAATTAATTTCCAATTAATTTACGCGAGTGAGGGATCGTAGTTTAAAATTAAATATCTATTTGACATATATATGTACTTATTGAGGCTGCAGCTATAAAGGCCAATAACGGATGTTTACAGGGAAGGAGGATTAGACATAATTAGGGTAATATATTAGGCCGACTTCCCAGCAAGTTCATGCTGCAAATTAACTAAGCGACCTCTCTAATTAGGAGAATACTTTGAGTTAAGAAATTAATTTTCCGCTAAATTGAGCAATGTGTGATTGAATATTTAGAAGTTTGCGGATTGCATTTTTCAATCTTAGGACAATCTTAATGGAATAAACAAACCCTAAAATAATTAAATTATCAACTCAATATCTTATATTGAAATAATTTGAAGCGATTAAACATTGCTGAAACAAAGTTGTGTGAAGTTAGCAATTCGAATATTTAAAAATATTGTTGACGCGAGGGCAATGATCTTTTATGAAGCTACACGGCGTATTTCTTGAGTGGAACTGAAGCCACAGCGTCAAGAAAGTTTCCGTCCCGCCAGAAGGATCAGACTTTGTCGTTCCGTGCATCTTGCAACTTTAGACAAACGCTTTCACTTTTATTGATAAAGGTCATAGTGCTCTCTGTTCATTTGGATTTGGATGGCTTGGTATCGTGTGTATTTATTCAGACGAGGATAAAATCAACGTTTGAAAGAAGGTAGCTAATTTATTATTTGAAATATTTTCTGCCTCTGACCGATTTCCAATTTTTAACCTACAACCTACGTAGTCCCAATTTTGTACCCAAACTGCCGTCTTATTTCTGTTCCAAATTCGATTATCTCATTTATGTTCGACGCCAAAAGAGCATTGTTATCGTCAGTGAGATACGAGAAACATTCCATGTTTGCTTACGAAAATCTAATTTTCAGGAAAATAAAGAGTTAAATATGAAACTATTTAAATCAAAGGTATTTCTAATTAATTCACAGTCCGAGTAGCCAGTGGTATCTCAAGGTGTCCAAAAACGTCACTATCACGTCACAGCGACGTTAAATATGTAATGTTCTATGAATATTCTTGATAAATACTCTGTTCTAGGTTCAATAATATCAAGTAGGTATAAATATCGTTATGGGGGTTTTGTTAATCTGAAGGTAAGTCTATAATAAATTCCCGTAAGTTTCTATACCTCTCTATCAATGTCTCAACATTAATAATTTATATATCAAGAGAGAGATAACAATATAAATACTTATATTAAATAATAAACGGCAAAAATCATAAAAGAGGGTGCGAAGTGTTCCTTTATATTTTTAAAAAGAGAATATTAAATTTTAAAAACGTTTAAAATGGTTTTATCCATCTCACAAACTTTTCGTTATTTTATATAGAAATTTATATACAACATTTATTGTGAAGTAAAATCTTTTTACATTGGTCGGGAGGAAGTTTCCACATAGCGTCTATGTAACGGGTGTACCGACCCACGGTAAGAATCAAACAGTGGCTGAAGGAAGAAATGGAGCTAGATAAACACGGCAATTAAGATTTAGATCGGAGTGGCCAACATGCGCGCGCAACCATCCCAATTACCATGCGAGTGGCCTATCGAGATCGATGCATGCTGGGAACATCCAAATTGGCTTTTCTTGGATTCTCGGGGCCCGAGCCCGCATGACCCAGTACTTTATTTCGGGTATTTGAGAAAATATTTATTCTCTTAACTTTGCTCGAATACTGGACTTTTTTATTACTCTTTGCCACTTTACATAATTGTCACTCATAAAATTTGAATATTTTTCAGATTTAGGTCTGGTGTTTGACCTATGTTTACATTTATCGGGCCGCCGTCTGGAGTGTAAACCCCTATCTTTCTTCAACAAATTATGATAACATATTCACATATACCCTGCATATTCTTAGTCTAGAATATATATTTGTCGATTGTCAAAACCTTTGTTAGGATTTAGAAATACTCTTCCATCTCACATTGAGGGAGTGGTTAATGCTCATTGATGAGATAAGTAAAGATGGCGACATTTTGCCCGCAAGTCGCGACGGGACGCTGCCCCAACATGCCGGTATTCCCACTGTCGTAAAGATAGATTAAACAAAAATACACATAATTCACCTTTTAAAATTTCCCCCGAGAACTCAACTGTGAAGTAATTTGCCTCAAAATTTCGTAATTGTTTTCTCCCGCTAATGAAAGCATTGAAGCTCTCAACCGCTTTGATTAAAGTCCTGCCCAATCTGAACTGAGAAATATTTCCTATGTGGAGAGCTTAGGAATCAACTCGGCCTTGTTGAACATTTGGTTTTTAATTAATTACTTTTATTTATTTTCGAATTTAATATGTCCTAAGAAAAACCTTAAAATGTCTTAAAGTTGATTTATAAAAATTCAGATTAAAATTTTGACTTTTATTTTATAGTTCCGATGAACATTTTTTGGTTAGAAGTTGATTCAGAAAAAACACAGCCACATCAACTTATGGTTTATTTATCTCTTGACGTTTCACTGACATCAGGTCACCCTCCTCAGAGTGACAACAGGTGACTGAAACGTCAGGAGTTGAATAAATCATTGGTTGATGTGGCTATATATATTTCTGAAATATATTTTATAATTGCAATTTTACTATTATAATTACACACTATAGTAAATAAAACATAAAGCAGGAGCAGGATTGCATTACTGTACCAGTAGGGGCACTTCTCCCTTTAAAATCTCTGAAGCATTATCATATTGGCTTTTGTGTGAATTCAATAAAACTTACATTTAGGCTGATTATCACCACCAATAAATACTTCCACGTTAGAGTTGGGTATCCTACATAGCGATTTTTTAATTAACAAAAAGGATTTTTTTACAATCTAGGTTTATAAAATAAAATAAAAAAATTATAATGGTCAAATGTTTCTTTTAAATATTTAATGTCTCTAATATTAACTTATTATTTATTGTGTGTGAGATTTAATTCGTTTTTCTTTTAAATCTATTTTTGAAACTTCCAACTGGTCACGTGAAAACGAATTATTTCTTTATCATATTTCCTGGTATGGGCATTATACTTTCCTGTTTATACTTTATATCTCATAGATCCAAAGGACATCAAGGAGAACCAATGTCACCATTACTGTGTATATAACAAACATCAGAAACTTATTTCGGAGGCTTTTGTATCTAGAGAATAGGAAAGTCAAGAGGAAAATAAATTTACTTCCCCAGAATGAAACTATAATGAAATTAGTTGCTCTAGAGAACTGATTAGATATTTGAACATATTTTTAGGAAAACTAATTTCGTCGTTGGTATATATATTAGAGAATGGAATATATTTTGCATTGGTTTAACATTTAAATTTTTAGTATCTATAGTATTAATATTTATCTCAGCATCTTTATTATGATTTGTATTTTATCTTAATTTTCATCCCCTGAGGAATAGGGCTGCCCTGAAGGTTTACCAAATTTAATAAAGAGATTTATTGGGAGAAATCGTCTGCATATCTTTATTGGCTAAAGTATCTAAACCATTGACAAAACTATACGAATACTGACTGATTGTATGGACCACACATTTTGTGTATCACATTGTTTGTATTGTGACGTGTATTCTAAACCAATGTAATATTCACGTAATTCTTGAATCCCCACCGTAAGAAAGTATCGCTTGTTCCTTTCTGCATATTACCGACAATGACAATATTATGAACGTTTTAAATGGCTTTTCGAAAACAGGTTTGCTCAATGGAACACTCTTGTCTATATTCCATCGTGTTTTTAATTGCATAAATATATTTTAAATACTTAATCAACTACTCCGCAAAAGGTATTTTTCTAATTTATTATAATTAGAGCAAGCTTTAGAGTTAATTAACTCTTTTCTACGGCGTTTATTCCAAATATATACATTTAAAAATATATTTATTTGTACACAGCCCTTATATACGCGTAACTAGACTCAAACCCATAAGACCCGCTTTGAATATTCCCATTTGAATATGGTCAATTATAATAAATTATTAATGAATCCTTTTGTGGAGTAGTTAAGTATTAAAAAACTTTTGTCTATTTCACATAAAGTTTTAAAATATTATTTTCGATCAATATTCTTTGTTAAAAGTAAGGAACCTAAATATAAATTATCATTATACAAAATAATCGAGTAAAGAAAGACAAATTTGTTATAGCAACATTAGAGAAATAGGTTAGAGAATAGTTGGATGAAGGCTTATGTTTGACGGCGTGGAGAGGCCGTGATAAGTATTCCGCCGCTGCCTCGACTGGGATTACCCGCCTTACTTGGCGCCGCTTGCTGGGGCGTGTTTTTGCCATCTTTGCTTAATACCCCCAGGACATATCCAGGTTATTCAGTAAATATGGAGTATATCCTAGATATGCCACTGCACACTGGCATATCCTTGTACTTCAAATTGATAGAGTTTTATCTTACAAGGGAAATTTCAAGATTGTTGATTCATATCAAAAACCTTTAATGTGGTTTAAATTTTGAGAAGAGAGTTTCTTCAATCAAATAGGAGGTAACACTCCTTTCCAAAAATGCATTAAAACAATACAACATTTTTTATTTCCTGCGGAAAGGGCGTTAACTAAGATCGAGGAATATGCTCCCACAACACCACTTCTGGCAAATCCTTATATATATATATATATATATATATATATATATATATATATATATATATATATATGTCAACCTATATAAGATGGTTTCAAGCTATGGCTTCATCATTACGGGAAGATTTCGATTGTTTGATTCATTTATCTGGAGGGACAGATAGTTTTATCACCCATGAATAACATGCTACCAAAACATTACACGCGCTTTTGTTTAAAAACGGTCTTGCCAAATTAACAGTTATAACAAATTTGGTCACTTTCGAGAGATTTACTATTATAAAAATGTTATGAAATGGACGTCACTTCTGTATTGATAAGTATGTAACCTTGGCTTTACAGAGAGGTAGACTTAGACTCATAGACAAAACTTAAGGAAGTGGAAAGTCTTTAATATCGCTGGTTGTCTGTTTTTTTTAAAGACACGGAAGAAATTTTGTTCACACTTGTTTGTCTCTCCTGTCTTCAGTAAAGGTCACTGTGTATCAAATATAATTCAGAGTCATTGTGTGAATCCCGATATACATGCTAAAAGGAAGAACTTTCTTAAGTTTTGCCATGTATGTATTTATAAATTTTCCAAGTCTAAATTCTAGAGTTGTCTATTATTATCGCTTTGAGAAAAAATGTTCGATTAAATCCTTTTAAAAATTGTGTTCCTCTCCTATCATATGTTATCTAGCGAGAAAATTCAGAATTTTAAAATGTTATTAGCATATTTAAACATATATCACGGATGCCATCATTCAGTGAGTGTATCTGAGAATCACATCCTTGGAATCGCATCTGATTAGAGTTAACATTTAGCTAATTGTTCTGAATATAGAGCAATCCATATTTAAGTATTTTGATGATAAAAAGGCATATATTGAATTGATTAAAAGATGTTTTTGCCAATATTTCGGGTGGCTGAATGACAACCTTTGTCAAGACATTACATTTTTTAAATAAACAAACTCATCGCCGCATTTTTTTTTTATTATTATTTCAACTGTGATATTATAACACTATGCGCTGCTGAGTTTGTTTAGAAAAAAAAAATTAATGCCTTAACAAAGGTTGGCGTTCAGCCAACCAAAATATTGGCAAATAAATATTTTATTCAATTCAATATATGCTTTTTTATTATCTTAAGATTTATCTAATCATATAAAACTTTTGTTTTTTATCCAAACGCTTCGTTTACTAGATGTTACCTTACGACAAGTTATGATTGACAGTATTCAGAATAATAGGTTTAGCGTGCCCCATATCCTCATATTTTTTATCAAAAAGAATAATTCTAATCATTTTTGAAAACTCCAATGTTTCAAAAGACTGTACGCCTATTTGCTCTCATCCGGGTCTTTTTATTTCGAAACTACATTTATCAGTCATGCGATATCCTTTACGCTTATATTTGCATAACAAACACTCTATATAATATTATAGACACAGAGAGAGAAATATATAAATATACGTATGTAGATTCTTCAAATTAAATACGAATAAACAATATAAAGCGCCGAATATATGAGTTTATTAAAGGTTGAGTAGATTTTAATATAGTAGAAGGATATTAAAATCTCCATATATTGTTACTATATTTCTATTGATTTCCAACTTATATTTAGCAACGGTATCCATGGAAGAGATGATACCTCTCCGTTATATTTACAATTTTACTATAATATTATAAAATTATAAATACTCTCTCTCTTATTATGTTTATTATGGTTATTATTTATTTGATTGATATTTAAAATATCCCACACTCCTATCCTACATCCTCAAATTGGCGGGAGGGTGTAGACGGGTATCATAGGATGTCGGGAGTTTAACTCCTGGTAGGGGGCCACCCCAGGCATGAAGGCTGTGCTACACACCCGGCTAATTTAGGAAGGTATCAATTGGTAGTGTCTGTTCTCCATAGGAGTGGATACAAAGGGCACTCCATGTCAGGAGCGGCTAACCAAAAGAAGCAAAGTCACACTGAGAGGTACTTCCAGGTCTTCAGACAAACAGCACCCATCTTTCCTTCTACATGATGTCTATAAAGACCTCTGGGAAAACCCCAGCAACATAATAGAAAGCTGAGACAATGGAACCCAATGGAGATCGTTTAAACAACTTGAGGAATAAGCAACAACAACGATAACAACAAAAGGCGGCATAAATATATATACAAATATACCTAGAGAGGCATTTCTTCCTTTAATTATGCATTAGAATAATTTTCATCACCTTAGTAAAGGACTCTACAAATGATGCTGAAGAATGAACCACAACACCCGTTTCGTCAAATTCAGACAAAAAACCAACCTGTATACCATTATTTCGGACTATGGCCCTCACCAGTACAGGAGCTGATTAGATTCCATAACATCCTACGAGAGGGGTTAGGAAATCGGTCGAATTTACCAAACAGGTGTTTAAGCTGGTGAAGTTGCAAAGGTCGATTTTCAGGCAAGAATACAACAAGGTTACGTAAGGATTATATTAATGTACCTAGAGAGGCATTTCTGCTTTAATTATGCACCTGAACGTTACAACATTATGTTCATCATTCTTGAAAAAATGATTTACTATTTGTGACGAAGAATGGGCCACAACACACAGCACAGCATATAAAATAAAAAGATATATATATATATTTTATATAAAAATTATATTCTATTATATATATGAAATTATAATTTCTAGAAAAAACTACTCTGTAAAGTCTACCACCAGATGTCGCCGTTTTCTCTATACAAAACCCATTGTTGTTGTTTCCCGTTGGCGGGCTCAACTAAAATATTTCTGTAGATATGTAAATAAGCCTTTTGTTTTCCTCATTCTTACGCCTTAATAATAATTAGGCCATATTAAAATTATATATTTTATATTCCATAAGCTTAATATTAAAGCTAAATCTGCTCTAAACTATTTTTATTATTATTACCATGACTGCAATTTCACAAATATACTTATGTATCTTAAAATAATCAGCAAGAAATAATTCTATATCTCCTAAATATATCTTTAATTCCAAAAAATGCAACAACTGTCCTGGTGTGGAACTAACACCTACTCACATATTCTCATGCCCAGCAAGAGCCGCAGCCTTGCAGAAAATTGACATAGACCCAAAGCAGCAGCTTTACACAACCAAGATAGTGTACATTGCTGCTGCTGTGATGGAGATGCATGGAGACATCTGAGGCTCTTCTTTGGACACGACAACAACAACAACAAAAAGGCATATCCTTCAGAGTTTTAAAAATTATTATTTCGAGTAGCTATACAACTATCTTTATCCAGTTTTTTTTTGTTTTGAAAATGTATTTTGATTAATCACGCCCGATTGGTTCACACAAGACTGCATATGGGGGATCTAAATACCAAATTCTATTTTACAATTGCAGTAAGGGCACTAGGAAATGGTTTTATTTTAAAAGAGAAATTTACACCTCCAAAATAGTTAAATTTTCTTGAGAAAATCTGTTTATAACATTTTAAATATATATATATTGTACATCATGACACATCACTGAATAATAAAAGTAAAATAAACCACAAAGTATAATATATCTTTTTATCAAACATTCGGAAAGCTTTTAAAAATTAATTGCCGAAGAGCTAACGGTCAAAATCTTGCCAAATTTTAACAAAGAAGAACAATACAATTTGTCTTTTTATTTTACCTATACATTTAGATTAAGAAAATCTGTGTGTGTCTTACTGTTTTCCTTCAAGTTTCACCAAGCCATGGTACACAACTAGCAGAAGACTATCGCATTACTAGAGCGCTCTGCTCACTGGACAATAAAACTCATATTTACATTTTGAAATTACTTTCTGAATTTGATTTTTTAAAAATTAGACATTTTTATAAAACTATTTTTTTCTAAAGTTATCTTATTTAAAATTTGCATTTCAAATATTTTAATAGATTATTAAATTATATCATGTTCTTTCAACGCATCGTTTTTTTTCTCTTTTAGAAAAAAATTATTTTAAATTTAAAATGGGTAATATTGATTGATCCACGCTATCTCTCATCGTTTCCAATCTCCACGCCGGAAATTCAAATTGGAAGGTTAGGAGAAAATTAACGCAAAATAATTAGGTCGTGTGCATTTCAACGATAGAGTTGTTGCGACAATTAAAACCTTTACATTGTTTTATGTGAACAAACTGAACAGTAATTTTAAAACCATACATATTCAATATATGATGCCATCTGTTATCAAAATTCGAAACTATTTTAAAGGCGCGAGATTCTTTTTGAAATTAAACAATTTCTACTGCCCTTACTGCAATGGAAAAATTAAAGGGAGGGCCTGGCTCATCAGTGGTGAACCCTACCAGCGGTTTTGCCAGTTTAATCTACCATACCACTGTTATATTGCATTTTTGGAACTTCCTTTTATAGTGATACTGTTTGTAGACTCTTGGAATGGGTATTTTAGAAGAACTATGGACATAAGCTTTGAGGACAGTAGAATGTATTTGACATGTATTTGAACAATATCAATTTATAATTATATTCTAGTTAACCTACAAGTATAAACTGTATAAAGCCTCTTTATTTACCGTTATATATAGAAAATAGGTTTTGTTCTCACTTTGCAATTGTCATTATAAAATCTAAATCAATATAATAATCAATATAAAAATTATTTATAATTGATATTTAATATAGAGAATCTAAATACTAAATAAAATAAATATATACATATTTATATAAATATAAAGAATGAATTTTCTGTTGATTATGAGATTAATTGCTTGTAGAGGAAATATTGGTCATTTGCTTGCTTTTGGTATGCAGTCGTGGAAGAGATTATAATAAAATAAGTTATCAAAAATAGCTTTAATTGCACTAAAGGAATATATGAAAAACATGGTTTGATAAAAGTACTGCCTGGCTTAAGGCGTAAGAATAAAAATGAAAAGCTTATTTACATAATGTACAAAAGTTTTGAGCCGGCCATTGAAATGGCCGTGGATGAAACTTTCCTTATACACGATACAATTATCCCAATAGAATAATAGTAGGAGCGTATAAACATTTATATATATAAATTTTGAAGGTTATTTCGAAAATATAGATATATTAAAATTATTCAAGTATTTAGAGTTTACTCTGAATAGCACACAACTGTTTGATTAATAGACAGATCGCCCCCATTTAATTCCAACAAAATAAATATTTGAAAATGTTTAATTCCAGAAACTACGATAGAATTGACGTCTTTGTCCAACATTTGTTGCCATCTGGTAAATGCCGTTTAAATATCCTCGCTAATAAATCCCCAAATTATTTTGGGACTTTTATTTACCTTCCACGGACTCTAGTAAATACCTGGCGTGGTGAAAGGAAATATTGTGTTCGCTGGCAAAACCTCGAGACTTTTTTAACCTTTATGTAAACACACGCTGGGCGACGTATTTCTTTTACGGGATTTGTCCTCTCGAGGGTCCTTCTGATATTAATCTAACGACTCCTGTAGAGATTTACCGATAAAAAGGTTATTTGTTATAAATCAAGGAGCTAACTACTCATTAATATTCTTTCAATATTTAATCTATATTAATTAGTCATTTATATATATAATAATTATTTTTATTGTATTATATATATATATATATATATATTTTGATATGATTCATTTGAAGGAATATGTTAGAAGGGCCGAAATAAATCCTTTATAATCTGAAAGTATCTGATGTTAATCAAAAAGTTGCCGTTAAATGATATAATTTATTTTAATATAACAAGAATATATTTGAATATGTATTTAAATATATATGTATATGTTTTTTTGATCGATATTATGATATCTAAAAATGAATATATTTTTCGAATAATATTTTGAATAACAATTATATTTTATATCCTGAATATATTTTATAATATATTTAGATACGTTTTTTCCAATCGATATTATAATAGCTAAAAATGAATAAATTTTTCTAATAACATTTTAATTAACATATAAATATATTGTAATAAAAGAGTTATAGAATTGTAGAAAAGAAAATATTATGAATATTTGAAATATTCTCCCATATAATGACCCCGAGATTAGCACATTAATCATGCCACATTAGTTCCTTCTCCCAGAAATTGCCACGTTTTTGACTAATGACCCACATTCAAAACGCCTTACAGAATTTTGCCTTTCAACGTCACATTTCATAAATAAAATTCTAATATTATTCTATTCTACAGCCAATTCAAGAGCCATTTCTTTCATTTACACAATCCAAAAGAAAATATCTCCAAGAAGAAATTTAGTTTTTCTGTTACCCAAACTATTCCAACAACTTGAATGGGCTGTTGGGGGAAAAAACGAGAGTTTTACCTTTTAAATATCCTTTGAGTGTAAGTTGGTGGGAGGGAGGATTGTTATTGTCCAGCGAGGCAGCAATTGTAAGGCGCTTTATTCCCCTAATTGTTATACTTCCTAATTATGGAATTATTATGACATTGTTATCGTTCTTTGTAGGAATGGGTGAAGTTATTATGTCAACTAGCTATGTTAACTATGTAACTATGTGTTTTTTTCACACTAATTTTAGTTCGGCTACTATATATATATATATATATATAGCAATCCATTATATTTTTATACAGAGAAATAAATAAATTTTCAATTATAATTTTATATATAAGTATATATATTCGAACAAGCCCATGACGCGTAACGACCGAAACCTTTCTGGTGTTTTCTTTTTCTTTATCCTATTATATCCCTCTATTTATTATATATATTATATATAAAACAAACCTCTTATGCTTAAATCAACTAACAAATATATAAAATTTTCTTTTAATGGCATCATATATTTAAGGAGTGGTTTAAGCTTAAAATATGGAACTTCTTTAAGGTGTCCATGAAAAAATATATATATACCTTCATGAAAATACCTTAAGGAGGTTTCATATTATAATCATAAAAGACTCCTTATTTGCATATAAAACGGCGGAATTCCCATACATGTAAATTCGAATGTTCTCCTTTAAACAAATATAAATATAATAAAATATAATTAAAATATACATTCTAAAAGGTATAACTTCCTAATGTTTTGGCTATGAGTATATAGTAACTCACGTTTTCCGAAAATCTATATTTTATTGGGATATTTAGAATATAGCGAGCTTTTTTAAATGTCACTCGTCTGCAGGTATATTTTATTGACTAATTACATGTCAACACTTTTGTAAACATCTACAGGGTGATCCAAAAGTCCCGCACAACTTTAAAAATTAATAACTCCGCGAATATTTGCGCTAGAGAAATGCGGTAAACACCATTGTGTTCAGGATGCAATGGGATTTTTTATGGCAAATAATGAAAAATTCGAAATTGATTTTAGTTACAACTTTATTCGCTAGATGGCGCTCTACCAGAATCAGAGATTCAGCGGCCAAATTGTTTGATAAATTGAAAAATATAACTGAACGACACGTATTTTTCCTTTTTGAATACCAGGAAAGAACCCTAATAATATCAAATGATAAATTAATAAAACACCATTTCGCCAAAAGTTAGAAGAATTGGTTGACGATTTTTAAATACAATCTGAGATATGTAAAATAGGTATATGCAAATTAAAACATGTAGCAAAAAAATATTTATATTTTAGATGGAGTTTTGTGAAATAAATTGAATGTTTGAAAATAACTACTGATATCAATACACGATTTTTGAAATGTTAATATAGTACCAAAAATTATGATGGCACTACTAATAGGATTTCGTTCTATAAGGAATGTATAGTTTCTTGACTAATTGTCGACACTTGACTATTTAACTGGATATTACTTTATTCCAAATATCCTATGGGTTTGTCAAATGTTATCATTGTTTATTATACTGTACATAATTTTGATAATGTATCCCCTCAAAAAAAAATCATTTTTAAATCGACCTTTTGCGTTGAAAAACGTGGTAGTAAAATCATTTTGTATTACTTTTTTTGCGCAAAACATCTAAAGTTGGGGGGGATACAGAGATTATTCCTTATGCTATTTCTTCTAATTAGCGAAAAGCGATAAACTAAACATAAGGGGTAAATTGTGTATACCAGTGTTATTCGAGAAGTTATAACACTTTGGCCTGCACGACATAATATAAAATGTGGGCAAATGACAAACAAAAAAATTACCGTTTACGGAAAAAAAAAGTCAAGATGTGAGGACAGCATTTATTATTCCCATAATCCAAAACAAAGAGCTGCAAAATATAACAAATGAGGTAACTGCCTTCTCTCTTGTATTAGGTCACAATCCTTGCTCAATGTGGCGTCCATCATTCTCAAATACCGCCTGCAGACGATAGATGACAGAATGGTCACAATTAAATAGTTGAAATTTATAAAACGTGCCATCTGATAGAAGCCTTCAACATGGCCAATGTGGTAGGCCGGCATCGATGAAAACGCGACTTAATGTACCCCCATAACCGAAATTGCAAGGCGTCAAGTCTGGTGATATTGGGGGCCACTGGTATATTAAAGTGGCGACTTATCAACGAATTCCACCGAACGTTTCCTTCAGCAATTGTTTGGCACCGCGGGAGATATGAGGAGGTCCTCCATCTTGCAAGAATGTTATTTCGCTTAGTACTTGTCTGTCCTGCAATATGGGAATAACCTTTTTTCTCAAAAGTTGAACATAACGTTCACCAGTTACAAAAACGGTTTTAAAAGTTCTTCCATTGATTTTTTCAAAGACAAATGGCCCAATAATAAAAGAAGAAGTGAACCCTAACAAAACTGTAACTCTGTGCTGATGAAGTGGTATTTCTGTAAAAATCCTAGGGTTTTCTGTTGCCAAAATGAGGCAGTTTTGAATGTTAAATTCTCCCTTTAGATAAAAGTGAGCATCATCTGTTTTTAGAACATTTGACAGCCAGTTTTCATCAATATCAATTTGCCGGAAAACCCATGCAGCGATTTCTTGACGCTTCTCAAAATCGCTGACTTTCAACTCGTGGAAACTTTGAATTTTGTTAGGATATGTTTAGAGAAAAATTCTAAATGTGTATTCTCTCCAAAGTGTTCCATACGACATCCCCGTTTGTCGAGAAACTTGTCTAGCACTTACTTCTCCATACGTGGATAACGTTTCAATAGCTTCAGCATTCTGCAAAACCGTAACAGCAACTGACTTGCATGTCGATGGTCTTCCACTCCGAGATTTTGCTTCCAGAGATCCATTTTCCTCAAAGCTTTTAATCAATCGCTTTAGAGAGTAGCAACTCATTGGTCCTTTACCGCTTCGAATATCTTTAAAGGAACGAAACGCTCGTAAATATTCAGTGGCAGATTCTGAATCACAATTGAAACAATTCACCAAGAGTGGTTTATCCTGTAGTGACGACATTCCAGGGGGAAGGGGAGAAGTTCGACCACACCTCCTTGCGGTCCCCCCTGAACCTTGGAATATTTGTCCAAATTCTGGTTCGTTTCCAAGATGACTAACGTTGCAACGGCACCCATTTTCAAATGAAGAGCAAAACTGATATCTCCAGTAATGCTACCGCGTCCGGGGTAACCGCCGCATCAGGAGCTGCAGCTCGAGCTCATGATGAGAAATCTACTACGAGGACACAATTCAATCTACTACAACTCAATATAAATGGTACCCAGAGGAAAATAAAGAGCTGACTTGTCTTCTCTGTGACAACAATGTACATATTAATTGTCCTCAGGAGACAAAATTGAATCAGAATCTGAGATTCAATATCAAAGATTATACAGAACTACGAATGGACAGACCGGGAAAATTCGGAGGAGGACTTGCCGTTTTGATTAAAACTCTAGAAATCAAATTTAAGGAAATCGCCTATGATCAGAGTAAGCCTAGAGAAAGCACGTCAGAAGCTCAGGCAATAGAAATCTATCTTACAGATAAAACAATTCCAATCATAAATGTTTATCACCACGATAATACTAGCATCAATACAGGCCTGATAGAGACATTAAGTGAAGCGTCTTCGGATATCGCAATCAAACTTGGTGATTTTAACGCCGAAAGACCAACTTGGGGATCACCTGTCCAGGATAACAAAGGTCAGTAGGTTGAGGACATGCTAACCGACCTCGACCTTACGCCGTTAAATAACGAAAATAACACCTATATATCCAAGTCCACAGGCACTGAATCCGCAATAGACATCAAAGCGATAAATTACAACATCGTACCCACAACACAATGGAAAATTCTGAAAAGTGCAATCAGTGACCACAGACCAATTTTAACAACGCAAAAATTCAAAATTGAGAATTTTCAACAGAATAAAAGAACACTGGAAAAAAATTACAGGAAAGCTTGAAGAACTGTGCAACGGAGAATTAAATTACAGAACGATTGACAAAAACTTGGAAAAATTCTCTTTGAACATATCCAAAGCTGCAAAAGTATCGTAGAGGTAGACGTAAAGACCTGTGAATACTTTACTGGAAGGACCACAATATCGAGGCAATGATTGCAGAGAGAGACAATAAAAATGAACTTCTTAAAACAAATAAAACAGAATAAATCATAAAGGAACTCTTTGAAATTAGTCACAAAATAGAACAAGAAATATGGATATTCAAACAAGAAAAATGGGCAGAATTCTGCGAAGAAAATGGATCCAAAAATATATAAAACTCAAAACCAACACTAATCCTCCAATACTCTAACCGATATGAACAGCGAGAACGAACAAACAGATGGCTGACATAATTTCTGAATATCTTTCAAGCACTTCCAGACTCAGCTATACGAATGAAGGCAGGACTCTAAAAAATAATATAAACAAGTTAGTTAAACAAGCAAGAAATTACCTTCAACAAGATATTTACTCGAGAGACTTCACACTGAATGAGCTAAATTCATCAATAGGAAAGTTAAATCCAAGATGTCACCTGGAGATGCTCTAATCTTTGGTTAAATGATTAAACACTTTGGAGACGAAGCTAAAAATCAACTTCTACGAATACTGAACATTTCATGGCAAACTGGTAAACTACCAAAGAATTGGAAGATATCAATTATAGTGCCAATACTGAAACCAAACAAAGATGCTAAGGAATGCAAGAACTATCGGCCAATTGCTCTTACCAGCATACTTTGTAAAATAACTGAATAAATTATCCACTCTAGGCTCATAGTCTGGCTCACTAACAATAATAAAATAAACTTCTACCAAACTGCCTAAAGATCCAGACACTGTACAACTGATAAACTGTTCTACTTCTGTCAATCAATAATAGATTTCTAGGAAAAACCGCCAAAGAAGACAACGGCCGTATTCCTGGATATGACCTCAGCTTTTGTTAGAGTGTAGAAATTATTTGAAAGGCTGAACAACATCGGAGTAAGAGGAAAAACCTTAATCTGGATTGCAGACTTCTTAAGGGGAAGAAGGATAAAGGTTCGGGTCAATGGAACATTTTCCAAGGACCGAAGAACATGGGCTGGTGTACCTCAGGGATCTGTGCTCAGTCCTCTACTCTTCTCGCTATATATTAACTGTTGTTTATGTAAATAGATGAATATTATTTGTATTATTTAAAGCCTCATTATGTAAAATATATTTATATATAAATTGGACATTTGTTGTTGGCCATGGTCAAGTTTGAGCTCTTGTACGTCTAATTACGACACAACAAAAGTGGCGACGAGGATGCGCGATCTACAGAGCCAGTAAAACTCTGAGGAAAATGGCGTCTATGCAAGTATAACAACTCCATCTTTAAAAAAAATCTGACTCTCGGATTATGGAGAGGAAAAAAAGGAAAATGGGTTAAGATTACATCTTTTAAACTATCTGAATCAAGAAAACAAAGGAGTAGAAAAGATCAGCATGACAAGCTCAAAGTTAATAATACCTTTAAGATGCTATAGCCCAGTGGAGGACACTTCGATCTTTTTGTACAAAAATTTGAGGCTTTCTTTTTGGCATCTGAAGAAGGAGATTAAAGTGCTGATTTTTACTTCGCTACCAGATTCTGAAACTTTGAAGCAGGGAAACGACATTTTCTTCCTGGTCTAATGAAAGATCAACCCTATGATACTATCAGTCAAATAATTAAGCTGCATTTGGATCCAAAGAAGAAAGTGATACCACAGCGATGCAGATTTTTAAAGAGAATTCAACAGGAAGGAGAATCAATTTCGGAATATCTTAGAGAATTGAAACATTTGTCAATAAATTGTAATTTCGTCGATATGTTGGGAACCATGATGCGAGACCGTTTTGTGGCTGGAATCAAGTCGGAAATCCTGCAAAAGAAGCTACTACAAGAGGACGACGATGTCACCCTGGATAAAGTTTTTGCAGTGGCGATCTCGTTCGAATTGGCGGAGATAAATACAAGAGAATTACAAGATAAATTAGTGGCTAAGATATCCCCTGTGAATTGAAAGGATAAAAAGGGCGAGTACAATAATAGTACGGCGCAGTATAAGCCTTTCAGGCAAAGTGGCAAAGGCAAAATAGTGTGTTATAGATGTGGTGAAAGACATTCACACGTGGCATCTGTTTTACCTCATAGAACAAAGACTTGTTTTAAAATGTAATAAACTGGGTCATTTAAGTAGGGTCTGCAAAGCTAGTAAAAGAATGTGGGGATGTAAATTTGTACAAGAGGACTCTATATATTCTGTACAGGGCGAAACTGATGCCACAATAAATTTAACAGTAGATGATTATTCTTTGTGCTTTACAATAGATACAGGAAGTCCAGTTACGTTAATACCTAAAGATATTTATAAGAATTATTGGCAAGGTAAAAGATTATTTCCAACAAATTTAATATTAAAATCATTTTGTGGTAAATCAATAGAGATTATAGACCGAAGAAATGTTTTTGTAAAAGAAGCCAACCAATATTTACGATTAATAGTTGTAAATGAAAAAAATCCAGGTAATTTTATTAGGAAGAGAATGGCTTAAACAGTGAAACTTGATTATTCTATATTGTTCAGCATTAAAATTTAAAATAATGAATATAATAGAAATATTTTTAAATATATAAAAATTTGATGGATAGGTATGCAGATTTGTTTAACAAAGATTTGGGCTGTCTAAAGGACGTTAGAATAAATTTTAATTTGAAAAAGGATGTGACTCCTGTGTTTTGTAAGGCCAGAAGTTTACATTTCTCTCCAAAAAACAAAGTAGAGAATGAAATTGATCGTTTAGTGAATTCTTGCATTTTATAACCTATAGTTCATGAAAATTGGACCGCTCCAATAGTACCGGCATCAAAAAAGGATGGTAGTGTAAGGATATGTGGTGATTTTAGATGTACAGCTAATAAAGCAATAGAATTAGATAGGTATCCCATTCCATCGATCGATGAGATCTTTTCAAAATTATCTACAAGCACCGTACTTTCGACTCTAGACCTATCACAGGCTTACTTACAAGTAATGTTAGCGGAAGAAGCCAAAGCTGTTGTTGATATAAACACAACAAAGTGGTTGTTTTCTTATAAAAGACTACCATATGACGTAGCGGTAGCACCAAATAAATTTCAGAGGATTATTAAAGGCCTATTTTCTGATTAGCCAGGTGTGGCCTGCTACATAGATGATATTTTGGTTGCAGGAAAATACTTTGAAGATCATGAACAAGAGTTGGATCTAGTGTTTATATGATTGCTAGAAAAAGGTTTAAAGTTAAACAGATATAAATGTAAATTTAAAAAGAAATCGGTGGAATATTTAGGGTTTAAAATGGACTGCATGAATGAATATGGACTGCATCCCTTAGAAAATAAAATTAAAGCAGTGATAGAGGCGCCTGAACCTAAAAAATGTTTCGCAATTGAGATCTTTCATAGGACTCTTAATTTATTATTATAGATTCATAAAGAATATAGCAAACATTTTAGCGCTATTCTATCAACTTTTGAATAAAAATTGTAGATGGAAATGGACGAAAAATATCGAATGTTATTTAAAAAATGTAAATCATTATTAATGGACTATGGACTAGGCGTAATTCTGAGTCGTAGAAATGATAGAAAGGAAGAATGCCCTATAGCTTTTGCTTCTAGAACATTAACTGAAGCGGAAGAACGGTACTCTCAACTAGAAAAGGAAGCGTTGAGCATAACTTATGGCGATGAGAAATCAAGACAATACTTACTGGGACGAAATTTCGTATTAGTCACAGACAACCGACCCTTAATTCATATATTTTCACCTCAGAAACCAATTCCCATATGTGCAGCATCCAGAATTAAAAGATGGTCCTTAAAATTAGCTGCATTTAATCATACTGAGGAGTTTCGAAAAGGTAGTGATAATTCCAATGTTTACGCATTGTCACGTCTTCCTTTAGAATCGAGTGTCAGGGAGTTTCTTGATGAAGACCAGGCACTTCTTCTCAGGAAGTTGACTTTTAGGGAGGTGGCATATGAGACGTCCCGAGATAAAATACTGTCTATATTATTAAGGAATGTTAGAGAAGGCAACTGTGTGTGTGTGGAAATTCACAAGGGTACTGAGGGAAAACCCACTAGCTCCTTATTATAAGATCAATGAGGAATTAAGTTTGGAGTTTGATTGTTTTCAATCATAGGTTTCACGGGAAGTGTAGTTAATATTTTAAACAACACCGGATTTCAATGGCTGAATTGCTGCACAGACTATAGAACATTACAAAGAGAAATTCCCTACATAATCAGGACTGCAATAGACCAGTCTCTGCAAAAGGATCACACAAGAATAATTAATTCAAGACTTTACCCCCACTATAAGAACATCTGCTCAACTCCCTTACCGGAACACAATCTGTCCAGCGATTTCCCGCTCCGGGTCAAACGGTGTATTGCCGGACTGAGAATCCTCTCGGTTCTCTTTGCTGATGATCGCCCCAGAATATTTAAAACAGATGGATGGACATGCGAGATTTGCGGGACAAGAATGGAGCCGGGGCTACATCACCATATACTCTCATGTATGGGACTGAAAGACGAACGAGAAGTGCTCCTCAGTGAAATAGGCCTTGAGGGACTCTCTTTGGAGCTCCTGTTGAATGAGGTGGTGAGAAACAGAGCGGAGCTTTTGCGTTGTTCAAATTCTGGAAGACGGCTGAAGAGAAGAGGAGGCTATATACATAATCTAATTGATGTAAATAATTATATGCAAATAATCTATGTCAGGATTAGAATGACGAATCCTGTATAGGACTTTGATTCCAGTAAAAGGCTTGTTGCTGCTGTTGTATATAGTCACAGTGTAGAAAATACTATACTATACCTACTACATATAGGTTTCTCTCCGTATTCTTAGTTATCTTCTCCTCAATTACTCTGTAAACTGGCGAATCCTATATAGGACGAGAGGTCCTCAATAAAGGCTTTTTGTTGTTGTTAGGGTTGTTGATTGTTTTCAATGGCGTGAAATAGTGGTAATTCCCCAAAAATTAAGATCTTTAATTTTAAATGACTTGCATGAAATAGACATGGGTATTGTTAAAATGAAGATGATTGCCAGACGGTATTTTCTGGTGGCCAGGCATAGACAGTAACATCAAAGAGTTAACTAGAGAATGTAGAGTATGCCAAGAATCGGCAAGCATGCCCCCGGCTACCATCTCGGAATGGACTTGGCCCGAAAAACCGTGGCATCGACTTCATCTTGATCTAGCGGGTCCGTTCATGGGAAGAATGTTTTTGGTTCTCGTGGATGCATACTCAAAGTGGTTGAAATTTTTATCATCAAAGATATTATCAGAAAAACGATTATAAGTCATCTTAGAGAAATTCTCGCCAGAATTGGATTGCCCTAATATTTTGTTACAGATAACGGAAGACAGTTTGTCTCCGGTGAATTCGAGCAATTTACCAAAATGAATGGTATACGGCACACAAAGATCAGTCCGTATAATCCTAGTACAAATGGTTTAGCTGAGAGATATGTAAGAGAGTTTAAAAATCTTTTGAGAAAGAATAATGGGAATGATGATTTAGAGACGAATCTACAAAGTTTCCTATTTGCTCATAGAGCATTCCACCAAACTGTAATAAAGGAATTCCCCGGCGGAACTGTTAATGAAGAGAAGTTTAAGATCAAGATTCTCGAATTTAATACCAAGATGAGAAATCCGCGAGAGGTATTTCATGAGACCGTAAGAAGGCAGGAGCAGTTTACTACAGGTTGCGAGGTTTATTTCCGCAACTATGCAACTGGACCTAAACGGTAAAAAGGTACCATTTTGGAATTATTGAGCTACCTTTACTACCTTATAAGTTGCGAGGGCGTCGTGTATAAGAGGCATATCAATCAATTGCAACCTGTGAGAAAGAAACAAGTGGAGACAAGAAATTTGATACTTCCTCGAACATCAGGAGAGAAGCCTGTAGGTGGAAGTCAGAAATAAAGTGAAGAGGAGGTTCCAGAGGTTACATCAGGAAACAAGGAGGAGACTGCTTCTGTGCACGTACCCTCTTGCACTCCTATACCAGGGCCTGTTGCTGTGCACGTGCCCTCTTGCACTCCTAAACCGGAGGTTGCCGCTGTGCAAGTGCCCGTCCGCAGTCCTAGACCTCAGAGAGCCAGGAAACCCCTAGACCGACTGGAGTATTATTAAGGGGGGAGATGTGTTGTGTATGTAAATAGATGAAGATTATTTGCATTCTTTAAAGTCTCATTATTTAAGAATATATGTGTATATAAATTGGACATTTTTTGTTGGCCAAACGAAAAGAATCTGAGGCTCTTTATTGGACACGACAAAAACAACAACGGCATTCCAGAGTAAAATAAATTATCAGAGATAGATAAATATTTTTCAAATGAATTAAAATAAATATAATCGATACTGAGAGAGAGTTGAATTTAAAAAAATATAAAATTATTATTTTCGAAATATAAATAGCTGAGAGGATTCCAGCAAACCGCATCTTAAATATCAGGTTTTTTTTTTTGCTACATGTTTTAATTTGCATATACCTATTTTACATATCTCAGATTGTATTTAAAAATCGTTAACCATTTCTTCTAACTTTTGGCGAAATGGTGTTTTATTAATTTATCATTTTGATATTATTAAGGTTCTTTCCTGGTATTCAAAAGGGAAAAATACGTGTCGTTCAGTTATATTTTTCAATTTATCAAACAATTTGGCCGCTGAATCGCTGATTCTGGTAGGGCGCCATCTAGCGAATAAAGTTGTAACTAAAATCAATTTCGAATTTTTCATTATTTGCCATAAATATTCCCATTGCATCTTGAACACAATGGTGTTTACCGCATTGCTCTAGCGCAAATATTCGCGGAGTTATTAATTTTTAAAGTTGTGCGGGACTTTTGGATCACCCTGTATAAACATTGTGCGTAGGGCCAGACTTGAGTTGCAATAAGCATTAAGAAGAACATTTCTCGATGCATTCAATATAATATTTCTTTATACAAAATCCTATATCTTTTCTGCGACGAAAAAATATTCGGGGCCTTGCTCATAAGTGTCAAAACCTCCGCAATTTAACCAGTTCAATCTACCCTACCGCTCTATATAATATCACATTTGACTGTTTTCTATATATCCGACACTGAAGTAGAATTCTAGGGGAATCTTCCCCCATTCATGTCCCGCATATCGCATGGAGCAGCGATGTTATTTATTTCCCCCTTGTGGCTTATGCTGGTTTCCAATAAATTTGACTTTGGAAGCTATCGTTGCATTTTGCCTGACCCCTGCTCTGTGTATTAAATATTTTTCTAAACATTTGTGAAAAAAAGTGCAAAAGTGAAATATTCCTGGGATCAGGTCGATAAATTAAGACAAATACATCTCCTGATCGTGGAACCAATAGTTGCTAATGACTTCTGCCATCTATCAGAATAAATGTTAATTAATTCTTGTTTTTTTTTTTAATTTCCAAAATTGGACAAATATGATTTCGTGATTGATCAGAAAAAGCTAATCACCTACGCGTTTCGGGCTGTTAGCCCTCGTCAGCGTGGTACAAGTTGTAAATCAACGACAACTTGCATCATGCTAATGACAGACAACAGCCTGAAGCGCGTAGGTTGTTAGCTTTTCTTAATTATTCAATAGGCGGTATTTGGCCAATTTTGGAATGATCAAAATCAACGATTAGTTGATATATATTCAGATAGATGGCAGAAGTCATCAGCAAATTTTATTTGCACGATTGGAAGATGCCTATTTCTTTACAAACAATATTCCCCATATTATCATGCCAACATGATGCTATTTATTATTTGGTAGAAGGTTTTGGATGGGGTTTATTCCTCAATGTAAATGGAGGGAGTTAATCTGGCGCTGAATTAACAGCCCCAGGGGGAACAGATAAAGGAGCTGAGAACTCCGCCGTGACCGCCCAGCCGATAACCGCCAAACGACAAGTTTAGGCGATTTATGGCAGGCATACTACTTCTTAACGGCACCGCGTTGTTATTTATCGCAGCAGGAGTACTTTAGAATGGAGTAAAGGACGAAATATATCTGGACGTGCTGATAGTGCTTCTTTATTCAAAGTTTAAATATAGGCACAATATATTATATATACACTCATGTGTGTGGATAAAACTTAAGGAAGTGGAAAGTTTTTAATTTCATCCGTCCTCTTTTTTTAGGGAGACAGAGGAACTTTTGTTCACATTTGGTTATCTCGTATGTCTTCAATAAAGATCACTATGTATCAAATGTCTTCCAAAGGTATTGCCTGAATCTCGATATACTTGCGAAAAGGTACCGCTTCCTTAATTTTTTTCCATGAGTATATATATAAGGTTACGGGAGGATGATATTTATGTACCTAGAGAGGTACCTCTTTCAATAATTAGGTGCATGGATATCATCCTCTTGCAACTCTATGTTGTATTCTAACCTGAAAATCAGCCATTGTCACTTAACCAGCTTAAACACCTTTTCTGGTAAATTTGACCGATTTTATAACCCTTCTAGTAGTATGTTATGATTTCATAATTGATGTAATCATTAGTACTATAGCCCAAAACAATGGTATACAGGTTGTCTGTTCGTCTAAATTACCAAAACCTGGTATGTTTCATTTCTTATCACTACTAGCAAATTTATTTCATTAAGGTGATGAACAAAATGCATCGTTTTGATTTGTAATTAAATGGATAGGAACCGCTTTAGGTAAATAAAATATATATGCTCCGAAAGAGATCTTTACTTTTAAAAATACACTGAAAAACTTTAGTTTTTTATCACCTCTATGTGCAGAACGCACGGGTGGAGATAGAGAATGTGTCAAAACACCTGGTTTAGAAAAAATCCCGAAAAATCTAACCTGTATACTATGGTTTCGAGCTATGTTCCTCAACAGTACAGGAAAGGCTACAACATCACAGCATTCTAAAAAAGGAGTTGGGAAATAGGTCGAATTGTGAACAATTATATTATCGTCCACTCTCTTGCAACTTTGCGTCGTAAATATATACTTATGCACAAACCTTAAGATTACCTTTATCATGTATGTCAGGGGATTCAGACAGAAAGATATTTGATACACAATGATATTTATTGAAGACATACGAGATAACCAAGGGTAAACAAAATTGCCTTTCTCCTACAAATAAACAAACAACCGGTGACATCAAAGACTTTCCACTTCCTTAAGTTTTGTCCATGAGTGTATATACCGTATAGTTTTCTGTGCTAGCAACAAGCTAAAAACATCTATATTATATTATAGCTATTTCACCATCTGGCAACTGAACTGAGAGCTAATCTCATTGTTGGAAGGCATGCACTTGAATTCCAAATTTATTAGTTTTATATAAATTGAATTTTATATCTTCCTAAGTTATATTATATCTATAACAAATAATATATATAATAAAATAAAATAAAAATATTAGTTTGTTAAAAAGAAAATATTTTTTCTTACTTTATATCAAGCATAATATTTATAAAAATAAATCGGGCGAAATTTCATCCCACTTTTTTATGTTTATGAAATAAATTTCGCATTGAATTCGAAATATGGTTCTAGAATTTATATAGGGGAGAGAAAATATATATTTTCTCGAATATCAAATATACTTTATATATTCGTTTATTGGATTAAATATAAAAAAGCGCCGGTTGTAAAGCGCGTGGTTGAGAGTTTGCTCTCTCTCTCGTTTCTTGCTGGAAAAACTCGTTGGTTGAATTGATCTATAAATCCTTCAATATTTCTTTCTTCTATAAATGTACTAATAACTTCAAACGTGTAATATAGTTCTATTTCTACTTTCAAAATACATTTTATGAAATTGAAAACTAAATATTTCTGGATTCCTATAACCAGAACCATCTGGTTTGTAGAAATTAAATCGAGGCAAATAACGTTAGGGGGAATTTCTTGTGGGCAAGTGCTCTTAGAAGCCTGGAATAAATTTACCAAAGAAAGAAATGGGCGCATTAGGTGTCTAGTCACGTCCTTAACTATCAGCCGCGTTTCTAGTTAAATTTATTTGAGTTTTTACTGTAGAAAGATGGGCGCTATTATTTTGATGGGATTCCTTCTAACTTTACCACGGGAGATGGGTGGTCGCGATGTTGTGTTCGCTTCTATTCGACGCGCGAATGGGCGACAAATTGGAGTATCAAATTATTTAAGTACGGAGACTAAGAGGTCGCGTGATGTCCCAGCTCGCCCTGTCGTCAGAGCCGGTGTCTCAAGCGGCGTGATTACGGGCCACTACTGGGGTCATCCACTCCGTCGCCTGATTTTCTAGCCGCCTTTCTAGTTAACTTAATTTAAGTTTTTCCTGTAGAAATATGAGTGAGTTGAGAGGCGTCTCTGCGTGTGTCCTCCGTCGGGGTGCCACTGACTGATGTCCAGTGAAGCTGTAAGCTGGCCGTCTGTCCTTGGTTGTCTGAGGCGAGGCGCACGTGTCTTGAAACTCTTGGGTCTTCGCTCTGTGTGTGCGTCATTGGGAGCGTCCTTGTCGTGCGCACCATGAGAAACCAAGGGGTGCACACAGTAGTACCACCCCCCCGCGTTCATGGCGTTCCCCGCGTAAACCTCAGTTCCTCAGAGGTCCTTGATTCGACGGCAGATTCAGGGAGTACTGGTTAAGGGTTCGAGGGCTAAAGGGGGGGGAGTCCTATTGGAGCGTAGGACGGATGGCTCTAAGTCCGAACGAGAGGGCTCGGTCAGCAACCTTGCCAATGAACTCTCGGAGACGCCTGTGGGTGAGTGGTCAACCCCATTGTAGCCGGACCATACTGGCGGGCGCGAGGGGCCTACCAAAGGCCGCTCGGTGCATGGAGAATGCATCATTCCTTCTGGCTGTGGGACGTGGTTTTTCAGCGAAAAACAGGGGATGCAAGGGCTTTTGTTGCCTATATCATTCCTGGCTTTTGCCGAATTTCTATTCTGTAGAAATATGGGAGCTAATATTTTGATGGGATTCCCTCTAACTTTACCACGAGAGATGGGTGGTTGCGATGTTGGGCTGATTTCTACTCCACGTGTGAATAAGGGGACAAATTGGAGTGTCAAATTATTTAAGCGTGGAGACTAAGTGGTCGCGCGATGTCCCAGCTCGCCCTGTCGTCAGCGGCGTGACTTACGGCCTTCTACTGAGGGGTCACGCACTTCCGTCGCCCGAGTCCTCGAGCTCCCGGACCGATCTCATCACGGAACTCGGCCGTCAGACAGAATTGATGGCCACGTTAGTGCATCATTTGTCAAATGGGTAATGAAAATTGTGTGGACTGCCGGTAGTCCAGGATCATTAAGCAATCTAAGAACTTATTTTATTATCCGCATTTTTGGGTAATACTCCAAGAATGTCTCTCGGCTGAATCTCCGTAATTACTTGTATTAGGAGCAAGTTATTCCCCCCGTGCCAATATTTACCTTCATACAAAGGGCATTCAGAATGCATTGAGACATATTTAAGTTGCTTTTTAAAAGCCAATCATATTTTAATGCTTGTCCTATTTAAAATATCACCCTAATTATATATACACCGTTCGCATCTTTTAATCAGGTTAACAAACACTCAGAAGGTTCATTTTAAAATAACCTTTTTAAATTCGAATTTCACTCTTTTCTTTATGAAATAAATATAAACTATTCTTGGCCAATGTATTTGGCCAATTCTGGAATAATTAAAAACAACGAGAATAGTTGATATTTATTCCGATAGGTAGCGCAAGCCATCAGCAACTTTCAGTTGCACGATAAAGAGATGCCTTTTTTATAATTTATGCAACTTATCCCAGTACAATATCACATTTGTACTATTTTTCACTCTTTTCTTTATATTTTCAATGCCATCAAAAAGTATCTCTTTTAGAATTTAAAATGAAAATATTTACTTTGGTGAGAAAATGGATAAGCTTTTTAAAATAAAACACAAATATCACTTACAAATAGTACATCAATAAAAAGTGACAATATTTAGAGAAGGAATTCCCCGAATGTTTAACTGAAGATGCTGTTAAAGCGCGCCATCTGTCATACTTATTCTATATACAGTTACGAGCGTCATTCTTCATCTCCTAATCATTTATCATCTCTGTCACCGTTTCCTTTTTTTTTGGAATGGCGCCCTCCTATTGGTTGGCTACGATCACGCCTCCCCCCCTCCCCCCACTCGCTTTTTCGTTTTTGTAACTATTGTGTTGGAGCGGGTCGCTCCTTAAATAAATGCATATATTAGTTAATAACTAAATGGAATCCTCTCTTTCTTTTTCCCAGTAAGAGACGCCTACGGAAGCCAACAGTACATAGACAGATAAAACATAGGCTATAGTTATTAACTAATATATGCATTTATTTAAGGCGCCAATTTATAATTGTAACAAATAGTATTTAATAAAAACATTCAATCGGGTAAAACACGGGCGTTGCCCGGGTCATTCGGGTAGTATGTAAAGATGTATAGGTCAGTTAGCACACAAATGTCTTTACATGATTTATTAAAAGGAAGTACCGCCTATCTTGTACACGAATAACATCCTCCTGAACCTTCGCTCTCTCAAGGTATAACATTTATTTTTATTAAGTCATTTGGAATTATTTTATTTTTAACAATACGACCAATGCCCTCGAAATGCTAAGAGCAAAAGGCAAAACTTCGAAAAACATTAAATGCTTATGATGCACCCCAGTATACATGCGGTGATTCAAATATATATATATATATATATTATATGAATAATTAGATATTTGTTGTATTTTAATTATTAGAGCTATATAGAATTAATACTTGATGCTGATTATTTTGAGAATAGAGATATTTGTTGAGCAGTCGTGGCATAAATATTGAGAGTATGATAATAAATATGGTTTTGATCAGAGATTTCTTTATTTTAACTAAGGAATATATATAAAAAAAACATAATTTGGTTAAAGCACTGCCTGTTTTAAGGCGAGTAGAACAAGGAAAAACAAAAGATTATTTACATAAATTCATATGGTTTGAACCGGCCAACGGGATAGAACAACAATGAGTTTTTATAGGGGAAGAGTGACCTATGAAGGTCGATTTAGCAGAGTATTTGGATCTATGAAATTATAATTTAAAATAAAATAATATTTTTATATAACATATATATATATACATAGAATTACAATCAAGATTCAATAATATACACTGGTCCGCAAAATTAAAGGAACAACATATTTTTTCATTTATCTCAAATTTTATTGAACATTTATCAATGAAATTTTATACACATATTTATTATTCCATTATTGATTAGAATACCCGAAATCAAAGAATTCTAACACGTATTTTATGCAAATTAGCCGGTCAAGCAATTATCTTCTTGCAGTCAGTGCATAAATATCTTGGATATTGTTGTTAATATGGGGTGTGATCACCTTTAACTGATAGACAGGCTCTACATCGGTGACCCATACTAAGAATTAGGGAGTTTATCAGCTCCTGTGGAATCAACGCCCACTCTTGTGTTAAGGCTGTTTCTAGCTCATGAGTGTTTCTAGGAAGGGGTTGTAGGGATGAGATCCGCCGTCCTAGGTTGTCCCATACATGCTCAATGGGATTTAGGTCTGGGGATCGAGCTGGCCAATTCATCCGAGCAATTGCATGGTTTTGGAGAAAAGTGTCGACCACACCAGCCCTATGTGGACGGGCATTATCATCCATTAGAAGAAAGTTTTCTCCCATTTCCAATGCTTGAGGCATCACATATGCTGCCAAGATCTCGTCCCGATACCTCTGTCCAATCAGGGTTCCTTGCCGAAAAATATGGAGTGCTGTGCGACCGCCCAAGAAGATTCCAGCCCAGACCATAAAACCCTGGCTTCTGTAGGGATCCCTTTCAACCATATTCCGGGGATTATTTCTGGTTCCTACCTCTCTCCAGACAAAGACACGACGAGAATCGCTGTTTAAAGAAAATCTGGACTAATCAGTGAACATTATACGCTCCATTCATTTGGATTCCAGGCGACATGTTGTCTGCACCAAAGTTTCCTAGCTCTCTTTTGAGTTGGTATCGATGGCACACAAATTATGGATCGTCGAGCATAGAGGCCCTTCTTGTGAAGCCTTCTGCGTATTGTATCAGTTGATACAATACGCAGTTGATACAATATGCTGTCATTCTTCTATTGCGACGCACAAGGAGACTCAAATAACGGTCTTGATTTAACGTTGTGACCCTTGGCCGTCCTTGTCCGGGTGTTCTGGCAACATTAGCTGTCGTTTGAATTTTTTTCCAAAGCCTTGAGACAACGTTTCTTGTCACTCCAAGCCATCTTGCTACTTCTGCCTGTGATTGGCCTGCTTCCATCCTTCCAATAGCTTGCCATTTTTTTTTCTTGTGATAAATGTTGCCTATAAACCATGAAAACTTTAAAAAACATAAAGGTTCAATAAAATCTAGTGGAGCGTAAAATTAGGACGCTTTGCGGAAGACTCAGGCACGTGCTAGAGGCGGAGTCAACGTAGACGGTGGTATTTTGCATATTGGGAACAACTTTATTTGTTTTTCTGTTTTACATACTCTCTTAATTCATGGAAGCTTTTGAATATACCAAAACTTGATATATATCTCTCAATATAACTTTTCTTTTTCTTAAACATGTGTTGTTCCTTTACTTTTGCGGACCAGTGTATATTAATATGCTGTATTAGCGCCTCATCTGTTATAAGAAATTTGATTTATTTTGACACATATGTTTATTATTAAGACAATTATATACTTCCCTTATTGTAATATATTTTATCTCAAAAGTTTGGAAAATACAATATTCATATATATGGAATAGAATACGTTATCGCATATTTCCATTAAATATAAACACATAATTTCTTTATTTCTAAATCAATTTCCATTAATAATACACGGCTTTCAACTTATAAATGCCATTAACTTCAACATTAAATATTAACGCAATTAAAACAGAGATATTATATTTAAAAGTGGAATATCGCATTTAGATATTAAGTATAGCAGAAATCTATTTTAAAGAGAATAATTATTTATTTAAAATATTACTCGGCAAAATATACCTTTCTAATTTAATAAAGGTTAAAATATATGATAAAAAAATAGCTAGGAATAAATAGTAGGGTTTATATTATGTTATACTATATTTAAATATTATGAAATCTTCGGTTAGCAATATTGTTAATTGTAAATCCCGTTTAATACATTTGTATCGGTGAATGGGTTTGTAAATTTAAACTTATCACGTCACAACGGGCACGAGGACTCAAATTTCTGATTACATGCTAACAAGTACAAAGAATTTGTCGTTTCAATTGCCAGCTTATGTCCATATGTTCCCTAAACACCTCTAAGCTGCTTTATATAAAAATACAGGGTATATAGCAAAACCAATCCAATACAATAGTAGAGCGGTCTGGAAATTATTTTGGCGACACCACTGAGCCAAGCCATCTCATTCAATAACTTTTATCATTGCAGTAAGGTCTGTAGAGATAATATTTTATGATCATTTAAAAAGAAACACTTTTCCAGTAAATTTATTTGTTACAAAAAGAATTCATGATAAACGTAGAAAATAAAAGAATCAGTTTTGTGTATATATCTTATCCCTTGTTCCTTAAGACCAAATCCTTTAAATCTTGTTTTCCAGAAAGTTAAGCACTATCTTCCTTTTTTTTTCTATATAGATCTATTCTGCTCACATCTCTCAGAATACATTTCGATATATGAGATAATAATGATAAGCCTATCTCTCTTATTAAGGGAATGAAAATCAAAAAATGAATGAGTTAAAAATGCATATTTTGAACGTCTGTCAGCTGAAAGCGCAGATTCAAATCAACGAATGGGCTACGATTCGCCAAGTGCTGCAGCTTCTTAACTGATCTTTACAGCGGTCTGTTGGAAGAAGATAAATCAAGTCTTCATCGCGCTGACGTTGGGAAACTCGAACTCGCGATATTTCCTATAGTATTTCGTTTATATATATATAATTTAGAATAATATGTATATACACATAATTATTTACAATTACACTGTTGTATATAAACCTCTCTCTCTTTCATAGATAAAATAATAATCTATAATATTAAATATAATTTTCAGCGGTATATATACTGGATGCAATATTTAAATCAAAGATACAATTCTTTCGCATGTATTTGTGTAAACACAGACATACTCGATAAAGAGAGGCGAGTTGCCCCTCGAAATATTGGAACAATAATATAATTATATCCCAATATATGCATCTTTTAAAAATATATATATAGAAGCAATGGGCGCTTCTCCCGTCAAAATAAACGTCAGAATCTGACGCCATCCATTGACCGTCGCCGCAACTAAAAGCCTCGGGTCGGTGACAAAGCCACAACACCAACTTTGGCAAACTGATAGTTGCGGCGACGGTTAATGGATGGCGTCAGATTCTGACGTTTATTTTGACGGGAGAAGCGCCCATTGCTTCTATGGATTAATTTCCTCCCGGCAAATTTTCCATCTATATATATATATATTCGATGTGAAACTAACGAGCTTTAAAAACATCACCTACTTATTGGCTGACTAAGGTCATGTGATCGTAGATTACCAATCATTTGATGAACAAAGTGATCAACACATGTAATAGAAGCACAAAATAAATAATACCGGTTTTCTAAGTAATATTTGAAAAATACTCATGGACAAAACTTGAGGATGTTAAATGTCTTTGATGCCGCTGGAGGTCTGTTTCTTTTTTATTTGAAAGATAGAGAGGAAATTTGTTTACATTTGGTTATTTCGAGTGTCTTCAATAAAGGTTGATGCGTATCAAATATTTTTTTCAGAATTATTGTCTGAATCCCTATATATATGCTAAAAGATGCAACTTCCTTAAGTTTTGTCTCCATGAGTGTATATATACGTCATCCATACTGCTATTTATAAAAGACAAAAGGGTTAATTAACACACATAGGAATCTGGAAAGAGAAGCTTTTAAAAATATAAATTGTCAATATTATATATATTTCCGGATTCCTCATAGATACAGGGTGCTTCAAAAAAATGTATACTTTTCGATTTGAAGGCACTGTAACTGGTATTAATTACCTAACAATGCTTGCTGATTCCATATTTCCTGCCATTCGTGCATTATACGGTAATGATGATTTTTATTTTCAACTAGATGGTGCTCCGCCGCACTATCACAGGGACGTACGAGCTTACCTGAATCAAAATTTGTCGGGCCAGTGGATAGGACGCAGGGGGCCAATCGAGTTTCCAGCACGCTCTCCAGACCTTACACCACTGGATTTCTTCTTGTGGGGCACAGTAAAAGATGTGGTGTACAAACGTAAACCACGTAACCTAGACATTCTTTGGATTGAGATTCAAGCAGTGTGTAGAGAAATCTCATTGGACGTTTTGATACGATGTACAGAATCTGTGGTGACTCGTACTCAGAATTGTATTGATGCTGCAGGTCACCAATTTGAACAGTATTAACATTTGTTATTTATGTTTCATTTATATTGGACTTTCAGTTTTCTATTTTCCTGAAATTTAACTTTGTAGAACGGTAAATAAATTTTCTATGGAAGTTCAAAGTGTGTATACATTTTTTTGAGGCACCCTGTATATATATGTTATATAAAGGTATTATTTAAAATGTTATATTAAAATATTTTATTTAAAAAAAAATTATATATTTCATAGATACAAATACTCTGTTTAAATCGACCGCTAGAGTTCGGCTTTCTCTATAAATACTCATTGTTGTTGTTCCCCGTTGGTCGGCTCAAACCTTTTGTACATTATGAAAATAAGTTATTCATTTTTTTAATTCTTACGCCTTAAGCTAGGCAGTACTTTTTACCAAATTATGTTTTTATATATTTCTTTAGCACAATAAAAGCAATTACTGATCAAAACCATTTTTATTATTATTCTATCAAGAATTTAACCACGACTGCATCACCAATACCATTTAGTACTAAAAAGAATCAACAAATAACTCCATAGCATAATCATCAAGATGATCCAAAATTCAAGCAGAGAATCTTTTCTTTATGTAAGATATATATATAGGAGTCAATTTTATATATTAATAAAAATAATATAGATAGGCATATTAATATGAAATTATATTGTAGTCGCATTTTCTTCTTCACTGAAGGTTGCTGATGGCTTACGCCATTTGTCGGAATAAATATAAGATAATCGTTAATTTTGAATTATTCCTGTTTCGCTTTTTTCCCCTTAGATATATTTATAGAGAAATAATATTGTAAAATCACTATATATATGATTTTCAATCTATTTACTACTATATATATACTAACTATATATACTACAATATATAACTTTTTACTACTATATATATACACACATATACACAATCTATTTACTATATCCTATTTATAATCTCTCTATTTACTACTATATATATAATCTATTTAGTATATACTAAATATACAATCTATATACTACTATATATATATATAAACAATCTATTTTTACTACTCTATATATAATCTCTATTAGGTATATATACTAAATATACAATCTATATACTACTATATATATATAAACAATCTATTTACCACTTCTATATCCTCGTGTTGCTAGAAAACCTCTTGTTTGACAATTTATTTTTACGCCGCCGTAAAAATCACCTCATCTTTTATAAATGCAAATTTTGTTTTGTAGGAAATTTTAAAATGAAAAGATATTAAACTAACCGTGAATAAAATAATCGAGTTTATTAGAGACTTCCAGAATAAACTGGAGGGTGATTACGTGCGCACACGGAGGATCAATGATGCAATAATATGTTTTTTATTTTGGTGGAAAATAATTGAATTATCTTAATTTATATTTGACTTATTTGTGTATATCTATTTTAACGAGGTTCTTCTCTGAGATTCGGTTTTTGAAAAAACTTCTTGTCATAAGTTTTAAGATTTAAATTGTATTTTTTATACTTTTATAATGATGGTTCGAAGATGAAAATATATTTTGATATAGATAGCAAGTACCATTATAAAAATAAATTTATATTTTTTCTGTTAATTGATAGATATAATATAAAATGTGTATTTGAGAATATTAATGAATTGTCAAAATTCGAAACTATTTTAAACGCGCAAGATTCTTTTTGATATTAAACAATTTCTACTGCCCTTACTGCAATGGAAAAATTAATACAATTATAGAATTGTACCCTCATAATTTATTGTATGCTTTTGCTTAAACGGTCTCGCTCTCTTTTCTAAACCCAGAAATCACGTACAACAAAGTATTCTAGCGCAGATGTTTCTTTTACACATAAAACAAAATTCTACTGTTCTTAATGCGATGAAAATATTGTAGGAGGGCTTGGCCTATCAGCGGTGAACCCTCCCAGCGGTTTCGCCAATTTAATCTACCAGACCGCTTCTTAGAGCTCTAATACTGTATTGAAAGATTCTGCTTATATTGTCAACAATGAAGGAAGGAATCTTAAAAAAGTATTCAAGAAAACTATGGACATAAGCCTTAAGGAATGTAGAATTATATATAATTTAATTTCTTGTGCATAAAAAGGGGCGTTATATTATAATTAATTTTTATAATATTTATCTTAATATATATATATATATCTTAATTAAAAGGCATATTTTGGATCTAAAATATAAAACATACATTTAATATATATTATATTATATAATAAATAAATATATATTTATGCCTACATATAACACTAGCCTTTCTCTCTTGTGTATGCCTCTCCTTATTTTTGCAGAAGAGAATTTCTCGATGCATATATTTATATATAATTCTACTGTCCAAAAAGTGTATGTCCATAGTTATATTGAATAACATTTCTAAAATTCTAACATTCGTCTTTTATAATTCTACTTCTAATGTATAGATGGCGAGTTATTGACTTGTAAATTATTCTAGCATTTACTTATTCAGATATAATTCATGAAGAAGAGTTATTCATCTCGAAAGCTTACGTTATATTAGCTGTATATGTTAAAATAACGATATTTTGCTGGGCGTCGTTTCCATTTGTACAATGCTTTGTTGAAACAGCAATTAACAGCTCTGATGCGGACTTTCATACTAATTTTAAAATGAGCTTTATCGCTTCTCTCAATGTTTTAGTTCAAACCATTTTGCTCTTGCTCGTAAATTCATAAAATAGCATACCTTATAGTAAATGTACATAGTTTTGTTTTATCTAAATCATGTAAATGCATATTTATCTTATATATGTTCTAAAATATAATATATAATCATTGATCTGTATATAACCTGGATGTGATATTTATATAACAGTGAGAAGATTCCTTCGTTGGTCTTACAGAACGAGGGCGCGTGCTCACGTGCTGGAGTGTAGAACAATAACAAGCTCGATAAAAAGTTATGTTCGCCGTCTGTGTTGACCTCCTTTCTTGTTAACGATTGTTTGAACATTCAATATATATGAAACATAATATAAAAATTGAATATTATATTACTTAATGCATTTACATTATATTAGTTAATAGGCTAATCCCTTAATAGAATGTTCAAATCTAAAAGCTTGAGGGATGAGTTTCCTTTGCAAATAAATTTATTTCGAGCTTTCGGGCAACGCCCTTCTACAATGTAATATAATTTAATTTACCTTATTTTTAATTTTCCTGTAGAAGGGCGTTGCCCGAGAAAGTTCGAAATAAATTTATTTACAAAAGAAACTCATCCCTCAAGCTTTTAGATTTGAATATTATATTAGTATCACGTATAATATTGCACAGTTCATGATTTAATTTTTGAAATTTTTCTGTGCTTAATCTAATGTAACATGCAACTTAGGTGCAAAGATAATGTTATAATCCTTAAATTGGGATAACTGGGATGTAATTCCTTACAATAGAAACATTACGTTACACCATAGATTGGCCTAACCACAAGCACACTTAGGGCACAAGGATAGCAAATAATATATCGTAAAATGATTAAAATTGAATATGACCTTATTGAGAGGGGACCAGTTGGAGAACCAGCAGGTTTGGACATCTTGTACAACACTCAGAGTGGCTAACGGCATTATGGAGGGGTGTATGGAATGAAGACTAAAGGGTGGAAGATTGAGAATGGAATTCATGGACAATTTCTGAATATAATCCAATGATATAATCGAGAGACTAGCCATAGAAGAGAATCTCTGTTAGAAAACCCATCTCTATCTGGTTGAGGAGAAATAGATAAAAACTTTGGCTGGTTTAGGAGAAATGAATAACTTATTTGGCTGGTTGAGGAGAAATAGATCAAATGTCACATAGATGACATTTACACTCATGGAAAAAATTTGAGAACGTTTGAAATGCTTTTTTTAAGGAGATAGAGGCAATTTTTTACATTTGGTTTTCTTTATTGTATTCAAAAATATCACCGTGTATCAAGTATCTTTGATAGTTATTGTCTGAATCATAATATATATGCTAAAATGTACAACTTCCTTAATATATATCCATTAGTGGATATACTTAAACTATTTCTTGTTCCAACAGAATTTATTCGTAATTGTAAAATATTATGAAACAACAGCAACAACAAGAAAACAATACATCAGCATGTCATACATCAATTACTCGAGTAGATTTTCCCTTAAAACAAGGGACGCTCTAATCCGCTCTGTATCTAACCGTCCGCTCATTAATTTGACACGTCCGCCTCTAAATAAATATTTTCCCACCTCCGAGCGCTCGGAAATTGCCTCAAGATTGCTTTACTTTTAATAGAAGCTTCATTTTTTATCATCGTTTTCACCATGTTTTCCTCGATGTTTTATATTGTCTTTTCCTTTTTATAAAAATATTCAATTCCAAATATATTTCCTTCTATTTTTATTTTAAATGAAACAATTTATTACACCAATAATCGTGAAAAAATGCGCCTTTCCGTTCAATTTATTCATCTGTTGTTTGAGCGTCTCTCTATTTTTATTGTCGTTTAAAAGATTTGTGTTCCATACGTTTGTTTCTTCTATCAGGAAGTCCATAAAAACCATTACGCATTCCTCCGACTGAACCTGATAAATTATTTGCTGGAATTTAAATATTGAAGTGGGTCCGGGAAGTTATTTACGTTCCCATGTAAATAATTGAAGAGGTCCAAAATTTAATTACAAGTGCGTAGTATTCTATTTTTTACTTGCTCTGAAAACCTGTGAGGATATCAAAAACGTAGTAGAGTTATATCTATAATATATGAGAGATAATTGGCATAAGAGAAAGGAGTATTGATAGTTAAAAAGAAATTAGATAATTATTATTTTTAAGGTATCAAAAAGGTTTTGTATTTTATGTAACAAAAAAGGGCTATGACTGTAGCTTCGGCTGTTACACGTCATAGTAGCAGAACATAGAAAAAAAAGGAAGAATTGAAAGTATTAGGATAATAAAAAGAAAAAAGACAGAACCATGTTAAGCTTTTAACAAACTTTGAATATATAAAACCTTTTGATACCTTAAAAAGACAATATCTATATATTTTTTTAACTATCAATATTCTTATTATACCAATCATCTTTCATATATTATTGATTCATAAAAATAAGTTTTTTTTTATCAAAACCGCAAGCTTTCGAGTTCTCGCTCTTCAACAGACAAAATTAAAATAATGAGTTAACGCGGGAGGTTGAAATGTGCCATTTGTGGATAAATATATATGATGCAGACTATGACAACAGGAAAATAGATATTCCACAGCAATCCCATCATATCCTACATCATGGATAATTTGCCATAAAACATACATTTCGCACTCTCGTGTTCAATCTTTGATTTAATGGTCACTGTTGAAGAGTCAGAGCTCAAAGGCTTGCGGTTTTGATAAAAAATAAATTTATTACGAAATTTTAATCCCTTTATAGTAGTAGTTGCTATAATTTGAGGTCAATATACATTCATGCATAAAACGTAAGTAAGTTGTATATTTTATCATGTATATCGGGATTCAGACAATAACTCTGAAAGATATTTGATACACAGTGACCTTTATTGAAGACACACGAAATACCAAGTGTGAATAAAATTGCCTCTGTCACTTATAAAAAAAATGGACGACTGGCGACATCAAATACGTTTCGCTTCCTTAAGTTTTTTTTCTATGAGGGAAGATACAAATTCTAAAAGAATGAAATAGTAATATATATATATAATGGAAAGGCATATATTGTATTTAATAAATATTAATTTGCCTAAAAGATGTTTTTCAGAATATTTTCAGAATGAATTTTCAGAACATATAAACAAGGGGGGATCAATAAATAAGGTGAATTATCTTATTTCTTAAAAATTGAAAGAGCAAAAATAAATTAAACCACAGAATATTAAAATATAACATAGAGAGACTATTTAAGGTGTTCTATTCTTTTTTCCCACTCGCGGCGCGAGACTTATAAATAAACTAAAATGGAAGCTCCCTTGAAGGATTGCACCACGCTTGAACAACGTGAAGTTATTCCTTTCTTGAATGCAGAAGGTATTCAAACATCTCAAATATGCCAAAGAATGAAAAATATCTATGGTGAGTCTTGTTTGTCTAAAAAAAAAACATTTATAAATGGGTTAACGAGTTCAAAAATGGACGAATTACATGTACCGATATTGAGCGACCTGGACGACCAAGTGTTACAGCGACGCCAAGCACGATACATGCGGTTGAAAACTTAATTTTGGAGGATAGAAAAATATCCATTTTTACCATAGCCGACAATTTGAATATAAGCTTTATTGTGACATTCTTGTAAATAAGCTAAAGCACGGTATAAGAAACAAAAGAAGAGGGAAGCTTAGTAAAGGTGTTCTCTTCCTTCATGATAATGCAAGGCCGCATACATCATGTAAAACTGTATCTACAATCCTTAAATTAGGTTTTGAAGTTTTAGAACACATCCTGCATATAGTCCAGACCTAGCCCCCTCTGACTATTTCCTTTTTTGACTACTAAAGAAGGAGTTAAAGGGAAAGCGATTTGACTCGGATGAAGATGTCCAGAGAGTGGTGCAAGATTTTTTCACACACTTCATAAGAGAGCCTATAAAGAGGGTATTTACAAGTTGCCAGAACGATGGAGACGATGTATAGAAAGCCAAGGTGATTATTTTGAATAAATCAAGTCCTAATTTTTAATATCGTTCTTATTTTTTAAAATAAATTATAATTCACCTTATTTATTGATCCCACCTTGTATATATATATATATATATATATATATATATATATATATATATATATATATATATATATATATCTGTATATTAAAAATGGCATATCCTGACCAGGAGCACATGTGCTTTACAGAAGGCAGAGCGCCTTCTGGTGGAACAGAAATCAGCTAAACATTGATTTAGCCTGTTCCTTGATATTTGGCCAACCCAATTTCTTGATAAATCAAGAAAAGCCATCCACGAACGCGTTTCGCGCTGTTGGTGCTCGTCAGCGTGGAGTAGGCTGTACCACTGCGACCAAAAAAATATTTTTTGGTGCAAATGGCTTCCTGAAAAACCAAGAAATGGGTATTTAAGGCCAAACTTGCGTAAATACGCTTAGCACATTAAAATACGAAAGAAAAAAAATAAAAGATAAAAAGATCAGGTGTTGAAATCAATATTAAAAATGGCATATCCTGACCAGGAGCACATGTGCTTTACAGAAGGCAGAGCGCCATCTCACATATATACATGTGTGTGAAAAAAAATTAAGAAATTAAATAGAAAAAATGTATACATATATTTACTTAAAGTTATATCATAGTACACATTGACATAAAGGCTTTCATACTCAGCTGAAGGAAAATATACATCTATTCCTTCTTGAAAATCATTACTGGAATTAATTTTGACCAGGCCGGAAAAAATTTGAATTATTACAAAATTATTAGCTTAATCAGATTCCCTTCGTTAAAAAACCTCCCTCACAATTCTTTTTTAAGCGATTCCCTTAATTAAAATTAACTTTTTTCTTGTCATCAAAGGTGAAAGATATCATTGAGGAAATGGAATTTTTGAAAAATTTCCTCGAGCCTTTTTATAAAATGAGTTTTATTAGCGGTGAACAATATTTTTTATAAATTCACCCCATATATATATACCCCTATATAAATAATTATTTAACAAATATTTTCGAAAAAATAAATTAAAATCGAAGGCTTCCTAAGAAAATATTAAAAAATAAAGGAAATGAGCGATATGGCGAAAAAAATATATATTTATAAATTTTATATAATTTTTGGTATTTTTTGAATGGAAAAATTAAGTAACTAAGTTAAAACTTTGTATTATTAATGTGGAAAAGTAAAATTAAGGGGCGGAAGGAAAAATGGTGGTATATTTTGAAAATAATTAACATATTATATATATATATATATAATATATATTAAAAAAATTATTTAAAAATAATAAATGGCAATAAAATGGTTTATATGTACTAAAATAGATACCTCTCTCTTTAAGCATGCTTTAAAACAATGAGAAATTTTTAATCTTAACAATAAAAACATGAAGGTAGAGATGGAGAATGAGCGAGAGCAGAAGTTTTGGCAAATTCAGACAGAAGCCAATTCGCATAATTGGAATGATAAAACATAAATTCTCAGGTTTGAGGATATTTCTCTACAAAGGACAGTAGTTTCGTCTGGACAAACTGCCGATGATGGAGTTATTAGAAAATATTATGAGACAACATAGTTTCAATTCAGGTTTCCAATCTAAAATACATTTTCATTTATTTTGAAAATAGAGCAATCCATTAATCAATCTTCAATTAAAAAGGCATATTTTGATCCAATATATGCCTTTTTAATTGATTCCCATTTATATATAAAATATATTAGCGTAAAGATAGAGGCTGTCTGGCCGGCACTGATAGTTCTTAAAGATTAAAGATTTTTCGTCCAGTAAATCTTTTATCATCTCGACGTTTCGACAAAAATATTTTGTCCTCGTCATGAGCAAGAAAAAAACATTTGACAAGTAGATAAAAAATATTCTAAGTTTTTTTTTTATCCTAAGATAACAAAAGATTTTTCGAAACGTCGAGATAATAAAAATATTCCATGACCTAAGAATCTTTAATTTTAAGAAAAATGTATTAGCTTTAAATACACATTTCTTGATTTCTAAGGAAGTCTCTAGGATCAAATATTTGACAATGGAGGTACAGTCTGCACCAAGCTGACGAGGGCCAACAGCTCGAACTTTATTCATCAAGAAATTAGGTTGGCCAAATATCACGGAACAAGTTAAATGAACATTTAGTTGTTTCACTAGATGGCGCTCTGGTATCTAATATATGAGAAAAATTAAAGAAAAAAAAATAAAAAGGTCTGGTGTTGATATTAAAAATAAAAAGGCATATCCTGACCAGGAGCACATGTGCTTTTCAGATGGCAGAGCGCCATCTTGTGGAACAGAAATCAACTAATCAGAAACAGGCTAAATCAATGTTTAGTTGATTTCTCTTCCACCAGATGGCGCTCTACCATCTGAAAAGCACATGTGCTCCTGGTCAGGATCTGCATTTTTTATTTTTAATATATATATATAAGAAAAAAAATAGAAAAATGTCATCTGTAACGCACATATGCTCCTAGTCAGGATATGCTTTTTTCATTTTTAATATATATATATGTGTGTGTGGTTTTTGAAAATGAGGCATTAACAGAGAGGATTAAAGTCTCAATTACAAAACTTCAAGGTAGATTTCTCTTTTAAGTCCAACTTTATCCCTGCTACCAAACCTCTAAGTTACTTTTCCGAGAAAAAAACTTCAAAGACCTAATCATTCTGATATTTTTAAAGTTAAAACATTACATTTGTGAAATGAAAAGGAAAATTCTAAATCCTCTTTGATCGGCATCTAAAAATATTATCTTTTTATTATGTTTTAGAATCCCCCATTTAGAATTAGGCCTTAAATTTATAGCAATAAAATCCAGATAAATTGCACCCTCCTGGATAAAATATTATTCTTGTGAAGATAAATGTCTTTTTTTCAGCGGGAACAATCATTTGAATGCAATGGTTTAAGTCAGTTGTATTGGCCATTTTCCGGGATTGTTCTATTTACCAATAAATTGATCAACGATGCTTGTTAGTAAAATAAGTTGAAAACGATATACATTTTGTTTTAATATATTTATAGTTTAAAATAAATCTTGATAAAATTTATTTTATTCAGGACATACAACAATTTAGTGTTTTATGTAAAAATGATAAAATACAGAGATTTGTGGTTTTCTCCTCTGAGCTATTTTCGAGCGTTTATGTATTCTTATATTTATATTTTATATTCATTATATTATATCTCTAAACTATTATATTTCTATTTTGTACATAATATTACCCTTTAGTCCAAAGCAGGACTATCATTTATTTATTTTCTATTTTTTTCTCATTCATCTATGATAAATATCTATTCTTTTTATCTTTCTAAATAATTTGTTGTTAGCGTCCGTTGAGTTCAATTTTAGATGAGTTTATATGGATGAAAATTCTTCAAATTTTTGCATGACAGCTGTAGTCTAAATATTTGGTCCATATCGTTTTCTCAGCAGTGTTTGGTGCAGAAGTGGTTTGCCAGCGACCTCATCCGTCTACGCCGTTGGCCAAATAAATTTGGATTTTCCGTCTTTTGGAGAGATTTCTCTCCCCCCCCAAGGATAAGAGAGTATTCTTCTTCATTACAAAAATGAGTTTGAAAGCTTATCTCACTTTCATTCGATCCCCTTTTGTGTTATCCATCCCATTAGGATTTTACCAGCCTATACCGGGGTTTTACTCACACTGGAAGGTACAAATATAGGTTTTCTATTCATTTAAATTGAGACCAAATGAAGTTTCTTAAAATTCTCCAGTACTTCTAGAGGCCCTCTAAATATTATGCAGATTTGAAATTAAATAATTATTGTGAAAGCGCATGCTTACGAATTCGAAAATAAAATCACATATTCTACATTTTAAAATAAGAATTTGGGAATAGTATAATATTTTAATTGCTCAATCTATAAAGAAATAAACATTTTGGAATCAATGTAGTGCTAAAGTCAGAATAGATTCCAGTTATAATGTTCAAGTGAATCCAAGAGGCAAAACAGTCATCCCTGGAATTTCAAACGTAAAGCGACAATTATCTAGTTCTTCCTGTTGTAAATAAGGGTTTTAAAACAGGAGGAAAGAATTGCCATAAAACATGAGAAGATTGTGGTAGGGCATCTTATTAAAGAAGCCAAGAGTATTCTCTGAAATTACAGAATGCTAGCCATTGATTATCTCAGTAATTACAGAGCTAGAAATTCTACTATAGCATTTAGGACTGAAGGAAATAAGACCAATGGGTTGCCAGACCTTTCAACGAAGAACAAAAAGCCAACGGTTCTCGTGACGCACGAAGCCATTTGTGACGATCCCATTGCATACTTTCTCTCTTGTTCCGAGACAGTCTCGTCTGCCGGCACAAATCGGTTCCTAAATCTTATTCTCCGTTGAAACCCTTGCCAAAAGGCTTAAGACACTTAAAATGAATATGTTTTCTGTCTTATATATATTTTAAACAATTTATTTAGAGTTTACAAGAACTGGATCCCAGAAATGGTTGAGAGAAAAATTTCGTCGAAATATTGACATATGAATAAATAATATTGTTCAAAGGTTGGCTATCTTATTATTCAGAATGGATACTCTATTTTTTAAATGTATAGTTTATATATGGGGAAAAGCGAAATATATATAGAAAAGGTCAGGTGATGATATTAATAATAGAAAGGCATATCCTAACCGCTCACATAAGCAATTTAGATGGAAGAACGCCATCTTGTGGGATAAAAAGCAATTAATCTTTCATTTAATTTATATATTCCATATAATATTTGGACAAAAAAATTACTTTATAAATAAAAAAAAAACATACCATCTATACGTTTCGGGTTTTTGGGCTTCGTCACCGTGGTGCAAGCTGTACCTCAACTTTCAAATAATTTGTTCCATGAGGCTTCACTATAATGTTCATGTAAGCGGTCAGGATATGCCTTATTTAAAAAAAATATTATCAAAAAAATTATTGAAAAACATTTTTATAAACAAAGTGATATACCTTCAAATAATAGTCGTGATCAGTCTCAAAAAGGATATTGCTCTATTCCATATAGCTACGGTTCGGAGAGAATTGCCCGAATTTTAAAGAGATATAATATAATTACAACCTATCAATCTGCACAAAATCTACGACAAATCCTACGCCACTCAAATACAAAAAAATATTTCAAACCAAGAAAATACAACCAATGTAATTTACAAAATTCCCTGCCAGACATGTCAAGCTATATACATTGGAGAAACAGGTAAATCACTTAAAGATCGTATCAATCAACATAAAGCAGCTTTAAAAACTACAAACCATTATCCCTACTAGTAGACCACTCCCTAAAAAATAGCCATATACCAGATTTCAAACAGACCACAATTATATACAAAAATATTACAGAAAAGCATAGTAGACTGTTTTTAGAAAGTTGGGTTTCTGCCGAAGATAAACAGAGTATAAACAAAAAAATTGATTTCCCAGAAATTTATAAAGAATTCATATCTTAATTATTTATAAATAACTATGTATATACTTTTAATTTACTCATTTATTTTGATTTCAATATTTTTAAATTTAGAATTAATATGTAAACACACTATTTTTTACAATTACACTGTTGTATATAAATCTCTATATCTTTCATAGATATAAAATAATAATATATACTATTAAATATAATTAATTGCTGTATATAAACTGAATACAATAGTTAAATCAAAGATACAATTCTTTCATTGGCCTTGTAGAACGAGAGTGGTGTACGCGTGCGCGCATGTTCTAGTGAAAAACACAAACATCCTCGATAAAGAGAGGCGAGTTGCCCCTCTAAATATTGGAACAATAAAATAATTAGAAATCCAATATATGCATCTTTTTTTAAATATATTTCAATATATACTTGATATCCATATGTCAAATGATTATAGTGTGAAAGCCAAAAATGTGGACACAGTCCAACTCGCCAGTTCGGCCATCATGTAATACAAAAAGGGATAATAAAGTTTGATTGAGAGTCCGCCCGCGCCCAGACAGAAAAAGGGTCTCCGATTACACAGATGGACCTACAAACATAGTCGGATATTAAACAGTTCCTCTCTATCTCTCAAGTAGATCAGACTCTCCTGGACCGGCGCTAGCCTCTCTCTCTCTTTGAGGTGACATCCAACCTGCCTCGTCTTTTTCTGCTATCCATTGACGGCTAAAACCATTATGACCATGTGACCACCAAGACTGCATCTATCCAACCATACCACTACAGTCAGGAGACAGGAAACCATACCACATATATATATACATATGTTCTCAGCCAATAAAACTTAATGACTATCAAAAGGCCTTTGTGTGTCCACTTTAATAGATTACTGAGGAAAACCCACAAACATAATAACAAGGACTTGTAATCAGAAAGGCGTTCGATGTTTTTATTGATTTATCAATAAAATGTTTTGGACAACATCTCGAAAAGATCGCCTATGTGAAGTTCAGTTGATAATTATTCCGATAGATAACAGAAGACATCAGCGATGTTCAGGTTTGCGTTATGGTAATAAATATAATCCAAATTTTATCTTAATTTACATACAATGAGAACATATCCAATATCATTCGCATTTAATGAAATCCAAAAGGGAACTTGAGAACACTACTGATACAATTTTACAGAATCGAGTATTTCATCCAATTATCTTAATTACACAAGATAGAGAGAAATAATGTTTCATTTATATATCAATTCATCTAATGTCCCTATTTGATAAGCATCAGGTTTCTTTAGTAAGTTTTGTTATATAGTATCAACTTGTTCATATCTTTAATCATTTTGCTCGAATGACACTTCATCGTTCCAAACATATGAAAACTAAAGATTATTTATAGATATTACCATTTTGTAGGTTGGCTTTAGATCAATTACAGAGATAGTGGTATTAAACTGGCGAAACCGCTGGGAGGGTTCACCACTAATGAGCCAGGCCCTCCCATTATTTTTTCCATTGCAGTAAGGGCAGTAGAAATTGTTTATTTTCAAAAAGAATCTTACACTTTTAAAATAATTTCGAATTTTGATATCACTCTTTATTATTCATTTATTTAATTGACAATTAGTGAATATATATACAGTTAAACCTGTCTATAGCGCCCCCTCTTGGGACTCACCAAAATAGAGTGCTATCGAGAGGTGGTGCTATAGACAGGTCACTTTTAATGTAAATATCGCATCGTACTACGTATTTAAAATCGGGCGCTATAGAGAGGGAGGCGCTATTTAGAGGGGGCGTTATAGACAGGTTTAACTGTATATATATAAATATTTGACTCGTATATTTATATATGACATATGACGCGTAACTGCCGAGGCTACAGCATGAACTTGTTATAACCCTAATTTGTTAAAAAAAAAGTACAAAACATTTTTGATACCTTAAAATATAATATTTGTCTACTTTCATTTTAGCTATCTTTACTCCTTCTCTTATACCAATTTGCTTTCATTTATTATATATATAACACACTACCTTAATGTATTATAATATTTATGGAATGAATATGAGGTTTTAAATAGGTTTAATTGAGACAAATATAAACACTATTTTAATCCTCAGAATATTCGGTAGAATCAAATAAACTTTATGTTTTAAACGAGTGCGCAGGAAATCCAAAAATATAGATGAGCTGCTCAATAATTCTAAATCTATGAAAGAACTTCGATTTTTTTTCACATTGTTAATTGAAAGTTGAACTTATTTACGACCAGATCTAATAGGTCCGTCATTATCAGAGCGGTTTTCTGGGGAAATTCTGGCAATCTTAATGGGTTGGACGGAAGCCAGGGCTTGCAAATAGAAACCATTAAATAGGATTGTCCAGCATAAATTAGGAATTGATCGCATCTTTTTGTCCGGCCCAAGTAAAATATTTGAGGGTTCTCTCTCTCAATTAAGACGCCCGCCACTATCGGCTGCCCATTCAAATTTACATCGAAATTGCAAGATTTTTTCCCCCTCTCTCAATTTTCCTCATTTTTTCCTGGTAGAAGTTGTTGGTAGCAAAAAAGGAAATTTTTATCTTTATGAAAAATGTATTGAAATATTTTACGTACCCATGTAAAAAATAAATTGGAATGGAATTTTGTTATTCCGATCCTCTAATTCACTAGAGGATGCTCACAAATATTTAGAGCTTATTTAAATAATACATATAATTATAGAGGTTTTTCATTATAAAAAGAGTTACAAGCTTTAATACGTACTTTCATTATTAATTATCTATTGTTTTTGATCTGTAATCCTGAATTTGACTAGGTGAAAAACCTTTAAAATTTCGAAAGATTTTGTTGAAAACATGATCTTTATATAAAGAAAAAGGCATCTACTTATCGTGCAACTGAAAGTTGCTGATGGCTTGCGCCATCTATTGGAATAAATATCAACTATTCTCGTTGATTTTTAATTATTCCAGAATTGGCCAAACACCCATTCTTGAATAATCAAGAAAAGCTAACCACGGACGCGTTTCGGGCTGTTGGCCCTCATCATGTAGATGCCTTTTTCTTTATGTATGCACCTTATCCCAGTACAATATTACATTTGTACTATTTTTTCACATTTTGTAGCGTTCTCACGCAATTCTGGCCTTAACTACCCGTTTCAAGATTTTTCAGGATGCCTAAATGACCAATTTTTTGGTCGTTTAAGTACAGCTTGCACCACGCTGATGAGGGCCAACAGCCCGAAACGCGTCCGTGGTTAGCTTTTCTTGATTAATCAAGAATGGGTTTTTGGCCAATTCTGGAATAATTAAAAATCAACGAGAATAGTTGATATTTATTCCAATAGATGGCGCAAGCCATCAGCAACTTTCAGTTGCACGATAAGGAGATGCCTTTTTCTTTATGTATGCACCTTATCCCAGTACAATATTACATTTGTACTATTTTTTCACATGATCTTTATAGTTTAATAGAGTATATAAGTACCAAAAGGGCGCCTCTTTTTTTTTTAAATGCATTAGAGAAATGGATTTAGTTCATCAGCCCAGCGTAAAAGGCAAATTTCACAACAACCACAATAAAGTCCGCAACATTGTTTCAAATCATTTTTTTAAAGGTGAAACGCCTCTTTTGGTACATGAATATCATCCTTTAAATGATATGCATAATGTAAATGAATATGTGTACCAAAAGAGACGCCTCTCCCTTTAAAATTTCATTAGAACATTTCATTTTTATAACATTCTATTAAAAACGTTATAGTGCTGATAAAACAATAATTGTATATAAGAAATATGACCTTTTTTATGCTTATGATTCTTTTTGAATCAAAACAACTTTATAATGCCCTTACTGAAATGTTAAATAAATGGTAATGCCTGGCTCATTAGTGGTGAACCCTTCCAAGAGGTTTCAACAGTTTGAACTTCCATACCACTGTAATATTACATTGGGCTGTTTTGATTTTATACTGATAGTGATGCTAACCTTTTGTAAAATGTATTCTAAATGAACGACGGTCATAAGCTTTGAGAGAGTACAGTAGAAATACGTATAATTATAAATATATAATATTCTTCGAGCATATTGATCTTCCACAAATATCAGACAAATGTCTTTTTACGAACAATATTGAAGAATTCATATATAAAGGGTTAAAATTAGATCATGGTGAGCGGCATGACGTAACCAATTGTAATAACGTGGGAGCGATGTTGAACGTGATAGATCCTCAACTACAGTTGTCCATTGAACAAGGAAACCGCCGGATACCTGAGCTCAAACCTAACTTGGGAACGCGTCCTAAGTGCTAGAGTGAGTTGACGCGGCTTCTAAAGACGTGATAGCAATCTCTTGTTTTCGATAACCGCTGTTAAGCCAACGTTGAAATTAATGAGGAATAATGGCCTACCCTTAACATAAAATCTTATAGTTTCGAACATTCTCGAAAGAATTAGTCCTGATATCCAGAAAAAAAATATTAAAAGCGGTCAGGATATACCTTTTTTGTTTTTATATTAAAACCCGACCTTTTTTATATTTTCTTTATTATTTTTTTCATCTACACACACACGCACAGACAAATATATTTATATATGAAAATTTGTTTATAAAGGGCACATCTTGGATTCAATAAATAATCTTTTATTTCCGATATTTTTATAGCCCATCGAAATATCGGAAATAAAAGATTATTTATTGAATCCAAGATGTGCCCTTTATGAACAAATATAACATATGGATTGCTCTATTTTCAGAATAATATAAAAAATTATTTGGTGGATTGCGAACATTTCATTTGATCTCTCGTCTATCTTATCAAATCCAGCTCTGGACTGATTATCCTTGACCAATGGTCTCCAGTTGGGAACTTCTCAATTTGCTAAAACTGGTGTTGTGGCTTTGTCGTCGACTAGCTTGCAGAGACGGTCAATAGATGGCGCTTCGTTCTAGCGTCTATATAGACCATTAAAATAGACGCTAGAACGAAGCTATAACCTTGACGGGAGAGGAGACCTTCATTGGAATAGATCAATATCCTCCCGACAAAAAGTTCCATAAAGTTGCGGGAGGATTCATGTGGCTTATTCTTCACCACCACTCCTACGTTTTGTCCTGAGTTATTAACCGAATGCTTTGTTTTACCGCATTATTAAATGGAAAGGTACCATTATATACGCACATTTTTCTCTTTATAACTATTAAAATATTTGGAAAATATAATGTCTTTCTCTATAATATTAAGCAAATAAAATCTTTCAGGCATAAATTTATTTGAAGTAATTTTATTTTTTATCTAGCTTTAGGGCTTCTTTTTCCCTTCTACAGAAGTATTTACAAATATAACGCTGCCTATTAGTGAATAAATAAACAACTATTTATACTTTTTCATTTTTACATACTTACATAATAAACATTTATAGAAAAAGGAAGACATTATATATATATTTACATATAGGTTAAAATGGATATGTTAAAAGAGAGCTTTATAAACAAAATCTATAATGATTTATGAATATAGATATATGTTATAATAACTTAAAATTTTAAATAATTTGTTATTTGCTATGAAAATAGCCTAAACACAATAGAACAAATAGGAACATTTCGTTATAAATTTATTTTATTAATCATCAGGCAAAATATGATATTATAAATTTAGGGATGTCTATGGATCTGATAGTGGAATGAAATCTATTGGTTACTAGAGATTCCAGAATTAGACGGTTATTATTTTGTATGGGAGCAATGGACGGTAGGTTATGTTATGTTGAAAGGATGGCCGGTGTTTCCGAAATGCTGACAAACGAACTTCACAATCTTCACATGATATAGAATGAATGGCTTTGTTGTTTGGATAGTCCGGGCTATTGCTTTTAGTAAGATCGTTTATTAACATACTTCCTATATTCGACAATATCGGTTATTTAATAATCTAATTACAGTTTGTTTGGAAAGGTAAGACAAATGTTTCATTAAAAAAATCAAATTTTAAGACACTAAAGATACATAAAACATTTTAAAAATTAAATAAATATAGGAGCCTACATATAAATAGCCTGTATTAATAATTGTGTGAAATAATAACAGTGTTTGAAAAATTGTGATTAATATTTTGTTTCATTGTTTTAAAAAACGAGACAGCTATCCAAGAGACTCGCTGCCCATAACATTTCCATGGTTCCCCTGACAGTGTATGCCTCCTCATCTAGATGCAAACAACCTCGGCTCTTCTTGCATTTCCAATCAGTCCACGGAATAATGACAATCTGCTTTGAGCATCCCTGGTGCTCCATTTCTCTCTACTTCCTTGAATTGTAGGTTAATCTCACTTCCTTACAACCTCGCTCTTTATTCCTGGTAAATTTTAAAAGTCATACACTATTGTTATAATAAATTACCAAATCAAGTTACATAGCTTCTGTTTAAAAACAGTAATCAAATATATAAGTTATTTATTATCGTCATATTTTATCTAACATTGTTCGCGCAATAAAGTTTTTATTTTATTTCGAGGAGCAATTGCTGAAATACCGCCGGATTCGGAAACACTTGGCGAGCGCACATATATAGTTTGTAGAGATATTTAAGGTGAATATATAACGCCCATATTTTAATATTGTAACATCCAGGTTATATTTATTACCATCGGATATCTATTTTTTATACAATTAATCTGAAGATGCACATTGAAATCATCTATTTTTTTCTTGTACACATATGTTATGATTATGATGTTTTGATGTTGGAATGATAAAGAATTGGAGGTGCAGTCGTGAAAAAGGAAATATAGTTTCTACTCATCAAGTAGTTTTAATTTTGAATTACTTGAAGCAAATTACACATACAATTATTTTTCACAGTAATATAGAATTTATAAAATGAATCCCTATATCCGTGAATTAAAAAGTAGGCGAGTTTATCTATAAATAAAATAATATATATATAGATAATCAAAGTGCTATATTCTAAATCTATGGTATAAAAATATATTATTGATTGAAAATGAAATATATGTTTTAAAAATATATATATATATGTATATATTTGCATTTTCAGATATATAATGTATATATAGTATTATTTTGGTAATAAAATAAAAAAAAATGTAATGAGATAATGCAAAAAGAAATATGTTACACAATTATTGTATCAAATTGTGAATGTATCAATGGTCTCTGTATCGAGATGAGGTAGAACCTCTCTCAGCACGGGTCGTGAAGGCTCGCCATTATTCTAATGCCGGTCTTCTTATTAGCAGACGCGAATCATCGCTCGGGCAATGTAACGCCGGGGTAAATTATCTTATTGCAGGAGGTTCTGGATTTATTGGCCCATCGGGCGATTACTCGGCCGATCAAGGCAAAATAAATTCCCAGAATTATGATCGATATACCTAGAGAATATTGTTCTGTTTTTATCTTTTGTTCATATTTTTCAAACTTCGATTTTGAGGTTATGATTAATAGCGGAATGGGTATTTAATTCCTTCCCCTTGTATATTCCAAAAAGTTTCAAGTAATATTGCGGCTCTCTCTAATAATGATAAGATTTTTTTTTTTTATTTAAGTTTTTCCATTTTGAGACATTTTCATTCAAGGCAATTACCTAATTTTGAATATAAGGCATATATATGCCTGTTTTAAATGTTTATATTTGCACGTCGATTTATAATTAGATGATTTGTTATGAAAAATTTAAACTATTTTTGACGCGTATGATTCGTTTCGAAAAAAAAAACCAATTTATTATTTTTCTTATACTTCAATAATAAAATATTGAGAGGGCCTGGCTCATCATTGGTGAACCCTCCCAGCGGTTTCGTCAGTTTAATCTACCATACCGCTGTCATATTGCATTTGACTGTTCTCCTTTTATACCGATGCTGAGGCTAAATTCATGGAAAAGGTATTTGGATTGAACTATGGACATGAGCTTTGAGGAAAGTAAAAATACCAATATTTTATCATTTCATAGTCCATAGTTCAATCAAAATACCTTTCCCAAGAGTTTAGCATCAGTATTGGTATAAAAATAAAACAGTCAAATGCAATATTACAGCGTTGGTTGATTAAACTAGCGAAACCGCTGGGAGGGTTCACCACCGATGAGCCAGGCCTTCCCAATCAATATCTTATCATTGCAGCAAGGAAGATAGATATTCTTTTTCGAAAAAAAGCATACGCGTCAAAAATCAGGTTTATAAATTAAGAAAAGGCATCTCCTGATCGTGAAAGTGAAAGTTGCTGATGGCTTGTGCCATATCTGTTGGAATAAATATCAACTAATCGTTGATTTCAATTATTCCACAATTGTCCAAACATTTGTAAACATTAAATACTATAGAATAAAGCGTTAGGAGAAAATAATTTTTAATAATCGACTACACGAGCTTTCGGGCAGTCACTGCCCGAAAGCTCGTGTAGTCGATTATTAAACATTATTTTCTCCTAACGCTTTATTCTATAGTATTTATAATCCAAGGAGAAAGTTTCCATGTTTAAAAAAAAAAAATTGTAAACTTTATTGTGAAACCAATTACACGGAGTATTAACTAAGCATAGAGGAGATATATAGATGTACCAGAGAGTTTTAAGTAATATTGCAGCTCTCTCTCTCTGATGATGATTAGATTTTTTTTTTTTATTTAAGTTTGTCGATTTCGAGCCATTTTCATTCAAGACAATTGCCTAATTTTGAATATAAACCATATGCCTATTTTAATTGTATATAATTGAACGTCTATTTGTAATTAAATAAATAGTTATGAGAAATTTGTATTTTAATTATATAATTGTAATTTCAATACTTTTTCACAATTTTATCATGGATAGAGATATACAACTGTTCATACAATATACGTATATTTGCGTCATCAAAAGCATGTTGAAATTTTGTTTTGGATAATATACATATTGTTATATATATATAAAATCTAGAAATATTTTTCTAGAAATTGTATATGAATTATTTAGCGATCTCGGAAATATTTATATTGCTAAATGTTTATTTATTGAAAACAATTTTCCTCGATTAAAAATCAAGTTTGAATACAAAAAAATAAAATTTCCGAGATAAAATTGGGAAAATCGTTTAAAAACTACAAATTATTTTTTTACAATCAGTTTATTTTCATTTTAAATTGCCAGCTTTCAAGCAATAATCGCTCTTCAACGGCTTTAATAAAAACATCGACTATTTCTTACAAGAAATATGAACAAATATACCTGTGCAGCGTGGATATTTACAACTGAAAATATTATAAGAAATAGTCGTGGTTTTAATCATGAATTTCTTCTCGAAATTCAATTGTAAATTATTCACGCTGCGAGCGTATATTTGTAAATATTTATTTCAAGATATATATATGTTCTAAAAATAATTTGTGGTTTTAAAAGTTTTTATATAGATTTATTGATCATTTGCTTAATCCTGGAATTCATTAGCATGTGACATTGTTCGGAAGTCGTGGCAATAATAAAAAAAAAAAAGTTTTTAAAAATACCTTTAATTGAACTAAATGAATATATAAAAACATAATAAAAGTACTGCCTGGATTAAGGCGTAAGAATAAAAAAATGAAAAACTTATTTAAATAATGTACAAAAGGTTTGAGCCGGCCATCGGGAAACAAAAACAATGAGTTTTTATAGGGTAAGCGTGACCTCTGGCGGTCGATTTAACAGAGTATTTGTATCTATGAAATATATATATATTTTTAAATGAAATAATATTTTAATATAACATATATATTGTCACATTCTGCATAGTTATTTTGTAAAATTTGTAACATACAGAGTTCAAACAACGACTACTCACCCGGGCAGGCACGGGTCACGCTCCACCGCGTCACGTGCGGAGATAAACATTCTATGTTCTCTGCATAGCTGCTTTTGTTTTTTGAGTTTAGTTCGTTGTTAATATTATTCTTATTTATATATTATATATTATTCTATAATAACCTTTTCATTATTAATAAAATATAGTTGCTTGTTTTATGAGAACGCGGTCTGGTTTATTTTATGAGATGGCGAACGCTGATCAGCAACCTTTAGAAGCACCTACGGTCGAGGCGGGTGTAACAACTGGTGGAGATGCCGGTTTTGACCCTATACCCTTTAATCCAAGCTTGAACATCAGGAAGTATGCTGGAGACGAAGACCCACGCCAATGGATCACTTCTCTGGAAGAAGTTGGGTTTCTTTACCGCTGGGCGGATTACATCATCACCCGCTACGCTGCCATGAACCTAGTCGGACCTGCTAAAACTTGGTATGAATTCCACAAGGTCAATCTTGCCACCTGGGAAATTTTCAAGACTCGCCTCATCCAGGACTTCGCGTCGCTGGAGAACAAGGACGAGATGATGCTCAAACTGAACAGAATGCAGGGGTGGAATGAACTCGCGATGCGATTTGCTGAAGATATATTGCTTCAATGCAGCAAAGTCCAGCCCAATATGGAAGAGATGGAAAAAATACAATTTGTAATCGGAGGTCTAAAGAAAGAGTACGCGCTGGCGCTATATCTCAACCCCCCTAAAACCATCGACGAACTTCTGGGGGCATGCAAGAGAATCGATGGGTTCGAGAAGGAATACCTGGAACGAAAGGAGAAGAATAAAATTCTTATGAATCGGATTTCTCAAAAAGAAACTAATCATGCCAGATGGAACAGGCAACCAAGAGAGTTTCAATCATATAAAACTGAAAATTATTCGAGGCCTATGATGGGAGCACCAAGCCAAAACCAAACTTACTTCCCCCCACAGGAGACTCGTACATTTCCCCGATCCACTCAAAAGGATACATATAGACGAACTCCTTCTGGCAACACTTATGATAGAAAACCTCGGAATGATAGAGGTAGAACCGAGGACGGACGACCTATCTGCTTTAGATGTAATAGACCGGGTCATGTAGCAAAGTATTGCAGAATAAAATACGTTCGCATGGTTGAGGAAGTTCCCCCTAGCCTAGACAGCCCATCTGATGACAAAATTCCGTTGAAAACCCGGAACCTGAGCCCAGAAGTATACGCCGATATGTGTGAGAGACCTAACATTCCAACTCGCAACAGATTCGAGGTGTTGGAGGATTTAAACTAGAAAGCGCGCATGTTCCAGTCAACCAGGGCATGTCGAAAATAGGCGCGATCACAGAGATGGATTCAAAAAGCCGAATAAATGTGAATGTTGATAAAATTGGAATATTGGAAGCCTTGGTTGACACAGGCGCGGATCTCTCGATTGTAGATTTAAGAACTGCTCTCGAAACTGGCGTTCGTATTGAAACCTATAATGGAAATTGTATTGGTCCAGATGGTAAAAGGCTTAATATATTGGGAAGCATTTCAATGGATATAAAAATCGACGAAAAGTCATTGAATCATAGATTTGTAGTTCTGGAATCCAATATGAAATCATTAATAATTGGAAGAGATCTTCTCAGGCGTTTAAATGCGAAAATAAATTGCAAACAGGATATTTTTGAATATGACATTGTAACCGAGTGTCAAGATTCGAACGAAGCACCCAGGAAAATAATCAATCAGCAGGATGAAGTAGTGCCTCAACTTTGTGTTAAACTAGTCAGGGTAACCGTGAAGGCCAATGATGGCGAATACGTGGTTGAACCAAATGAAAAGCTAACTCTTACAAATGGGCTTAGGATTGCTAGATGTCTGATCACAGTAAGAAACAAATTAGCGGATTTATTAGCAGGAAGGGTTCTAATCAGTTGCCTGCTGGCCTACTTCAACCGATCCCTGCTGCAAATTATCCCTTCGAGAGAGTTGGGATCGACTTTTTGGGACCATTGCCATCTACGAAGAACAGAAAGAAGTGGATGATAGTATTGACCGACTATTACACAAAATATGCGGAAACGAAGGCTGTCATCGATGCCACAGCGAGGGAGGTTGCTAAATTTCTGACAGAAAATGTTATTTTGAAACATGGAGCCCCACGGTATCTGATTAGCGATAGAGGAAGCCAATTCACGAGCAATTTGGTGAAAGAAATAACCAAGATATGTCAAAATCAGCATTGCCTCACAACAAGCTATCACCCACAGACAAATGGCCTCACAGAGCGATTAAACAGAACATTGATCAATATGATAAGCATGTACGTGAACGTAGATCAAAGGAATTGGGACGAGATACTTCCATTCATAACCCATGCTTACAATACGACAATACAAGAAACAACCAAATATTCCCCGTTCTTCCTTTTGTATGGAAGGGAACCAGTCTCGATTTTGGATGACACGAATATCTTCATTGAGCCCGATTCGGAGGATTATGACGAGTACGTGAGCAAGTTGATGGAAAAAATCGTGAGAACGAGAGATATTGTGAAAGTTAATACCGAGAAAAGTCAGGCAAAGATGATTAATTATTACAACCAAAAACATCGGCAAACTGGTTATGAACCAGGTGATTTAGTAGCGCTGTGGACTCCAATAAGAAAACCTGGAAAATGTGAGAAACTTTTGAGACGCTATTTCGGACCCTACATCGTGCTGAAAAAAATTTCCGATGTGAACTACTCCATCGTGCTAGAAGATAACCCTGGGAACCGCACACAGCCTACAACAGTTCACATAAGCAGAATCAAGCCTTACTTTGCGAGAATTGAAAACGGTCACGAGGACGCGACCATTTCGGAGGAGGGAGAAGTGTCACATTCTGCATAGTTATTTTGTAAAATTTGTAACATACAGAGTTCAAACAACGACTACTCACCCGGGCAGGCACGGGTCACGCTCCACCGCGTCACGTGCGGAGATAAACATTCTATGTTCTCTGCATAGCTGCTTTTGTTTTTTGAGTTTAGTTCGTTGTTAATATTATTCTTATTTATATATTATATATTATTCTATAATAACCTTTTCATTATTAATAAAATATAGTTGCTTGTTTTATGAGAACGCGGTCTGGTTTATTTTATGAGATGGCGAACGCTGATCAGCAACCTTTAGAAGCACCTACGGTCGAGGCGGGTGTAACAATATAGTTCTGAAAATAGGGCAATCCATAATTAAATCTTTAGCCAATATTTCGATGATATTATACTGTGATATTATAAAACTATCCGGCGCTGAGTTTGTTTATACAAATATGTAATGTCTTGACAAATGTTGGCGTTCAGCCAACTGAAATATTGGCAAATACATATTTCAATCAATCCAATACATTCCTTTTTATTTTCTAAAAAATATATATAGAGATAGAGAGTTGTGTGTGTCAATGTTTTAATTAAGCCCGTTGAAGAGTGATTATCGCTTGATATCATTCACTTTAAAATAAAAATAAACTCACTGTGATAAAATATTTGTAGTGTTTGAACACAAATGAATGTTTTACTATATGAAAATAGACACTTCGGCCAGTTGGAGTATTTTATTTTCTTAACGTTTCGACAAAAATCTTTTCTCTTAGTCCGGAGAAGTAAATAAAAATAAAGCATTTGGCAAGATGTTTATTTTTATTTATTTCTTCTGACGAAGACAAAAGTTTTTGTCGAAACGTTGAGAAAATAAAAAACTCCAACTGGCCGAAGTGTCTATTTTTTATATAAATATGAATGCCGGCCAGGCAGCCTCTATCTTTAAGACAAATAAATGTGTGAGACCAGTATGCCGGCGGCGTTTATATAGAATCACATATCGGTTTGTTCGCTACCTGACATTCCTGGATATTAATGAGCTTCATTAACACACTTTCTACTAATTACCACTGGAGTAACTAACCGCTCTTCCACACGACTTCTCTCCAGAACGATGGTACAGGAGCATACTTGGATCTAGAGAGAAAAAAAGATCAAAAATATTTTGAAGCATTTCTCGCTCTTAATCAGGTTATTGATGACTGAAAAATGCTTACAAACGACATTCCTCGTGGAAACCGTTTTTTTTTAACACAATGATTTCAAATATTTTTTAAAATTCTAAATAATTTAAAATACATTTATAAACAAACTCATGGACAAAATTCAAGGAAGTGGGGAAAAAATATTTAATTGTTATATCAAAATAATAAAAAGATATATTTAAAATATACTTTTGAAATTTTTATTTTTTAATAATACAATACTAATTTTGTATTTTCACATTCGAATAATAATAACCATTATATATAAATATAAATAATATTTTACTTTTTATGTTGTGTGTTGTGTTTGTGTTGTTGCTTTGTGTGTGGGGGGGGGGGGGGGGGGGGAAGGGGGATACCGTTTTTCATATATATATATATATATTTTATCAAAAGCATATATTGAATTTATAATATGTTTATTCTTCCAAAAATTCAAGAGGTAACTCGCCTCTCTTTATCGAGGACGTTCGTATTTTTCACTAGCACACGTAAGCACGGGTGCGCCACTCTCGTTCTACAAGACCAAACTATAAGAAATTTTCAAAATATTTTCAAATCCAATATATGCAGCTTTTCTAAATATAATTACAATAATGGATTTCTCAATCTTCAATGTATATAAAAATATGTGTGTATGAATATATTTGTATATTTCATATAAATATACATGCATTATTCTAATATATATTAGGACAATTCATAAAAAAGATTCTTTCATTCATCAATAAATTGATAGAATAAAATGAGGAAAATATCCCTCGAAATATATTTAGGTATTATCTCTTTCCTATAGATCCAAGTTCGCTCACATTACAATTCCTACAATTAATATATCTACAAATATAACTCAAAACTTCCTACAGAGTAAGCGTTCAGTGGGTTGCAGCCATGGTTAGTAGAGTACCAGAGGCCATTACATTGTCAGCGTGTATAAGCTAATGAGTCCGTAGCCAGGAGAGAAAATCAAATCCCATCTCTTTTAGATACGACGCGAGATAAGCTCAAAACAAAGCCTTAAAAGTCCTATTGTGAGTTTACTCAATTCTTTGTTAATCTCGGGATTAGGGAGCTAATCTCACTCAATTATCCCGTAGACACACTTGCGGGAAATCCAGTGTGACTTGTTTCGGATTCACGGTGTAAGAATGGATTTCTCTTTGATTTCAATAAGCCGCTATTCTGTCACCCTGACAAATGATTTCTAATTCAATTTATCCCGGATGATTGGAGATTCACCACCGGTGTTCGGATTGATAAATTAAAGATATTTAATAAATTTCCATTCACACAGAAAAGTTTAGAAAGTAATCCAGACACCCAAACTGGAAGTTAAATCTACACGTGAACATGTGCTCATGGCGAGAATAAATTTCCATTCACAGAAAAGTTTAGAAAGTAATCCTGACACCAAACTTGAAGTTAAATCTACACGTGAACATGTGCTCATGGCGAGAATAAAATTTAAAAGCCACGCCCCGGGAACGAATCCCGCTTTGAACACTTTTTTCTAAATTAAATTGCTCCAATGGCACACGATTCTTAGAAAAGTCCAGCCTCCTCCAGTGATCAATCAAACGGGGCTCTGGAACACTTGTAAATGCAAGAGTCTGAATGCTTTCTACATGTGTAGACAGCACATAGGTAAAAGCAGTTATCAACTACCACCTACCATGATTATCATGGCTTGAAACACATGTGTACTAGGGATGATAAAAATATTATTAAGATTTATAGAGAGAGGCTTATATTCACGTGTAAATTAAAAATTAAATAGTTTCAAGAAAATGACATTCCTGTTTCTCTAACTTAAAATTGCTAATGGCTTGAATTAGTCTTTGTTCATTCGTAATATATAGAATGAAGATAAAAATATAAATACACCATTATTATACGTAATATTTCATAGTAAATATTAATTATGGAACACCTTTCATATATATATATTATAATATTTTAGAATAAGTTTTTTTAACAATAATTTTCATCCCATATTACTATTTTTTGTCCATTAACTTCTGATCTAAGGGAAGAAAACCAACTTTACCTGACTAATACAAAACAAGCTGCTTGCAATAAAGACCAATACATCAAGTTTAATAGATTCTGCAGGATGTATATTTTGAGGCGAAAGTGTTGACTGTACATATTTCAAGCTACTACTTATAATTACTATATGTAAAATTTGACATCGAACGTTTAATTTTAATGATTTCCAATGTTCGATTGTATTAATTGTATATAATTTAAAATATACACGCAATTATCCAAATTGTGGATATGGCGTGCTTCTCCCAACTGTTAAATAAATAAAAATAATAAATATTACTATTTTAAATATATACACGCATGGAGAGACAAAACTCATGGAGGTTGTGCCTATTAGCATGTATATCGGTATTCAGACAACATCTCTGAAAGATATTTGATAAACAGTTATCTTTATTGAAGACACACGATATAAAAAGTGTGAAAAAATTGCCTCTCTCTCCCTAAAAATCGGCGACTATTGGCGACATTAATACTGGCGAAACAAATACTTTCCACTTCCTCAAGCTTTGTCCATGAGTGTATTTGATTTTTCAACTATATACCAAAGGGTTTTATTAAGTTTTTTTCTATTATTTCAATTTTAATATATTGTTGTAATATATCGCACGTGATCATCTCACCACATCATATAAATTAGGCTACACGCACAGTTTATTCAGGAAATTCATCTCAAATTGAATATAGTTTGCTCAGTATATCAGGTGTATAGTCGCATTTTATATAGACGATTCTTTATGGGATAGCTTTGATGTATATCAAAATATCTGTTTAATATTTAAGGTGATTTGGACCTCAATGCTCAAAGAAAAGTTTTTTTCATCCTTGAGATATCATACAGAGCTTATGTTTCCGGGCTTTGTATTTGTGCAAGATCCGAACCTATCTAACCTCTACATTGTCTTTTCCCAGGTAATTCAATCTTGACCTTGAATTTCCAGCGTTATTCAAACGGCATTGCATATAGAAAACCTTAGAAACCGAGCAACTCTTCTTGTACCAACATTCTCACTGTAAATTAATATATTTATAAATAACATAATTTTTCTGTATTGATAATATTATATTATCATTCCCCCTAGTACTCATGGTACAGGCCATGATAATTATAGTGGGTAGAAGTTGGCGACTGCTTTTACCTTAAAGTGCACCACATGTTTATACATGTGAAAAGCAGTTCGAATTTTGCACTTACAAATATGCCAGAGCCCCGCTTGGTTGCTTGCACTCTTTGATGAAGTTGGACTTTTACAAGAATCGGGGGCCATTGGAGAATTTTTTTATTCAGAAAAAAAGTGCCCAATGCGGGATTTGATCCCGGGTCGTAGCGGTCAAAAACCAACGGTTTTAACCACCCTTCCATCAACCCCCTAGTTTCGATAATGATGTATTGCAATATATATACGATAGTAAATATTTCTCTCTCCCGCGGTGGGCGCTACCAATGAAGACCTTGTTTATATATTTTTATATCTATATATATAAAAATGAATGTATGTATGTCTGTTTGTTTGTTTGTTTGTTTGTTTGTCCTTTATGCCTGACCAAACCACTCATTGGATCGCCATGAAACTTTGGGAAGTTATTTAGTATAGTACTGGGAAGGTTTCTAGCAAATAAAATTTTTGAAATAACTTTTCGCCTAGAAATAATCAAGATAAATATTATAATTTATCTGTTATAATTCAACAATCTGCTCTAAATATTATCATGATGATACGATGATTTTGTAATGTAGAAAATTAGGAAAGACAAAATTCAGGATGACACGGCAATTTATTTGAGACAAGAATAATGATACAATTCAAAGGCAAGATACTATTCCTTTAACTTCCAATTACCGAGGGAACCAATTAATATTGATTTTATTCAACTTATCGAGTATTTTTCAAGGGACCGGGAAAAAAATGTTCACTTTATCGAGAGATTCGTTAGACAAACTTTTACTCGGGTAAAACCCGGGCGAAGCCGGGCGGGTCCGCTAGTTTATGTATATTTATCAATTATTTTTATCTATTTATTCATATTTTCATCATTATATAATCATATTTATTTATATTTATTATGTAATTACCCATACATAATCTTATATGAACATTGTAATGATTCAGTTTCAATCTCAATCTCTCTCTCTACGTTTAAAAAATAATTTATTTCTCAGCGAGCACCAGTTCCGCTATATGACTTCTACAATTGCAGAGCAGACGCCATATTCAATATCTATAATCCTTCTATAAATGTGTAAATGGAAATTATTTATAGGAATATTGCACTCGTTTGAAAACCAATTCGACGCTGTCATTTATCTAATGGCCTTGGAAGACATCGGTATTTAGATTCGAAAATAATCCTTGCGACATACTTGCCGTTATTTTAAATTGACCTATTTGTTGATTTTAAATTTGAGGTTACGATTAAGAAATTTTAATGGTGTGTGATTTTGCTAAACGATCACTACATGTTCATCGATAAAGTAATTAGAAATTGTACTTAATGAATATTCTAATATTCTATCGAATTGGAAATTGCAGAAAATATTTTAAATACTTAATCAATTACTTCGCAAATTGTTTTTCTAATTTATTATAATTGTCAAACTTTCGAGTTGAAGACCTCTTCTACAGACATTTTATCAAAGTACGAGTATATATACAAATATTTATTTTGAAATGTACGTATATACTTAGTAGAAATGCCTGTGCAAGAGTTATTTAACTCGAAAGCTTGCCAATGGAAATAAATTAGAAAATAAATTTGCGAAGTATTTGATTACGTATTTAAAAAATATTGTAAAGCGAGGTGGGATTTCAGTAAAGAATAGTTTCTCTGTGAGCGCCTTTCTCAATTCCATAGAATACAATTGAAATTAAAGAATGGAAGTACAGGGAGATTCACTAGAGAAATCCACATTTTTCAAATTCACAGGACAAAAATGAATTAATAAAACAAAAGGCTCTCTGCCAATTAGTCGTGACAATTTTGTGATTTCATTTCGCTCCAGGGCCTCGTGGTAAAAATTATATTTCGCTTCAGAAGTGAGTGCTTAAGTGTTAAGGGACCTTTCATTCTTTTATTTTAAAATGGAGAGGCCAATATTGATTTTGAAATGGAGATATTCTATAATAATATAAAAATATCAGAGCTGACATTCGGCATTAAAGAAATAGGTAAAAGTAAATGTAGAGAACCTGGGAGCAAATTAATTACTACCCTGAAGAAGTAATTAAATTACCAATGAATTTATTAAATTATTCGTGCACAATTATTGAAGTCGGCTGCGACAATTTGAAGATGGCCTCAAGCCTTTTGCTTCCGCTTGAATTAAAGGCAAAGATTTGTTACCAACGCTTTTCCCTGGTAATTGGGTTCTGGGCTTTCTGGCACATGTCCTGGCCGTCTCAAACATTCCATGTTTTTGGAATAAAGGAAGGCAAACCATTAGAAGCGTCTGCAAGTTTTTTGGCCGTTTCCAACTTGAAGAAAGTAGACTCGTTCTTTGATGGGGCGCTTCTTTGGATTTTATCGTTAGCCCCATTTTACGAGTGTATAAGATATTTCGCATTTTCGGAATAATTCAATTCCTTGTAAATATAATGTATGTCCCACGTCGAAAAGCCTTTTTGCTCGTAATCTCACTTTGTCTAATGGCTAAATAAAGAAAACATATTCCTTAACAAAACGGAGTGGCTTTGATTCAAACCTATTCTAGAGATTCAATATCTGCTTATAAATATTTTATGTTCACATTTGTATGAACGTGCTCGCTAATCTTTAGAAACTTTCAATGCGCTTTCCTTTCCCCCTTTTAACATTTAAGCCAAATCAAATAATGTGTACAAGGTTTTCGGTCAATAAATAAGGTAAATTCGTTAATAACTCTCTTTATTGACAAACTAGAAAACTGTAACTTCGTATATAAGAACTCCTAACACTAGAGCAGTGTGAAATGAGGTGAGAAAGAGATAAGAACTATTCAACCAAGTTATGAAAGTTAAGTTGTAAGAACAAAGGACAGTTCGGCCTAGATCTTAGAGTGGAAATAGATGCAAAGAGAGTGTCTTCAAGGACGTCCCATGTAAATAGTAGATAATGGAAAACTCGACCCGAATGAAATTCAAATAACCAAGGCGCGACCTCCTTTCCACCTAGAGTAAATTATCGCCTCTACTACTGTTTTAATAGAACCAGTGACAAGTGTAATTAACTTTTTGAGCGAAATCTGGTTTTCCACTATAGGCCCGGGTTTAATTTTTAATTCCATTACACATGATCCCCCAATGCACCGGTAATTCTATTTCTCTCTCTCGCTTTTTATAGACTTTGTTCCATACTGATAATGCTACATTTACTCGCTACCCACTGCTTCCAAATGTCACTAAACCTAGAATATATATCTACTTGATGTCACAAATACGGTGTTTGAACATGCCTATTCCTATACTATCTTTAAATATATATCCATATGAACAAAATTGGCACCTCTCCCTTTAATTATGCATTAAAACAATGCATTTGGTGTATCACCTCAGTACAAAACAAAAGATGGTAATAAAGAATTATCATTAATACAAGTTTTGGAAAATTCATACAAAAACCAACATGTATACTATAGTTTCGGGCTTTAGCCCTTATCAGTACAGGGGCGGGTTTCGGTTTCATAATATCCTACGAGAGAAGTTATGAAATCTATCAAATTTACGAAAAGGTTGTCCTATAAAAGTTGTACTACATAAAAATCAAATAAGAATTACTGAAGTTCCTCTAAAAGGAAAATATGGAGACAAATATTCTTAATACAAAGTGTTACTGCCCAAGATAATTCCTCCAGAAATACACAATTGGTCAAGACCAGGACTACGTCATCTCCCAGGACGCTCCTATAAATACCCGCCATCTTGGGGGAAGGACAGTTTACGTATAGTAGTAGTACTCTTATAAAATAAATGAAGCCTCCAGGGTTAGGTATCTTGTGCAACTTTTTATTTTCAAGCTTTCGGACTTGTTAGTCCTACAACAGGATTATCACGTTAACAACTTAATAATAAATACAATTTTTCTATACACATTATTATATACATATTTTAAATACTTATTATATATATTGAGAGAAAAATATATTACATTATTTCTATTATAGTTACTCTGTCCACCTAGCCGACACACATTGAGCTGGAGTCGTGTTATGAGCCTTTGTCAGCTTCGATATCTTTCTTACCATGTAGTGTTCAATCCTCTCTTCTTTGCCCCTTGTGCTTGAATCTTCGGTGACCACGACAGCCACCCTTACATCATATATGTATATATTTGATATTATTACAATCGGTTTGAGATGCATCTCTATTTTTATAAACAATTTCTAAAATATTATTTCCAAATATTTAAATAATAATTTAAATTATATATAATAATTATTAACAGATTATATATGTGTTGTAAAATCATTTATATTGTTCAAAATTGTGAATACACGTTTCTCTGAGACTGGTTTTAGGCATTGGTTTCAATTATATAAAGTTATACGAGTTCAGAACACTAGTATTGAGTACGATCTCTCATGTATAAAGTTATACGAGAGATCATAACACTAGATTTGAGTACGACCTCTCATGTATAAAGTTATACGAGAGATCATAACACTAGTATTGAGTACGACCTCTCATGTATAAAGTTATACGAGAGATCATAACACTAGTATTGAGTACGACCTCTCATGTATAAAGTTATACGAGAGATCATAACAATAGTATTGAGTACGACCTCTCATGTATAAAGTTATACGAGATATCATAACACTAGTATTGAGTACGACCTCTCATGTATAAAGTTATACGAGAGATCATAACACTAGTATTGAGTACGACCTCTCATGTATAAGGTTATACGAGAGATCATAACACTAATATTGAGTACGACCTCTCATGTATAAAGTTATACGAGAGATCATAACACTAGTATTGAGTACGACCTCTCATGTATAAAGTTATACGAGAGATCATAACACTAATATTGAGTACGACCTCTCATGTATAAAGTTATACGAGAGATCATAACACTAGTATTGAGTACGACCTCTCATGTATAAAGTTATACGAGAGATCATAACACTAGTATTGAGTACGACCTCTCATGTATAAAGTTATACGAGGGATCATAAGACTAGATTTGAGTACGTTCTCTCATGTATAAAGTTATACGATGGATCATAAGACTAGATTTGAGTACTGCCGCAGGTATAAAGTTATACGAGAGATCATAACACTAGTATTGAGTACGACCTCTCATGTATAAAGTTGTACGAGAGATCATAACACTAATATTGAGTACGACCTCTCATGTATAAAGTTATACGAGAGATCATAACACTAGTATTGAGTACGACCTCTCATGTATAAAGTTATACGAGAGATCATAACACTAGTATTGAGTACGACCTCTCATGTATAAAGTTATACGAGAGATCATAACACTAGTATTGAGTACGACCTCTCATGTATAAAGTTATACTAGAGATCATAACACTAGTATTGAGTACGACCTCTCATGTATAAAGTTATACTAGAGATCATAACACTAGTATTGAGTACGACCTCTCATGTATAAAGTTATACGAGAGATCATAACACTAGTATTGAGTACGACCTCTCATGTATAAAGTTATACGAGAGATCATAACACTAATATTGAGTACGACCTCTCATGTATAAAGTTATACGAGAGATCATAACACTAGTATTGAGTACGACCTCTCATGTATAAAGTTATACGAGAGATCATAACACTAGTATTGAGTACGACCTCTCATGTATAAAGTTATACGAGAGATCATAACACTAGTATTGAGTACGACCTCTCATGTATAAAGTTATACGAGAGATCATAACACTAGTATTGAGTACGACCTCTCATGTATAAAGTTATACGAGAGATCATAACACTAGTATTGAGTACGACCTCTCATGTATAAAGTTATACTAGAGATCATAACACTAGTATTGAGTACGACCTCTGATGTATAAAGTTATACGAGGGATCATAAGACTAGATTTGAGTACGTTCTCTCATGTATAAAGTTATACGATGGATCATAAGACTAGATTTGAGTACTGCCGCAGGTATAAAGTTATACGAGAGATCATAACACTAATATTGAGTACGACCTCTCATGTATAAAGTTATACGAGAGATCATAACACTAATATTGAGTACGACCTCTCATGTATAAAGTTATACGAGAGATCATAACACTAGTATTGAGTACGACCTCTCTTGTATAAAGTTATACGAGAGATCATAACACTAGTATTGAGTACGACCTCTCATGTATAAAGTTATACGAGAGATCATAACACTAGTATTGAGTACGACCTCTCATGTATAAAGTTATACTAGAGATCATAACACTAGTATTGAGTACGACCTCTCATGTATAAAGTTATACTAGAGATCATAACACTAGTATTGAGTACGACCTCTCATGTATAAAGTTATACGAGAGATCATAACACTAGTATTGAGTACGACCTCTCATGTATAAAGTTATACGAGAGATCATAACACTAATATTGAGTACGACCTCTCATGTATAAAGTTATACGAGAGATCATAACACTAGTATTGAGTACGACCTCTCATGTATAAAGTTATACGAGAGATCATAACACTAGTATTGAGTACGACCTCTCATGTATAAAGTTATACGAGAGATCATAACACTAGTATTGAGTACGACCTCTCATGTATAAAGTTATACTAGAGATCATAACACTAGTATTGAGTACGACTTCTGATGTATAAAGTTATACGAGGGATCATAAGACTAGATTTGAGTACGTTCTCTCATGTATAAAGTTATACGATGGATCATAAGACTAGATTTGACTACTGCCGCAGGTATAAAGTTATACGAGAGATCATAACACTAGATTTGAGTACGACCTCTCATGTATAAAGTTATACGAGATATATCTCATAGAGAGAGATTTGAGTACTATCTCGTTTATAAAAATACATAAGAAATCAAACTATTCGATCTGAGAGCTACATCACGTCTAAAGTTACACGAGGTCAGATCACTAGATCTAAAACATCCTACCATTCCCCCATCGGAGAATTTAAAACTTATTCTATAGAACAACATCTTTGAAGCACAATCTATAATATCGGAAACCGAATTTTAATTTACATTAATTATTAATTCAGAGAGGAGAGATTTAAAAAATATTGGAAAAGTAATAAGGATGATGTGAAAATATTTTATAGAAATGTGAGTAGTTGTGAGTGTTGTAATTTTCTTCACATTTAGGGATGTCTTATTTCACTAGATCTGTTATAAACATAGGCTAATCATAATTTACTCTTTTATGCACGATTTTATCATCATTTTCTGGTTAAAGCGTCTCGGAAATGCTCAAATTTAATTATAAAATATCAAATATCTTGCGCCATGAGTTTCTTTATTAAAACAGCTGTTTTACTGAATAAACTTATTGCGCAAGGTTATTTTGATATTTTCAAAATCGGAATCATACGCGTCTATGATAGTTTCCAATTTTGATAACAGATGGCGGGCTAATGCATCATAATATTTTGATATTTTATAATAGTAAATCGCAAATTTCCTATATCTGAATAACATATAATGCTGACACGCTTATGACCTGTGTATAATGCTATTAGAATAGGATACTTTCCAAATAATATATATACTCATGGACTAAATCTAAGGAAGTGTAATTTCTTCGATGTCGCCCGTTGTCTACTGTTTTTGAAGGAGACAGGCAATTTTTTTCACACTTGTTTATCTCGTATATCTTCAATAAAACACTTTATACCAAATATCTTTCAGAGTTATTCCTTGAATCCCGATATACATGCTAATAACATGCTATAACTTACATAAGTTTTGTCCATGAGAGTATATGGATTGTGTATTTGCTCTCATTCTGATATTGTTTCAAAGACTTCCCATGAACGATCCTGGTTATATTTAACAATACTTCAATGAAGTGTAGCCACACAGAGTTGGTATAGACAAGATGATAGATCAGACAGGCTAGAGTAGATTTACTGGCTTTCGCTTTATATATTCCGTCTACCTGAAAAATTATTAAAAGTCTACTAATTATTTACAACCAAATTTACATATAGAAATTATGTGGCTAAAATATTTTGGGCAGGACGGAAGTCATTTAACATAATCGATTGAGAGGAATGATGGAAAAATATGGGGCTGGCTATGGCTAAGCCCATTTCCAAGTCGATAGATTTCATATGGCGCCAAATCAGCCTTGGTAATTAATTCGGAGAGAGAAAGCCAGTTTGCAAATCTTTCCTAACATGAAATAGTTGCTTCCTCCCTAATTTGCATAATTTATACGAAAAGAAGAAAGATTGGCTGATTCCTCCTAATATTGCTTAGCACTTTTCTCGCCAAACGACCGTTCAAATTTGGAATTTTTATTGGATTCACTGAAGGAGCTTCTTTAGATTTTTTTTACAGGCTGAAAGAGAATTTTTTAAATATTCAAAAAAATGTTTATTTAAAAAAAATAACAATATATAAAATTGAAAAATATTTAAGTCATATTCGATAAAAATTAGCTTAATAGATTTCCTTTTGCTGTATAGTTCTAATGGAATTTAAATAACCACCTTTGTGGGCATGGATGGATTATATATATTGGAGAGTGGATTTTTTACTGGAATGTGTTTCTTTCCCTTCAAATGTGTCGAGGAGATGTGAATTAGAATAATAATATTTATAAAATAATAAATATGTCAATATATATATTTTTTAATTTCAATTATCTACTTATATAATTGCCTTATTCTGTCTGTATGTCTGAAGCTCACGGATAGAATGCGCGCCCATTGGCTGCCGGCGAACACGTGTCCTCCCTGCCCCCCTCTAGACAACCCTGTTATCAGCAGTGTGTTACATCCACCTGTCTATAGCGGCCATTCTAGACACCCCTGTTATCAGCTGTGTGATACATCCACCTGTCTATACAGACCACCCTGTATATAGCGGCCATTCTAGATAACCCTGTTATCAGCTGTGTGATACATACACCTGTCTATACAGACCACCCTGTATATAGCGGCCATTCTAGACAACCCTGTTATCAGCTGTGTGATACATCCACCTGTCTATACAGACCACCCTGTCTATAGCGGCCACTCTGGACACCCCTGTTATCAGCAGTGTACTACATCCACCTGTCTATACAGACCACTCTGTCTATAGCGGCCACTCTAGACAACCCTGTTATCAGCTGTGTGATACATCCACCTGTCTATACAGACCACCCTGTCTATAGCGGTCACTTTAGGCAACCCTGTTATCAGCTGTGTGATACATCCACCTGTCTATACAGACCACCCTGTCTATAGCGGCCACTCTAGGCAACCCTGTTATCAGCTGTGTGATACATCCACCTGTCTATACAGACCACCCTGTCTATAGCGGTCACTTTAGGCAACCCTGTTATCATCAGTGTGTTACAATCACCTGTCTATACAGACCACCCTGTCTATAGCGGTCACTTCAGGCAACCCTGTTATCAGCAGTGTGATACATACACCTGTCTATACAGACCACCCTGTCTATAGCGGCCACCCTAGACAACCCTGTTATCGGCTGTGTGATACATACACCTGTCTATACAGACCACCCTGTCTATAGCGACCACCCAAGACAACGTTTTTAAAATATATTCGCACTCGGGTAAACCCCGGGCGTTGCCCGGGCCATCCGTCTAGTATTTATTTATTCACACAAAACGCTATATCCCTGTAAGAGATAATTGCGTCATTTAATTGTTAAACAGAAACAGTTATATAGATCATTAGGCAAGAAAGGAAAAAAAGAAACAATGAGATAGATTAGGAACCTGATCCTTTCAATTCAGACAAATAGTCATGTGTATATTCACAAAAGTATTTAAATCTTTGACAATATCTTTGCTATTCACAAATTCATACAATTCTTCAATATTTGTAACTGTCTGTTCTCTAACGCTGTAGAAAAGTGTGGGACAATAGAAGTATATATATTGAAATAAAAATTAAATATATAACAGCATATAGTAAATAGGTATATATGGATCGCGCTAAATACCAAAGAAATTCTTAATGCAGCTCTACCATAGGAGGCAATGGATTGTATATTCGTGTATTCACCAAAGAAGTAGAGACAGTTATTTTAATATCGGGCAATTTTGACAAAGCAATTATCAGGAAATGCTCAAAGTTTATATATATCGCAAGTTTAAAGCAATGGTCCAACCAACTAAGCATGTATATGTCGTTCAAATTTCATAATCTTACTAACTTCCATGATGATATTTATGATAAATCCTATTTTAATCTTACATTTTTCTGTACGCGCTCTCCAACAGGTTTCCTACTTATTATCAAGATTGCATAAATTTATGCATAAGCTTCATTTTCGATTATATTTGATAACAAAATAAAATGTCGCCACCTAGAGTAAACAAGGCAGCCGTGTAGGTCTAGCAAGGATGTCATAAAGATTTAACAAGATCATCTGCTGACACGTAATCCCATTGTGCCAAAACCCCCGGAAATGTGATCATGCCTCGAGGCTTCTATTTTTAGACCAACGGGTGTCTTTAGCACTAGATCAGCGTCAATCGATTAGACGCTCCAACTTCGAATTCTGAGTTGGATACATCTGGTAAAGATCATTCCAGCACGGATTTGTGCACCATTTATTGTGTTTTAGAGAAAAACTGAAATCTTTCAGGTAGGATGAGGATGTCAAATATATCATTTAAGATCTCTTCATCCGGCCAGAATTCGACAGATTATAAATGCATACTCAGGTTTCTATATACCTAGATTCTTGTAGTATATACACTCAAGGATAAACCAAAGGATCTTTCTATTTTTAATGTCGCCTATCGTCTGTTTATTTTTCTTACAAGTAGACAGAGACAATTTTGTTCACACTTGGTTATCTCGTGTATCTTCAATATAAGTCACTTTATATCAGAAATTTCTCAGAGTTATTGTCTGAATTCCGATATATATGCTAAAAGGTTAAAATACCTTAAGTTTTGTCTATGGAGCAGTCTTTTTTAGTTCTAAAGCGATGAAGCAGACAATAAAACCAAATTTTCCAAGTTTTCGGGAAATTTCCCTTTTCAACAAACATAAACATGATGTAAACATAAATTTCAATATACAAACAATTTTAGGATAATTAGTAGAACCAGTATTCGTCCAGACAAAGAATGTTGTGAATAGAAAATTATATTTACATTTTCTGTGTAATTTTGTGAAAGAATAAATTATCTGAATAATTAAAAGGTTAAAATAAAAGAAAAAACTACTAAGAGAACTTGTAACTGCTTTGTTTTACAAAGTTGGAAAAATCGTTAATTCATGAAACAGCTGAAAATAAATATAGATATGAGAGAAAAGGCTCTCTCTTAAGCGATAGTTCAATTTTTAAAGAAAGTGCAAAGCGTAGTTCGAGATCATGGCGGAGAAACGTTCCTCTGTTGGATTTGAATAAAGGTAATTAATGTATTTCTTCTCAACCCATAGTTTGATGGCCGGCAGTATTCCTGACATTCAGAGCTTTCTTTCCAAGACTCGCCTTTTGTTAGCATCGTAGCTTCCTTTTCCGATATGTTCCATAAATTTCATTCTTCACCTTTTCTTATTGTCTTTCTTCCATAAATATCACAAGCAATACTACTAACTACTACGAGAGTATTGTCGGACAAGATGTCTAAACATCTTAGTTCTGCTCTAGTGAATCTAGTGCTGTGACAATTGTCGCGATCCGATTCCACACGATCAAAGAGAAAGTGTATTGTTCAAATGTGAGTAGTGACTTCCATTCAGGATGTGCCACTGTTTCTATTAATTTAAGATTGACTTAATAAAAAGATGAGTTTTTCTGTTCATCTGTTGGCGTAAGTCGGCAAGTAGAGAGATCCCCATTATGTAACAATGGGTTGCCATATCATCATTGGTATCATCATCCCGTCGCGGGGAGTTGACTGGCCACGCCCGAGAGCTTATTGATTGCGACCTGAGCGTCCACTCCATCATTTCTCTGGTCCTACCACATGCTGCTACGGCACAAGGGCGATTCTGCCCGACTGGCCGAAGTTATAGATAACACCCACTCTAGAGTAGATTTAAAAACTACAAACTCGGCCCACACAGGGAGAAACTATTCCGTTTAAATATAGTGCTGGGGATCCAACAAATAGGAGAGAGGAATATATAAATATATTATAAAAAAGAGCATATATTGAACACACACATATATATACACTCTAGTTTTATTAATAAACATATTCTGAATAATATATTTTTCAATTTAATTTTTATAAATATTCCTTTATTATTATAGATGATGAGAGTAATTTTATATGGTCGTTTTTCAGTACATTATAAAAACGCTTAATCATCTAGCTTAAGTGCACATTTCATGCGGGAACAATCGATATTATCGGAGTGGAAATGAGGCAATTAGTATAATTTGTCGTCGTCGTCACATTACGTGGCCATTATTGCTATAACTCGTCTCGGAGAGAATTTCCATATTAAATATATTATAAGTTCTAATTAGGAGCAAGAAGTATAATAAAACACTTCATTTCCACCTAACGGCTATAGAATTATAGCAATTTATTTTCTCCACCTCTTTCTTTAGGATATTGTTGTTAGTTAATTAGGTATTGCCATTCTTGAACTGCTTTCTGCATGTGTAGACATGTGGTGCACATAAGGTAAGAGCATCGCCAGCTTCTATCAATAATGATTATCATGGCCTGTACTACATATAGGTATAATTAAGAAATTGTAAATTATTTGCACATGCTACAACATAACAATGTGTTTATCTGATTTTAGTCATTGATAAAACACTATATATCTACATTATATATATATACATTAATTCATGAAAAAACAATAGAAAAAATAAAAGATAATTGGGTCAGGTGTTGATATTAAAAATAAATAGGCATCTCCTGACCACGAGCGCATGTTCTTTTTTAGATGGCAGAGCGCCATCTAGTGGAGCAAAAATAAACTAAACGTTTATTTAGCTTGCTCCGTGATATTTGGCCAACCCAATTTCTTGATAAATATTTTTGGTCGCAGTGGTTACAGCCTTCTCCACGCTGACGAGCGCCAACAGCGCGAAACGCGTTCGTGGATGGCTTTTCTTGATTTATCAAGAAATTGGGTTGGCCAAATATCACGGAGCAAGCTAAATAAACGTTTAGTTTATTTTTGCTCCACTAGATGGCGCTCTGCCACCTAAAAAAGCACATGCGCTCGTGGTCAGGAGATGCCTTATTTATTTTTAATACATTAATTCATAATAAAATAACATATCCTGACCTCTCACATAAGCATTTTTAAATATTATTTCTTATTTTCCACAAAATATCTACCATAGTTATGTTATATAGACATAACAGAAATACAACCATGATGCCAACTGAAATATTGGTAAAATAAATAATATTTTGATCCAATATATACCTTTTTATTTAAATAAATATAAACCATTAGATAAAAATATCAATATTTCCTTCTTTTATCTGTGGATGATCGAAATGAGATTCCTGGATGAACAAAATGTGGCTGACAAGCAGACATTAGCAAATATGCTAATCGCCTTATTAAAAAATGCCGCCATTTAATTATACGAAAAAACCGCGCCATCTATACTTAGAAACCGGAAATATTTATAGCGCGGTTGTTTCAATTTTATTTTTCAATTAAATCAATTTGGAAAATAAACCAGTCAAAACAGCTGAGAGATTCCCCACTGTTGTATTCTTCAAATATTTTCTTATTGCAGTAAGGGCAGTAGGAAATTGATTAATTTGAAAACTAAATGAGAAACGCTAGTTCATATATCAAAATGCAGGCATTGCTTGGTTCGTGATCAGAGATAGTATTAAAGATCTTGAATTATTAATAGAAGATAATTATAATAAGTTTTTAATTAAAATCTTAAATTTACTTTTAGCACACAAAGTAAACACATTAAATATTCATACTCTAATTACAAAAATACGAATATTTTAAATAAATTCGAGAAAGTGAAATTAATTAATTATAAACACGATATAGATGAGTGGAGCATCAACGGCAGCATGACGTCACAATCCTCTGGGCAGGTATGGACTTGTTTACTTGAAGTTTGACGAGAATACTGTGCTACACTGATGGTTTTTTGGATCAACTACCTAATGCCAAGTCAAATGGCACACTGCCTAAATGTTTCTGCAGTTTATAATTTTATCACCAGGATTGATGTGAACTGTATCTAAGGTTTGGCCATACAAGACCTCTTCTATTCCAGGATGGTGTAAAGACCTCACAATGTACTATCTACAGGACCAAAGAGGCCTCACCAGACCTCTTCTTTGAATGTATGGAAGCTTCAAACAGGACCTATATTACACTTCTACCAAGATTGTAAATTAAATTAATGATTTTTTACAGTCTCAATGACCTTTTATAAGTAAGTATACAATGGGAAAATAAAAAAAAGATAAAATTTAACCGTGAATCGTATGTGTCGAGGCGATGTGCTCTTTCTGCAGTGAGGGTGATTGTGTTATTATTAAGTACATTCGTAATTTGTCAGCAAATCTCTGAATTACATATTCTTGTAAATTTTACAGCGTGGTTATCTTTGTTGATTTTAGTAGATGAAGGTGCATTTTTAACAACAAGGCTTCAAAGAATCTTCACAATTCAAAGTCTGGCATAGGTGAATCTGTATTGAAGATTATAAACTGCCTATAGACGTATATTTCTTGTTGAAATAAATATTCAATAATTTTCTACTGCCTTTAATAGAGTGATAACAATACTATGAAGGCCTGGCTCATCAGTAGTGAACACTCAAAGCGATTTCGCTAGTTTAATTTACCATACCGCCCTTATATTGTATTTGACTGCTTTACTTATATAGCTGCTACTGAATGGGAAAGTGAAATTTTCCATATTCTACATTAGGTGCTGTATTTTAATACGAATTGAAAATAATATTCAAAATATTTTAAAAACGTTTTTTTCTCTCTAGAAAAACCTTTTCTATCTCTAATCACATTTTTCATTTAAGCAAATATTATCACACAATTCTTTATTCAGATTTTAACCTGTTCATTTTTTCATTTATTATTATTTATTTGTACAATGGCGACACTTTTGCGTGGATGTTTTTACAGCCTATATTTGTGTTACATAATAGTATAAAGTCTTTTTACCATCTCAAATGTATATTTGTGTTAGTTTTCTCTTTTAAATAATGCTAAAAAGAATATTTGACATATTGTTTCTCACATTTTCAACAATTAATAAATGAAAATTTTATTTATTCAATTCGAGAATTAATCAGAGAGAGACGCGTCCGGAGATAACGATTAATAAAAAACATTTAATACACACCTCCCTAGAGAATGCCATAATTGTAGTGTTTGGATTTTGATTAATTCAATTTGAAGAATTTATCATCTTTTTATAAACGTTTATTGTCCTTAAACGTTGGTGACTTACTGTAGTTCTAGTACTGTGTTCACTATTAAGCTTTTCACCTTTTATCAAAAGGGCGACAGTGGGTCGCCGAAAGGTCAAAGGACAATTAACGTTCATAAAAAGTTGATGAAGTCTTCAAAACTCGAATTGATATACCTCGCTATATATATATGTTATGTAAAAATATTATTTTATTTAAAATTAAATATCATAGATTCAAATATTCTGTTAAATCGATCGCCAGAGGTCACTCTTCCCCTATAAAACTCATTGTTGTTGTATCCCGATGGCCGGCTCAAAACTTTTGTAATTATGAAAATAATATTTTGTTTTCCTTATTCTACTCGCCTGAAGCCAGGCATTACTTTTATCAAATTATGATATTTTATATATTCCTTTAGTTCAATTAAATTACTGATCAAAATCAATTCTATTATCATACTTTCAAGATTTAACCACGACTGCCTTACATTACCATAATCCTCAACAGGATCAAAATTCAAGCAGAAAATCTCATTCATCTTCATTCATAACATATATATAGCTTCTAGGCTGAAGGAGCTTCAACAGGAGAACAAGATAGAATAAGTCGCCAATAGAAATCAAATTATAATATGTTTAGAAACTATTTTACATAACTACATATAAATGCAGCCCAAAATGGATGTTTATATTTGAATAATTTATATACAAATCGCACGGTACAAACTACTAAGAATATATCAGATAAAATAATAAACATCTTGTGTGGATATCACTATGATACACAACTGAATAAATTGTAGCTATTGTTTGAATTATTTTTTGTGTTGTGATTCTGGTTTTGAAAAGTGAGAGCACGCCAGAGAATTATGATGTCAATTTTCTGAACTAACTACTTACGTTTGCTTGGTTTTGTTGTTTCTTTATTCTAATGATTTCATAGGCATGACTAATCCATCCTTTCACATCGAATAAAATAGAGAACAGTAAAGTATCATTATTTCAAATACAAATCAGTTTTTATAGATTATATAATTTCTGTTCATTTTTCAACATTTCGAGGTATTTGTTCAAATTTTACGAAGTTTTGTTTCACATAGCAGCAACTCAAACTCTGCATCTCCGAAGGTCTCAACAGTTCTTGAGAGAGCGAAATACGCTAAAGAAAATATGAAATATTATATATGCCGCTTCTGTAATGGTAAGAGCCATAGCTCGAAATCATGTTTTTTTTGCTTATCCCTAGTACATGTGGTACAGGCCATGATAATCATGATGGATAGAGTTTAATGACTGCTTTTACTGTAAGTACACCATATGTCTACACATGTGAAAAGCAGGAAATCATGGTATAAAGGTTCACTTTGGTCTGAATTTGCCCAAACTGGTATTGTGGCCTATTATCACCTACACTACGTTTGGTACTGGTGTGATAACCCAAAATGCATTGAATCTCTTTTTTTATGCATTTTAATGAAAGAGGTACCACATATGGTACATATATTTGCCACTTTACCAGCTTAAACACCATTTTGGTAAATTCGACCATTTCACAACTCCTCTCGTAGGATGTTATGAGATCTACACCGCCCCTTACTGATGAAGGCCATAGCCCGAACCCACGGTATACCTGTTGGCTTTCTTTATGAATTTACTAAATATTGTGTTATGGCTCATTCTTTATTTTAACGGATATATTTTCACTGGGGCGATAAGTGTAATGCATTGTTTATAATTAATAGGCTAATCCCTTTTAGATTTGAACGTAATGCATTGTTCTTGTTAGCTTTTTTATAAGTTGTTTTTTTCATAGATTAAAATTTAATTAAAAAGGCAAATATTGAAACAAAATATAATTTATTTTGACAATATTTCAGTTGGTTGAACGCCAACGTTTGACACACTTTAAAATGTTATAACACCTTGATAAAAGTTGGCGTTCAGCCAACTGAAATATTGGTAAAATAAATTATATTTTGACCCAATTAATGCCTTTTTAATTAAATATTTATTTATGGATTTCTTTATTTTCAAAAAAGATTAATATATTTGTATTTTTGATCAGATGACCGGGTTACTTTGCATGTATATATTTGGTCGTTGAAAGGATGTAAGGAGTAAAGAAAGGAAATTAAAAAGTATAAATTTCTTCAAAGTGTTGGTGATTGCTCCGCTCGATGTTAGAATAGGGAAGTCCCAACAGTTCTAATGCATATTTGAAGGGAAATGGACGCTTTTGTTACATTAATAATATCCTTACACTCAAGGTGTTAAAACATATTTAATGGGTGTCAACAACAAACTCAGCGCCACATAAAGTCAACAGAATTAGGTTTTTAAAATATTTTGTTATATTCAGTGGGGGTGGGTAAAATATATATATATAGATTTATATTTTATCCAATATATGCCTTTTTAATTAAAGATTTATTTATGAATTGCTCTATTTTCAAAAAATATAATTTATAGAGAAGTAACATATTGAATTCAAATATATATATAAATAATTTATATGAACCTTTAGTTTTCAATTTTACGTATATTATTATTATTATATATATATATAATTGAATTTTCTATTTAAAGAATCAAATATTTATTTCAGATAAAGGGGACTTTTCAAATTTCCAGAAAGTGGAATCATCATTTATTTACAAAATAAAATAATTTTGAAAGCAAAACTGGTATGTTGAAATCTTCTGTAAACAAGTTATAATCTCTATAAGCAATCCAATGTCTACAAACTGAAATCTGTAATCCCTTGAACCATAAAATAGAATTACCAAAAGAAAATTTCTTCAAAACATCTTCTAATTTTAGATATATTATATATATTGCCTTTGTTAATAAGCTATTTTAAAATTAAATAGGATGCTTTGAGAGTGGAATTCTATTTTGATAATCCAATTTGTGAGGTACATACACAAAAAAGTCTTAAGATTTCAAATTGTTCTATATATCTATAGATATAGAAAGTCAGCCGCGCGCCTTTATCCAATTGTGTTGTGTGCGGGTCCAATTTAGACCCCGGAATAAATCAAGTTTAGACCTCAAGAAATAGCTGCAAACAATCGTTATTGTTTCACGCCTCGGAGTAACCACAAAAATTACACTTCTGGCAAACTGCCCGGCGACGTAAGGAATAAAAATGAATAATGACCTTCCAAATGATGTGAATCCGTTAACACTCAATATTTCGCTCTCAGCTTAACTTTTCAAAATCCTCAACAATATGCTATAATATAATTGAGTTAAATTTCAAAGTGTTAATTGAAAATAAGGAGGTTTTTTTAGAATAATTATTATAATATTTATCCTTTTTTCTGTGTGAATATAAATAGATCATCATAATAAAAATAAGGCTTGTTATGTATATAAAATATATTTCTCAAATTAAACTTGCACATACCTTCCTGAGTACACATTGCCATCGATGATGTTGAGAGAGATGTGAAATAATTTCCAGCCAAACGATAACCTGTTGTTACAATTTGCACATAAATATTTGCATTGTCTGCGGGAGAGAGGATCGAGGGTACTATTATCAAAATAAATAATATATATTTTAGCATTTTTTTAAATAAAAATAATTTGGATTTGTGGCCCCACATATAAGACACAAAAACATATATATCTATATTTATTGATTTATATTTCAGACCTATTAGATTCGCCTGGACTCGCCTCTCTTCATCGAGGATGTTTGTGTTTTGAACTAAAACACGTGAGTAGGTGATCATTCTCGATCTGCACAAGACCAATGAAGAAGAGGAATTATCTCCGATTCACATTCATAGACAAACCTAAGGAAGTGAAAAGTCTCTGATTTGCCGGCAGTCTATTTTTTTAAAGGAGACAGAGGCAATTTTATTCACACTTTGGTTATCTCGTGTGTCTTTAATAAAGGTGACTGTATCAAATATCTTCCAGGGCTATCTTCTAAAGCCCGATATATATGTTAAAAGGTACAATTACCTTAGGTTTTGTCCATGAGTGTAAATATTCTATCAAGTATATACAGCAAATATAATTGTATATATATATCACAACAACAACAGATTTATTAGGACATATCCGTCCTGTAAGGACTCGCCATACATCATTTTCATGGGGAATAGAAAAAAAAAAACATAAACAAAAAGAGAAGGGAAAATAAAAAGGAAATAAAAGTATTCAACATAACTATACAAATTAACTATGGAAGGAAATTGTTCTGTAATTTTAGTTTTTAAAGATTACCTTGTTCTCTAACGCTTTATGAAAGTTAAACAATTCTATCGCTATATATTTTTTCTCGTACATTATTCTGATTAGCTGAACTGGGTTCACGTAGACTTGGATAATGTTCTTTAAGATCTTATTCCGTTCCTCGTTAACAATAGTGCATTCAGAGATGTAGTGGGTCATTTCTTCTATGCTTTCAGTTTTGAAGAATTTACAAATTACATCTTCCTTTTTAATAATTTGAATGTGACTTTCTCTTAGTAAAGTCGAAGTGATTCTTGTTTAGGTAATGTAACCTTTTATGTATAATGATAGGTTCCAGGATAAAAAATGTTCAGGTATATACGTATATATCATATTATAACATTATTAATAAATCAACATATAGATAATAAACAGTATTGTGATTATAAATAACTCTACAAAAATATTAAATAATAATTAGAAATTAATAATAACACAATTTAAGCAAAAATAGATTAATAAATTAAAGGTATATACGGAGTTATTTGAAAATAATTAAGATATAAATTCTTTAAAATTTTCTGCAAAAATCAATTTTTCTATTTATACTTCAACTATTTCTTCTGCAAATAGAAAAATTGATTTTCTAGGAATTTATAAAGAATTTATATCTTCATTATTTTCAAATAACTCTCTATGTATATACCCTTTATTTATTCATTCATTTTTACTAAATTTTACTTTTATTATTAGAATTTATAAATAATATTTAACATATATTTATATATAGAATTATTTATAATCAACACTCTGTGTGTTTTATTATCTATATTTTAATATGATATTACATATAATCATTTGCTGTATATACACTAGATGTAATATTTGAATCACAGAGATAATTCCGTCTTTAGTCTTGTAGAACGAGAGTGGTGTACGTGTGTTCACGTGTTTAAGTGAAAAACACAAACATCCTCGATAAAAAGGTGAGTTACCCCTCGATATATTGAGAGAATAAATAATTTCTATATCCAATATATGCATTTTCTTAAATATAGTTATTATTGAAAATAAAAAGGCATATCCTGACCAAGAGCACATGTGCTTTTTAGATGGTAGAGCGCCATCTAGTGGAACAGAAATCAAATAAACGTTGATTTAGCCTGTTCCCTGATATTTGGACAACCCATTTTCTTCAAGAAATTCCATCCATGAACGCCTTTCGAGCTGCTGGCCCTTGTCACTGGCTCTACAACTGCGACAAAAAATGCTTTGGTCCAAGAGGCTCCTTGAGAAACAGAGAAATGGGTATTTAAGGTCAAACTTGCTTAAAAAAGCTCAACATGTGAAAAAAAATGGTACTTTTATTTTTCTTTTTTCACATAGTTATTATATGAATTACTCAATCAAATATATATATGTTGTGAAAAAAAAATATATATATATATATATATTTTTTTAAATTATAATTTCTAGAACAAACTGTGAAGGCGACCACCAGATAGCGCGGTTTACACTATATATGTTCATTGTTGTTGTTTTCTTTTGGCCAGCAAATCCTTTTGTGAATATGTAAATTCGTAATCAAGTATTTTATATTCTTTATTCCTCACGCCTCAAGCCAGGAATTTCATTCACTTATATGCTGAAATTATTTCAACACATCTATTAAACAATTTGTGATTTAAAGTCGTGTTATTATATTTTCCAAGATGTCACGTTTGCAAACCTTTGGCTATACTCATGTATTAAAATAAGCTAATCCTATCTCAAAAAGATAACACATTGTCAATTGTCACACATTAAAACACACATTTAAATATTTAAACACATATATTTTTTTTTCTTCTACGAACTTATGCTATCATATGCTATATATAAATTTATATGTAGTATGAAAGGTGAGGAAAGAAACACACCACAAGTTGGAAGAGGATCCTAGGCAACCAGAGAGAGAAAGAGAGAGAGAGAGAGACGAGACCGGCACAGCCGGGCGGCCGTTTGTGTCGCACACAAATCCCCAACTGTCTTAAAAGTCTCGAGGTGTTAACTAACGGGCCCCAGTGGTCGCCCTTTGGAATGTTGCTGGTGTCTCAAGTGACCGGACTTTACCCTCCCGCCTCTCTCTGGGTTGTCTGTAGGTTGGCTTTATTATTCCTGGAAGAGTATATATTATGACATATATATATATATAAAGTAGAATTAAATATAATTTATATGAAAGATAGTTGTAAATTAATGATAATTAAAAACAAATTATGAATATTACTATTTGGGTATCACACACAAAAAGGTTTTTTTATGTAACAACATAGGGTTATAACAAGTTCACGCTGTTACCTAGGCAGTTACGTGTCATTTAAGCAGAACATAGAAAAAATATCTTTATATAAATTATATTTAATTCTACTTAATCGTTCAGTAATAGCTTGCTATACTGACATTATACTCTCAATTCGACATTTTTTTTAACTTTCCTTAAATATTATAAAACCTTTATATATATATAACAAATCTCTTTTGTTATAATTAAATAACAAATGTATATATTTTGAGATTATCTTAATGGCGTTATATTAATAACCAACTATGGAATGTATGTGGAAATAAAAATGTATTTTAAGAAGCAGGGTTGAGGTGCGTTTCAGTATTTGAATGAATATCCCACGTAACGGTTCATTGGTTGACCCAGTCGACTGTGAAGTTCGGGTCCCGAGAGTCCCTCACATTTCTCCACACCAACACACATCTCAGAATTAATTGTTTGTTGTTGCGAAAGTTTCCTATCGGTGTTATACCTTGTTGAACACCGTGGCAGGGTAGAGCGCCCATTGAGCCGTTAGATGTTGTCCCATTCTGGTATGCTGCGCTACGTCCTTTGGTCGTCCCAGTTGTTAGAGATCAGAATGGGTGGGTCGTAGTGGACGTTCGTAGGATCCATTAATGGAATGGACGACATCTCCTCAGGCACCTTACCTTCTTGATTTGCCTCTCGGCTGCTCTTCCGTTGTGAGACTTCCACAGGAGATCTGTTAGCCTACTCCAATTGTCTACAAAACCACCAAAACGTTCTGTTGGATATTTTATTAAACACTCTTATTATTAAACATTTTCAACTTTCTTTCTCATAAATGTTTTTCTATCAACCTTTCCTTGGCTCGTGTGCATACTCATGGAAAAAATTTAAGGAATTAAATATTCTTTGATGTCGCCGGTTGTCTGTTTTTTTTTTTTTGAAGGAGACAAGGCAATTTTGTTCACACGTGGTTATTTCGTGACTTCGATAAAGGTACTGTGTATCAAATATCTTTCAGAGTTATTGTCTGAATACCAATATAAATAATAAAAGGTACAATTTATTTAAGTTTTATCCATGTGTGAACACATCAACAAACACGCCATCTATCAGAACACATTGAAACACATAGAAGTCAGTTAATACGTAGGCGCCTTAAACACAACGTTAAAATTTGCTCTACACAGTTACTGTGAAGTTCTTAAACTACTTGACGTGGGAAAAACGTTGAAAAGATTACTCCTAGTCTCTCTGTTATAAAATATTGAATGTGTGTGTGATTCTTGTCATTTTGTTATTCAAATAGAATGAAGAAAGGCCAACAGAACAGATACATCTCGTGGGTATAATGTTATTTAATACTCAGTCATATGTCGTTTTTAGATATTAATAGAGAGATACAGCAGGAAATATTGATAATTATGTTTGCTTACACCTGTATATTGAAGTTGGAAACGGCTTGTTATGTGATTGAGTTCACAATTAGGTCAAAGAAATATGGAGGAGGAAGGCAAGAGGAAACCACCGCATTGTTTCTCCCAAGGAAATCCTCAAAGACTGGACCAACTTAACCATGCCATGACTTTCTTCCGACCTATTCACCAACCGAATATGGCCTACAGAACTCGACCTTGGTAGAATATTTAACCACAGAATACTGCTATAAATCGATCACCTTAGAAATGAACGATAAAGAAAGCACAACAATCTTAGAAGTGATCTTTGTGAAATAATATGGCCATAGAGATAAAGACACAAGAGAGAGAGAGTCTTCCAGATTAATTTTAACTATTATTAATAGTTTTTTTCTGGTTAATTGTGTTCTATAGGTTATATATTAAAAACACTACAAAGCACATATTTAGGTTTCTAAAAAATAAAGCTGCAGCGCGCTACCGAAATATCGATAATTAAAAATAATAATAATAAAGTTAACCTTACATTGAAAATATATAAATGAAAGTTTACCTTAGTTGTAATTTTATGTGTGCTTTATATTTGATATAGATTATTTTTTCCAATGTGCATTTACAAAATAGAAAATATAGAACCATTTATTTTTATCAAACGATAAAAATAAATGGTTTAATAAATTTGAAAAAATAATAAGCGAAGACATTTTTTCAATAACTCGCAAACTTTAAAGATTTTTAAAAGCACCTATGAAATATCTATTCATCATCGGGGTGACATGAAAAGAAAGCCATTGAATACGACAAGGTATGGACAAAATGAAACGCCCACTTTCATGTTTTTCTTTGTAGGAATTTTATATTTAAAAGAAGCCATGATAAGAAAACTGGATCGAAGTACGCCAGATTCCGTTAGCCAAAAGGCATATGGAAAAATTGAAATATACCAGTTAGATAACGAAATCTTATCCCTACACATATTATAATATCCAGATATATGCTAAATAGTTCAATTTACCATCAATATTGATAAGAATAAAATGAGAAAACGTACGATATCTCAAGTTATCGATTATTTCAAAACTTCTGGTTAAGTAGAAAATACATATTTATTATCTAACTTATTGCCCGGTGAAAAGGGGCCCTCAAATTTAAAGCATCGGAAATGAGGAAGGAATTGGCTTTAAAAGCTTCTCGAATAATTCCATTTCATTTTTATTGTTCCGATTTGTATTGACGTTAAAATAAATAGTATGAATAATTTTATTTCAGAGAATGATATAATAAATGCTGTTTTACTATTGAAATAAAAACACTAATATATTTATCGTGAAATTAGCAATTTATATAGATGATATGAAACATATTTTGTATTATTTTACTCGATATATATATTGCCTTTATATAAGTATTTTGTTATATTGTAAAATGATAACGTTATATATACCCAGGGTAGCACCTCTTCCTTTAAAAATACATTATAAAAATATATTGGGTTTATCACGAAAGTACAAAATGTAAAGCTGGTGTTAAATAATGAGTCGTAATACTAATTTAAAAAAAAAATCCAGAAAAAGACAACTTGTAAACAATGTCAGATATATCGTTTCCAATGAATATAACAGCATAAACAGAAAAATAGATTTACCATCACAATACCGATATCTCAGAAGAATTCAATATATCAATTTTATAGGTTCTGGATGCCCTAAAAATTTAAATAGACATATTCCATAAAATAGTTAAATTACAAACCAATTTAAAATTTTCAGTTAGAAATATCCACGCTGCGCGCGTTTGTTTTTGTAAATATTTCTGGTGGGATAAAGTCGATATTATAAGTAAGCCTGTTAAAGAGCGCTTAACGCTTGAAAGCTAGCATTTTTTAAATAAAAAAGATACTCATTGTGAGAATATACTTGTAAACAATGTCAGATTAAAACACAACCACATCACCAAGAGTTTATTTCAACTCCTGACTTTTCAGGGGAATGACAGTGACAGGAAGTCACTGAAACATCGGGAGTTGAAATAAACCATTGGTTAATGTGGCTGTGTTTTTCTCTGAATCAACTTCCAACCAACAAACGATCTTCAGAACTATTGTATTCAATGGTTTCGGGCTTAGGCCTTCATCAGTAAAGGACAATAATTTGACAATAATTTATTGTCATTTTTTAAATCAAGTAATCGAATATAAACTACTTGATAATAAATAGTTATTTTCATTTATTATCAAACGACTGCACTATCGAATACTATAACAAATATATATATATATATATTTAAAGATGCATATAATGGATTTCTAGTTATCTTATTGTTCCAATATTTCGAGGGGCAACTCGCCTCTCTTTATCGAGGATGTTTGTGTTTTTCACTAGAACATGCGAGCACGCGTACACCACTCTCGTTCTACAAGGCCAATGAAAGAATTTTATCTTTGATTTTAATATTGTATTCAGTATATATACAGCTAATAATTATATTAAATATTATAGATTATTATTTTATCTATGAAAGAGAGAGATTTATATACAACAGTGTAATTGTAAATTGTATACATATTAATTCTAAATTATATATTTATATATGTTTTTCAAAAATATATAGATCCAAAATAAAATTTTAAATAATATTTATATATATATATTTAATAATAAAAAGTCATATATTGGATTTAATAAAAGATTTATTTTGCCTTTAAATTATAATGAAAATCCAATATATGCCTTTTTATTATTTAATGAATTAAATATAGATTGCTCTATTTTTAAATAATATATATACATTTCCATCTAAATAATATATATACAATTATTATATGCTTAGTTCTCATATATGATAGAGAGAGATAATGTGCACCTATACGCTACTGCACCATATTAATATTGTGTTTTAAAATTACTTTTACTTGGTAATTTTCGGAAGAGTAATGCTCGAAATAAATCATATTATATTTATATATATATTTATAATTGTATGTGTTTCTACTCTCCTCAAAGCTTATGTCCATAGTTCATCTAAAATACTCTTTCCAAGAGTCTAGATTCTGCATCAATATAAAGGTAAAACAGAAAAATCAATATTACCGGACAGTTGGCGACTTTTGTACACTCTAGGAGTCCGGGTTACGTACAGAATAATGCAATATAACAGCGGGGTGATAGATTAAACTAGCGAAACCGCTGGGAGGGTTCACCACTGATGAACCAAGTCCTCCTATTATTTTATCATTACAGTAATGACAGTATAAAATTGTTTTAATTTTAAAATAATCATACGTGTTAAGAGTTTATATCTCTTATGTATTCTTCTAATGTAAAATTTCATTAATGTCATGCAGAGTATTTAAAAAATGTAAAAGAAATTGGATCTTTGATAGATATTATTTTAAGGGTTTCAAGTACTTTGATTATCCCCATATTATAAAACATAAATTATATCAAATTACACTTTTTAAAGCTCCAAATATTCATGTTTAATTCTTCTGGCGTTAAAACATAGCCGGATTGGAGATTTGCCCAAACGACAAAGAATTCCAGCAGGGTGACGGCTTTACATACAATTAGATGATATTTAGAAATCAATAAAAATCCTTTTCCTTAACTTCCCTAAACAACGCCACTTTGAGAGCAAATTTTCTTTCTCTTTAAATAAATTAAGAATTTGACATTTAATTTGGTTTTTAGTTGGAAACTATTTAATGACACAAACTTTCTTTGACAGCATGGCGGCACAGAGTGGAACATGCCAGGAACTTCAATACCTCTCAGTGAGGGGATTTAAATCGCTATTTTTCCCTGGTTTACCTGATATATATATATGTGGTAGTAATAACACTTTTTTTCAAAAATATATTTACAAACAAATGTAAAAAAAAAGATTTAAAAAAAGAATGCATTTTTGTACTGGCCATTTTTGAAACATATTATCTACATTTTGAAAATAGAGCAATCCATAGATAAATCTTTAATTAAAAAGACATATATTGGATCAAAATATCATTTATTTAACCAATATTTCAGCTGGCTGAACGCCAACCTTTATCAAGGTGTTATAACATTTTTTAAAGTGTGTCAACAACAAACAATTTAAAAACTTAATGCTGTTGACGTTATGTGGCGCTGAGTTTGTTGTTGACACACTTTAAAAATGTTATAACACCTTGATAAAGGTTGGCGTTCAGCCAGCTGAAATATTGGTAAAATAAATAATTTTTTGATCCAATATATGCCTTTTTAATTAAAAAATTATCTACATTGTAAAGATTAATACAAAAGTGAAATTGTACTGGGATCAGGTGGATAAATTAAGGAAAATGACATCTACGCAAAAGGTTTCTGATGGCCTATGCCATCTGTCAGAATAAATATCAACTAATCTTTGATTGAATTCTATTCCAACATATGGCGCGCAAGCCATCTGAAACCTTTGTTGAACGATCAGTAGATGCTTTATTTTCTTAATTATCTCTACAAGTTTCTTTCATACTGTGAAAAGAATATAAATGTAAATGTAAAAAAAAGGTTTTTTAAAAAGAATGCATTTTTGTACTGGCCATTTTTGAAACATATTATCTACATTGTAAAGATTAATACAAAAGTGAAATTGTACTGGGATCAGGTGGATTAAATTAAGAAGAATGGCATCTACTTATCACGCAAAAGGTTTCTGATGTCTTACGCCATCTGTCAGAATAAATATCAACTAATCTTTGATTGATTTCTATTCCAACATATGGCGCAAGCCATCTGAAACCTTTGTTGTACGATCAGTAGATGCTTTATTTTCTTAATATTCTCTACAAGTTTCTTTCATACTATGAATAAAAAATATCTTGTGAGGGCCTGGCTCAAGCCCTACCAATATCTTCACCAAAAGCCAATATAAGAATTGATTAAGAAGGTCAAATTCTGCGCTTGCTTAATCGCATAAATATTGTTTTTTTTTTCAGCCCTAAAAAACAATGGAAGAGGGTTTGTCACATCAACGGTAAACTTTCTCAGCTTTTTGACAATTAAAATTATCAAAATATACAGAAAATATATTTTTGATCAATTAAATTATATAGGTTTTTTACCTTTTATATAAAAAATGGCTTTTTGCGTTTATAAAATACTTGGGATAATGTTATTTTTCAAGGAGATAATAAAATGTAATGAAAAATGACTCAAGCTTTGGTGATTGTAATAATTTATGGCGAGCAGGTGTTTACTTCTGCACATTTTGGGTAGCGTCAGAGCAAAGCATCTATATATTCGTAGAGGTTGCATTTTTTGGTGAGCAATTGTGGTTTTGCGGACATAGAGTAATTGTAATGTTGCAGACGTGAAGTAATTGTGGTGTTGCAGACGTGGAGTAATTGTGGTGCTGCAACGTGCAGTAATTGCGGACATAGAGTAATTGTAATGTTGCAGACGTGGAGTAATTGTGGTGCTGCAACGTGCAGTAATTGCGGACATAGAGTAATTGTAATGTTGCAGACGTGGAGTAATTGTGGTGCTGCAACGTGCTGTAATTGCGGACATAGAGTAATTGTAATGTTGCAGACCTGGAGTAATTGTGGTGCTGCAACGTGCAGTAATTGCGGACATAGAGTAATTTTAATGGTGCAGACGTGGAGTAATTGTGGTGCTGCAACGTGCAGTAATTGCGGACATAGAGTAATTGTAATGTTGCAGACGTGGAGTAATTGTGGTGCTGCAACGTGCAGTAATTGTAATGTTGCAGACGTGGAGTAATTGTGGTGCTGCAACGAGCAGTAATTGCGGACATAGAGTAATTTTAATGGTGCAGACGTGGAGTAATTGTGGTGCTGCAACGTGCAGTAATTGCGGACATAGAGTAATTGTAATGTTGCAGACGTGGAGTAATTGTGGTGATGCAACGTGCAGTAATTGTAATGTTGCAGACGTGGAGTAATTGTGGTGCTGCAACGTGCAGTAATTGCGGACATAGAGTAATTGTAATGTTGCAGACGTGGAGGATTTGTGGTGCTGCAACGTGCAGTAATTGTGGTGGTGCAGACGTTGAATAATTGTGATGTTGCCAACATAGAGTAATTGTGATATTGTAAACGAGGAGTAATTGTGGTGCTGCAACGTGCAGTAATTGCGGACATAGAGTAATTGTAATGTTGCAGACGTGGAGTAATTGTATGTTGCAGACGTAGGATAATTTTTATGCAGAAAACCTGAAGTAATTGTGGTGCTATAGACCTTGAGTATTTGTGATGTTGAAGAGGTGGAGTAATTGTGATGTCGCGGAGTAATTGTAACGTCGAAGATGCCGAATAATTATGATGTGGCACATGTGGAGTAATTGTAATGTTTTAAACGTTGAGTATTTGTGATGCTGAAGAGGTGGAATAATGAGGAATAATAGTGATATTAAAGACGTGTGGCAATATGTAATGTATATAGTAATTGTCACACACGGAGATATTCCCAATAAAAATGTCACAGAACAACCACACTCTAACAAATGTAATGATGCCATTTTGTTCACCTTATTCCTGTTGTCCATGCCGTTACAATGTCTAGTCGCCTTACAGCCCATTTGGCACAACTCCTGGAAACTTTCAAGGACGGAAACTCTAGTTACTTCTTTTCCTCGGCCGTCTTTGACTTTTTTATCACCCATTGCTTCAAACAATGTTCTTTTATCTTCCCTCCTTGTCAAAGTTTCTGTATTTCTTGATGACCGTCTTTAAAGTTCTTGATATATAATACTTTTAATTTATGTTCATCACAACCCGATATAGCAGAGCCTAGTATATTCTGGATACAAACACACTGTTTTCTAATAATAGAGAAAATGTAACTCATCAATGATCTTTTTAAAACACGTATACTTTCTTATAATCATGTAGTAAAGGAAGCACCTCTCCCATTAATTAATGTCTTAAAAGCAGGCATAATTTGTTTAAATCTCCAATACAGAACGTTTGATTGTGATTATAAAAAATGCGCCACAAAACATCAAATTCACATCCAAATGTACTGAGGTGATTAGATAAATTCATTGTTTTAATGGATTTTTAAAGGGATTGGTGTCTTTTTGAGTTATGAATACCATCCTCCGACAACCTTTCGTGTACAGAATTTAGAATGCAAAACAATTCCTATAGAAGAAATCACACACACTCTTTTAGCTGATAGAGCCAATCTTTAAGAAGCTATCATTAATCCACAAGGGAGTCGGTGTAAGGGTGGTCTAAACCGTTGGTTTTCGATCGCTACGACCCGGGTTCGATTCTCGCATTGGGCAATTTTTTTATGATTAGAAAAAAATTTCCAATGGCCTCTGATTCTTGCAAAAATCTAACCCCACCAGCGAGTGCAAGTACCCAAACGGGGCTCTGGCACATTTGTAAGTGCAAAGTCGAACTCCTTTCCACATATGTAGGCATGTGGTGCACTTTGAGTAAAAGCAGCCGCCTACTTCTACCCACCATGATTACCATGGCCTGTACTACGTGTAGGGATAAGCAAAAACAAACAAACATTATTTCACTGGTACTGGCAACTCTCTCCATCCAACATGGAGGAGCACGCCCACGTAGAGGGCTTCGGATCAATGAAAATATCAATTAGGTTAATGAGGAAATATATTCTGAATATGAAAATATAGGAAGATACAATGTACATATATTGTATAATTATAATATATTATTTGGCTATTTATTTTTAATGAACCTTTCATATTAAACACAAATGAAATGTAATCGAACAGTCAGTATTTGTATTTTATTTTTGTAGACAATTAGTAGACTTCTTTACGCCCCCATTTTCAAAGTAAAATATAAAAATTGGGGAAAAGTTAATCACAATAAACAAACGCACACAAAATGTTTGTGTCATTAAAAAATCCCAAGTTCTATGATGTGCATAATTTAAGCGGTCGTTTCTGAGTCCCCGAGCCATTTAGCGCTAAATGAATCTCCCCATGGCAGGGGAATGAAATGACCCGAATTAAGAAAATGAAAAGTTCTACGTAGCTGTAATAGATGTCATATAATTTATTTATGGCTGAGAAGCGATAAATTATTCCACAATATTTACATAATCGATTTGAAGGTTTTTAACTGGTCACATTGATTAGGTGGAATTTATCGACTCCCGCCCAAACGGAATGTTAAAAAGGTCCACAGAGCTGATTGGTTAGCGGCGCCGTTTATTATCTGCTCATTTATTGAGTCTCTATATTTTGAAATGGATCTTTTCAAAATGTTGACCTGGAGTAAATTAAGAGCATGTGGAAGACATAAATCTTATTATTTCCCTCCACGGTTTTTCGTTCTCTAACCGCTCAAATGTCTGGCAAATAAATTAATTACATATCAGGTTTTATCCACTCTGTGTTACCTTTAATTTCTACATACACATATCACTTAAAAATATGTTTTCTTATTTCTACTAATGGATTCGCTAATCCTGCTTTCCTAACCTAGTGCCTAAAAATGTTTTCACCTTTTGTCTTCTACTTTCTTATATCCTCTCAATTATATTAGGGTAGCACACACAAGCCAAAAGAGCTTAAGACTTTTCATGATGTTCACAACCATCATGACTGGGTGAAGTGGAATCCGTCTGCCTTTATTATTAAGACTGGGAGCACTACACACTCAGTGGCAGGCCGATTTCGCTCCAATATGAAATGGCCGCATCTAAGATGAGGAACAGATGCCATGTGCTACTAACATGGAGTACACTGTTAATCCTGTATCCCTGGATCAGGATCCCTTACAAAGAACTATCATACGGGCCAGCTGATTGCAGGTTTTTTAGCAGCTTGTTACTGCTCTCCATCCTCCTTTTTCATCCAGACTTTGGACCGGCATAGGCAAAGTTGGTTATCTTTTGTAACAATAGGGACTTCATAATTTTAAATGTCTTTATGCCGTAGATTCAAATAATCTCTATAACATATTGTACGACTTAGCATTTTCAGACGTAGCTGCTGGATAACTAGACTCATTTTCAATAATGATACGTACTTTCGCCATTTTCCACGTCATTGTGTTTTCGTGGCGTTTTATATGATTGGTTCCACCACACTCTTTTAATGGCTGAGGATGTTGGTTAATACTGCTCGTTATTAGAGATTCGCAGCGAAACTTTAGAACCGTAGGTCTTCACCCGGGGACTCGCCTGGTAGGATTCAGCTCTCCTCCACGGTTATTATTCCCATTTATACGTTCGATGTGCCTTCTTAGTAGTGTTGGAAAAAATGCAATCAAGATTACATTTTCTAATTAAAATTATAACTAATTATTATTATATTTACTTAAATTACAATAACAAATAATTGTTCAGTTTTGAAGATCATTTTTCGATTGGAAGTTTGTTAGAAAACCACCCTGCTCATTCCTCTGAGGAGAGTGATAGCAAGTCACTGAAACGTCGGGAACTAAATATAAAATTGATTGATGGAGTTGTATATTGTGTCAGAGTAATTGATTAGGTATGATTTATATTAAAGATTAAAAACACAATATGATAAGACCAAACCAAATTTATATAATTTTGTATTTGGTCTTATTTACGTTGTGTTTCTAATTCATAATACAAGTTGTACCTTTTTATTTACTCTCAAGTGTAATTATGGCAAATGTAATCATTGTAATTATAGAAAATGCAATTATGATTACATTTTGCCCACACTTCTTCCTACCTCATTTTCCATAACTAATTAATTTCTAAGAAATGGATAAACGAAGGTTTTGAAATGCTTCTCCGCCCTCTGGAAGCTCTCATGATGGTCTCTGCGGGGAGGAAGGCTGCAATTAACCGGGCGAGAGAACCTGATCAATTCCAATCACGGCGTGGATTAGCGAGGGTCACAAGAACCTGGGCACGATTGCATCCAGCACACTATTATTTGATCAAAGACATTGTGTGCTGGTACTTCCTTCCAAGGTTTGACTTTTCAATGAATGCAATAAACCTTTTATACTCTTGGATGTTTCAAATACTCAATCAAAAACTCCGTAAAGCGTTTCTTTTCTTATTTATCAGCATTGGCAAGCTTTCGAGTTAAATAACTATTCCAAAGGCGTTTCTTCCGAGTATGAACTCTTGGATGTAGTTTATTTTAATAATAATACTTAACGTGTGACCAAAATTAATTTTATAAAGGTTTTTAAAACTTTCATCCGGTTTAAAGTTTATTATTATTTTTTATTGCATGTTGTCTAACAGGCGTAAAAGGGAGCCATGAATTTGCAAAATTGATCTAGTTTTCCAATTTCTTTCAGCAATGAACTCAGGTTTATTGAATGTATAAATATCCAATGTATGTAGATATCTTGACACAAAATGCAGAGTTCATTACCTGACGTGTTAAATAGTACTTAATTAATTCAAATTTAAACATTTCAGAGTGTCAACAAAAGAAAGAGATAACAATAAATTCCGAGATTCGAAACTAAATACTTGTATTTAATATAGTACTTAGTTGCTCAATGCATTCGCTGAGCTTGGAAAACATTGCATGCGGATTGATTGATGAGCTCAACGCTGATTGGCTTATTAAATCACTTTTATTATTATTACCCCTAGTACACGCGGTACAAGCCATAATAATAATGGTGGGTAGTCAGCGACTGCTTTTACTGTAAGACCACCACATATCTACACATGTGGAAATCAGTTCGAATTTTGCACTTACAAGTGTGCCACAGCCCCGTTTGGTTACTTGTATATTCACTGGTGGAGTTGGACTTTTGCAATAATCAAGTGCTATTGGAGCAATATTTATTCAGAAAAAAAAAGAACCTTGGCGGGATACGATCCCGGGTCATGGCTTTCGAAAATCGAAGGAATAAGGTGACGTGACAGTAGAGAACCAATCAGCTATCTAATAAACCGGGCATATATAGGTTTTTAACTTCAAATTAAAGTTTTTTATTTTAAATTATATTTTTTAAATTCAAATTAAATTTATTTATTTATTTATGCTTATGAGGTGATACAGCATGGAGGTGACAGAATGGAGATTGGAGATTCCTCCATTGAATTTGTACAGCGGGCAGTCATCTAGTTGATCCACTTTGCCGTAGTGGGGGGGCCCGAGTCCGACTTCCAAGTCGTTCCGCCAAGAGATCAACACCACAGAGGTCCGTACGTCTCTTGACCTCACGGACAATACAGCAGCTACATTATTCAAATTAAAGATTTTTAATTTCAAATTAAAGTTTATAGTAATTATAGTTTTCTATCGCCATATTCCCCCATGTTAAATCCTATAGAAAAGATTTTCAAAAATAAAATTGTCTGCACGAAATTTGCTGGCCGATCCACCTTATAATCAAATTTGGTACAGATTATTGAAATGACCACTGTTACTTCTACTGATTGCAACAACGTTGACATGTCTAGGAAACTACCGCTGGCTGTAGTAGAACAACCGTTGCATTAAATGCGTTGTCCAAATTGCTTTATTTAACTTTTTTTGATTCTTATTCTTGTTAGTATTCATTTTTTATTGTAAATATTCAATATTACATTAATAAGCTTTAATTTGAAATTATTTCATTTGAATTTTTAAAAAAATAATTCGAATTAAAAAATCTTTAACTTGGATTTTAAAAAAATGAAATTAAAAAACTTTAATTTGAAGTTAAAAATCTATAAATCTATATATTATATTATATTTTAAAATACAATTATTTTATTTTTTTAAAAACATATATTTTATTTTCATTCATTGACTGTTTTACATATTTTTGACCATAGATTCAAAAACATACCACTTTAATTATTGTTATAAATAATATATATTTAACCCTACCTATCTTTTATTCACGATTATAGAATTCATTTTATAAATTCTATATTACTGTGATAAATAATTCTATGTATATTTTACTTCAAGTAATTCAAAATAAAATCTACTTGAAAGGTAAATAATTATCTTTACTTTTTACGACTGCACCTCTTTTAAACAACAAAACACAAAAAAATGGCACCTCTCCCTTCAATTATGTATCAAAACGATGCATTCGGTTTATCCCCCTAGCAAATTAAACTTTACTAGTTGTAAAATATAGATGAAGAATGAACCAGAACACCATTTTTGGAAAATTTGTAAACATTTATTTAAATATATATATATATTTATATACATCCTATTAAAATTATATTATGTTAATATTTAAATTATAAAAAATATTATGTATAACCAATATGTTTCAAATAAATTATATTTAGACCAAAATCCATTTTAGTGAAAGACATTTACAGTTTAATATTCTTTTCATCATCAAATTTTTTTATATATATATACCTCACAAAAGAAAAGAAAAATGTAGGAAGCATAAATACATACATTTGGATTGGGGAAACCTAATATTCTGGCTTTAAATCCCAGAAAACGTTATGTAAACTTGCCATGTGCCGCCGCTATGTTTTATTTTATCCCACCTAGAGATGCACCAGGAGCCATTATGTAAAAATTTCGCCTAAATTTTGTAATAAAAAAGTATTTTAAAGTGGCAACTACAAAATGTAAATCCCCAAACCAGAAAACCTAAGCGACGTTGTACTTTGAATTTCATAATTTTCCCCAGAAAAATCCTCGTTGATCGCAAGCCGACCGAGAAAATATTCTGGAGAAACCATCGATATGTGTTCCATCGGAAACCGTGGCGAGGTGGCTCCTGCCTTGGTTTGGGGAATATGAATCACGTGTTGGCTGTGAACCCATATTACTATTTAATACTGAACGTTAATTAACAATTTCACCTTATTGTACAATATTAAGTGTATATTTCAATCAATTCGTTTTATATAACATCTCGAAATTGATTATAAAAAGTTACTGTCGCTAAGTTTCAAAAAATTAATTAGATTTTGCCGCGTTGTTTTTCTATAGCATTTGCTACTCGTGTGCCTTATAATTGGAATAGAAATTAGAATGTGCATGTATATTGTATGTATATATATTGTGTATGTATATATGTATATTGTATGTAGACGAAGGGAATTTCATAAGAGAAAGAACAAAAATTAAAATATTTTTATTTAAAAGTAATCAACATTCTTTCAAGTGAGGGGAAAATACGAATATATAAATACGAAGTTTGTAAAATGAAATAGAGATACCAAGCCCTTATTATAGTAGATAAACTTGGCAGAAAAAAGTATAAATAAAAAAACTAGTTCAGCTTTTTTTAGTTATTTAAATATTAGCGATTTTCTCTATATTTTAAAATTTTTAATTGGAACAATGTAAAGTTAAGAGAAATAGTGTGAGAGAGAATATATATTTAAAAGCATACGGCGCCTCTCCCGTCAGAATAAACGTCAAACCTTGTAGCCATCTATTGACCGTCGCCGCGAACTAGCGGCCTCGTGTCGGTGACAAAGCCACAACCCCAGTTTTGGCAAACTGAGAAGCCGGTCACCTATTTATTTGAAGGAAACAGAATCTGTTCACACTTGGTGATCACGTTTGTCTAAAATAAAGGTCACTGTGTATCAAATATCTTTCATAGTTTTTGTCTGAATCCCGATACATATGCTAAAATAGATCAATTCCTTAGTTTTTTTCCATATGAAAATATAAATTGCAAGATGTAGAGAGAGATTTGATTATAGAAAAATAAAGTTGTTAGAAATATTTGAGTCATTTTGGAAGACCTAGTGGTAGCAGAATTGCTCTCCGCTAAGATTGAAAAGTTATGGAAGGCGCCCTCTATGTCGTGAAGACAATCAAATATTGAGAGAGAAGAATTGGAACTCTATATTTTTGATAAGCCTAAAATATTTTAAAAATTTATTTTATGTAGGCATTAAATACCAGGAGCTCGATGAGCCTATTAAAATTCTACAAAGTTCCACACAACAATTGTGAACAATGCCGACAATGGGACAAACCACGGCGAGCCTTCCAAATTAATCTCGGCGGAACCTAACCAACCTTCTGCCAAAAACTCTATTTTGATGCAAATAATCCATTTTCAAGAAACAGGACATATTTTAAATATACTATTCTCAATAAAATAAAAGAAAACAATATTCAAACCCTCAAAAATATGTTACAATTTGTGTTTAATATATTTTTATTATTATAATCCTTTCTCTCTCTCGGGAAAATTATAAATAAAAGACAATTCCCTAAGGGAAATGTTTATTTTTTCTTATCATGAGAATACAAAGTTTCAGGCGTAACTGCCCTTCCACAGTTTCAAATTTTAGTATCGTAATTATATCGTTGTTATAAGCTTGTTATATCGTATTAACTCTTACCCCAGCGAATTGTATTTTATTTATATAAAAATATATTTGTGATGCATTAGCGCGCCATCTGTTATGAAATTTCGAAACTATTATAGACGCGTAGGATTCTTTTAAAAATTAAACCTTTTCTACTGCCCTTACTTACAGACCCTCCCATTAATTTTTCCATTGCAGTAAGGGCAGTAGAAATTGCTTAATTTTTGAAAGAATCATACGCGTCTATAATAGTTTTGAAATATATTTGTATTTATAATATATATATATATATATATATTATTATGCATATATATTATATATATTATATATAATATAATATATATATATTAGCAGGCCATCTGTTATGAAATTTCGAAACTATTATAGACGCGTAGGATTCTTTTAAAAATTAAACACTTTCTACTGCCCTTACTTACAGGCCCTACCATTATTTTTTCCATTGCAGTAAGGGAAGTAGAAATTATTTAATTTAAAAAAAATCATACGCGTCTATAATAGTTTTGAAATATATTTGAATTTCTTTTTGTTTTGAAAATAGAGCAATCCATACTTAATTCATTAGATAATAAAAGGCATATATTTATTAAATCCAATATATGCCTTTTATTATCTAATTTGAATTTATAATATACATATATATTGAATGTAGTTCAATACAGGGGTGTGATTACAATACAATAAATCTAAATGTGTGTGATGTGACTTCCATAGTCAGAATATAAGTTAGAGATAAAATCCTAACACTCACTTAACATAAAGAACATGATATTTGTGGTTGAGATTTTATCAATTCCAGTTGTAGACAACAACAACCTTTAAAGAATATTGTCACTCTCGCTTGCATCTTTTAAAAATGCGACAGTGGGTCGCCGAAAGGTCAAGGACAATAAATCTTTTTTAAAAGGTTGTTAGTCATAAGAAATAAAACAAACAAACCTGTGTGCAAGTTAACTAACCTATCAGTTATAAAAAAGTAGAAACATAATTAAATATAAATTCTAAAAATTAATAAATCTAAAAGCACATAAAAACAACTCAGATATTGGCTCAAACGTACTCTATCAGAGTGTAAAATTCAATAACATTGAGCTTGTTATTTAGCGTCGTCGGTTTGGAAGGATTTTTGTGCCTGGTATTCGGAATTCTGGGAGATAAGAGCACTAGAACAAACCTGACGCGATAACAATTTGACGCGGAAATGAGGATTTCCAAGAGAATTGATAAGGCTAATTTATAGGATACCATGCAGCGCAGATTGTCTATCCTCTTCAATATTGGCTTCCTTTTATTTACCTTCTTTCTGTACATTATATAATCTCTTTAAACCTATTCTATTGTGTTCGGATATTCTTCTCTATCATATGGCTGTTACATTGCTTGTATATATATTTTTTATATTTTCCATGTGCATCCTTTTCCTCAAATAAAAACATTGGGATTCTTTCAGTTATTTATTTGAACCAATATCACATTTTGTTATTTGTATTTACTATTTTTATTGTATCCAATTCTTCAAAATTCTTTATAAATGTAAAATGATGTTATACTCTATTGTATCAATGTTATATATCTCTTTTTTAATCATCGCCATATCAAACTATATAGACTTCTTTATAAATATATCTTCTATATATATATAAATCAATGTTTGTTTGTATGTCCGGTATACAAATTCGCAGTAGTTCACTAATTCAAACCAAAATTTCCATACATAGGTAAAAAAATACGGAGAACACGATAGGCTATTTTAAAAAATATATAAATCAATTATTAAAACTATATATTCAAATTATTCTACTTAGCTCACGAACAGCGCCCTCTATCAAAGATTATATTAAATTATGCTGATGCAAACAAATAGATAATGCTAATAACAAACAATTATAAAAAAAATCTTATCTAAATATATATCACTCGGGTAGATATGCACACGGTCAATCCCGGGGCGAAGCCAGGGTCACCCGTCTAGTTAATTATATTTTAGATTTGATATATAGAAAGGGGAAAAGCCTATATTTACTCTCAAATTTGAATGCAATGATGCGTCAAATGTTCGGTCTAGTAATTTATGCTGGAAAGTAAGAAAAGTAAATGAATTTTTATATTTTAAAAACAATATTATATTTAAAAAACTATAAAAATATTTATACAAAAAAGGGCGTACCTGGATCTGTGAAAAAAAAAACTAATTTCTCTCAAAATATTTCGAGACATTGCTCCTTCTTTATCTATTTATTGCACAATAAACTTAATTTACAAATATTGTGGATTTTTAATATAAACATATTACATGAATCGCCTATTGACTCAAACTATTAAATTATTCATGAAAAAGGCATCTCCTTATCGTGCAACTGAGGAGTTGCTGATGGCTTACGCCATCTATCGGAATAAATATCAACTATTCTCGCTGATTTTTAATTATTCCAGAATTAGACAAACCCAATTCTTGATTAATCAACGCTAAGAAGATTCCTTTTTCATGATTTATGCACCTTATCCCAGTACAATATCACATTTTTGCACTCTTTATTCACATTATAAAATTATTGTTGTAAAACAACACCATGTTATCCGTGAAAAAGTCTTGAAATCACAAAACTAAAAAGATTATTTAATCGTCTAATAGTAAAAAAAACAAGAGATGTGTTGCCGGATCGATAAGTTACAAACGATATATTCTTTCTGAAGGTATTTCCACAGCAACTGTCAACTCTCTAATGGTCGTGTTTGTCACCAACCGCAGTCAGTGATGGCCTCAGGCATTCAAACATTTGCTTTCTTAGATCAACCCGCATTTCGTTTTGTGATTTTTTTCAAACCAAGAAGCATTTTAATTTTTGAAGTATTTTTATTAACAATATCGACGCCATAAATTGTCAGAAAACAATATTTTAAAAGCATACTTAAATATTCTCGACATTGCATTTATATAACTTTAAAAATATTGACATTATGTAATAAACGATATAGATAAATGATGAATCATCTTTTTGCAATTAGTTTATTCTATCTTCAATGAAAAACCTTTTTTCTGTAAAACTATTTACAATCATGTACCAAACTTAAGAAGTGTAAAGTCTTTGATATCTGCGGTCGTCTTTTTTTTTTTAAGGAGACAGGACATTTTGTTCACACTTTGCAATCTCGTGTGTCTTCAATAAAGGTCATTGTGTATCAAATATCTTTCAGAGTTATTGCCTGAATCCCGATAAACATGCTAAAAGGTACAACTTCCTTAAGTTTTGTCCGTGAGTGTACCTTTTATATATACTTTTCAACTTTACCAAACAGTGTTTGTGTACATGCACATCCACTTATGATATCTGTTCATAAAATAGTCAGAAAGAACACATGGTGAAAATATTTTTACAAATTTTACTGAATTATGCCTGGCCTAGGAACCTACGATTGTTGTTACCTCAAATTAAATATTAATAAAATCCTTTTCATTATACCTTCTTCGACTCTTTGTTTTTCCTAAATTAAATGCTATATAGAGATTTAATGTCTGATATAGTAGCTAAGGAATATATATCTAGATAATATCAAACAATAATATCAATATATATAATTCGGTCTAGTAATAATGGAGGGGCCGAAATTACAATATGGAACACACATCAAAATCAAAGAATGAGCAGGAAATATTTTATCAAACTTCACTTGTAAACTGAGAGCTATCTGGATATCCCTGGAAGAGATCATTCCTTAATCAACCATCCCTGATTTAAACAAAAGAAGTTATAATACACAATAACTCTAAATATATACTAAAGTCAATTCAGATTGGTAATGCAAAATATCATGCAAAACTCCTTACTAAACCAACTGGAACCATCGAGTAAGAATACCATGGATTCTTGCCCATGTTAGGATCGGGGGTAAATGAGATGACGGATGAACTAGCAGAGGAAGCCAGGAAGTTGATCCAAAGGTAATAACAAATATCCATATTTGATGCTGATGCTCTTTTTGGAAACATCCAAAATCATCCAACAAAAGACAAGGAATGATAAATATGCGACCTAAACGCTAAAAGAAGAATCACAAAAATAAACACAAGACTCGAAACTTAACATTACAAAGGGATAACAATACATGCAGATGGCACAAGAACCGACAGGATATACACTAGTTGTGTTGGCGTGGAACTAACGGTTACCCGCATATTCTTTATTTCAGAAATGGTCTCAGCCTTGCATAAAATTGACATAGACCTGGAACAGCAGCTGTACACATTCAAGATAGAGAGAATTGTGACAGCTGTGATAGAGTTGCAAGGAGACATCTGAGGCTCTTCATTAGGCACGACGGCAACAACAACAGGTGGTGATATTAAAATAAAACCTCTTAGATTTTATAGTAACATTATATTCATTCAGCATCTCATAAGAATAATGTAAATCCTGTCCAGAAGTAAGCAGGCCGCACGGTGGTGAGGCACGGGGTAACTAACCTGTGTTTTATAGATTTCCGATACTTATTGGATTTGCTTATTTATCCAGGGAAGTTATTGTTACGGACGTCTCGGGATCGATCGTTCTCTGAGCTCATCCCGCTGAGTGGACTGAGGAGAGGTGAATAATCTTTCCTTCTCGTCACCATTTATTCGGCAGGAACTCTCTTGGTCGCCATGCAAATTTGGAACCAGATGGCTGATTTTTATGTCGATCCAAGATGATCATTGTTCTCTGCTTAAAAGATTTAACGAAGCTTCTCTTTTAACAACGACCATATTTTATTTTGATGATTGAGATGATGCAGATTATTTAATGAATAAATCCTCAATATAACCGGCATTCGAGTAATGAGATAAATTAGATGCGACTTATTCGACAGGGGCTATATTGTCAGGTCATTCTTGATTGACAATCTTCTTCTACCACTTTTTATGGAAATATTAAAATAGATCCTAATATCCTGCTGAATTTTTCATAATATTTGTGCCAGTAATGTATAGTCTAGAAGGATATAGTAAAATAATTATCTCTTTCTTTCTTTTAAATCATAAATTAATGCACACATATATTTGTTTTTTAATCTTCTAATCACATTTATATATTTTTTTTATTTAAGGACCTTTACAGATCTAATAAAAAAATTAAAATCCTCATTACAAATAGTTTCCATATGAAGATAGTGTTATATAAGGTATCAACTAAAGAGGCATTTTTCCCTTTAATTGGGCATCACAACGATGACACTGTGCATCACCCTAGTGAAGAACTTCACTAGTGATGATAAAAAATGAGCCACAACAACCGTTTTTAGAAAATTCATACAAAATTGCAACATGTATACCTTGGGTTTTGAGCTTTAACCCTCATCAGTACAGAGGCAGCTTCGATTTCATAACAATCAACGAGAGGGGTTATAAAATCGGTCGAATTAAACAAACAGGTGTTTAAGCTGGTGAAGTGGCAATATATAGTACTATAATTGTACTAGAATATTTACATATTAATAAATCAATAATATTGCGGTATTTGTGTGGGGAAATTGTTTCTATCGTCGTTTTTATCATTTTCAAGAAGATACAAGTCTATTTTCAATTATAAATAAAAGACAATCCGCTGAGGTAAAAGTTTCTTTTTATTCGAAAGATTCATATTACAAAAATTGATGAAGTGAGAACTTAAATAAAGAGAAACCTTTCCCTTAGTATTTTATTTATAATTTTACGGAAGGGATTATAATATTAACAAATATTTCCAATTTAATATCAATTTTTTAAAGGTTTAGGGAGGAAGGGGGGAAGATAAACGTTATTTCCACACTTTTTAAAATTATAAAATATATCAATAACATTGTGTCCTTACGAACGTCATTTCCCTATGAACAGATGTCATATAAATGTAAACCAATGTTTACAACTCTCCCTATATTGAGGGGGAAGATTGGAAACTCCAGCTGCGTGGTGTTTACACACCATCAAAATATGAAGAATTTTACCAAATATCGAATTTTTTCTCAATTTCTGCCCCAGCGTGCCAGAGAAAATATCTCTGAAATATTGAAGGAATGAGAGAGAAAATTATACCATTAACCGTCCTCAATTCATCAGCCAAATTTGATATAGTTTGGAGAATTTTTTTACATTTTATAAAAAGAGAGGGAAGATACCCCCATTCTTCTTTAGGATTTTAACTTCCATTTTATTGATTTGCAATTTATAAAATAAATTCGAGAGTTTTGTAAAAAATATTTTTAAAGCGTCTAGATAGGAATGCATATTTATTTAATATTCTTCTCAATTTTATTTTAATCTCAAAACACAAATTAAATATTTTTGGGTATAAATTGCTTGTTGTTAAATATAGACATACATAGTTGTTCGAATGTTCAGTACCATCAAATCAACCAATTTCCTTAATATATTTTATTAGAATTTATCATTTTCTTTGATAGTATTGAGCATTTGAATAAATACACAATAAACGCATGCATTTATATACATTAAAATATTTGGTACTAAAATTGTATATTTTTATCTATGTGTTTAGAAATATAAGAAATAACATATATATGTTATGAATATTTTGTTTTGTTGTCGAAAAAGATAAAGAATTGAAGGTGCAGTCGTGAAAAAGGAAATATAATTATTTACTTATCAAGTAGTTTTTATTTTAAATTAATTGAAGCAAATTACACATAAAATTATTTTTCACTATAATATAGAATTTATAAAATGAATCCTATATTCGTAAATAAAAAAAGGGTAGGTCAACTATACATATTTACAATAATTTATCAAAGTATTCTAAATTTATGGTCGAAAGTGAAAGAATAGTCAATGATGAGAGTAAAATATATGTAATATGATCCAAAGTTATTACACTGCAATATTTGATGTATTACACTGTTGTAGAATCCTGTCGACTTAACCGTTCTGTGGCAATATCGTTGCGGAATTTCTTGTTGTTGGATGCGAATGGTGAGATTTGATTGAAGCGCAGTCGTTTGAGTGGAAGTTGCAGCATACAGTTAGGAATAATCAGGACACGTGATGGGGTTTGAAAATGAAAGGCAACTGGATTGGAGGAAAGAAAGCTTGAGAAGAGCTGAGCGATTTGACTTATTAATTATCTGATCACATGGCGGTGATTGACTTAGTTATGGGGTGAGCGGGAAGGTCTCGAGAGTAGATGTTACCTTGTTGAGAGCGAAATCACTACTAGGTCCGAACTCGGCGAGAGCCTGTGAACAACTGTAGGTGTTGTTCCTATGAGAGCTAAAACACTACTGACTATTCTTGCTTTTCGATTTAACACCAAGACTCAGTTTCTTTCTGATTGGTTGAGAGATGATCACATGATCTTTTCCTATTGGTCGACCTATTTAGGTGCTGTCTTCTGATTGGACCGCGGCTCTCTTTGGTGAAAGATATGGCCTGCCTGATATATCCGATTTCGTCAGGAAGTGTTGGGTAGCTTGACGCTTATAACTTCGACGGATATTAGATACGTCCTGTCTTTGCCGGAAATATTGGGTGTTAGCTTAACATTTATAACTTCTGGTCATCAGATACACCCTGCTTTGTCAGGAAGTATTGAGTGCTTCTTGACTAATATAACTTCTGCGGTCACTAGAGACGTCCGGTCTCTGCCCCTGCAATATTGACACAGGGGTACCAAGAATAGTCGTGCCAGCTTTAGGCCTACTTCCTATGTCTTATTGCTACTTGCTTTCCTCCAGTTACCTTGTTCTTTATTAAGTCTTTGAAAATCATACATGGTACATATATAGTGGGTCGGGGTTGCATTTAATTATATACAAATTATGACATATATATATTTTTTATAATTTTTTAAAATAAAATAATTGAATTTTATATTATATATACTATATATATATATATATATATATATATATATTGAAGATAGAAGTTGCCTGGCCGGCATTCGTTTTTGTTAAAACAAGAGGCACCTCAGCCAGTAGAGTTTATATATTTTCCGATGCCTCAACAAATATCTTTTGTCCACGTCAGGGAACAAATAAAAAATTATTTATGGAAAGGCGTTTAAAATATATGTTTGAACTATTGGGGCGCTCTCACGCGGTCTTATAAATTTAACACAACATATAAAAAATAAACAAATGTATGGTTCTATACAATGCCCAATCAGCGTATGTGTAAAACAAATATACATTTTGCTAGCATGTAGAATGATTAGAAATATATATATCTTATAAAAAGAAAGAGATGAATGAGATTTCTGTTGTATTTTGATATTAATTTCTTATATTTAATGAAGATATTTTGCTGTTTTGAGATTAATTACTTGTAGAGGAATTATTGGTCATTTGCTTGATTTTGGTATGCAGTCGTGGAAGAGATTATAATTAAATTAGTTATTAAAAACAGCTTTAATTGCGCTAAAAGAATATATAAATTACATAATTTGGTAAAAGTACTGCCTGGCTTAAGGCGAGTAGAATAAGGAAAACAAAATATTATTTACATAATTACAAACATGTTTGAGCCGACCAACGGGGAAGAACAACAATGAGATTTTATATGGGAAGCATGACCTCTGGCGGCCGATTTAACAGAATATTTTTATCTATGAAATATATTTTAAATAAAACAATATCTTAATATAACACTTTAAATAATACCTTTATATAACATATATAAGGCTAGTATATATCATTGCATGTATAACTATTATCCTTTTACACCCACATCCTTCCCACCAATCACATTAAAGATAGATGAATAGCTTTGATAGAGAATTGATGTGAACTAAATTCTTGAATACGATCCAGCGGTGTCGATGTGTACAGGCCAGACTGTCGTATTTATTGGATTAGGTCGCCTGGCAACGGCCAAACTTCTTTTTTCCTGTCACGGGCCATTTCCCTAAATCTTCCCACTTCATCAGAAACATTTTCAAATTAAATCTTCTTCATGAAATACAATTTATGTGAAGAGAACATATCGATTTTTTTTATTCCCTCAACTCAAAAATGTATTGGGAATTTCTACTCTACGTAACATAATGCCTTCGTTCAAATTTGATTGAGTTCTTTTCCTAGATACGTTGTTCGGATCTTGTGGTTGAACTTTATTTTAAAATTTACATTTTTAGGGTTATAGGAGAAATTTGATGCAAACAAATTACTATGTTATATAAATGTTATATATACCATAATAATTTAACTATAAACATAATAATATTCTAAACTCATCGCTACATTAAATAAATGGAAGAACCTGAAACATCAATGTCAAATTCCTACCTGCGGAATATATAATTTATTTACAAGACAGAGAAGTTGCTATTCTGGCTATATCGAGTGTATTAACCAGATGGCTGTTGCTCGGAATATATAAAGTATATTTGCCAAACGGCTCTTATTCTGGCTATATAAATTATATTTACCATACGGCTGTTGTGCTAACTGTATAGAGTGTATTTACCAGACGGATATTGCTCTGGATATATAGGGTATATTTACCAGACGACAGTGGCTCTCTCTCTCTCTGGCTATTTAGAGTATATTACCAGCGGTTGTTGCTTTGGAAAGATAGAGCCTATTCACTAGACGGTGGTTTCTTTGGATATATAGAGTATATTTACCAAACGACATTTTTCCTGGCTATTTAGAATATATTTTCAGACGGGTGTTGCTTTGGTTATATAAAGTATATTTACCAGACGACATTTCTCTGACTATATAAATTGTATTTGAAGGTAAATCTCGTGAAATGTCTCGAGGACTATAGGTAAGGTTCAATGATATAAAACTGCCCAATACGCTGTAGTGTAAGAAGTTCAGGTCAAGAATTTCGTTAGACGTAATAAATTTAAGAGCCTTTTTTTTGCCTATTACTCTATGGATTTTTTTTAGGAAAACCTGTTGGCCATTCCGAATTAAACTATATTTTTGAGCATTGCTCTCGTCTCATTGGTTGTTCTTGCGAAATGAAAGTGTGAAACTACTATAGTAACAAAATTGATATATTAGTTGTTCCTATTGATTTTTATCAGATTTCGCGAATATTGGTCTTATATATTTCCGCATCCTCCCCTATCTTGTTAAAACCTATATTAGAGATAGAATTGGGGGAAGGGGCCCCCCGTTCATCAAAGAATAGTACACAACTCCCTTAGATTTGTGACAACTACGACCTACGTCAACGGCCCCCGATTCTTGTACGAGTCCAGCCGCAGCAGTGCAGGTAATCACGGAGTTTAAACACCTTATAATTAAAAAGGTCTAGCTGCTTTCAACATTTTTAAATATATGGCGCTTTGCAATAAAAGGCCGTCACCAACTTCCCACCATGATTACTATGGCTTGTACATCCTATACTTTGGATATATAGGGAATATATTCCCTATTTTTATAACTTGTTTGGAAACAATTGAAGGAAGGTCAACGACCTCCATATCATTTTACATAGCTTAACGTTAAAGGTCCGACCCTTAACCCCATGGGGAACACAACTGGCGTTAAAAGGAGCCCGGAGTTGTTGAAGATAGATGAGTTTAGGTATTAAACTGTATATTGCCACACTGGACAATCTCATTGCTCGAGCCGCGCCAGAACGCTCTTTCTAGGACCCTAGCTTTCCTTGCCACTTCTAATTTCTGGAGTGTTTTTCTTTCTCTCTCCCCATTTTTATATTACGATATATATATATTTGAAAGATATATTTTTGTAACTTTTCAAAATAAAAATACCTCTCTCTCTCTGTCTTTCTTGAGACTTGGAGTAAATTTTCCTTATAATAAACTCGCCTAAAGAATCTTATATCTTTAAAATATATCTCAAAATTGAGTAATAGAATTGGGTAATTAAGATAAAACGGATTTATAATTAACTACTTTAACTAACTTTGTTGGGTTTAATAAGTAAAAAGAGCAGTAAAATCTGGGGCGCGATGGTCATTAGAAAGGGCGCCAAAGAGAAGTAGCCCATTATTGCCATTCATGCACCGCTAAACGAGCTATTGATGACCTTAAATCCATTATTGATGACACCTAGGCAATAATTGATCCTTACAATTCGGTCGGATCTTTATCAGGCGCTTCTCCGTCAGACCTATTTACCGTTTTTTTTCACATCAGTTCAGCTACATTTTATATTCTCTGCTTGCGATTCATTTAAATTCGAAGTTATAATTAATGTGCGAACAGATACAGATCTGTATACTATATATCTATGTACAGATCTGTATATCGTAAACTTTATTAATTTATTTATCATCTGTATATAAAATTTATTAATGAACTTCATGAAAGAGTATGTAGGAGATTGATGTCAGTGATACCTCTTAATGAATACTTATTGAATAAACAATGTCCTCGAATCCAACCTGAACACACTGATGTCCTTGGTATTGGATGATACGGGCGAGGTGACAAAGAGCCAACTACGAGCACGACATTCGACACGTGAAGGATCAACCAGCCGTCAAGTTAGACCAAATATACCATAGAAAACACAAGAAGTCACTTTATAAGACAATATTGAGTGTTTTTATCATAAAGGTGTTTTCCCTTTTCCCGCCATTAAGTTGGAACATCTCTCCTATTGCAACATACTGCAACATTGATTGTATTGGTATCTTAAATATTAGCGTTTAAATATTACTTGATTTTTTAATAATTGCTGATAGAGAAAATAAATAGGGAAAACAATGAATTTTTCAATTCGAAAATAAAATCCCTTAACTGTTCATGTTCTTAAATACAGGAGGTGCGATAGTGCCTTAAACACTCATGGATAAAACTTAAGGAAGGTGTACCTTTTAGCATTAGGGATTAGCATTCAGACGATAACACTGAAAGATATTTGATACACAATGGCCTTTATTGAAGACACGCGCGATAACCAAGTGTGAACAAAATTGCTTCTGTCTCCCCAAAAAGAGACAACTGGCGACATAAAAAACTTTCCACTATCTTAAGTTTTGTCATTGAGTATATTTAAATGAAAAATACAAGTAGTTCGAAATTTGGTCTTTTAGGAGAGATAGTAACTTTCAATCGTAAATTAGTTTACTTGAGCAATTATTTTTTGAGAAAGAACGAAAATTGGTATGGGTTAAATAATTAAATGTGTTTAAAAATAGTATTTTAGCTGAGTATTGCATCATAGTGTACACATACAACCCATATGAATTTTAATATATTACTTGTGAATTTATACATATATATATCTATTTAATTATAAAGGCATATATTGGATCAAATTAACATTTATTTTACCAATATTTCAGTTGGCTTAACGCCAATCTTTTTCAAGGTATTATAACATATTATTGCGCCTATATATAATACCTTGAAAAAGGTTGGCGTTCAGCCAACTGAAATATTGGTAAAATAATGATATTTTGATCCAATATATGCCTTTTTATATAAATATATTTTGTGGATTGCTCTATTTTAAGAAAAAATATATTATAAAATAAACGAAGCTTCCAGGGTTAAGTTTCTTGTGCAACTTTTTTTTTTCAAGCGTTCGGACTTTTCAGTCCTTCAGAAGGATTATCACGTCAACAACTTAATAATAAATACAATTTTTTATATACAAATTATTATATGCATATTTTAAATACTTATTATATATTGAGAGAAAAATATATTACATTATTTCTGTTTGTAAGTATTTATATTATAATAAATATATATATTTATCTGTTTATAATTTTGAAATATTCTATTTAAAAATAAATATATACATAGTTCTAGGAAAGGATAAAATCTTCAAATATATAAAACGGGGTGTATTATATAATAAATAAAGGAAATGCAGCAACAACAACAAGTTCTGCCATGTAAATCCCGGGGAGGCAGAATTAATTAGGCGGCCGTACAGGCCACCGCCCATTTCTTCCGCACGGGCCATTAGGTCCGACAGTACTCTCTCTCTCCCCGTGTTAAATCGATTTTAAAATCGCATTATACTTTTATCCATCAAAGAAAAGGGATTTTTTTAAAAAAACACACACACGTATAATATAATTTAATCTATAAAGGTCGCCTCTCCCGTCAAAGCTGGCCAAAGACGTTAAAACTTGACGGATCCACTCAGGAATTTGACTATTCTAACACCGCGCATTTACTTCTACTGTGTATTTAGAGCTTGAAGACATTTGAATAGCGTTTAAATTTAAAATTTGAACGTGCTGGGGGGAGTTTGAAATATTGGTATTGTCAATTAAAAAAAGGGTGAGGAGTTAATACAATGATACATCTAGTTATTGTCATTTGAAATATTTTATAGTTATTTTTTGAGAAAATATAATATGATTACTCTAGTATTCATAACTTAGTCAAATATGGTAATTACTAATGTTTTGTCGTTCTTGAATGATGTGAACAGCAGTATTGTATTGGTATTGTTGAAATGTCGAGTTAGTCGTGTAATATTGTTCTTGTTTAAATATCGTGATCAGTTTTGTTTCATTGTTCTTGGTGAAATTATCATTATGAGCAATGGTATATGTTGTTCTTGTTGGAATGTCGTGATCAGTATTGTCTTATTGTTCTTGGTGAAATTATGGGATCAGTATTGTTTCATTGTTCTAGGTGAAATTATCATTATGAGCAATGGTATATGTTGTTCTTGTTGGAATGTCGTGATCAGTATTGTTTTATTGTTCTTGGTGAAATTATGGGATCAGTATTGTTTCGTTGTTCTTGGTGAAATTATGAGATCAGTATTATTTCATTATTCTTGGTGAAATTATTAGATCAGTATTGTTTCATTGGTCTTGGCGAAATTATGGGATCAGTTGTGTTTCATTGTTATTGGTGAAATTATGGGATCAGTTGTGTTTCATTGTTATTGGTAAAATTATGGGATCAGTATTGTTTAATTGTTATTGGTGAAATTATTGGATCAGAGAGTTGTGTTTCATTGTTATTGGTGAAATTATTGGATCAGTTGTGTTTCATTGTTATTGGTGAAATTATGGGATCAGTTGTGTTTCATTGTTATTGGTGAAATTATGGGATCAGTATTGTTTCATTGTTGTTGGTGAAATTATGGGATCAGTAGTGTTTCATTGTTGTTGGTGAAATTATGGGATCAGTATTGTTTCATTGTTGTTGGTGAAATTATGGGATCAGTAGTGTTTCATTGTTGTTGGTGAAATTATTGGATCAGAGTAGTGTTTCATTGTTGTTGGTGAAATTATGGGATCAGTAGTGTTTCATTGTTGTTGGTGAAATTATGGGATCAGTAGTGTTTCATTGTTGTTGGTGAAATTATGGGATCAGTAGTGTTTCATTGTTGTTGGTGAAATTATGGGATCAGTAGTGTTTCATTGGTCTTGCTGAGATTTCATGAATAGCCGTGTTATATATTGTTTTGCTTAAATATTGTGATCAGAAATGTATTATTGATCTCGCTAAAATACAACATAAAATATGTATTTTATTGCTATTGATTTAGACATTAACAGATAAAGCTTTCTTAATTAAATCCACCATTTATATATATATATAATCAAATAAAGATAATTAAGAAAGCTTTTCTATAATATATATTCAATTCTTATTTAATTACCTCCCAATAAATATGGGGACCCAATTATATTTGATATGGTTGGATTTAATAAATTGAAAGGATAATTTCTTTATGGCGCAAATGTAATTTTATTCATAATAATTAAAGGGAATGGTAAAATATACAGTTATTCTATATATATGTATATATATATGTATATAGGGTATGAATATATTTTTTGTGTCTTTCCCCTCTTGGGTTTATATAAAGAAAAATAGTAATATATACATATTTCCTTTATATAAATATTTCCCAATAAAAAATTAAAAACCTAATAACCAAATTATTAACATATATATAGGAATTTTAAAAAGATACAGGCATAAATGTTGATCTATTATTTGACGCAAAAAGAATTAAAAAAAAAAAAAGAAATGGATCGTTTGAAATAATGTATTTTCTGTGAGAATAGTAAGAATGTGATTTGACCCCAGACCAAAATCATAGATTCTTTTGGAGAGCATGGCACACACTGGGTAAATTCCTTTTCTCAATATTAAATCATTGGAGAAGGGCGAAATTTTTAAATTCACTTAAATCTCTATACACATTATTTTACCTTTAAATAAAAATATTATATTTCACCCTTAATATTTTTTAGAATGTGAATTTTTTTTCTTTCTCCCTCTTTGATTTGAATATATAATTTTATCTAAAAACATTTTAATATCAGAAATGATAATTGGATTTTTTTTGTTTGTTGAATATTTTAAAATCTCAGAGAATGAAATTTAAAAAAATATATATTAAAATGAAAATTAAACTGCATTTTAAAAAATATTTTTTCTGAATGGTGAAAGAAAAAAAATTATATCACACAAAGAGGCTAATGGTCGAAATAATTTTTGCTATGTGTTGTATATAACTATATATATATATATATGGTAATTTTTAAACCAACAACCCTATATTGTATAATACTTATAACAAGGTTGTCATGTTGTATATAGAAACACATCTATAAATGGTTATATGCATGATTGACATGTGTCATTGCATCACCATATGTAATGTACTTTGTACAAACTGAGGATGAATAAATAAAACTATGTAATAGATTAAGAGCTGAGTTAAAGCAAGATTGAGAAGTCAAACACGTCTAAATTCGAGATAGTTGTAAATCACAAAACAACTTCTGAAGATAGATTGGAAGCCGTCAGAACGGCGCCAGTGTCCAGTTTCGACAGACGATCACACGTGCTGTAATGCAATATTTCTTTTGTCGGAGGAGTTATATAAAAGCCTCCCCCGGCTTAGCAACGGACAGTCACTTTACCGTCGACGCCAGCCCTTGTCGGTTGTCTCCAAGGTCCACCTCATATACCATGTAGTCAGTAAGAACTCTTCTATTTCTCCATCTTGCTCTTAGTTCGCTTTTATATGTTCATGGAACTTTCCTACTACGACTGTGTCTCTTCGTTTTTTTGTGTGTGGACATTCCCAAGCTTTCCACTCTGCCTCGACCACGACTGCCTGTACTCTGTGAGAACTATTAAAGGTCCTACAAGGTGCAGAGAGGTACTGGAAAACTCTCCACGCCCTGACTGTCCCTCTCGGCTACTACAGGTTTGACCCTCGGTTACCACAGTTTATAGCGAGAGTCGACAGGATTCTACAAGAGCTACCAGAACTTCATCTCATTACATATATACTATAATGTGATACTCCTGTTGAAGAGCTGATATAAGTCCGTATCTTGTAAATAAAAGTTATTAAAGAAACTTAGTCCTCAAAGAATTATTCATTTTATTAAAATATACTATTGATGAGATTTTCCAGATCCATATTTTTAAAGAATTTGACATTGTTATAAAGGATATTTGCTCCAAGCCGTTTAAGATCAGAATGTTCAGAAATGTTATTGTAATGGAACATTCTGATCTTAAACGTCCTGGAGCAAATATCCTCTATAACATTGTCAAATTCACTAAATTATACCATATTGCACACGTCTTAAACGGTTTATATGTATTTGTGTACAGTGGAATATATTCAATTTATTCAAAAGCTGATTGGTTTTCTACTATCACATGATATAAGTCAACCAATCAGCGTTTAGTGCATTGATTATTCAGCGCGCGATGCTTTTTGAACTTAGCGGTTATATAGATCATCAAAATTCGATTTAAAATTAAATATTGTGGTTTCGACTCTTGGAAGTTATCTCTCCTCTTTTTTTTGTAACATTATATAATAATATTTTTTATCTATCTCTCTAATTTTTGAAAAACTAATTATTTCAGGGATTTATTCATAAATTACATTTTGATATTAAGTTTATCTATTTATTTTGTATTATGAGTATCTGACGTTTAATCTCATTCTCTGATGGCAGATGGATTATAAAAATTCATTTTTTTATTACTTCGATGCATTTTAGGGTTAATAATTTTTGACGTGTCCTGTCGCATGAGCGTCTGTGGGCTAATGCGTTAGTATATATGTTTGTGTACATGAGAGAGAAAAGTATGAAATATATGAAAGATCAGGTGTTGATATTAAAAATAATAAAATGTCTATCCTGACCGCTCACATATGCATCTTAGATGGCAGAGCGCCCCTTAGTGAAACAAAATAAACATAACGTCGATTCAGGTTGTTCCCTAGTATTCGGCCACCCAATTGTCTTCAGAAATCAATGTGAGCGGTCAGTATATATCTTTTTTATTTAACGTGTATATACTAGAAAACAAAAAAAGGTATATCTCGACCTCTCCTTATTTACCAAAATTTATATTTTTAAATCGCCGAGAATTTTGCATCTTCTTTCATTTAAAACCCTATACTACGTCTTTCAAAAATGCCTAATTTTCATTTTTGCTTCTGCTTTTATTTCTGACTATACATCTACTCTCATGGACAAAACTTAAGGAAATTGTACCCTTTAGCATGTATATTGGGATTCAGACTATAACTCTGAAACATATTTTAATATAAAGTGACGTTTATTGAAGACACACGAGATAACCAAGTGAGGACAAAAATGCCTCTGTCTCCTTAAAAAAAAAAAAGTTTGGAAACATCAAAATTTAAAACTTCCTCAAATTTAGTCCATAATTGTATATAAAAATATGTTATCGTTACATTTATATAAATAATTTACATAAAAACAAATCGTAGTGTATGAATAAAAGATAAAAGTTTTTGCAATTGAGCTTTATCAGTCTTTACAAAGTTTATTCCAATATATAAACATTTATAAATATTTTTTATTCTATTCATTTATCTTTTCTCTGAACTAGTTTTTTTAACATTTTATATAAAATATTTTATTATATATATTTAAACACATTTATTTATTTGTTTGAAAAAAAAAACCTATTTTTATATATAGAAATAAATATTTGATCAAATAATTATTGTTATCGGTGTTTCCTGTTTTTAATCCAAGCCATGTGGTTACAAGCCAGGTGTTACATCTTGTTTGGCATCACCAGAGGGGGAATCCAACCAACTACGGGGAGACGTGCAATTTAACGGAAACAAAGAGAGGAATGGGACGGTGGGTGTTGGCAAGATTAAATTCTTGGTCATCGATCCTCAGATCGACATGTATCGACCTCGGGCTGTTGTCGTTCTCTCCCCAACTTGTCCCGCTGCCCACACACCGGCAATTATAACTCGCTTGTACACTTTGCTAACATTATAGCTGTTGACATGTCATTTGACACTCCACTAACTTTATAGCATTTTGCATGTCGTTAAGGCATTCCACTAACTTTATAGTAGTTTACCTGTCTTCAAGACACTCCACCATATAGCAGTGTGCATGTTTTCATGGCACTCCACTAATTTTATAGCAGTTTAAATGTTGTCCTGACACTCCACTAACTTTATAGCAGTTTGCATGTCGTTAGGGCATTCCACTAACTTTATAGTAGTTTACCTGTCTTCAAGAAACTCCACTATATAGCAGTGTGCATGTTTTCATGGCACTCCACTAATTTTATAGCAGTTTAAATGTTTTCCTGACACTCCACTAACTTTATAGCAGTTTGTATATCATTAGGACAGTCCACTAACTTTATAGTAGTTTACTTGTCTTCAAGGCACTCAACTATATAGCAGTTTGCATTTCGTTAGGGAATTCCACTAACTCATAGTAGTTTACTTGTCTTCGAGGCACTTCACTATATAGCAGTGTACATGTTTTCATGGCACTCCACTAACTTTATAGCAGTTTACATATCTTCATGGCACTCCACTAACTTTATAGCAGTCTACATGTCTCATAGCACTCCACTATATAACGGTTTACATGTCTTCATGGCACTCCACTATGTTACAGTTTACATGTCTTCATGACACTCTACTATATAGAAGTTTACATTTCTTCATAGCACTTGACTATCACTATAGTAGTTTCCATATCTTCATGGCGCTCCACTGACTTTATAGCATCTTACATGTCTTCATGGTAACCCACTATATAACAGTTTACATGTTTTCATGGTACTCCACTATATTATAGTTTACATGTCTTCATGGCACTCCACTATATAACGGTTTACATGTCTTCATGGCACTCCACTATATTACAGTTTACATGTCTTCATGGCGCTCCACTATATTACAGTTTACATGTCTTCATATGGCACTCTACTATATAGAAGTTAACATTTCTTCATAGCACTTGACTATCACTTCATGGCGCTCCACTGACTTGATAGCATCTTACATGTCTCATGGTAACCCACTATATAACAGTTTTCATGTTTTCATGGTACTCCGACTAACTTTATAGCAGTTTACATGTCTTCATGGAACTCTACTATTTTGAAGTTTACATGTTTTCATGGCACTCTAATAACTTCATAGTAGTTTCTATGTATTCATTGCATTCTCTTAACTTTATAGCAGTTTACATGGTCCCATGATACTCAGCCAACTTTATAGCACTTTGCACGTCTCCATGGCACTTTGAAAACTTGTGGCTGTTCACATACCTTCATAGCCTTCTAACTATATAACATTTTACAATTCTATCTTCGTGACATTCCGCTAACTTCTTTGAGCATTTTGCAACTTTTTAATACCTTCAGGTAGACTGTTTTCGTTTCAGATGATCTTGTGCGGCACATTCTTTAAGAAGTAACACGTAAGGAAATTACCATCAAAATCTATATTTTCCATTTGGATAACTTCTTTTTTTTTTTTGGGTTTTATTTCGTTTTTACGAACCAATCACTTGATTGATGCCATGATCATGGGACATATTTTTGTCTAACCGCGTCTCAACTATGGATTTAATTTTACCATTTGGACTTAGAACAAGCCATTTCTAGAGGCTTTTGGCAGGTTTCCATAGATGTGTACAATGCTCAAGAATGAAAGACGGTAAATAAATTTCGGTATTTCTCTTGAAGGTTTATGTTTGAATTTTGGCAATGTATCTCGGAGGAAATTCATTTTGAGGACCTAATCTTTGTATATATGCTTAATTTATTCAATTATAAACATATAAGTTGTGTGTTCTCAGTTTCAAACAGGATGTCGTCACTAAGGATTTGTACAAAAGAACACAAAATTAAAACAGAGATCTCGGGTTTATGCACTTGATTTCCAATCAGACGAGGTATGCAGGTCTTTATTCTATAATATCATCGTTTCAAGTATTCCATTTATTTAATTTTTATAAAAGATACATTAACTGAATATTTAATGAAACCTTTTATGTATATTCTACAATAGATTTATATAAATTCGTGTATAGGTTTATAAAAATAATTTATAGATCTCAGTATATTGTTGCGTATGATGACGAAAAAATTAAAATCTAATATATATATATATATATATATATATATATATATATATATATCGCAATGTGAGCAGATTTCCATTAAAATGTAAATACGGGATCTAGCTGTGTACACAGACAAGGTGTAAGAGCGCTTCGGTAACTAAGGATAATGACATTAGGGATCAATTTTTACATTAATTAAAGGCGCATGAAGTTACACTTCGGAGTAATTCAATTAAGAAGTTAAATATTTTTTCAATTAGTAAGAGAATGGAGTTAAGGTAATCATTGTTGATATATTAATTCATTATAACATGGTGTTCTCAAACAAAAGGTTCTTTCATTTGCTGACTTGGTGTATTAACATCTTTTGTTATTTCTAAAACTTCATTGATTTTATAATTTAGCTAAATCTCTCTCCGGAGGAGTCTATTCCGCAATGGAATCTTAATGGTTTGGTTCAGATATAGGTGGGCAAATATTAGAGAGAATATCGAATAGCAATTCCCATTTAGCAGTTTTCCGAAGTTCCAAAACACACACACACACAGAGAAATTATTAGATTCTTCTTGTTTATTCTCAATAAATATGAAAATATTAACTCGTATCAAGCTATTTATTGATGCGTTCCGATATTTCAAAAGGTTTCGAAGTTTTCTATATCCACCTTTAGAGAACTGATTCCTAAACAAGATAGGCGATCAGCCATGTGGAATCACCAATATGTTTTAAAATATAGTTTGATCCAGAATAATATCGTCATTATGAAAGTATTTTTCATATCTATTGTTCTATATATCCCAATTTTGCATATGGAATTATTGGAAATTTGGAAATATTAATAACCTTTGCTGTAGAGCGGGTTTAAAGGAAGGTTTTGATAATGTGCGAGAAATACTCGAGAGATAGCAGTGTGCGGTTGGAAGGCCGCCATTCCAGGGAGAACATGTGGCGACCATCTGGCGCTGCTCGTTAGTTCACGGTTGTCTGATGGCTCTGTACCTGCCACGTTCTGTAATTCGACTTCCCCTCACGTTAACCTCAGTGTTAGAGATCCTTTCGTTAGTATCCAAACTTCCAACTTTCTATATTATGGATTTCCTTAAAGAGACTATGTGTGCTTTGAATAATTAGGAAGGAAGAGTAATTATATTTATTTTGAAAATATAGCAATCCATAGATAAATCTTTAATTAAAAATGCATATATTGGATCAAAATATCATTTATTTTACCAATATTTCAGTTGGCTGAACGCCAACCTTTATCAAGGTGTTATAACATTTTAAAGTGTGTCAACAACAAACTCAGCGCCACATAACGTCAATTGGTAAAATAAATGATATTTTGATCCAATATATGCCTTTTTAATTAAAAAAATATATTTATGTAAATGGGATATGGGTATGAGACGTGCTTTAACGATTTATCAATCAGATAAGGCATATCTGACGCCATTCAATATTATACTAAAATGTTGTTGTTATCGTGTCTAATGGAAAGCCTCAGATGTGTCTCCACGAATCTCTATCACATCAGTCGCAATATCCTCTATCTTGGGTGTGGGAAGCTGCCTATTAAAATATAAATTCAAAAAGATAATCAATAATAAATCTAGGTCTTGGTTTATTTTTACAATTCTTTTATTTCTCGAGCTTCAAAAAGAAACCAAGCCCTAGGTTCCTTATTGATTTTTAGTCAAAATATAATTAAATGACTATCATATATAACTTCAAAGCAAGAACCGGCTCGATGCTGGCAAGAAGTGGACAAAGACCCAAAGAATACTGTAGTCTTAGACGGCTACACATTGCAGTCTAATTGGCAAAAAGAAAGAGCAATCATAGAAGCTCGCCGTTTGTTTAAAACAAAACTTGGAAGAAAATATTACTCCTAATGAGGCTTATTGAGTGCAGGCCGACCTCCCGCTGACCTGTTTACCACGCTCAAAATAAACACTGACACCCAAATGCAAGCGAAATATTTTAAAATAATATTTTCATAGTGAAATAACATTGTTTTAAATCTAAATAGCGCTTTTTCACACAGTTTTTCAACGGTAAAATAAACATTAATATTGTAATTTTCTGGTAGTTTATATATAATTGAAGGACTTGCTAATCTCCGTTTTTAAAAGAAAACAATGTGGAACCGTTTTACAAAATATTTGTAAAAATTTACCACATCAAGTTTTGTCGTACATTAATATATGGTGACTATATTGAATGAATCGAAAATCAATCCGGGGATAGGTTTCTTTGTCAGTTTTTATAACTTACACTCTTACATATATAACAGAGGTGTTTATGTAATAAAAACTGATTAAATTACTTTTTCCCGCGAATAAATCTTCGATTTACTTAATTATATAATACCCTCATGTTTAAGCGCAGTCAGGATATGACATCTTTGTTGTTTTTAATATCGACACCTGTACTTTTCTATTTTTCTTATTTTTTACATAAACAGCGTATTTATACAATTTGGTCTTAAATATACCAATTTCTTTATTTCTAAGTTAGTCTCAAGGACCAAAGAAGAATTAGAACAATTGCATAACATTTATTTATTTCAAGGCATTTTTAAGGTTTTCCTCTTCACGACAGTCCTAATAGACATCCTCTCACGACAAATATTATAAGTATATGGTCATATCTTGATAAAATAGATATAAAGCAATTTATTCTATACAATACAATATTTCGTTGAACTATACACTTTTCAGTTTTATTTGAAATAACACTGATTTGTAATGATTCTTTTCTATGGGTGAAATGCTAATACCTTATATTTAATTAATTGTTTTCATTGTGTGTGTGGAATAAGAAGATCCCATCTGTTAGAAATTATATTATGAATAAATTGCCTGCTTCAAAAAATGCATAAATATATAATATGATATATAAACATCTGTTTATGTGTAAGAACACACATATATTTAATATTTACTTAAACCAAATCTGATGTGTTGTGTGCATAGATTATTACCACAAAACTGTTTAAATCTCTCGCGTGTAATGCTCTTATACAAGATACGAAGGATTATCTTAGAGATACTAAATGACTAGGAAGACGAGTGTAAGTTTATCAGCGATTGAATAAGCCCATGTGACTGGTTGATGAGTAGGAAGCCGTGGTCAGTGCGACGTCAATCCAAGCTGACACGAGAGAAAACAGGATCAACTCCACTTAATCTCTTTTGTCAGTGAATTAAGAGCTGCTCTTCCTCCAATTGATCGTTTAATATTTTAACGCTAACTCGGCACGACGTCTGCTCCCGCCTAGTGCTCACGCGCGGACGGAATAAATCAATAGTTCCATTTAAACTGGACTTCTCGAATGTCTATAACCACTTGGAATTATTGCCACTCACATTCTATTCCATAACAATGCTAATGAATCAATGCATTTTTATAACAATATGAAGAAAGAGAAACTTTTCAAAATATTTTATGAATTTTATGCAAATAAAAGACGTGCACAAACGAAAGAGAATGAGAGGCTTTTCAATAAGAAGCTTTTCTAAAATCGTTTGATGTTTCTAGATGTTTATAAAGAATCACAAATAAACCTTTTATCTGAAGTTCCAGTTGTACCTGATATTTTATGTTCTGTGTGATTTTATTTACATTTTCATCAATTATTTGAATCAAACTCCCCACCTATCCATTGTTTCGTTGCTCACCGACTCCGATATGTAGACCGAGTCGCTGCAGAGTTGTCACCTCATGCCGATCTTTCCACCTTAGGTAGGAGTTCAATGTCAAGAATAAACTAATATGATTTTGGAATAAAGTAAAGAAAATTCAAAATCTTTAGATAATGTGTGTGAAATACATATATATTTCGTATCATAAAAGTAATTTATTTACCAATATTTTGATTGGTTGAGAACCAGCCTTTATCAAGGTATAGACGACATATTTTTATTAAGTTATTACTAAATTTGGATGTTGTTATACTTGCTAAATATTGGCCTTCGGAAAATAAAAATATTGGTAACTATACATTTATTTTTATGTGATCCAAAATATTCTTTTATTATAGTCACACCAATTTAACGGTTTTTCTAATATAATTTCACATAAATAGCGTCACAAAGTCATTAGTATGTTGTCTATTCACACATATAACACATGTGATTTCATTATATTGCCAGCTATACTGAAACTTGTAATTAGTAAACGAGTTAAGATAACAATGCAAGCGCCTGAGTATAGATGTTGAAAAATTATTTTCTTTTAATACCTTTTCTCACAGTGAAGATTATTAAATAGCAAATTATTATTCTTAGAATATATATACGATTATTATTCTATATTAATATAAATATGTAGAAAAAAAAGGGTTCACAACTTTTGATATATTATAATTAAATATGTATTTTAAAATAGCGTTTTTTAACTCTCTCCGTTATTTAATTTAGAAGAGGTGTAGGTAATGTCGTCTGCGTGCAATGCGCACAACGCCATTATCTGCAACGTGACCGAGCCGATTCATCTCGACCAATTAGAGACGTGGAAATTCGGGGAAGGAAGGAAGATGGATCGCAACGCCTTCACTGTAAATAACGAGCTTCAGGGAGATACATTTTTAATAGGTCATCTTCAAACTCGAACGGAATCGGAATTGGTTTTAGCACTTTACGGAGCTAGAAGAAGACTGAGGTCAAGAAATATTGCGAAAATATTTTATATATATGGGTAAATATTTTATGTGAATATTCCCTCAATTTTTTATATTTAATTTCTGTGGTCCTGTTAATTTTATAAGAAATCCGCTGTTGGCTATAAAATGCGCGGCGACTGTTCCAAACAGAAACGATCAAAATGTTGTTGTTTGGAATGTTACCTGGGTTTATGTTCGGAAATATTTGTGATGAATAGAATACCGAGGGAAAGGAAGCTGTCGAAAGAAGTAAGTGGTTGGCCTCAAAGTAGGTGCGAACTTTGTGTAAATCAGACGAGATCACGACTCCTCTTTTCAATAATAGGGTGAAATATTTTCTATTATATACACCTGTATATACGTTTTTTTAAAGATATAGTACAAATATTAATCAACATCTCTCGACATGCTATGAGAACAATGATCAGAACTGCTGCAGCTGGCGTGCAGGGTAGCTAGCTGATCAGGGTGGAGGGGTTAGATTACGCGTGGTACTCCGGTGCCGCGGGGTTAACTATTTTGAATGTCACATGATGAAGCCGAAGTAGCAGTCCTTTTCTAACAAATGGATTGATATTCAACGTTGATATGAGATATATACAAAAGGGGAGGTGTATCTATTATTCGATTCTAAATTTAACAGACCTCAGGATATATTTGTACTTCTAAAGGTGCATAGAATGAGGCTACAAGAAACGGAATATATGTAAATTTCTATAAATTTGCATCAACTGCCCATCACCTAGCTAGTGAGGAGGTGGATTATACCAGTGAATCTCCCCAACATAATCTCTTGGTCGTCACTCAGAAGCTGCGCTTCTCCGGCCATGACGCAGACCTGGCAGTGAGACTAGCCTTGCCACATCCAGCCTCGGCCCAACAGTCCTGCGTCGCCTGTGGGTCCAGCGACCTGATGCTAGCCCACCGGAACTGGTCCTGCCTCTGTGTCAGGCCTCTCATCTGGGAGGCATTTACCATCATCAAGCGGCCTCCTTACCTGCAGGGCTGGGTCTTTGAGCGAGGCCTGGATGACGACGCCCTGGCCATCCTGGTGTCTTGTCAAGTGTTGCCTGTATAAGTTCTATTTCAATATTGAACTGAGAACGGTTCAAGTTGATCCTGTTCTTGTCTGGAGGAGGACTCTCTCAAGGTGGAGGAGCCTCCCTCTCCCTGAGAACAAATGTATATATATTTTTTCATCTAATTGTGAATAATACAATAAAATGGACAAACAATTGCAAAATTTTCATGAAAATGGGAATCAACTGAAAGCTACTCTTCCCATCATACTTCTCTTCTCTTTTAACGTTGAATATCGTTGGAGATAATTTTTTGAGAATTGAGATAGAACAATCTCTAATCGTTGATTTTTATTTAATCAAAAATTGGCCAAATACCATTTCTTGATTAATCAAGGAATGCTAACCACCTTAACGTTTCAGGCTGTTGGCCTTCATAAGCGTGGCGCAAAATGTACATGATATTAATTCCGACAGATGGTGCAAGCCATCAGAAACTTTTAGTTTCCCGATCAGGAGATGCCTTTCTTTATATATATAGGGCTAGTTTCTTCAAATTTGTAATAATTTTGAGTAATTTATATGAAGGGTGTATATATATTTAATTGTATATAGTTGCATCGAATATATAGCCTCAACTCTCGCTTTTATAGATGTAAAACCTTCAATACAAAATGAACAATACAAAGCCTGTGACCCAGCAAGGTCTCGATACAATAGAATGTTCCCAGCAGTGCTGCAGATGAATGAACCGCTGACAGAACGACGTCGGTTGATATCTAAGCGGCAGGTCGGACGTTTGTGGTAACTTGATCCTTCCTCTTTGTCGCATCCACGACAGCTCGATAAAATTTATTCAAATACTCTATAGTCTTCGTGAGTCATTAAGATTTGTTTTCAGGGAATATGCAGAAAGGAAATCTATCTTGAAAATAGAAAACATATATTCGGTCAGAATAGTGTGAAAAACCTAATTGACCCAGACATGTCATCAGATTCAGATCTTTTTGACCAATTCGGAGAGGTTAGGAATTTATTAAAAGCTTATTATATTGAAGTCGATTTGGACTAACGAGGGTCTAAAACAAGTCTCCAGCGAAATTTTCGAATTCACCAAACCTTATATTGTGGCTTCGTTGGCGATTCAGATTTCCAAAATTGCTGAAAATTTCCACATAATACGCATAGTTTTAAATAATATTGACTAAAGATATATATTTCAGATATTATATTTCATATAAAGTATATTAGTGGTTAAGGTTTTACGTATTATCAACAGAGCACGAACAATATTTACATATAAATCAGCGAGGCAGACGACGGCAATCTGCTGAGCCAGGCCAATTAAAGGCGCAGTTTAAATGGAGTCCTCGTGGAAGTGAAGTCGTCTCAGACTGGAAGTAGCGTGCTGCCGCTCGCACAACCAATTTGAATCAAGTTTGGTGGTTTAACTTTCTTTTTGAAAGATTCCATTCTAACTTGAAACCATTAGAGATTCTTCTTAAATTGACGCTAGACTGCTCCCGGCTCGGAAATATTTCTAAGAACTTTTATAAGAATAAAAATAGAGAATGCGTGTGTAGGCTGATGTACTTTTATATTTTTTTCAGACATTGTTCGATTTCTACTGTTAACACATAAAATATGTAAAATAGTTTAACTTGATGTAAAATATGAATAAAAATAAATAACATTAACCATTTTTTATGTTTATTCCAAAGTTTCCTTGAAAATCACTGTGATACTTTTAAAGTAAAAAAAGTATGCGTGGTTTATATATATATGTATATAGGTTTAGGTTTTTTTACAAACAAAAGTGCGTGCGTGGAGAACATGAAACGGGATGAATTACGAAAAAGAAAAGATTAGAAGAAGTGAGCAAATAAACATAAAAGATTTAGGTTCATCACGTGTCTATAAAATCTGGCAGCCACATATAATCTCTTCCATGAAAAGGGAGACAGTGGGTGGCCGAACCCTTCGAATATACAAACAAAATATTGATATTTTTAATCATTTCAAAGTTATATGAGTATTCATTCAGCCTAAAAATGTTAATTTTTCTATAAATAATTCTGGTGATGATAAATATATTATCTTATAATAGACCTCAAAGTTGCAGCAACATCGTTTTAAAAAGGAAGACACATTATAAATGTATTTTTATATTAGAAAAATAATAATAATTTAATTAAGAGTAAAAATTGTTATTTTAAATTTGATATTCCAATTGTGTATTGTAGGTAAAATAGGACAGAGAATTAGTGGGACTCCGCTATACAGTCGACACCGTTTGATTTTTGTGAATGAAATTCATGAAGACATCAAACTTTTCGCAAATAGGTTTGTTAATTTATATAAAATATATATATTTTTTAAACAATAAAGGTTTTTTTCAAATGCTAATTTTGTAACATGATAATGCTCGGCCACATGCTGCAGCACCCGTTAAATCGTACTTAGACACGCTCAAATGGGAAGATTTACCCCACCCGCCTTATAGCCCAGACATTGCTCCTTCCGATTATTATCTCTTCCGATCAATGCAACATGGCCTAACTGACCAGCACTTCTCCAACTACGATGAAGTCTAAAAATGGTTCGATGAATGGATAGCGGCCAAAGAGCCGGCCTTTTTCCGCCATTGGATCCGTCAAATGCCAGAAAGATGGTAAAAAGTAATGGCTAGCGACGGATAATATTTTGAACATTGAAGGTCTAACCAATTTTTCACAATAAATGTCCAATTTTCGAGAAAAAAAGACGCACGAACTTATTAATTTATTTATTTATTGCGTATGATATTGTTTTTTACAGCACAATACAACAATGTCGGCAAGCCTCTCTAGAGTGGAATGTCGAGGTGACGAATCCACTCCAGGGCCTCCTCTGTGCACCGGTGGATTAGTGCTGTAAAGACCAGGATATCCTAATGGTTATCAGTTGGTGATATCTGTCGATCAAAAGATCTAGCCCGAGGGCGCATGCCGGCCATCACCTTCCTCGGAAGAAGCCGCTCCTAACATGGAGGACAGACGCTTCATCAGCCGTTCCTAACATGGATGCAGACGCTGGAGTAGTTGTTGTTGGCTACAGCCTTTGGTTGATTACATGGCGGGCTGGACTCGCCATTTGACTCAGTGTCGTCATTGGGCTTTTGTGGCTTTTTGTAGAGGTACCAGTGCCACCTGATACCCCACCACGCCCTGGTAACACTGACGCTGCTTGTTCGCGACTGCTTATTTGACCAGTTGTCTGATCTTATTCGCAGCTAACCATCATATCTGATGGCCGTTCCCCTATATTAATTTATAATATAAAGGAACGTATTTTTAATACTTGTAGTACTCTATTGCTATACAAATATATAGTGAGGTGTGTGTAGTCATTATAGTACTCTTGCTATACAAATATATAGTGAGGTCTGTGTAGTCATTGTAGTACTCTTTCTATACAAAGTAAGTGTATGTAGTCATTATAGTACTCTTGCTATACAAATATATAGTGAGGTCTGTGTGGTCATTGTAGTACTCTTGCTATACAAATATATAGTGAGGTGTGTGTAGTCATTATAGTACTCTTGCTATACAAATATATAGTGAAGTACTTTTAGTAATTGTAGTTATCTTTCTATACAAAGTAAGTGTATGTAATCATTGTGTGACCTTTACAATACCAATATGTAAATAGGTGTGTGCAATCCGTGTAGTACTCTATCTATACAAATGTGTAATGAAGTGTGTGTAGACTACATAGTACCCGAGCTATATAAATATATAGTGTTCGCATGTAGCCTCGGTGTGCCTATTGTTATATATATCATCATTGGTGGATAGAGAGTAATGTGTAGATAGTGCGAGTGTAAAATATTTTAAAATATATTTTAGGTGCATTTTATGATCAAATGATATTTAGCTAAAAAAAATCAAATATATTTAGAAAAGACATTTTGGATTTTAAAAATGCATAGGCATAGAGTAAAGCCAAGGCCTAGCTTCAGAATGCCGCTGTTCAGACACTAAGTGAGAGGGCAAGGAGAAGGGGAGGGTTAAGTTTCAGGAGAGAACAGAAATATTTTTCACGGCGATATTTTTGTAGGAGTTTCTTTTAAAATGTTTTTATTTCTGCACAATATCTTTCTTTGGATTTAATAAATAAGAGGCGTGAAATAAATTGTTTAAAAAAATAAAATTCTTTCAGAGAAAAGTAAACACAGCCTTTAATGAATTTTTGTTTCACAATCTTTATTTACGCAACCAATTTTTATAGTGTGTGCTCTTGTGTCTGAAGTGTTCGGCGGCAGTATTCATTGGAGGTGATTGGAAAATTATCCATATAAATATAGTATAATTTTTAAACAGCCAATATTTTCCGTTATTATATATATTTTTAATATCAACACCTGATCCACTTATCTTTTATTTTTTCTATTGTTTTTTTCATATTTGTATATATATGTTGCATTTTATATAATATTTGTGGTAGATATACAATGTTGCACATAGCAGTGTTCGGCATAAAAACATCAAACCTGATGTAACTTCAAAATGGCGATCAATAAAATCTACCACGGGAAAAGCAGGGCGCGGCACCCAGTAAGGTCGAATAATAGGTCACTGTTAGGTCAAAGCAATTCAGGAAGGATGTGGACTGACCATTTAGTCCTTTATTGGACACGGACACCTAAAAAGGTCCGCGCTCTCTGACGTCACCATTAGCATATAAGCTGGATACTTTCTGAGCCCACTGGAGCATAGAGAGAAGACAAGACAGTGCAGTTAGGTCTCGCTATGCTGCCCGATTGACCAGGGAATCCCAGGACTTCCCATAGTCCACCTCACCTATCCGGGTGCTGCCCCCTCTAAACCGAGGTAACCATGTTCCTATGGGTGTGGTCTTCATTTGTCTTCAGCCTAGTGCTTCCACTCTGGCCCATGACTGCAGGTTGGACCAGGAGCTCGCTGCAACGTGTGGTCGATTCCACGCATTACAACACACACACATATATATATTTAAAATAAAGAGAGCCTATCCTGACCACAAGCACATGTGTTTTTTATATAGCAGAGCGCAATCTAGAGGAGCAAAAATAAACTAATGTTTATTTAACTTGCCCCGTGATATTTGGCCAACCCAATTTTTTATTTATCATGTGCTTGTGGTCAGGATATGCTCTCTTTATTTTTAATATCAACACCTGACTCACTTAATTTTTATTTTTTTAATTGTTTTTTCATACATATATATACATATAATATATATGTATAATATATATATAATATAATATGTATATATATATAATATATATAATACCACCGTATTAATGCAGTGATACTTGCGTAGATAAGGAAAGTCCCATATTTCTTACTATTTTAGGTCGGCTATCTAAGTAGCCTCAATTTAATTTTTTTCCGAAAAATTAAAACGGAAAATTTGTAAAAATAACTTCAAGTTCTAATATTGGTGATAAGGTTGAGTTCTTCATCAACGTGCAGGAACACGTTATATATGAAAAACGCCACGTTATAAATTAACGAGTGCTAAGCCCCAGATGATATTGTTAGCTTCGAACAACTATTATATTCTTATGTTATGTAAATGTAAATTTATATTAAATTTATCTCTGTGTATAATTTCCCTATATCATTAAATGGCTTTCACCCACAAACCTCGTGTTAAAAAAATTGTACCTCTAACATAGATTACGTAATCGCTGAAATTACAAAAACAAAACTTTGATTAAAATGAGCGAGTTATTTGAAAAGAAAAACAAAAATTATATCGGAATTAAAGTTTGGAAATATTATTATAGTGCCTTATATCTAGAATATATATTTTTTTGAAATTGATAGCACTTCTATATATATTTTTGCGCCATATTGGAATTAAAATGATGGAAATCGAACATTTCTCCTTTGATTAAAATGTTGTCGTTTTCACAAGTCTCTCTCTCTCTCTCTGAATATTTTTATTTAATTGAAACCATAACAAATATCCAAAAATATTTTTATATCAAAGATGTAGCAGAAAATGTTATAAGTGGGTGAAGAAAGATAATTAATATTTTATATTAAACAATTTATTAAATTATGTTTATTAAAATGTATTTTTGTTTCATTTCAAACTTCAAGGAAAAATATGTTTCACTTTAATTTTCCAAATTGATATTTTAACCTTTTTCAAACTGGTTGGCAATAAATGTAATTCCTTTTTCTACTAAACTAGTTTAGATATTCTTTTTAATTTTGGATTCATTCCAAGGAGTGTTTGTGCAAATTCAATTGCTACTATTATAGAGAAATGTGTATTCTGTGGTCATAGATTTGTAAAGATCAAATATATAAATGTTATATATGTTATTATTATTTTTTTTATGTTTTACAATATATATATTTTACACACGAATAAAAAAATATTAGACAATTTTTAAAATTATATCCATACAAACCCTCACTAGAATTTTTTAGGTTTGAATCGACTAAGATTTTTTAAGGTTTGATTATTTGTAATGTATTTCTATAACAGAAAACTAGTTTAACACAAAATGATATCAAATTTATTGCTGATCATGATTTATTTTATTTCTATATCTAAACATACTATATAATATATGATTATAATGATTATAATATTTTATATGTAGTTCTATTGTCCTAAAAGCTTATGTACATAGTTTGCTATTTCTAAGATTCTATCCTTAATTGTCACAAATCGTAAAGAATCGTACAATAAAGTAAATAAAGTATTAGAGCTTTAAAAAGCGTTCTGGTGAATTACATTGGCGAAACTCCATGTTGATGACTGAATTTTGTTTCTTGTTTTATAAGTGGTAGCCGGTAGAATAATTGTAGAGGCAACCTCTCGACGCTGTGAGATGTGACAAGTCAGCTCCGAGTCAGTAGAACTTGCTTTGGGTGTCGAGCCTCTACTCCATTTCCCCAACTGATAGAAGAATCATACTTCCACATTTAAAATATTAACAATTCAATTATTTTTTTATTATTTTGTCTTCTGATCAATTATAAGTTCCTTTTAAGCCTGATGCATTAGCGCGCCATCTATATTATGTAAAATATACTATTTAGGGCGCGAAGGTTTCGTTTTAAAGGAAACAACTTTCTACTCCCATCATCTGACTTCAAATAATTCTATCATTGTAAGAAGGGCAAAGAGAAAATTTCATTTATTAGAGAAAAATTCTCATTATAAATACACTCATGGACAAAACCTTAGTAGATTTCATATTTTAATGTCGCCAATCGTCTGGTTTTTATTTATTTATTTTTACTTTTTGAAGGAGACAGAGGGGCAATTTTATTCCTATAATGTTATCTCCTGTGTTTTCAATAAAGGTCACTGTGTTTCAAATATCTTTCATAGTTATTGTTTGAATCCCGATATACGTGTTCAGAGTTACAATTTCCTTAGGTTTCAACTATATCTAGTTTGTATATTTTTTGATAAATTCTTTAGCTTTACAAAGAGGTTTGATAATAAAGAAAAAATAATCAACTACAATATATTGTGTAGTCCTGGTTAAGAAAGGAGAGCTTTGGATCTCACAGATTGAAGGAGGAAGAGAGGAGTGCATCCTCCCCTGTATTTCTGAGTTGTCGTTAATGCTGAAACATTTCTAAGTACAAGAGTTTTAAAACAAGCAGCCAGAATGCGTTAAGGTTCAAGAGCTCTGCGCAATGCAGAGAGAGCGGCACAAAACTTTCCCAATCTCATTTCCATAGCGCCCTTCTTAGAATCAAGTTAATTATTTAATAGCTTATTTCGTAGAAAAACAACTGCAAAATTTAATTATTATGTAATACTCTTTTATTTTTACTTTTAAAACATAAATTAGTTTTCGCGTTCTCTAACATGTTAATTCTCTTCCTCTCCCTGTCTCAAATGAAGAGCGCACACTTTGCCCTTAAATTTATTAGGAGCTCAAACTTGGTGAGAAGAAATATTTTTCTTATGAATATCTTATACACAATATCTATTAGTAATATTTGTATAGAACTCTCTCGAGAATCACTTGAAAGATTTAAATCGTCATGAGTTTTTAAAAATACCAAAATCACATGACGCTGAGGGTTTTATGACAGTAGAATTGCGACCCTCTGTAGTTTGTGAGAGTATAATTACGACCTTCTGTAGTTTTCACAGTAGAATTGTACCACACAGTAGTTTATGACAGTAGATTTACGACCTTCTGTAATTTGTGACAGTAGAATTGTACCACACCGTAGTTTGTGACAGTAGAATAACGACACTCTGTAATTTGTGACAGTAGAATTGTACCAGACAGTAGTTTCGACAGTATAATTTCGACCTTCTGTAATTTGTGACAGTAGAATTGTACCACACAGTAGTTTATGACAGTAGAATATCGACCCTCTGTGATTTGTGACAGTAGTATTGTACCACACATTAGTTTGTGACAGTAGAATAACGACCCTCCTCTGTAGTGTGTGACAGTAGAAATTTACCAAACAGTAGTTTATGACAGTAGAATTGTACCACACAGTAGGTTATGACAGTAGAATTGTACCACACAGTAGTTTATGACAGTAGAATTTCGACCCTCTGTAATTTGGGACAGTAGAATTGTACCACACAGTGATTTGTGACAGTAGAAAAACGACCCTCTGTAATTTGTGACAGTAGAATTGTACCACACAGTAGTTTCGACAGTAGAATAACGACCCTCCTCTGTAGTGTGTGACAGTAGAAATTTACCACACAGTAGTTTATGACAGTAGAAATTTACCACACAGTAGTTTATGACAGTAGAATTACGATCCTATGAAGTTTGTGAGAGTAGATTTCTTATACTCACCAGTTTGTAACAGTAGAGTTGTGGCACTCGGTATATATTTTATGATAGTAGAATTATATGAGATGACACTAGAAATTCACACATATATTTTTCCTTTACCCTGATCGCGATTAAATATAAACGACCAAAGTTGTTCACATAATAATTAACCTGGTTATAAAATATAGATGAAATCAGAGCTAAATAGTGTTTGATAAAAATATAATTATTATTTACGCGTATGCGCAGGTACACAAAGACCACAAGAAAACGGTATTAAAAGAAAGATATTCGTACAGAGAATTAAAAAAAGGAAAAAAAAAACAAATGTTTTAATTTTTGTTCGCTCCTGAGGAGGACAAAAGATTTTTGTCGAAATGTTGATATAATAAAAAGATTTACTGGCTCAAGTATCTTTGATTTGAAGAACTATGAATGACGGCCAGGCAGCCTCTATCTTTACGATAAGAGGACCTTGTTGCTATAACAAGAGTACAACCAGGACACTCGCTGGGTATTGCTAGAACAAGAGTACAACCAGGACACTCGCTGGGTATTGCTAGAACAAGAGTACAACCAGGACACTCGCTGGGTATTGCTAGAACAAGAGCACAACCAGGACACTCGCTAGGTATTGCTAGAACAAGAGTACAACCAGGACACTCGCTGGGTATTGCTAGAACAAGAGTACAACCAGGACACTCGCTGGGTATTGCTAGAACAAGAGTACAACCAGGACACTCGCTGGGTATTGCTAGAACAAGAGCACAACCAGGACACTCGCTGGGTATTGCTAGAACAAGAATACAACCAGGACACTCGCTGGGTATTGCTAGAACAAGAGTACAACCAGGACACTCGCTGGGTATTGCTAGAACAAGAGTACAACCAGGACACTCGCTGGGTATTGCTAGAACAAGAGTACAACCAGGACACTCGCTGAGTATTGCTAGAACAGGCGTAATAACCCTGATGCTCGACAGATAATGGTATTACCTTTATAATCGCTGTTAGGATTCTGACTCCAAAGACAACCAACAGCTCACCACCACGCCTAAATAACAAACTAGGCGGACAATAATCCAGCGATTTCTCTCGTAATTAGCTCCACTCGCTCATTAAAATGTTGTCGAGGCAGGATCAAGGATGCAGTTGCTCCTAATTGGCATTATTTCCAACAAGGATTGGCCGATCTCCTCATTCCGTTGTTTCCAATGTTTCTTCTATGGAAAATATAGATTCTCTTTGTTTTCTACATAATGATAGCTTTAAAAAAAAACTTTAAGAATATTGGTGTTCAAAATATTTTTTATTATTAATCGCTAAATCTTAAAATAATGAGAGCAAATGAAAAAAAAAAACGACTCTAATGAGGGCTGGGTATTATCTTACAAGTTGTTTCTAGAACTGGAAATGTTTCTAGACGCAAAAAATGCGTACGAAATATACTCAATTAGTAATTAAGTTTTTTTTTCAATAGTTATTGCGAGTATAAATTTGAGGTTAAACGTTTTTTTTAATATTTAGATATCAATTTGTATTTTTTATGATGTTTTTAAAGAGAAAAACGATTTTAAAAAGAAGGAGAGACAAACAATAACTTTTTACTAATAACCCTACGTTTTCTAATTTATTAAACATTTTTTACTCCTTTATAAAGGTATCAAGACCCTATTATTTTAATAGCATTCATAAATTATTCTGACGCGATTGAATCTTTTTTTAAATAAATAATTTTTTACTTCACTTACTGCAATGATTAGGAGGTTCTGGGTCATTAGAGGTGAACCCTCCCAGCGGTTTCTCCAGGTAAATCTACCTGAAAGTATTGTTCTGGATATTCTAAGTGATGTAAAAGTTCGAAGTCTTAATATTTTGAAAGAAAAAGAGAATAAGAATAAAGATGATAGACGTTACTTAATTGACAATCGTGCTACTGGAAATAGGAATTCTCGACAAAACCCAACTTTTCCTTTCTTGTAGAAAAGGCCCACGGAGCAGAAGGATTATGTGACCGGATTTATCCGGATAAAAAGTGAGCGTGACGTGTGCGTCTGTCGGTACGATTGATTGGTGTTCAGACGACTTCCGGTATGTGGACGGCGGCCATTTTTTCTTCATTGACCCTCCCCTTCCATAGAACTTCGATATTGCTAAAATAGAAAAATTTATGGTCCTATATACCGTATTATTAACCCATCTGACAAGTAATAAATTTTCCTTTTAAGAGATATTCTTATAGAAATAGTTTTGGATCTTTTGACTAGCTTTGATGTGGGCCACCGTCGATTTCTGGAATCCGGAACCAAACCTCACGTTTTGAAATTTCAACTTGCGGTGAAACACCGACTACAATGTCATCACATTATGTCACGAAAGTGTCCAATGAATATGTGACCAAAGTGTACCGCGCTATAGGAGATATAGCCCTATAACTACGAATCTGCCTTAACCGCCATCAGACGCTCTGCGCCACGATTACTTTATAAAATAAAAATGCTGGAAATAGAAAATGTAATGACTAGGCTAGAGGCAGGTAAACATGAAATAAACAAAATATTTAGAAGTATATAAGTATACAAGAAGCAAAGTAAGAAAAACCTTTACAAGAAATTCAGGTGAGAATAAAAATAGATTTTACTATGTTTCATACTTTCACGTACAATAAATAGAAGTGAGAGTTGTAGCTCAAGAGAGATCCTTCCCCTTATTGCAGGAACCCTTTTGAAGAAAAGAGATGAGCTAGGCCCCAGCAGACCGGGGCTCTGTCACCCTACGAGCGAGGACTTAGAGGATAAACATCCGAATAGTTCTCTCCTCCATGATAGTCATTCCCTGTACTTGGGATAAGATCGCCACATATCATCAGCATTTATAGCCAGCATGTCATGAGCATTATTGGCCATCATACTCTGTGATTTATATAGAAGAAAAATAAATTCTTCTCTGTTTATTTATTATAGAATTTCATTTTATTAATAATTCCTCAAAATATATTATATAAATTTTATTCAGCAAATATATATATACATATTTAAAAAGTAGTATCTGGCTCTGTGAAATAAAAACATTTTTTCATAAAATATTTCCAATATTTCGGAATATTGCGCCCTCTTTATCAATTTATTATATAAAACGACTTAAACATGTTGAGTTCAAAGAAAAAAAAATCTTTCGTCTTCCATAATTGCCTCAAGCCATTTAGCAATGATGATTTGATGATAAAAGTAGAACCTTTCGTTCTTCATCGTGTCCCCAATAGGTATTATATTGAACATATATCTCCTCTCTTCTCTTCTCTAGAGTTAATAGGTTTTCTAAGAGACTATTCTGAAACTTCACCTAATTTGTTCTCCTAAATTTTCCCCATTTAACAGGCGTTGCAGCGGAAAAGAATCGGCAAGGAAAGTAGCGAGCAATTCCCCAGACTGGATCCCGGGCCATCTTCCCTTCGTAATTGGTCATCATCCACATCAGAAGACGAGTGGTTACAGGAATTAGTTGATTGGAATTACTTTTTCAATTTCCTGCCTGAAATATTGATCCGGCGTCGGTGGATTCACTTTAGCTCAAGAAGTTAAAAATCTTAGAAATCTCGTAGAGATTGCCCCAAATATATTTTATTATCTCACAAGCTATTCACTTCTATAACCTCCCGTATTGGCCGAATTCAAATTTGGTTATAAGTTGTTCGAAAACGTATTTGAAGGAAAGAAATAGCTTATCAATTCCGTCAACATTGCCGAACTCAGACTATATTCCACTGTCTCTCTCTCTCTAATGGATATCCTTATTTTGTTAAGGAGCATAAGATTTCAGGACGCACGATAGTCCGGATTTATATAAAGAAATCTCTTTATTGCATTTACTATTTTCTCTACATTATAGAACATTAGCTTGTTTAACGAACCCGTCTAGAACCACAGCCAGTCAACTGATTTAGAGTTTTATCTGAATAAAGTTAAACGATATTTAAGTGAGATTTTGTTTTCTCATATATTTTTAATTTTATATAATGATCTTTACGGGGAATAAGCTGATTATCAAGTATACACTTATGGACAGAAGGAAGTTTCATATCTTTGATATCGCTGGTGGTTTTTTTTTTTTTTAAGTAGGCAGAGTAAATTTTGTTTACACTTGGTTATCTCGTGTTTATTCAATTAGGGTCATTGTGTATCAAATATCTTTCAGAGTTATTGTCTGAATACAGATATCCATGCTAAAAAGTATAACTTTCTTTAGTTTTGTCCATGAATGTATATACATTTGTCATATAGTTTAGGTTTCCAAAGACATGCATAATAGCAAAGGTCATACTTTCACAAGATTCGCAAGCAGAGGGCTGAAAAAATTTAACAATAAAGTGAACATTGATAATGTTTCATAATATACTTCCTTTATAGCAATGTTATATTGATCGACTGTTTCCAATTTATATAATCGGATTTATGCTATAATACTGTCGTTTATATATCAGACATCAAATCCCATTCTAATATATCCAACTCAGAGCCTTCACACAACAATAGAAATTGAGAATCCCGCTTTTCAATCTTGCAGATTTATTAGATATCGTGTGAATAAATGTATGTACAATACACTTCTATTTCCGGATCCCAATCTCATACCAGAACAGAGAAAGCTCGTCTTTTCCTTATGGCTAGCTGTGTTGTTTAGAGATAGGAATGTCACATTTGCCTTATCCTTTTATTTTTATTCTTACATTCTACATGCCACTCTCCGACGCTCTAGATTCTCTAGGTACATAGATTTTGGTCGACTGTATGAAAGTGATTTCGCCTTCTATATGTTTACATCTTGAAGCTTTACGTATATTTGAGGAATCTATGCACATAGATAGAGGTTTCAGGAATCCAAACTACACCTTGATTGACAGAGAGAGGTGTCCGATTCACCAAAACATAGGATGCGATATTAAAAAGAATAGGATTTGGTTGATGTGACACTCTCTGCCAAAGGTAGAGAAAATGATATAGAACATCGTGCTATATGATAAATTAGTTTACGATATTTTATCATCAGAGTTATCATTTATTTGCCGAGAGCTTTAGGAAATCAAAACGATTTCCTGCACACGCTGAGATTCATCAGAAGGTCATGATAGTCTACCAGATCATCGCCGTTTTCTGTCTTTGATGGTCCGCAAGAGTTTGATTGTGAACTTGCCGCTAAAAGGAAATTGAATGTTTGCCTTGTTTCAATCTCTTCTTCAGAGAATTGTTTCAACAATAACACTTTCCTTCTGTTTTAAGAAGTCGATTTCAAGACATCTCACCTTCTCGAATGTGAATGTTTGAACTCCCTTAACAGAAGACAGCTGTCTCTGCATCTTCTGTCATAAATCAAGAACTTTCAGATTATGTCGCGCCATTTATGAAAGGTCCTGGCCTTTTAGCTCAGGTATTATGTAATATTCAGATGGAAACCCTTTGGTAAATAGAGTTTCTTAAATCATGGTCTCAGGCTTTATTGAAGAGACACGAGATAACCAAGTGTGAACAGCCTCTGTCTCCATACAAAAACATACAAAGGTGATATCGAAGACTTTCCGCTACCTTAGGTTTCGTCCATGAGTGTATTCTTGTTCAATCTTGATATTAACATAAGTTTATTTAATCTATTGTTTGATAATGATGTATGAACAAATGTATGTACGGGTGAATAACATTATGGTTTAGAGCGCCCCAGTTTAATAGTTCGTTTATGCACAAGTTTTATTATAAATGAAAATATTTGATAAACAAAGCGAAAGCTATTGAATTTGGTGACAGTCAAGTTGGCGCCCTCACCGCACTCGTTTGAAGTATCCTCATATTATTTAAAGTCCTGTTTCAATTTTAAAATCTTCAGAAATTGTAGGTCAAATTGTCACTTCAGCGATGAATAAATTATAAAATGTTTTGAAATAAATAATTTACCTTTTTTCCATATGTAAATGTATCTTTTTGTGAATTAATATAAATGGGGATTTTGAGAGAGAGATTGAAATATAATTAATTGAAAGGTATTCATTGCCTTTATTGAATTTTCTATTTTGAATAAGGTGAGAAATTTAATTAATAAAATTCAATAACCCTCTCTTTCATGGCACGAAAAGAGAAAGTGTATATATGGGAAATTGGATTATATTTTTTAGATTAACTGTTTAAAATGTTATATTTTGATCAAAACACAATACTCAATTTGGAATATACTTTTTATAACGTTTGTTTTAGGTTATTTGTCAAAATATTATTTTGCGAAATCATTTGTAGAATATAAAATTAAGATTCCCTATAATTATATTCTAGAAATACTGAACAACTAAGATGATACCTAAACAATGATACCTAAAAACAATACCTAAGCACTGCTAGACATATGAGAACGATAAAGCCACCAAGATGCTCTCTAAACAACTTACTTTATAAGAATTGTAGGTTCACGGAGGACAGACATTGTAGAGATACATAACGCAAAGGACCAGTATCAACCCAGATACGTGTAGAAAAGTTTCAGAACAAACTGCGGTCAGAGATAACAAGTTTCATAATTTTATAAGGGTATCGGCAAACGAGTGGAATTCACCGTCTATTTCCGAAAGTACGACCCGGGATCGAATCCCTCATTAGATTTTTTTCCTTATCAAAATAATTGCTCAAATGAACATCAATTCTTGCAAATGTCCAAACCCTCCAGTGAGTGCAAGTCACCTAACTTTGCTTTAGCACATTTTAAGTAAAACAGTCGAACTTTTTTTCTACATGTGTTGATATGTGCCCCACTTATAGTTAATTCAGACGCCAAATACTACCCATCATTATTATCATGGCCTGTACCACGTGTGCTAGGAATGGTAAAAATATTCTCATCAAAAATAAACCTGCGGCTTCAATTCTTAGCCGATGTTTTCTTTTTTAGACGCTGCTGAGCCTTGCTGTGACATTATATTACAAATACACGCGTCGAAGTGGCGAGAAATTGGCTTAGGCCATTTGAGAGGCATTACTTTAACTATTAATGTGCCTCTACTCGGCAGAGGGTAGAGCACCTCAGCCGGGATGCGGAAGTCAAGGGAAAGCATTATTTCAACCACAAATCCTCAATCAATTGACCAATTAGAGAAAGGCGTCATTTTACCTACAGACTATCGATAGTACGCTTTGGATACCTGGCTGAGTTAAACCTCTAGTCTTTGAACACTGATTTGTCTGAAATAAAATATTTCAATTCAACATATGAAATGGAATGGTGGTATTAGGTTTGAACGATAAATGGCATCAAGTTTCTCATTGAAAAACAGCGCCGTGAAAGCTTCGAAGTTATAGTCCAACAATGATGCAGCTTTAAGAGCTCTGTATTGCTGCAAAAACTGGACCCGTACGCAGGAATGTTGTTTATAAAATATAAGTGAAATACGCCAAACGATAGCACCACACAAAGAGCAATAATAATGTAATATACAAAATATAAAAATTTCTTCCATCGGTTTGGATGCCATATCATCTTTAACAACTGCTATAAATATATTTTGCGTCACCATGTGTTTTCCACGTTTGTCTTCATATTTCTCATTAAGGCCAATGTTTTGCAACTCCACCTGTGCCTGGTTGCAGTGTTTCGCCATCAATTATGTTTCTTTGTGTAAGAATGTCTGTTGGCGTGTTGAAGACTTCGATATTCCGCACAGGTAAACTTCCTGGAGCTGTCCATTGCAAATCCTCATGAAGTTATTGCAGTTTTTCTTTTCGATAATACGCAATCCCCTACTAACCCACGATTGTTACAAAATCGATAAATTCTACATAATGGTATGACTTCCTTATTTATACATGGCTAAAACCAATTTTAAAATACGGATGGAAAAGAGAGGAAATTGTATATTTTCCAATAAAATAATTATAACTTTTTATTTCTGCCGCTTCTCCATTTTAATTATTCCTTGATTGTTCTCAGTTAGCAGAGCGGAAAACTGTAGATGTACATTTCCATTTTAATTTATAATACTTCCTAGGTATAGTTAAAATAATTCCCTTTTTAATAAGCATAATTATACATTTGTGCATATAATCATACAAGAATAAAGAATTACGCAGAATATATTTATGTGTGGCAGGAATAAACATTTTAAAACATACAAATAATAGAAATACCACTTTCTATGACTTGATTAAATATTCGAATATAACGGGGAGAGGGTAATAAAGGTATTTCAGAATAAAATCGAATATGAAACGAATATTTCATTTAGTCAGTTTTCCGTATAAATATGGAACATTGATAGTTACCAAAGAACCGGAAAGAAAATCAAATCTAATGATCGTGCCATAGCCCAAAACCATGGTATTCATGTGACTTGGTGGCATATATTTACCATATCTGGTGTTATATGACATATTGAGACCCTTTCTGCCAGGAGAATATTAAAAAGTACACTGTTTAAATGTTTTTAAAGTGAGAGGTGTTTCTTATTGAAAATGAAAAAAAAAAAGTATAAAAGTCAAAAATTGTGCTGCTTGTGAAAAAAGGCACTCCTTATCGTTCAACCGAAATTTACTGATGACATGCGCCATCCATAGGAATAAATCAACATTTAATAAATACCATAGAGGCAATGAGGGAAGTTCACTGAGTACAATTTAATAAAAAATAATTATATTTTAATAAAATAAAATAACACATTTTGATACAATATATTTTGGCTTGAAAATTGGTTTTGCCATTTCACCAGTCGAAAAAAAAAACCTTTTTGGCATATTCGTCCGAATTCATACATCTGTAATATGTTATAAAATCGAAGCAGCCCTGGTAATGATCGTGCCATAGCCCAAACCCATGTTATTCATGTGACTTGGTGGCATGTATTTACCATATCTGGTGTTATGTGGCATATTGAGACCCTTTATTCCAGGAGAATATTAAGAAGTTACACTATTTTAATGTATTTAGTGAGAGGCGCTCCTTATTGAAAATAAATAGCCTCCTACCACAAAATTGTGATATTTTGGAGTAAATATTGTTTATTAAAGGCAATTTACTGTATACTATCATATAGAAATAGAGTGTAAAACCTGCGCCACTGTGGGATTTAACGAGCCTTCTATAAGCTCTTTATACGAGGCTGACTATAGAGAAATTCACGTATTAAATACCATTACTCTGGGGGGAAAGAAATTTAAATGTAAAATAGGATTCAAATTTTCTTTTTAAGGAAGGATTTAAAATTTAATAAACTGTTTTTGATCCAGGTTTTTTTTCTCTTTTCCCCTTCTATTACACATTTCTCGCTAACTAATGGTTCTCCTATTCTAGCCACGAACATAACGAATGCTCTATCTCATGTGGAGAGACAGCGCGTGCAATTACACATGTTGATTATATTGCTTTGGTTAACAGGAATGTAGATCGCTAGCTTTCAGAGTAACACTGGTAAGCTACATGTCAGACATCAGCAATTTGCTAACATTCATAAATAATATATTAATTTTACTGTCTAGTTACTGCTGTTAACTTCACTATAACAACATTACTTGGGACCTTGATTAGATGTTATAATAGATGTCATATATTACTTATAAATGACTGCGGCGTATAATTATAAAGCTATACAACGAGTTTAACCGCATAAGTTTCTTTTTATTTATGAAAAATCATTTTTTAATTTCAAAGAGAAATAATTTAATATTTCTAACTTTTGGATGACATAAGTTAGAAATATTAAATTATTTCTCTTTGAAATTAAAAAATGATTTTTCATGAATAAAAAGAAACTTATGCGGTTAAACTCGTTGTATAGCTTTATAGATGTCATATATGTTGTTGTTGAATCTACAGTTAAACAATTGAAATTTAAAACTTTGTACCATAGAATTATGATGTAAAAACCAAGTTGCTATTATAAAGAAATCAACAATTTGACAGTTATTGAATTACACATATTTAAAAATATATATTTTTATAACATTATGTTTTCTAAAAATAAAGAAGGCATCTCCTGACCACAAGCACATGTGCTTTTTAGATGGCAGAGCGTCATCTAGTGGAGTAAAAATAAACTAAACGTTTATTTAGCTTACTCCGAGATATTTGGCCAACCCAATTTCTTGATAAATCAAGAAAAGCCATCCACGAACGCGTTTCGCGCTGTTGGCGCTCGTCAGCGTGGAGAAGGCTGACGAGCGCCAACAGCGCGAAACGCGTTCGTGGATGGCTTTTCTTGATTTATCAAGAAATTGGGTTGGCCAAATATCTCGGAGTAAGCTAAATAAACGTTTAGTTTATTTTTACTCCACTAGATGACGCTCTGCCATCTAAAAAGCACATGTGCTTGTGGTCAGGAGATGCCTTCTTTATTTTTAATATCAACACCTGACCCACTTATCTTTTATTTTTTCTATTGTTTTTTCATTATGTTTTCTATATTCTCTCTCTCTCTATCTTGGAAAGATAAAGGTGTTCTATGATCTTATATTGTGCCATAATATTAATGCTTCTCCGCATCTATTGTCTATATTATGAATATTACTAAACTGATGTAGACAATATTGTTATTCATTACCGTTAGTTAAAATAAAGCGGCAAGGATGTCATACAGATAATTCTATATATGGAAATTGTTCTATAGTATAACGCCCCATGTTTTGATTGGAATGGTAACGACTAATGTTTTTATTGGAATCATAATGGCCCATATGTGTTTTGATCGGTATTATAACGGCCAATTGTTTTGATTTAAATTATAACCTCTCATTTATTCTGTGTTGATAACGGCCCATGTTTTGATCAGTATGATAACGGTTCATGTTTTTATCGGTTTGATAAAGGCCCATTTTTTCTGTAATGATAAATAACTATTATTTATGGAATGATAACAGTCCATGTTTTGATCGGAATGATTACAGCGCATTTGTTCTGAAATGATAACGGCCCATGTTTAGTCGCCCATTTGTCCTGAAATGATAACGGCCCATGTTTGTCGTCCATTCGTCCTGAAATGATAACGGGCCATGTTTTGTCGCCCATTTGACCTGAAATGATAACGGCCAATGTTTTGTCGTCCATTTGTCCTGAAATGATAACGGCCCATGTTTTGTCGCCCATTCGTTCTAGAATTTATTATTATCATTTACAAAGCACGCGATATCCGTCTTGGATATTTGCATGCATAAACAAGTTTGGGAGCTTATTTACAGTAATTATTAATATGATTTTAGTTATTATAATAGAAATTATTAACATATTTGTCAGTTTGTTAACGATTTAATTACCCTATAATGAATATTAGTGAACATCACAGATAAGAACAGAAATTTAGAGCTATTTACAGCATATAACTATATGTCAGTTATTACAGCCCAGGCTATCTATTACTAAAAAACATTCTACAAAATCTATTAAAATTAATATACATATATCTATTATTAACTATTTGATTTAGACAATTTATATTTATTTGATTTTTGACTCTCAAGTCCTCTACAAGTCGACAGTCCGTTAGAATATGTACAGGATTTTCTTCTTCTGCACCACATGAGCATTTAGGCGAATCCGTCTTTCTGACTTTGTACAAATATGATCTAAAGTTACCGTGTCCAGTAAAAAATTGGACATTGTAAAAATTTGGCTTGACATATTTGGGTATTTGGGAATCAGTGAAGAAGGACTTGAAAATGGTATTAGTCTTCTCATAGTATTTCTGCAATTTTTCCCTTATATAATTAGAAATTATATTCCTACTTGAAGAGTCAAATCGGTTGTAATTTATTTCGGTTTTCAACATGTTAGATTCAATATAATCAGTAAGTTTGGGGACTTGTGCAAGTATATGTGTACAATCCGATGATGTTGTACTGTAGGCCTGTATACAATGTTTTAATATACTATATTGCAGAGAATTTAGTTTGTCCTTAGACTTTTTGTTTATGAATGGATACCATATTGGGTAACCATAAGTAATTGTACTTCGATATAATGTCTTATACAATATCAGTCTTCGTCTAAAGTCTAGACCCCATGCTTTCTTTGTCAGGCCAAATAGGTATCCACTAGCTCTAGTTACTTTTATGATCATTTCATTAACGTGAGGCGTAAAGTCCAGTTTGCTTCTGACTCGGTGATTTTTAATAGTCACTCCTAGGATCTTAAGTTCTTCAGCCGGTTTAATTAACTTGCTACCTGAGACTATTATATCGCTATTGCATTTAAATAAATATAATATTTTTGTTTTTTCATCTGACAATTTTAATTTACGACTTTCACACCACTTATTGATTTTTCTTAATACATTATCTATTGTCTTTCTTAGTTGTTCAGGAGTTTTATTCCAACATATTAGCGTAATATCATCTGCATATCCTATTGTTTCACAATTATCATCCAGATTATTATTCAGTATCTCATTAATAAGAATATTCCATAAATTCGTTCTAGAATGATAACGACGCCTGTAGAATTGGCTTCTGACAGGGCCAGCCGAACCTGATTGTCTGAAGCGGAAGGAACAGTCGCCGATATCGCGTGCAGTAGAAGTTCTAAAACAATTCTATATAGCGGCGCGCGCACATTAAAATTAATTAACTAATTAGGAAGTTAAATCACAACGCTGAGTTATTTTCATGTATTACGCTTAATTCAAACTTTTTCAAAATTTCCTTTATCAAGGTACTGGAATTGTGTTTACAGTCATACTTTAAAACTATCATAATATTTATCTATCTCAATATTGATTGGTCTGGGTGTTTTCATATCACATGATGTTATTGTCACTTAGTATTCGAATAAAAAGCATTTGAAATAAATCGCCAAGCATTTTTTCCAAACGATATTTATTTAAAAGTCAAATAGCATTAGCATGATCGGGGCGCCTTCTAGAGAAAAGCAACAACATCAACAACAAACCTCCTTATTAAGACCTTTCGGTCATATACATATTCTCAGAGTAGAGATGGCATATAAGGGAATAGCAGTACTAGTAACGATATTCAGCAATGTTATTTACAGTGTATCAAATAAGGTAAAATAAGAAAAAAGAGCTTGGCTTAAACTTATATACAAACAATCGAGAATAAGCAGTTCATTTTTTTAAAGAATAATTCACAGCTTTATAAAATTTGAAATAATTAAAAGTTAATTTTGTTTATAGAGAAAACAAATGATTGTTGCAGACGTAGGGTGATGTGTAGATGGATAAAATATTAAGATATAAAAATTAATTTCCATTTAGTCTCGGATAGTATTCTGAAAATGTTTACAAAAACTTTTCTCCCATTTTCTTTAAGGTGAATCGAGTGAATCTTACAAATAAGATCTCTTCTCACCTCTTTATTTTTGGTCCAGTCTTCCCAATAATTCTCTGATATATGCATATTAAGGCACGTTGTGTGGCTCGCATTTACCCTGTTCATTTTGTTTTAGAATAGACGTTTACACCAAAATTATCCAACCTTTTAAAGTTTAATATTGGAAATTATAACCTCAATAAGTTTTATTCCATTGAGCTTTCCCCTCAGGCCCGTTTCTAAACTGCGCAATAAGTACAACAAATAGCACAGTACCAATAAGCACAAAAGAAAGCACAATAAGTACAACAACCAGCGCAATATGTAAAACAACCAACATAATAAGAACAACAACTAGCACCGTACCGCAAATGAGTACAAAACCAGCACTACATATACAACAACGAGTACAATAAATACATCAACCATCACAATAAGTACAACAACCAGCACAATGAATACAATAACCAGCACAGTACCATCAATAAGTACAACAAGCAGAATAAATTCAACATCCAGCACAGTACTACCAATGGGTACAAAGAACAGCAATATATATACAAAAGCCAACACAATGAGTACAACACCCCGTACAATGAGTACAACACCCAGCACAGTACAACCAATTGGTACTAATACCAGAAATGTATGTACAAAACCCAACACAATAAGTACACCAACCATCACAATGAGTACACTATTTAGCACAATTAGTACAACACCCCGTACAATGAGTACAACACCCAGTACAGTACAACCAATTGGTACTAATACCAGAAATGTATGTACAAAAGCTAACACAATAAGTACACCAACCATCACAATGAGTACACTATTTAGCACAATGAGTACAACACCCAGCACAGTACAACCAATTGGTACTAATACCAGAAATGTATGTACAAAACCCAACACAATAAGTACACCAACCTTCACAATGAGTACACTATTTAGCACAATGAGTAAAATATTCAGCACAATGGTTACAACACTCAGCACAGTACTACACGGGTGTTGTGCGGAACATTGAGCCCATCGATTAGATCGATCGAATTAGACGGTGGATCCCAACAGATGTCCGTGTTGGCCGTCTGCCTTTTAATCAAGCGTCTTATTACCCTCCAATTTTTAAATTAAAATTTGCTAGATGTGAGTGCATTGTAGAGCCCGCACGATATCGTTACAGATCATCTTCATTTCCAATTAGTGTAATTTACCCTCCGATCTGACTTGGAGTATTTATTTTATCTATATGCCATTCCAAATTTACCATTCTCTGACGCAGCTCAATATTCTACAGATAAATATATCAAGCTTGCAATTATGTTTTTTTCTACTTCGCGTGTTTAAAAAGCTCGCGCGTTCTTATATAGTTTATAAATTGATCTTTCATTAAATAAGAATAAAAAATCACCCTGATTCAATATAAATTAAACTCTAATTTAGAAATAATTACAATTTTACTCTAACAGGGAATACAAATTGGAAGTTTTCTTCGACAAATATTGAGGGAAAACGATGTTTCCACTGTATGTTATATATGCGGAATGTGTGTTTAATCACAATTGCAGAGAGAGAATGCAGTTAATTTATACGGAATGTATGTGCAATATATGCGTGTAATATATATTAAACATGTCGAATATATGTAATACTCTCAGAGAAATGTGTGTGGGATATTATGCAAATTCAATGCCAAATAATTAAATATTTCAGGATATTATGAATTCCTTATTAACTACATGTTTCAAATATAATATTAAGTCGTGAATGTTATATTTTACAAATAAATCAAACTCTACTGTTCTTACTAGGATGAAAAAATATTAGGAGGACTTGGCTCATCTGTGGTGAACGCTTCCAGCGGTTTCGCCAATTTAATATACCAGACCGCTTATTTAGAGCTCTAATACTGTATTGAATCATTCTGCTTATATATGCTACACTGAAGGGTGTGATCTTAGAAATGGTATTTAATCAAATGGAGATAAGCTTTTAGGGCAGTAGAATTACAAATTAAATGATTGCATCGAGCAATGCTCTTACGCAGTAGAAGTTTGATTTATTCGTAAAAATAAACATTCGCGTCTTAATATATCCATTTGTTATATATAGATGGCGCGTTATTGCTTTGTATTAAGCAAAGGTTTCGCTACAAAATTTGAAAGTTACATATGTAGAGCTGTTAGAACATTTTCTTTGAAAAATCAAAATTATGTTCATGTTCAGAATAGTGTAAGAAGAACCTCGGCTTTAGATGGAAGGATCGGTTGAGGTACAGCAAGTAGGATCACTACCTGAAGACACAGTCTTGGAATTAAATAAGGCGGTAGATTTCTGGAGATGATTTTATTTTAGTTATTGCAATCTCAAGCTTTCAGGAATTACCGCCCTACTACAGGAGTACATAAATGAACTTTATATTAAAACGCCCATTTATTATTGTACATTTTGGTATTCCTGTTGAAGGGGGGGTAATGCTCGACAGCTTGAGATTCCAATAAAAATGAAAGGAAACTCATACTGAATCAAACACACACTAAAAAGGAAATAAATCAAACATATACTGAAAAAGGCTCCATAAACTATTTTAATATGAAAAGGCAACATATATGTTGGTGTTTTTGGGGGTAAAAAAGAGAAAATGTTATTTAAATATATTTTTAATGTTATCTTTATGCATAGAAACTACAAAAGTAAAATTTAAGAATTAAGAAGAAATACAAAAAAAGAATCAAGAAGGCACAAAACTCAGTTGCCAATTGTTAATTATCATATGCTAGCTAATGTTATTATCATCAATTTATATTTATTCATATATCTATATAATTTATTTACATAGAGAATAATTCTTTGAATTAATATACCTAACAATATATACCTCTGGGATGTGTCTCTTTTATTCTTTATACAGGTACAAATAAATATTTTATCAATTTTTAAATATAAATATTATTGCATTAATTCTATCTTATTTAGTATAGATGCCTTTTACTTTCCCTCTCAGGTGAAAGTTATAATAATATTAAATCAATTTTATTAACTAGAGACTACTTATTATTGTGGTGGAATAAAATTACGTCGTGTTGAACCATAACTTCGCTCTCTGTTCATATTAATGGACTTTCAAATGCATTTATATACAAATATTTATTATGATGCATTAGCGCGCCATCTGTTATGAAAATTCGAAATTATTATAGGCGCGTATGATTCTTTTAAAAATAAAACAATTTCTACTGCCCTTACTGCAATGGAAAAATTAATGGGAGGGCCTGGCTCATCATTGGTGAACCCTCCCAGTTTAATCTACCATACCGCTGTTATATTGCATTTTTGAAACTTCCTTTTATAGTGATATTGATGCTATATTTATATATATATATACAATATAACAGCGGTATGGTAGATTAAACTGGCGAAACCGCTGGGAGGGTTCACCACTGATGAGCCAGGCCCTCCCTTTAATTTTTCCATCGCAGTAAGGACAGTAGAAATTGTTTTATTTTAAAAAGAATATTACGCTTCTAAAATAGTTTTATAATTTGATAACAGATGGCGCTCTAGTACATCGTAACATTATTGTTCTAATAAAAGACACAATTTGATATTTGCGGAAGAGCGATTGCTCGAAGCATATTATATATTTATAATTATATTTAATCCTGCTGTCCTAAAAGCTTATGTCCATAGTTCTTCTAAAATACCCATTCCAAGAGTCTTAAAACAGTCACCTATAAAAGGAAGTTCCAAAAATGCAATATAACAGTGGTATGGTAGATTAAACTGGCGAAACCGCTGGGAGGGTTCACCACTGATGAGCCAGGCCCTCCCTTTAATTTTTCCATCGCAGTAAGGACAGTAGAAATTGTTTTATTTTAAAAAGAATATTACGCCTCTAAAATAGTTTTATAATTTGATAACAGATGGCGCTCTAGTACATCGTAACATATATTTATGTTATATTCTTGCCTGAAAATTGGCCACTGCCACTTTATCAGCTTAAACATATCTTTAGTAAATTCGACCGATTTTATAACTTCTCTCATACGATGTTATGAAATCGTAGTGCACTGATGAGGGCCGAAACCATGGTATTCTAGTTGGCTTTTTGCCTGAAATTTCCAAAAATGGTATTCTAGATTATTTTTATCATAACCTTTATTACTGGAGTGGTAAACATAATGCATTTTTCTAATGCATAATCAAAGGGAAAGGTGCCTCTTTTGGTACATGAATTCCGCCCTCCCGCAATTTTATGTTGTATGCCACTTTTCGTGCATATATATATATTTAAAAAATAATAATAAAGAAGGCATCTCCTGACCACGAGAACATGTGCTTTTTAGATGGCAGAGCGCCATCTAGTGGAGCAAAAATAAACTTAAGGTTTATTTAGCTTGCTCCGTGTTATTTGGCCAACCCAATTTCTTGATAAATCAAGAAAAGCCATTCACGAACGCGTTTCGCGCTTTTGGCGCTCGTCAGCGTGGAGAAGGCTGTAACCACTGCGACCAAAAAGATTTTGGTCCCAATGGCTTCCCGAAAAATCAAGAAATGGGTATTTAAGGCCAAATTTTCGTAAAGACGCTTAACAACAACTTTATTTTTTTAATAACAACACCTGACCCACTTTATATATATATATATATATATATATATATATATATATATATATATATATATATATATATATATATATATATATATATATATATATATAAGAAAAGTATATATTTTAATTTTTAAATATATTCATAAAACTACGCACAGTTTAATTTTTAAAATAGTTTTCTGTCAAAACCGCTAAGACCTATTCTAAGAATATAATTCAGAGATAGTAATATCGTCTGCTTTCCTTGAGAAGAGAAGCAGAAGGTCCCTGAAGAAGGATGAATTATGAAGCCGGGGGAATCGGGTGGAAACGAGCAATCTTTTCTCCATTATCCAAGCAGACGAGTCTCAGGGGTGGTAATTAGCGGTGAGCAATTAAAACGGAAAAATAATCCTCAGAAGATAATGAGCAGAAGAAATTCATTTTTGTCCTGAACCCGTCCGTCTCTGAGGCTCATTATCATTTAACAACTTGCTGCCAATTTCTGAGCTTCAATTTCAGATGGAAATTCAGGACTGAAAGATCAATGCTGCCAATACCATTTGATTTATTACATTAAGATAGAAATTTGTTCTCACTGAATTTAAGGGAAGCTTCGCACTCGTGCAGCAAATTTGAAATTATTTTATAGCTTCTAATTTAAACAATAATTCTATTAAAACACTTTTTCTGTATAAAATAATATAATTTCTTGAATAATAGCATAAGATTGATTTATAGTGATTTTCACAACTTCTAATCCAATTTTGATCCGCAAGGAAATATATTGAACTACTCTGTATTTCCTAGTGCGATGTATCTAGTAAATGCATATCATATGGATAGCGGGAAGTATGCCCATTGGATTACACTAATTATTACCGAAATAATTAGAGGGTCCCCCGGCGTATGTAATTATGCTGCAGCCGAACTTCTTCCTACCTTTAGCTATTCTTTCGATCGATCTTCAGCGATTATTGTGCTTGCTGTGATTATACTGCGCCGTTATAGCAATTATTGCTGCTATTCCAAATCTATAATGTGATGGAAGCATATGTTTATGGGCAACATTGCAATTTATATATGTTCCTTCATTTTATATACACTAGATTGTCTCATTATATATAATACTAGCGGATGTACCCGGCTTCGCCCAGGTTTTTCTCGAGGGAATGTTTGTAGTCTAGTAATAAGAAAATATACTACACCTAAAAACTATCAGAGAAAAGAGAAACCACGGAAGGTGAACAGAAAAATGCTTACAATGGATGTTATGTTTACGATATCAAGTTAAATAAAAACAAAGATAAAATTTGCATATGTTGGTCACTATAAATTTGTATATTTGTTAGGCGAAATTAGAAACATGATAAAACAATTGGGTATTTAAAAACAAATGTAGAAATAAAAGTTGAAGTATAATAAACAATGTTAAAGATTAGTTTTAATTATTAATCAAGATTGTGTGTGAATATGTGAGAAAGATGTAATATCGTTGTTGTTTTCTTGGCCGACTGTTTTACATATGGTGTTATCTTAAAATTGCTTGTTTTGAATATTTTTTAGATTGAGATTATTAGCTAGTATGTGAAAAATTTAACTCTGTTGAAATTTAATTTTGTATTTATATATAAATAAAATTAACTCTGTTGATTTTTTTTGTATTTAATCGATGACAGCGAAGTTACGCATGTTAATGTTAGGAAATATATTTTGATGTTAAGCAAAACCTGCTCCATCTCGTTTTACATAAATGTTGAAAATTTGGTTGAAATTGATGCATTGTAACGAAAGTTTTTAGTGATGTCCACTTATGAAATTTCCATTTTATTAATATAGATAATATTATTTAGATTTTTTTGTAGTTTAAAAAACTTATATATACATATATATATATATATATATATTTTTAAAGAGCAATCCATAAATAAATCTTTAATTAATTTATTTTTTCTCTCCATTAAATATAAGAGAAATATTTTTAAAACTTAATTCTATTGACGTTATGTGGCTTTGAATTTGTTGTTGACACACATTAATATGTTATAATGCCTTGATAAAGGTTGGCGTTCAGCTAACTGAAATATTGGTAAAATAAATGATATTTTGATCCAATATATGCCTTTTCAATTAAATAAAGAAATAAAAATAATATATATATACATTAGATGTTTTAAACTACACACAAAAAATGTATTATATATAGTACCGTTATGAGAATTTCAAGATATATAAAATTTGTTATGTAGAGAGAGAGAGAGAGAGTTTGAACATGTGTTGTTTTTTTTTTTTTAATTTTTTGTAATAAATAATTAGTTAGAATATAGTAGTATAAAAAAGGTAACTCCAGCAAAGCTTCGGTGGTTGAACGTCATGGGCTGGGTAAAAAAAGGAATAAGCGAAGAGAAAGTTGTATAGAAAAGAGCAAAGACAGAACCATGATAATAATTTTCCAAATATAAAATTAAGCTAATTAGAGGAAGAGAAGTTTTTTTTTTGCCCTATTTTCTCTCTTGATGAAAGAAGATAGATTTTTTTGTGAATATTATTATATATATATATATATACATCTCTCATCAAGAGTGATGATAAGAAAAAATAATAATTCCTCTCTGTCTCTCCACCATAGAATTTACTTAATTATTTGTAAATTATTGATTTTTGGTTCTGTTTTTCTCTTTTCTATAAAAGTTTAGATTTTTATATTTTTTCCTACTCTCAGCATATAACTGCCGAAGCTCCGCTAGTTTTTTCGTTTACTATGAATTTTTGAAATTTATTTAATTTTTAATAAAAAATAAAAACAAACCGTTTATATTTACTTTGCTATATACTTAATATATAAATAAAAATATATATTTTAATTATATTATGTATATCATTTATATAATACGTAGAAGTAAACAATGATTTATATATATATATGTATTAAAAATACAGAAGGCATATCCTGACCACGAGTACATGTGCTTTTTATTTGTGTGTATATGTAAAATTAAATAGGAGTAATATATCCACGGGAAAAAATGTTTTTTAAAGATATTCGTTTTCATATTGAAATAATATTCTCTCTCTCTTTTAGTATATTACAAGCTTCATATATTTCAAATATTCCACAAGCAATGAAGTAACTTGTGGATTGAACCAAATTCTCTGATTGGATCGCCCATCCCGCGAGGATAAAACAGAAGATTAATGGCAGGGGTATGTAGAATAATGAGGATTTAAAAAGATATGCAAATTAGAATGGAAATGTCTATGTCGTTATTTCTGAATTTTCGCAGCGTAAAGATAACCTTTAAATATTCTCGAGAAATACTTGTGGGAATTGCGTTTTTCCCTACGCATAAAATCTAAGAAATCTCTTGATAGAATTTTGACAGCATTAAAGTCAAAAATCTTCAATATTTACTTTGGGATATTACAAAATCTCGTTGAGAATTTCTCCACTGGTACTATAAATATAATCTTCCAGTTGTCATTTCAATCTGTCTACAGACGTGTGTCTTATCTTCCTTGGCCACTGTGATTTATCTTCCTACGGACACTGTGATTTATTTTCCTACGGACACTGTCATGTATCCTTCTACAGGTACTGTGATTTATTTTCTCATAGCCACTGTCTTATCTTCCTACGGACACTGGGATTTATTTTCTTATTGCCACTGTCTCATCTCCCTACGGACACTGTGATTTATCTTCCTACGATCACTGTACTTTTTCTTCCTACAGGAACTATAATTTATCTTCCTATGGGTATTGTGTCTTATATTCCTACAGGCACTGTGCTTTATCTTTCTACGGCCACTCTGATTTATCTTCCTACGGACACTGTGATTTATCTTCCTACGATCACTGTACTTTTTCTTCCTACAGGAACTATAATTTATCTTCCTATGGGTATTGTGTCTTATATTCCTACAGGCACTGGGCTTTATCTTTTTACGGCCACTCTGATTTATCTTCCTACGGACACTGTGATTTATCTTCCTACGATCACTGTACTTTTTCTTCCTACAGGAACTATAATTTATCTTCCTATGGGTATTGTGTCTTATATTCCTACAGGCACTGTGCTTTATCTTTCTACGGCCACTCTGATTTATCTTCCTACGGACACTGTGATTTATCTTCCTACGATCACTGTACTTTTTCTTCCTACAGGAACTATAATTTATCTTCCTATGGGTATTATGTCTTATATTCCTACAGGCACTGTGCTTTATCTTTCTACGGCCACTGTGATTTATCTTCCTACGGACACTGTGTTTTATCTTCCTACGATCACTGTACTTTATCTTCCTACAGGAACTATAATTTATCTTCATATGGGTATTATGTCTTATATTCCTACAGGCACTGTGCTTTTTATTTCTACGGCCATGTGATTTATCTTCTTACAGCCACTGTCTTATCTTCCTACGGACACTGTGATTTATCTTCCTACGGACACTGTGTTTTATCTTTCTACGATCACTGTACTTTTTCTTCCTACAGGAACTATAATTTATCTTCCTATGGGTATTATGTCTTATATTCCTACAGGCACTGTGCTTTATCTTTCTACGGCCACTGTGATTTATCTTCTTACAGCCACTGTCTTATCTTCCTACGGACACTGTGATTTATTTTCCTACGGACACTGTGTCTTATCTTCCTACACCCACGGTTTACTATACCTATATTTATGTATTCATATTGAATGGTAGCGTGTGAAAAACATGGAAGTATTATGTGGGCACCCATATGTCTAATAATACTTATAAATGACTGCGGCGTATAATTATAAAGCTATACAACCAGTTTAACCGCATAAGTTTCTTTTTATTTTATGAAAAATCATTTTTAATTTCAAAGAGAAATAATTTAATATTTCTAACTTTTGGATGACGTATGAAAAGGTTGAGTATATGAAGAGTGATGGTCTATATATGAATGGATGACGTATGGAGGGTGAAAAAATATACCTATATGTGTATATTCATTAAAATAGTTTTATTTTATAATGCACGTCTATATTTATCCTATGTTGTCAGAATTGCTTTGAAGAGTCTTTGATTGATATTTTCCTTATTATACCCATTTCTATGTATTCGAATTGGAGGGTATCTCTCTCATTTGAAAAACATGGAAATATTATGTGAACCACTATTTGTCTATATTCATTTAAATGTATTTTTTTCCATAGAGACTGAGAATGGCGTCAATAACGTCATTGATAATAATTTTACCGATGTAATTAATAACTTCCCATTTTTGAAACATTTTTTTCAAAATTACATAGTTTAATTAGGTTTATCAACACATAATCTTTCGAAAGATTCCAACAAAATTACCGCAAAATAGTTCTAACCTTTAATTAGAACACTCTTTTTTCTAATCTAGAAACTTAGCAGCCACAAAAAATATATAGGAAAGTTTTTTAAAAGAGTTAAAAGAATATCCAGGTTTCAATTTAATCTAATAGTGACAAATGGAGAAAGAAAATGTCTAAGGAAGGTAGCGGATTCCGTCAATTTTGTTTTTATTCCAACGGCGGCTTAAATGGCCGCTATATCTGGCCGTAATTAATGATTCCCGTTCGAATATAACGACCGAATTATTCCGCGGTTTGAACTTTGTTTGAAGGAAACTTTAGCTACACCTCGATCTTCTGTTAGCAATGTGATAAATCTTCGAATTTACTCTTTAAATCTCTTTGGCCTTTTTTTTCTTTATATTTACCGATGATTTTGTTTCCTTATTAGTTTAACAAAGATCTGTTTCCCGATAAAAATATTGCTAATTTAGGAAAAATCGTTTATAAATTGTTTTAACCCTAAAAAATATAAAGTACATAGACAATTATTTTTTTTAAATATTAGGTAAATTGTATTTTTTAAATTAATATTCTATGGAGATTAAAAATGTTATATTTATTTTTTCGAGAAGCAATATTCTTTTGCTTTCCAACAGTAATTTTTTCGAATTACAAGGCGAGTTTTCCTTGTGCCGCTAAACCAAATATGGGAAATAATGCTGATCAAATTTGAATTATGGATAATTTTGAAGAGTGTCTATCTGTTTATTTTGATTTGGGGTGTCTATATCATAAATGGCTATATCTTCCATGGTCATCTAGCCAAATATCTACTCTGTCTATCTTTACGCTGACTGGTTCTTTTGATCAAAAAGTCAAATTTCTCGAAATATATTTAAATATTGGCTGTTGAATTTGTTGTTCCTGTCAGGCTACCTATATTGGCGAGGCTGTGTAAATTCTTATAGAACAGACGAAATAGCAAAAGTTCGTCTGACAGAAGATAGTCGAGCCAATCACTTTCCATCTCCTAGTTAGCATTCTATTTTAAATAAGAATGTCCTCAAAGGACAAAAATGCAATCTAGGACAAAGATTAGGTCATCAGTTTCTTTTTTTTTTTTGAAGGAGAAAAAATAAATTTGTTCACACTTTATTATCTGGTGTGTATTCAATAAAGGTCACTGCGCATCAAATATAATATATTTTAGAGTTATTGTCCGAATCCCGATATACATGCTAAAAGGTACGACTTGCTCTAGTTTTGTCCATGAGTGGATATAAACTCTAACTATATCCACTTCAATACACCCCCTGCTAATCACACCTAAAAGGTTATTCATCTGTAAAAAGACACTTTGGCCAGAAAATGCACATACGTTTCTTTGAATATAATCCACCCTCGACATGGTTGACGCTAATCTAAATATTAAAAATAAAAAAGGTATATCCTGACCAGGAGCACATGTGCTTTTTAGATGGATCGCCATCTAGTGGAACAGGAATCAACTAAACGTTGATTTAGCCTGCTTCCTGATATAAATATATATATAATGTTATATAAAAATATTATTTTATTTTAAATTATAATTTCATAGATTCAAATACTCTGCTAATTCGCCTGCCAGAGGTCACTCTTCCCCTATAAAAACTCGTTGTTGTTTTATCCCAATGGCCGGCTCAAAACTTTTGTACATTATGTAAATAATCTTTTGTTTTCCTTATTCTACTCACCTTAAGCCAGGCATTACTTTTATCAAACCATGTTTTTTATATATTCCATAAGATCAATTAAATCTATTTTGATAACTGATTTTATTTATCATTGCCACAATTGCAGAACAATATCATAATGATACTAATGGATACCAAAATCAAGCAACAAATAATAATAATTCAATATATCAACCTAATTACAAAATGCAACAGAAATATATATTTTTTATAATATATATATATTTAATAAGTGTTTTATGCGTGATATATATAACTCATTGGTTATTTTCACAAGAGAATATATGTATATTCATAAAACGTTGATCAAAATGAAGAGTGTCATTTAAATGATGGAATGCCGGCAAGGAAAACTCTAACATTACTAATAAAGTGAGAAAATGTAAATGTATGCACCTTATCCCAGTAAAATATCACATTTGTAAAGGTGCATACATTATGAAAAATAAAAAGGCATCTCCTCTTCGTGCAACTGAAAGTTGCTGGAACCAAGAATGGGTATTTGGCCAATTCTGGAATAATTGAAAATCAGCAAATAGTTGATATTTGCTCCGATAGATGGCGCAAGCCATTAGCAACTTTCACGATAAGGAGATGCCTTTTTAATTTTCTTAATTTACTAAGAAATTTTATTTTATCGAAAGTTAGTCTTCTTCAAAAAGCATTAACAGAAAGATAAGTAATCCTCCTTTCTATCTTTCACACCATTATTTACAATTAAAATATTAAAAATAAACAACAGATCCTTTTCAATAAAACTTGCTAAATTTTTTTAAATTATAAGAATTTTAAAAATTAGTTATTTTAAAAATTTGATATCTCTTTTATGTAAGTCTGTAGAAGAGAGTATTTCGCTTTAAAGCTTGATTTTTATATATTATACAATTATAATAATATATTAATAAAATATAATTTATATATATATCAATATTATTGATATAAGAAAGAAGTCATCTGATTATCGAGCAACTGAAAGTTGCTGATGGCTTGTGCCATCCAATAATATTATTTTAATATATAAATATATTTTACGATGTACTAGAGCGCCATCTGTTATCAAATTATAAAACTATTTTAGAGGCGTAATATATTTTAAAAATCTACTTAATCGGCCCAGGACTAAGAACTATTTTTGAATTCGAAAATAAGACTGGTTCTCTAATTCAATGATGAAAACAATTTGACTAAAAAACGATCGGGAATTTCGGTTTAAAATTGATACCATATTTCCTTTCGATTAAATCACATTTGGCCATTTTTCATAACTTTTTCCCTTTAGTGCTTCGTGAAATTTTTGAAGAGGACAAGAAGGGTCAACATATACAATTGGTCAACATTGTGTTCCGAGATATTCTGATTCTATGAAATTTGAGTGAATATTATTAAATGAAGGAACATTGATTTTACCTAATTGACACACCAGACTCTTCTTCAATTGTATTCAGCTAGTCTATTTATGATGACGTCACTGTAGAAGAAATCTTGATGGATAAACGCGTCAATGAAATTATGATACAAAACAATAGGGTAATATAAATACCCTTTCCAAGAGTCTTTCTGGGAGGGTTCACCACTGATGAGCCAGGCCCTCCCAATATTTTATCATTACAGGAAGTGAAGGAGAAAATTGATTTATTTTTTTAAAATCATACGCATAAAAAGTATTTTGAATTTCTTATAAAAGATGGCGCGCTAATGCATCATTAAAATATAAATTATGAAACAAATGTTTTAAAATGTACATAAAACAAACTTATCAGAATGTACGTCACAGAAAATATCCCCGCCTATATATGGCGGAGCTGTCAGCGCACATATTTATTTACACAGTGTGGAATATATGAGGATAGCGAGCGGATCAGGCTGCGGGGTTTTCCAATCTAAATTCAGAGTAAGGCGGCTCCTCCACAAATTGGTCTCGCTGACCACATCGACGTTTTTCTTTCCTTCTTGCGAGATGACTCTTGAATTCCGCACGATGTTACATTTCCAGTCTTCTGTGGCGACTGTTGGAATGGAGAGATTGTTGAGGCTCCCAATTCTTCTCTCGCCCGATATGTTGAAATAAATTTTCCAAAAATGAAGAAATATCTGTGAGATTAATATATTATAGATAAAGGTATCCAAAACTCCCTACATCACTATATATTTTCATTATCAAGGAAGATGTTTTTTATGACAATCGCTTCTTCAATGGTGGCATGTGGTTGGTTAACCCAGTGACTAGAAGGTTTGATAAATATAGCCATTCGCTAATTTACATTTAAACCTTTCTCCAGTCACACACATACACATATATATATATATATATATATATATTGCGTTAGAATTATTTTTGTGTTTTGTTGTTGAAAAGAGGTGCAGAGTGAAAAAGTAAAGATAATTATTTACCTTTCAAGTAGATTTTATTTTGAATTACTTGAAGTGAAAATACACTTAAAATTATTTATCACAGCAATATAGAATTTATAGAATGAATTTTATAATCGTGATTTTTAAAAAAAGGTAGGGTTAACTATACATATATATTTACAACAATAATAATTAAAATAATTTTAAAATAATTTTTCAATAAAATATAATTTAAAAAAACTTGTAAATATATTATAGTTAATTTTATGGTTTAATTCTTAAATTCAATTCCCTATTGTAAAGTTTTGAATAATTAATGTTTCAAAGTGGTTGGCGGTAGACGCTGTCAGTTTACGCCGATCGCGATCCGATATAAAGTTTGCATGTATTATTAATATATATATATATGTCCCCTCCTGTTAAAATATAGTTTAATATCTTCCCGGCAAAAAAAATCCATATATTAATATATATACCTTTCTGCACTCTATAGCTTCATCCGATTGGTTCAAGTGCTAGTCCGCACAGGCCAATAAGTAAGTTTGAACTACACCAATCTCATTGGTTCAAGCGAAGTGCTGGATCGTGCAGGCCAATAGGTAAATATATTTGTTAAAACCTCACTGCATCATATAGAATTATCATCACTTTGGTTCAAGTGCAGTGCTGGTGCTGCTAGGCCATATTTATAAATCCTCACTGCATCATATAGAATCATCATCACACTGGTTCAAATACAGTGCTGGTGCTGCTAAGCCATATTTATAAATCCTTACTGCACCTTATAGAATCATCATCACACTGGTTCAAATACAGTGCTGGTGCTGCTAGGCCATATTTATAAATCCTTACTGCACCTTATAGAATCATCATCACACTGGTTCAAATACAGTGCTGGTGCTGCTAAGCCATATTTATAAATCCTTACTGCACCTTATAGAATCATCATCACACTGGTTCAAATACAGTGCTGGTGCTGCTAGGCCATATTTATAAATCCTTACTGCACCTTATAGAATCATCATCACACTGGTTCAAATACAGTGCTGGTGCTGCTAGGCCATATTTATAAATCCTTACTGCACCTTATAAAATCATCATCACACTGGTTCAAATACAGTGCTGGTGCTGCTAGGCCATATTTATAAATCCTTACTGCCCCTTATAAAATCATCATCACACTGGTTCAAATACAGTGCTGGTGCTGCTAGGCCATATTTATAAATCCTTACTGCACCTTATAGAATCATCATCACACTGGTTCAAATACAGTACTGGTGCTGCTAGGCCATATTTATAAATTCTTACTGCACCTTATAGAATTGAAACATTGGTTCAAGTGCAATGCCGGTATTTGCAGGCCGGTAAGTAGATGCATATGTACCAAATATTACTAGATCATATATAATCATGATCCTGTGTTAAGTTCCGTGCTGATGTTTGCAGGCCACTGCGAGCGACACAGCCCCTGCCAGCACATATGCTACGACCTACACGATGGAACCTACGAATGTGCCTGCAAAGAAGGATTTACTCTGGAAGAGAACGGCTACAGCTGCGCCCGTAAGTTCCTCTTCCCTCTCTTCTACATACATGGCAGTGAAATAGAAGTCATTTCTATATAATCCACTTAAACTTATCCTTATCTATTTTTTATATAAAATAATCCCTTGTATCAATATTAAGTAAAATTAATCAGGCCACCAGGGAGAAGTATCTTTTCAAAACATTTGTATTCTCTAGCTTTCGGGCACGGACGTCCTACAGGAGAAAACTTGGTATCTTGTAGGTATTATATCCTGTAGAAGGGCTCCCGTGCCCGAAAGCTAGAGAATTAAAATGTTTTGAAAAGACACTTTTCCCTGGATGCCTGATTAATTTTACTCATCCTTATGTATCATGATACAAATGTTCACATATCAGGCCAGGGAGAAACAATTATAAATTATACTTAGCCTGATAACTCAGAGAGACATTTAAATGATATCCCTACAATCCCTCTATTTGGTCTGCTCCAAAATTGTAAACTGTTTAAATATTCTTTTCTCTCTCTTTCTCCTTATCAAAATATCTTAAAACTATTCTTTACGGCCTAAAATTATTGTAAATATGTATAGATAACTGTCATACATGTATGTCAGCGCAAGTAGTCCTAGGAGGACATAGCGCTTTAAATTAAAATATTAAAAAATATTAAATTATGTGTATATATATTTTATTTATATTTCTGTTTTTATTATAATGTAAGCTGATTTCAATTTCAAACATTATGAATGTTACATAATTAGACTTATATTAGAATAAACTACAAAGGTGTGTGTATTAGATCCGCCAATGTTACCGCTCGAAGTCAAAGAATGATATCGTGTCTAACTTCTGTGATACAGGTGTCTGGGAGACTCATACAATTCCAGATAATACTGACGACAATGTATTCCCCATTGGTGTGACATGTAGACGAGTTTGTATTATAAAAAGAGAAAGTGAAACATTCAAATTCCTTTCATCCAGACCTCCAATTCAATTTTGAAATGAAAACAACAGACATCTAACCATCCTCGACATTTAACTACTTAGAAAAAAACACGATAATTAAATCCAAAGTCCACCAACAACTTTCCAAAATTCCCAAAATATTTTCATTAAGCTTCATTTCTCCCATTACCCACAAAATTACAGTGGTGAAATTTCTCACTAAAAGATTCTCTACCCACTGTTCCAGAACCAACGTCTACCACAATGGAATAGAATTAGTCCATGAACATTTACAAGTATCGAAATATATTGAATATTTCATTAACAGCAACAGATACAAACCTCAAATTGCAACATACAAGATTGAACACTCGATATCTATCTCATCCATACCCTTTTCAGAAGCATCGCCATCAATATCCCGCAAACTCCGCACACATGGAATCAGGACCTACTTAAAAATAACCATTCGATTGGTTTTATAACCAGTAGTCCCATAACCAAATCACAAAATTTGAACAACAGCAATGTCATCTAACAGATACCCTGTGAATTGTACCCTTCCACTTACATAGGTGAAGAATCAAGAAACTTAAGCATAAGAATCAAAGAACACCAAACAACGTTTTGAAAACAAATAAGAAATTTTACTTATTTCCCAAAACATACAGAAAACCAATCACAAGCCACACTTTAAAAAGACTAAAATCATACACCGCAACCTGCAAGGCAAAACAGCCAGACTAACACTTGAAGCCATACATACAAAAAGAATCCAAAATCTATAAATAGATCAACTCCCACAAAAGTACTTTCAACTAATTAAACTCCAAAATCCACACAAAACATTTTAAAATGTTCATGAACTATCCTATATCTTCCAGACACATACACATTCCAATGTATATAGATTACAATTACATTAGTAAGCTTTATTTTCTCAATTTTTCTGTACCTTCGCATTCTAGTTCCGATTCAATTCTCTCATTGCATCAGCTATCTCACTAAAACATCTTTCCATCTGTTGAATACGGTTCTTATTATATTTTTGTTTGTTTATCATTTTTGCTTTTCATTTGTTTGTTCACTCTCATTGTTTACCATCTTGGAGACTTGTTGTATATATTTTCAATTCTTCAATATATGTTCTAATTATTTTTTACCTATAAAGGTTGAGAAAGGGCAGGCTCGAAAGCTCCCAATAAATATGTTTTTAAAAACAAATTTTTTCATCAATATATGTATCCATTGAGAGAAGGTTAATTGATCATATTCGGATATTTTGTGATTAACAGATTACATCTAAGATAGCAGAACGGATAGATTGCATATTGAAGATACAGTAAACTGGGCAATGAATGAAACCTTAATTTCACACAAGTATTATTAGCACGAGAGAGATTCAGTGAAACACCAGGTGTCTTATAGATGACTTCTAGGCTAATCGATAGTACGTAAACGCTAGGATGGGGACAGCAACGGCTCCTTGATTGGCTCGAAGGGCTAGCGCTTGTTCCACTTGCCCGGCTTGCAGGAATTGTAGGCTCGACTGATTGTGCCTGGAATTCGATATTAGATCTATCTCTCATCCGAGATGTGTTCTCCATCATCGGGCGGCCGTCGGACCTGCAGTCCTGGATATTCCCGGTTGGTCTCGAGGACCACGCCATTAGCATCTCTTCAGAGCCGAAGCATGCGATCTACGTTTTCTTCATAGATCGCGAGATGCGTGGTGTGGCTGGACACCCACTGGCGATCTTACATCAAACTCTTCAGTTCTCAAAAATGCGCTATGTACTTATTCTTTGAACACATAGCATATATGTAATTATTTAATTTAATAAATATCATCATTATATATTATTCATTATCATTCCATAAATAGTGAGGACTGGTCACTTCTGATTGTACTGTTTGCATTGACAAGATGTCAATAAAATTGTCTTAATTGTCAATTGTATATATACACTCATAGAAAAGACAATGACAATGAAAACACATTTATTGACACCTTAGTCAATTGTTACACTCCGGAGAGTTAGGCAGTTAAATATTTACAATTTAAATATTCACATCAGGAGGTTCCCCTACCAAGGGTAGTCTGGACTCTGTCAGGGGAGTAACATCCTCCTGAGCGCGTATAAACCCTCACGTACGTTTGGGGATCACAGAGGGTGACATCACGGTTGCGGTCATATACCCCGAGGACAGGGAGCCTCTCCTCAGGACCTGTTCCACCCAGAAGAAAAACCTTATCACCGAAATCATCAGTGCTGCCATTGAGCGCACTCATAGACAAGGCTTAAGGAAGTTATACCTTTTAGCATGTATATCGGGATTTAGACAATAACTCTGAAATATATTACAGTGACCTTTATTGAAGACACACGAAATAACCGTTTTACAATGTTGTTTAGATCATAATGTAGAATTGCTGTTAGTATACTTAGAAATTGGTATCAATTTGCTCGTTTTGAATATTGTAGGTATGTGCTCGTCTTGATACAGTAAAAGATGATTTATACATATCACTTGCATTAATAATAAAATATAAAACTTTATTTAATAAAATCTCTCTCAACATACAAAGCAATCCAGGGCTAAGTTTATTTTACTAGTTTTATTTCTCTAGATTTCGTGCTAAGATGCCCTTCAACAGGAGAACTAGAAGCATGACTTCCAGCTAACTATACACGCCGAAAATAAAACTATCTATATCATATATCTATATATGTTTAGTGTATAGCCCTTGATTGCTTGTTGATTTTATTAAATTGTAAAGTCAGGGAGAGGAACATGTATTATAGAACTTTATAACTGTTATATGTTATGCTCTTAAATTCTATAACGTATTTTCTAATGTAAGGAAAGAGAATCGTTGACTATTGAATGTTTCGGGGCGTCTTGTGACCTGAAATATTTTGGCGCGGAATCCCCATTGGAAACCATTGCGAGGAAAGGAAATAAAACCGCAGCCATGTTTGTCCTCCTGACAAGGAATTCAATATCTGCTGCTGGACTTTAATATTCGACATGAACAATGTTGCCGCTTGCGGGGTGTTTACAACACGGGGCGAGATCTTCTCTACCTCCTATATCCACCATTTTTTGTTACGTATTGTTTCTAGATAGGAATTATGAATAATCTGTAGTTGTTGTCTGACTTTTTAAATTCGATATATTGTTTAAAAACCCAAATTGATATAAAGACAACGATTGTCAAATTTATATGCGAACAAGCGCTGTATGACAGAAAAATAATTTTAACGAATATGACGCAATCTAAAACTTGAAGTAATTTAATTGTAGAACATTAATTTTGTGTATTTGATTAAATTGCTCATTTCGATAAAAATATTAACGCGGTATTTCGAGAGACTGTTTCTCTTTACCAAGTAATTCTGGTGTCGGCTGCGCGGAACCTGAACAGCCAACAGGACTACATACGATTGATATCCTGTCCTAGATACAACCTTCCACCATTTGAGCAACTCGAAGGCGCGCGACCAACTGAACGTTATTTGCTTGAAAAAGGGATGCGACCACTCTCCAAAATATATCACGTTTACTTTTATCCGAATAAATAATTTAATCAAATCCAAATTACGTGCCCTATATTGTTAACTAGACAATTATATATAACATAAAGTTGCGGTGGATGTTATATATATGTGCCAAAAGTGGCACCTTTCAAAAGGCATTACTTTAACTCATTTAAAAAGGAAAAGTTGCCACTTTTGTGGTACATAAATATGTTATACAATAAGGCTTGAGACATGTGATCAATATGTTATAGATGATAATATATTACGATAGAGAAAATTATAACACAACTGTTAACCCTCACTTTAACAAACTGATATTATCAAATTATCTCAATTATTTTTTAGGAAAACAAATTTAAGAATTATAATTGAGCTAATAATGCTTTCAACAATTTCACCAACTCGAATATAGTCCGCGGCTAAATTTAATCCACTTTGTTCTACCCCGACGACAACTACCGAACAGCGCGTTGCCGGAACAATATGTATAGATCCCCGTGCTCTATATCGGCGACAATTACCGAACTGTGCGTTGCCGGAACAATATGTATAGGTTCGTGTTTTATACAGCTACCGAACAGCCTGTTGTCAGAACAATAGGTCCGTGCTCTATGTAACTACTGAACAATCAGTTTCCATAACAATTGGTATATGTCCGTGTTCTATACAGCTCCCGAACAGCGCGTTGCCGTAACAATAGGTATATACCGTGTTCTTTACTACTACCGAACAGCACATTGCCAGAACAATAGGTATAAGTACATGTTCTATACAACTACAGAACAGCGCGCTGCCGGAAAAATAGGTATAAGTCCGTGTTATATACAACTACAGAACAGCGCGCTACCGGAACAATAGGTATAGGTCCGTGTTCTATACAGCTCCCGAACAGCGCGTTGCCGGAACAATAGGTATAGGTCCGTGTTCTATACAACTACAGAACAGCGCGCTACCGGAACAATAGGTATAGGTCCGTGTTCTATACAACTAGAGAACAGCGTTCTGCCCCCGCCACAACTACCGCGATAACCACCGCCCAACAGATGCTTTCCGGATCTGCCGCTCAAATCCTATTAGACGTTTTGATGTGTTTATTAAGCCTTCCGCAATGGGCGCTTATTAGATTTCCCTAAACCTCATTTTCTCTATTAGCCATTATCGCGGCCTCTTTCACCGCTAACCATCCGCTCTAACGTCCGCCAATCCTTCTCCCTACTACTGGCGTTTATTGCCGCTCTTCTGGTCTATATATTTCCTGGCCCTGCCGAATTGCCGGTAGAAATATGCAAATTTGATGCAAGTAATAGATATATTTTACTCTCCTCCTATTGTGCATATTCTGCACATGTACCTTCAATTGGTTCGCTTCTATAAATAGATTATTAATCTTAATATATATAATTTGAAGATTTGAAAATTTAAGGAATTATAATGCAAGGTCTGTTTCAACCGATCTATAGAAAGGAAGCACATTTAATTGATTGTGGATTGTGGAGATAAAATATATCATTCCGCTCTATTGAAGGATATAACCCGTTAAGAATGTTTTCCACATACATATAAATTTACCTTTAACATTTTAGTATTCCTTCTTTATTACAAGTGTAATACAAGTGTAACTTGTATCTGCAAAAGTGAAAATCTCTAAACATACGTTTCTCGGAGATTTGACTAATATCTCGAGAATATTCTATTGCAAATGTTCCTAAAGAGAATATGGCTTGCTTGATTAATAAATATTGTTCTGATATCGAAATCTTCCTGGTAATCTCATAAAGATCGTTTGACAACTTAAACATTTTAAGAAATATTCTATTTGATATTAAACTTGACGGGATAGGAAAAGTAGGAAAACCATCTCGCTAGAGGAGCTTCCGGTTAAGTGGGCACAACGTGAAGCATGTGTCATTTTCTCTGTGGCGTCGATTCAGAGAGGAGAATTTGTCGCATCATCAACTTCGGCCAATTTGAAAAACTCAACCTGTATACCAAGGTGTCAGGATAGGGATGTATACCAAGGTGTCAGGATAGGGATGTATACCAAGGTGTCAGGATAGGGATGTAAACCAATACATTGGATAGGGCTGTATACCAAAGTGTGATGATAGGGCTGTATACCAATATATTGGAATAGGGATGTATACCAAGGTGTCAGGATAGGGATGTATACCAAGGTGTCAGGATAGGGATGTATACCAATATATCGGAATAGGGATGTATACCAAGGTGTCAGGATAGGGCTGTATATCTGGGTGTCAGGATAGGGATGTATACCAATATATCGGAATAGGGATGTATACCAAGGTGTCAGGATAGGGATGTATACCAAGGTATCTGTATATAAATATATACCAAGGTATCTGTATAGGGATATATAACAAGGTATTGATATATGGATGTATAACAAGGTTTTGAGATATGGATGTATACCAATGTCTTGAGATTAGGATGGATACCAATGTCTTGAGATTGGGATGTATACCAAGGTGCCGAGACATGGCCTTCATAAGGCCGTAGGCTTCTTCAATTCCGTGACATCCTACAAGAATAGTTATGTAATCTGCCAAAAGGTATTCGAGCCGCTGTTGTGATGAATTGAATCGAAATCCATCAGTGAAGCTGCAACCATCCAGTAATGGAATAACAAATAAGCCGCTATTGACATTCATAAACAATAACCCACCCTATTTATTCTTGGAAATGACACGGGCAGGTTATCGATCATCTCTGCGCCCAACGCGCGGATTCAGAAAGAAAGAAATGTCGCAACAATATTGTGACACAGTTCAAAATCGAAATTTTTATTAATAAATTTGGCCTAGCCACTTTAAACCAACTAAAAACTTATTTAGAAAATTCTAATGATTTCATTAATCTCTTGTGAACCTCGCGTAATATCAAAACCTGCACTGGACTGACGAGGGCCATAGCCCGAAACCATGGTCTTCAGGTCCTGAGTTTACCAAGATTGGTGTTGTAGCTTTGTCACCGACCCGAGTCAACAATATTGTGGAGACAATCAATAAATGAAGCACATCTTTTGGCTTCTTTTGATAAACCTTTTTCAATTTAAAATTATACATTTCCTATTAGTTGTGTTATATTTGCACACATTTGAAGACTATTTAAATATGACAAAAAATTTGAACGATAGCCTATGTAGAGAATTATCATTTTAAATATATATATTGAAATTGTGAAAAAAAATAATATTTCAAAGTAAACTAAAGAAGTAAAAATATGTATTAATATTTTTGTTTGCCAACCAATATATGTGTTATATAAAATTGAAATCCTGCGGTTCCGTTTATAATATTTCGCCCGCGCGTGTTCAGAGCATTTAATTAAAGTGCATTCCCCACGCGGAGGTTAATTTTGAATCCGGGCAAACACCTCGAATTTATTTTGTTTGATCCCGGCCATATTACATACAGATGCCGATAAATTGCATTTCTGAGCGAAAAGCCTTCGGGCTTTTCCCCAACACCCTTCCTTTCCTGTGATTGGTTCCTCCAATTATCCTTGGGAGGTTTTGCCAAGTTTCTTCCCTCATTTATTTGGGAAATTCTTCCTTCGCGCTTCTCTTCCTTCAACTTGTATTTATCATATTATGTCGGCTGCGGGTTATTCTCACGTGACTTGGAATGGCAGTACATTCGGAGGATTCCAAATATTGGCCAATCAAACCTGCCATGGATTCTATCTGCATGCGGTTTAGTTTATTTGAGTCTTTGTTTAGTTTGCGCTTAGAATTTTTCTAATAATTTATTGGTGAAAATAATGCTTATTTCACGTGTTAAAGAGAATACAGACAGCTAAAATAAAATATTAAGATAATTGTGGAAATATTAGCAAATAAATGATGTAAAATTGAGAAAATCAATTCTCTATGTGTGGAGAGTTGTACAGTACTCAAATAACATTTCTACATTCTCCATCAGTAATATTATGTTGCTGTTGATGATTTCTATAAAATTGTATTTGGTGACTAAACGAACAAATATTATTCAATTTATCTGTTGGTGACTATCACTCCCATCTCATCTATTGTCCTAGTTAAATTACATATTTGTTGCATATAGTTTTCTCACAGCATTGTGAATATTATACTAATTTATGATTACTTATGTATATCAAAACCATCAAAGTTTTTTTATGTTATATATATTTCTCAATATAATATATATATTAGAAATTTTAAAAAGATTTTCTGCTTGAATTTGGATCATGTTGAAGATTATGGTAATGGCAATGCAGTCGTGGTTAAAAATCTTGGAATAAAAATAATAATGGTTTTGATTAGAGGTTGCTTTAATTGAGCTAAGGAATGTATAAAAGACATATTTTGGTAAAAGTAATGCCTGGCTTAAGGCGAGTAGAATAAGGAAAACAAAAGAATATTTACATAATGTACAAAGGTTTTGAACCGGCCATCGGGGAAGAACAACAACGAGTTTTTATAGGGGAAGCATGACCTCTGGCGGTCTATTTAATAATACTTGAATATATGAAATTATAATTTAAAATAAAATAATATTTTTATATAACATATATATTTTTAATAATCATTTTTTTCCTTCAAACAAAACGTTTTTATTTTCAACCAACTTTTTAAACATTAAAATGATACATTAGCGCGGCATCTGTTATAAGAAATTTAAACTTTTTTGACGTGAATGATTCTTTTAAAAATAAAACAATTTTTTACCTTGTTAACATTGAAGCTCGCATTTCCTCGTGTACAAAAATATGTGATGTTAAACCATGTATTTCAGTTAATTTTAGGGATATCTCATTTTCTTGTTACACTGTTGTGCTATTTATGTCTATTTCAGAAGACTATTTCTCTAAAACATTTTCGCGTTTCGCTGGTCTATTATAATTCTAATAATTTGTCAATATTGGAGGCAGCGTGATTATTTCAAACTGGTGTGTGATCTTTCCCTAAGTGGTTTGATAACTATCAACCTATGTTAAGTAGGACCAGAAGTATTGTGTGTGTGGGAAATGTTGTAAAACACATACAATACATACCCGTTGTTCTCTACAATGGACGATTTATCATTTAAAGTTTTTATTAAAAAGTATCCAATGTATTTATTCAAGTAGCAGACGTATAGAACAAACGTCCCTGTAGTCCATTCAGTTCCAGCTCCAATCAAGAATGGCATGCTGCAAGAACGTTGAATACTCCAGTTAAACAAGTCAATAAGGCTTTGAGAAAGTCGTTAGGATGGATATATAAAAGATAACAAGCTTTTCGAACTCCTGACAAAATCTAGATTGCGATGGTAGAAAATGAAGTGTGTACGATTAATATAAAGGTTCCAGCTACGGGAAGTAGAGAAAAGAAAAAATCCTCAAACTCCACAATCACAACAGCTCTAAATCAATAAACGTACTCCCTCACCCAATCCTTTATTCAATATCCTGACGCCAAGCCAGATCTTATTACCAGAATTCTGTCCAGCTGCATAAATAGGCGACGTTGTTGGAAACCACTAAAATAAGCCAACAATACTCCATATTACAGAATCTCAGATAACTTCTTTTCTGGGCAGCTTGGAGTAATCACGTCGTCCCCGAGGTTGGCAAACTACCAAATAGTACATTTTCTATAGAATTTTTATTCATCAATAGACACAACTAGCACTGATTATCACAGGAATATATATCCCTTAAATTTATGTTTATTATGTAATGTGAGTTAACCCTCTTGTAGAAGACCATAATGGCCGTAAATCTTAAGCAAAGATTCTAAAATGTCACCAGGAATCTTACTTAAGCTTTGTCCCCATGTGAGTAAATTACAGATAAGCATCAATGTGAATTGGCATTTCAATGCGCAAATAAATATTCATAAACCGCAAAGATAGTAATCGTTTAGCTCTCTCTCTCTCGACCCAGAGTGTTCCTAAATATAGAACAATATCAATAACCACTTGAACTAGAGCACTATCTAAATATAGGCGGTTTCTATAGATATTGAGATTATATTTGATAAACACTTTGTGCAAACATCTTGATATTGAAAGATAATAATGTCTAAAATTAGGCTTCTATTGGAATCAATTCTACATTAGCAATATTGTGGTCGATTAGCGGTAAATTACATTGGTTCGGTTATTTTGACCCTCGGGTCAACGTCCGCGTGTGGGAAGTCGAGTCAGTCCCTATCTAGGGAATATAGCGTGGACCATAGAATTCATCAACTAGAAATAAATAGAGGCGATCTGTGAATAATAATTGAAATTGGCGTTTTTTTTTTTTTTTTTTATGAAGATAGAGGTGGCCTGGCCGGCATTTATTGTTATTGAGGAGACATTTCGGCCAGTAGAGTTTCGTCAAAAATATGTTTTTCTTGTAAAAAACAAAATATTTTTATCGAAACGTTAAAAAAAAATAAAATCTCCACTGGCCGAAGTGACTCTTACCTTAATAAACAGGAAATATAGTAGGAAGAGTTTAAATTCTCAATGTGAACCTATAGAATGTGTTGCAAACAAAGAATAATCAAACCTATCCTCTCCTGAAATAGAAACTACGAAGTACTATGAAAATATGACCTTGCAATGTTGAAGTATTTATAGAAATTGATTTTGACGGAACAAAACATCTTACTTGTGATCACCTCAACTGGGATAGAACACAATAAACACTCATAAACAAATCTTAAGAAAGTTGAAAGTCTTTGATGTCGTCGGTAAACAGTTTTTTTTTTTTTTTTTTAAGGAGACAGGGCCAATTTTGTTCACACTTGGTTATCTGGTGTATCTTCAATAAAGGTCACTGTATCAAATATCTTTCAGAGTTATTGTCTGAATCCCGAATGGTACAACTTCCTTAAGTTTTGTCCATTAGTTTAGTATCGCCCTGATTATGTCGAAAGATGTCAATAAAATTCATCTTATTTCTCCTTGCATGAACCGGTTTAGACAGAACCTGTCACCTTGTTACATTTCGCTCAGTACATTGACCAAATTATAGAAACAATCAAATATTTCTAAAAGTTTTCTTGGATGATAAATTAGTGCGTCGTTCTTTGTTTTATTGAGGAAGTTGGTGATCCTACTCAGTGTGTTTCGAAGCCAAAATATTTCTTAATCCTGTCAAACCTGTCTGATAAAAGAAAATTCAACTGTATCCGCACTGATTTTGGTTCAAAAAGGTTTCAAATATTATTAAGGAATGAGAATATTGTCACGGAGAGAGGCAAATAAGACAGGAGAAATATTTAAATGAATAATTTATCATAAAGATAGTAAATATATATAGGGATATAACTATATATAAAAACAGCATCTAGGATCAAATATTTGGCCGTAGAGGTACAGCCTGCATCACTCTGACGAGGGCCAACAATGAAATTGGGATAGCCAAATATTATGAAACAAGTTGAACCCATGTTAGTTTATTTTTGTTCCACTAGATGGCGCTCTGCCATCTGATATTCTCATGTGAGCGGTCAGGATATGCATTGTTTTTTTTTTTTTAATATCAATACCTGAGCTTTGTTCTATTTTTTTCTCATTTTTTCACATAAATATATATGTTTTATAAACAAAAAGGGATTATAACAATCTGCTCACCAAGGCGGCTTGTCTTCCATCAGTCTCGCGCACATTTCCAGCATCCCTCGCACAGATCTCTTGTTTCGATGAATGATAGGCGCTTTAAATTGGAGCCCGCTGGCTAGGTACTGTAAAGCTATTTGACAATAATATAAATTCTTCAATTAATTCGGTATACTTTAATATTTATAGGAAACTTTATTAGCGCAATCCAACAACAATCTTGTAGAGTCTCTACTGTGATTATAAAAGTTTGGGGAGAATATGACTCATCAGTGATGAACCTTTCCAGATATTTCGTCCAGATATTTCACAAAACTCCATCTAAAATATAAATATTTTTTGCTACATGTTTTAATTTGCATTTATCTATTTTACATATCTCAGATTGTATTTTAAAATCGTTAACCAATTCTTCTAACTTTTGGCGAAATGGTGTTTTATTAATTTATCATTTGATATTATTAGGGTTCTTTCCTGGTATTCAAAAAGGAAAAATACGTGTCTTTCAGTTATATTTTTCAATTTATCAAACAATTTGGCCGCTGGATCTCTGATTCTGGTAGAGCGCCATCTCTAGCGAATAAAGTTGTAACTAAAATCAAAATTTTCGAAACTAAATTCGAAATTTTCATTATTTGCCATAAAATATCCCATTGCATCCTGAACACAATGGTGTTTACCGCATTGCTCTAGCGCAAATATTCGCGGAGTTATTAATTTTTAAAGTTGTGCGGGACTTTTGGATCACCCTGTATACCGCTCTAATTTTGTATTAAACTCTTCTGTTTATAGATTCGTCATTCGAGAAATTTCTTGGCTTTTTATGGAATATTTGTAATAGCTGAATGAAAGTATTTATATATATATATATATATATATTGTCCTCAAATTTATCCCCATAGTTTGATTATATATGTTATCAGACGATTCCTACGAAGTGAGAAACAAACAGAGTATCCCAGTACAATATCAGAGCGGTATGGCAGATTACTGGTGACAAAGCTGAGAGAGTTTACCACTAATAAGACAATATTTTTCATCGAAGACAGTGGAGAAAGTTATATATATTACAACAGAGCGAAACAATTAAATTTACAATAGCACACATTGTCTTCTGAATATTTTCAACGTAAAAATACCCGGCTTGGAGGGATGACATGAGGCGAGGGGACAAAGCGCCGATAATTGAGTCTTCCGTTTTTGTATTTCAAGTGTTTATTTCATCTTTGAGTTCTTTTCAATTTGCTACGGCAACAATAGGCGCTTGAGATGGATTTTTAATAATTAATACGCCGATGGAATTCAGAAGGAGATGAAAAGGAGTTTTCGTGTGAGAGAATGGAAACTTATTAAAATAGGAATTTAGAGGTGGTAGCCAGGCCGCGGTGTGCATGGTACGGAACTCTGACGGGGAATATGCTAGAGATGATGTCAAAGTTTTAACGGGAGAAAATATATCTAATATAAAATTTAAAATAAATTTTAAAAGTAAACCTTTGACGGGAGAGGAGTATTTTTATAATATATATATATTGTGTATGTATATATATGATAATTTAAACCAATAACCCTATATTATGTAATACGTATAACAAGCTTGTCATGTTGTATATAGAACTAATTATAAACTACAACTAATTATACGCATAATTGACGTGTGTCCTTGTATCTCCAGATGTAATGTACTGAGGATGAATAAATAAAAATATATAATAGATTAAAAACTGAGTTAAGAGCAAGATTGAGAGAATCGCAAGTAACTTCTAAAGTTAGATGGAAGCCCAGACAGGCGCCAGTGTGGACACGTGCAGAAAGGCAATACTTCCTGGTCCACTTCCTAGTCCCTTCCTGGTCCAAAAAAGTTGTTTAAATAGGACCCCACGTAGCAACAGCCATTTTTTTCAGTTCCAGTCAGTTCCCCATCTGCGTGTCGCCGGTTGTCACCAACTCATCGACCATGTAAAACAGTAAGGAGTCTTCTATCTCCATCTTTGCTCTTGGCTCGCTTTTTATCTATTCAAGGAACTTTCTTTCAACAGTGTCGCTTCGTTTTTTGTGTGTGTGGACATTCCCAGTTTTCCACTCTGCCTCGACCACGACTGCCTGTACCCTGTGAGAACTGTTAAAGATCCTACAAGGTGCAGAGAGGTACGGGAAAACTCTCCACCCCTGACTGTCCCTCGCGGTTACTACAGGTTTGACCCTCGGTTGCCACAACTTATAGCGAGAGTCGACGAGGTTCTACAACAGGCCAACCAGAACCTCAACGCATTATTACAGCTAGTCGACAGGATCCCTAATCACAGACAGGATCCAACCCAATATTACAGTTAGTCGACAGGATTACCACAACGAAGGAGACCACAACGAAGAAGGTAAAGACTGTCCAGATAGATAGAAAAGAGCCAAGAAGCAAGATGGAGGAACAAGCACGCCATTCCAACAAATCGACCAAGCAATCTTCCCCTCAACGACACAGCCGAACATCCCGCAAAATAAGCCGGTGAGAAGTTACCCACCTTCGACCTTACAACGCTACCATCCAGACGACATGCCACCATCGCCAAACAGAAGTCACAAGCTTCTACAAGCTCTACAAGACGCCTTCCACGTCATCAGGACAACAACCAAAGACCAAGTCTCCTGACTGAACAAACATAAAAACTGTGAGTTTTTAAAAAATCTACTTAACTCTTTCTACATGCTAACAACTTGATTTTCCATAAATATAATGTTTATTTTTACTGTAATTATTTTTAAATCAAATTTTACCATTTTTATAGCATTTCAATTCAAATTTTAAATATTGTACACCCTCATTTATCAATTTTTACTTTATTTTAAGCAACTTATAAATTTTAATTCATTACTTGCAATCTTACAGTTTTAAAAAAATCATATTATATTTAAATTACTCGAATCATAATTCTAAACTTATTTGTGTGTTTCTCTTAATACCTTATTTTTATACCAAAAACACCAATGTCTTAATTAAATATACAAAACTTTGCAAAAAATCATTGTTATGTTCACTATTTTATGTACACGCCCCATTCAAATTATAAGTCACTATCATGCCATTGCCCTTTTACAAGTATAATTTTCGCACTAACATAAGCAACGATTTAAAAAATATATTCAAATTTTAATAAACATAGGTGAAAACGCATTTTTTAAAAATACAAAAATCGAAAGATACACTATCTTCAAAAGCACAACTAGAAATGTAACTGTCCTTCCCCAAAACAAGTTAAAAATTCCAGCATAGCTACACTCCCTCGTCCTTTTCTTTTTACATGCATAATTATTAATACTTCACACATCCCTCGGAACGAACTTCAACACATTTCCACCTTACTTTCTCCAATTGGCCACCATCTATTAACGCGCCTTTTAACAACACGTCCTATTTCGAGCCACACGAGCTCCATATCGTCGCGAACACAAAGACTTCACGATAAACATACCACCTCTATAACAATCTGAAAATTCTCGATGTGTTTCGTACAACCACCACCCATGACTAATAAATTTGTTATTCCTTCGGAAACTGGTTAGATGCTGTACCAAAAACGAAGATTTCACGTGACACCTTTCCATACAATTCACCGACTAGTGTTACACAGCGCACCACAACAATTTTCTCACTTAACAGGCCCAAGACGCCTTCATGCCTGTGACACCTCACCAAAAGCGTGTCTACGTTGAAGTCGCACTTTTACGCACATCTAACCTGACATCATTGAATAACATTTTTTTTAATAAGTCCGCAACAACGTCGAAACACAACACTTGCGAACACCGAGAAGACTATATTTTCAAACAGACAAGAGGAGATAACTCAACTCGGGACGTAGGCCAGACATGACATCAGATGCCAGTCGGTAACAAAGGGTCGGCAACAAAGGACCGCCTACGTAAATAAACAACCCAGCTATGTCGGTAGGCATCAAAGGACATGACACATGTTGATATGGACACCAATTGCAGCCGCGATGTTAACATGACACCTCCAGTTCGCTAGGGTATGCTAGACTTTCGTGTCCACCAAATAACCTGTCAATTATCAACTGATTGGCTTACCAATCATTACCCAATTTACTTATTAATTTGAATTTTAATATTGAAATATCATAAAACTTTATATCTTCAATTATCATCGTGTGTTTTACAACTTTTACATTATTTTCACGCCCAGTATGGAATATTTTTTCTAAACTAGAACGCCATCTTTTATAATGTTAACCCTTTATTGTTATATATTACAATCATCTTCGTCAATACCATCCAATTTTAGGGATCAAGATCGCTCCCCGTCTGGTCTCACATAATATAATAGGGAAGATCTGGCAAAGACCAACTTCTCAGACCGGACCAAAGCGACATAGGGCCACATTGCCTCCCCATAGGTCAAACTAAAGACACCAATAATCTTGGACCTACACCTAGACATTGTGTGAATATGTTCCTTTCTTTTTTTTTCAGGAACGAATATTTTTTGTTTTCTTTTAACTTTTCTTCAAAAGAGACATTTTTTGCTCCATTTGTTTATCTAATCATTAATAACCTTTAATTATATTATATTTTTTTTGTATAAAATCTTGAATAATTATTTTTTTATTTTTTTTTTACTTTTCAATTATAATCAAATTTTTATTCCAACATTATTTTAACAACTTTATTTTAACAATGGCAAAACAGTTAATTCTTTCAATAATCATTTTTAATTCATTATTATATCTTTTATATATTACTAATTCTCATTATTATATCTTTTATATTTTACTAATTCATTATTATATCTTTCATATAGTACATGTTTGATCTTATCCACTTATACTTTTTTATCCACAATCACATTTTTATCTTTTTATTCACTATATTTTTGTTTAAATACTTTATTATATGACAATGTTTATTTATCAACAACCACCGGGCATACAACAATAGTTTTTCAATAATCCTACTTACTAATCACTTCCCTATATATTTTTTTACTACCTCTTTCAGCCATTGCTTCGAACGATAGTAGAAACGACAGCACTACTTGACAATTTTTCTTTTGATTTCGTAATTCAACAAACTCTTTGAAAACACCGTTCCCCAGAAGTACAAGTCTCGACTTTTTGGTCTGAACACGTTTCAAAAGTTTATTTCAATCATCCGCAGAGCACATCACCAACGCATGCACAAAGCGTTCACTTTTTCAACTTTCAATTTTTTTCAGCTCTAGCGGACCACAATCAACCTTTGATTTCAAGTCAAGTCAGACCACCTATTGTCGCTACAACAATTCTACGTATCGCATGGCTCTACCACCCCTTTCAAGTATATTAATTCTTTACTTCAACATCTTTTCAACCAATAACCCTACAATTGTGACAAAGCACTGTAACCTTATACAGGATCGCAGGTGAAACATTGCCTAGGAAGACGCACAAGTCTATATCCTCGCTTTGCACCTGGATCTCAGTATTTGATTGTCGGTGCAACACTTACAATTGCATATTCTTCAACCCCTAACCCTACCCAACGCCCGCCAACAATCTCTTAGAACATCATTCTTATCATCATTATTTTTTAGCAAACAAAGGTTTTATCTACAGTTCTCTTTTATAATGAATATCATAACTTTTAAATTAAACATAAGTTTTATTTTTATAATTTTCAAATATAGCCAAATAAACATCTTGTTATAGCCCTTTACCCTCACAGTTTTAATTAATTAAAGAAATTTTAATTACTTACCTGTGTTAGAGAGGCTTTACCCGCTTAAACCCGGATAAACCCTTTCACTCACGGGGCCCATCTATGATAATTTAAACCAATAACCCTATATTATGTAATACGTATAACAAGCTTGTCATGTTGTATATAGAACTAATTATAAACTACAACTAATTATACGCATAATTGACGTGTGTCCTTGTATCTCCAGATGTAATGTACTGAGGATGAATAAATAAAAATATATAATAGATTAAAAACTGAGTTAAGAGCAAGATTGAGAGAATCGCAAGTAACTTCTAAAGTTAGATGGAAGCCCAGACAGGCGCCAGTGTGGACACGTGCAGAAAGGCAATACTTCCTGGTCCACTTCCTAGTCCCTTCCTGGTCCAAAAAAGTTGTTTAAATAGGACCCCACGTAGCAACAGCCATTTTTTTCAGTTCCAGTCAGTTCCCCATCTGCGTGTCGCCGGTTGTCACCAACTCATCGACCATGTAAAACAGTAAGGAGTCTTCTATCTCCATCTTTGCTCTTGGCTCGCTTTTTATCTATTCAAGGAACTTTCTTTCAACAGTGTCGCTTCGTTTTTTGTGTGTGTGGACATTCCCAGTTTTCCACTCTGCCTCGACCACGACTGCCTGTACCCTGTGAGAACTGTTAAAGATCCTACAAGGTGCAGAGAGGTACGGGAAAACTCTCCACCCCTGACTGTCCCTCGCGGTTACTACAGGTTTGACCCTCGGTTGCCACAACTTATAGCGAGAGTCGACGAGGTTCTACAACAGGCCAACCAGAACCTCAACGCATTATTACAGCTAGTCGACAGGATCCCTAATCACAGACAGGATCCAACCCAATATTACATATATATACATATATTTATATATTGAAAGAAAGAGATGAATATTTTGCTGGGATGATAACGATTTGAAAAGAGCCACCTTTCCCTTCGAATATTTTTATTTTTAGATGGAAATCCTTTCAGAATATCTATGTTTCGGCCATAGACTTGGCCTGATCACTTTGCCTTATATATAAACACCTCTTTGACAAAATCTAAAGATTTCAGGAATCCTTTACGAGGTTCACATCCCAAAACCATGGTCTCCATGTGGGCGTTCTGAGTTTTCAAAAGCCGATGTTGTGGTTTGTCACCGACCCGAGTCTACTAGATTGTAGAGACGGTCAATAGACGGCGCATAGATTTGGGGTCTACTTTGATAGAATAGGTAGCCTATTTTATTTATAGATTATAGTGTTTGTGGTTCCGTAAATGTTAGTAGAAAGAGCGAGAAAATACAATTGTTACAGGACGTTCTGGGAAAAAACATTAAGAGCGAATAAACTGAAAAGTTACAATTGTGAACGTGTGGACAAAATTGAAAAATATTCCGAATAAAGCGTATTGCATTTTTTTTGGGGGGGAGGAGGGGGCTTTGCCAGGAATTGTGTGAATATAATAGTTTCGTGAATACAACGGATCAGGTGCAGACCTGACGTGCTCAACATTTCTTAATTTGTTTATAAGCTAAACCAATCCATATACATATATTTGGACCTCTATTTACAAAACAAACAAACCACGAGATGACGTGTCGATCGCATGTTGAATCAATAGTCTGGTAAAACTCGGTCAAAGTACACCCACACGGAAATCAAAGTTTCCGACATGGATTTCTGCTCATTTGTACAATATCTCGCTTTTCAAATCTTAGCCATATATTGCGTTACATGGATTAAACAGCGATGAAGATTAATAAAACTATAAACACAATATACAAGACCTTTATCTGAATGTTATATTCATAATCATATATGTATTAATAGCACCCCATTCCGAAACCTGTGACGAGTTATCTAGCTATATGCACATATATCCTTCATTAATATACTAAGAAAACAAAAGCTCGATTTTTGCATATTCCGAGTACTGAGATGACAATTGATATGATTGATTGAAGGACGCGTTAGACAGCGCTAGAGGACGTGCCACACAGTTGTAAATTCCTTCTGCAACTTTATTTTTCAGATATAATATTGTAACATAGTATTTATTAATTTTATTATTTTTTATTAACAGAGTGGTCATTTTTATTTTTATATCTTGCGACTCTGTAAATTTCCCTTGTGGCTTATCTTTTGTTTACCTTTGATAGTTTGTCCTTGCCTGAAATAAATTTTGTTTCCTTCTGAAGTTTTTGTCTTCCCTAATTTTCCATGTGGCATTTTGGTGGAGATGCCGGGTAAGTTAGGGAAGACAAACTGAAGATCGCCGAGAAGAATTTGAAGCCATGGGTGCTGTGATCTACATTTTTAGAGACTGGCTCCAGGATTCCACCGCCGTGTCAAAGCCAAGACTTCCTTCCAAGATGACGATGTCCCTATAGACGACGATACGACGACAAAGCCGCTCTTCACGCCGCAAGAAAATGGACGCAAAGGTACTAGGGACAAAGTTCCAAGACTTCGATGGAATCCTTGGTAGAAGCACGTCAAATCCACGTCAGTATCTACAATAATTGCTAGCTGTGGGTCACAGCTCCCATAGGGAAGAAGCTATGTAACAGAGTATTTATTAATTTTATTATTTTTTATTAACAGAGTGGTCATTTTTATTTTTATATCTTGCGACTCTGTAAATTTCCCTTGTGGCTTATCTTTTGTTTACCTTTGATAGTTTGTCCTTGCCTGAAATAAATTTTGTTTCCTTCTGAAGTTTTTGTCTTCCCTAATTTTCCACGTGGCAATATCAATTGACACATACCCATTCAGGGAAGGGGCTATTTCTTCAATAAATTAGAATTGGAACTTTAAAAAAATTATATGTATTCAAAAAACGTATTTTTTTTAATATAAATATATTTTATATGAGAGCTAATATTTCAATTCACTCTAAAAATATCTTTTCCAGAGTTTTTTGACGCAGCGTACGATAGAGTCTAGAAAGCCTTTGCATATCTATGCGGAGAAGGGGACAAAATGGCGTTCTACCATAACATGAAATACTCAATATTAATGTACTAGTTAAAATTTTTGGAGTAGTTTTTTTTTTTTCTTTTTAGCTACAATTGAAAATTATGTTTATTTTTAATGGCTAATCGAGCTTTCTAGCAATGATTTATGCAAATACAGTAGAAGAGCAATACGCTTTGCTCGAATGGCTTGCTTATACGTTTGACTGAACAATAAAACTCTTTGTTACTTCTCTATTGTAGATGGAATCTTTCTGCAAAGACGGTCAATAGATGGCGCTGAGTTTCAGCGCCTATTTTGACGAGAGAGACGACCTTTAATTATATTGATTTTTCTATTGTAAGAGTTATGCTAAATATCGATGTTTGTGTGTGTAATCAATTCTGTGAATTACACATTTTAATTTATATAGTGTAGAAAATTTCTAATTAACACACCTCCAAATACATAATATATATATATGATCCTGAGAGGGAAATGGTAGCTGAATCAAATACGAAGCAGGAAGTACTTACTCATTTGAAAGCCAACAGCTGTATATCGTTCATGTCGCAGTTGATTCTGGCTCTGTTATTACATCAAACTGGAGTCTTTCTCCTTCAACTCCATCAAATGGATTAATGTGTCTCAGGTAATTGATCGAAGAAGGCAGGAAACAACCGATGTACTTGGACTGAACTCGACGTGGAAGTAAATTTACAATGTGAACGAGGGAGATATCATCAAAGTCCGCCACTTAATTTCCCTGAAATTGGATGAGTTTGCCAAAATGTAATTTGTGGCGATGCGCATTATCTCAGCCTTCCGACTCTATTAAATTATTTGAAATTAGCTCACGTAATTAACTGTCCTCATTTTGTGCCAGATTTAATTGGAGAAGCAAAATGGCCTAATCTAATTAAAATTGTGATGATAACACGATGTTCTCAGTTTAGTGCTCGTTCTTTCCCTCCACGGGATTGGATTGACAGCTCGAGCGATCCTTTGAGAATGCTCGGTTTACCGCGCTACCGTCCGACCGATACTCTACGTCATTCTTTACCGCGCTACCGTCCGACCGATACTCTACGTCATTCTTTACCTGCTACCTTCCGACAACTACCCTCACTGATTCTTTACCGCGCTACCTTCCGACCGATACTCTACGTCATTCTTTACCGCGCTACCTTCCGACAACTACCCTCACTGATTCTTTACCGCGCTACCTTCCGACCGATACTCTACGTCATTCTTTACCGCGCAACCTTCCGACCGATACTCTACGCCACTCTTTACCGCGCTACCGTCCGACAACTACCCTCACTGATTCTTTACCGCGCTACCTTCCGACCGATACTCTAGGTCATTCTTTACCGCGCTACCTACCGACCGATTCTCTAGGTCATTCTTTACCGCGCTACCTACCGACCGATACTCTACGTCATTCTTTACTGCGCTACCTACCGACAACTACCCTCACTGATTCTTTACCGCGCTACCTTCCGACCGATACTCTACGTCATTCTTTACCGCGCAACCTTCCGACCGATACTCTACGTCACTCTTTACCGCGCTACCGTCCGACCGATACTCTACGTCATTCTTTACCGCGCTACCGTCCGACCGATACTCTAGGTCATTCTTTACCGCGCTACCTACCGACCGATACTCTACGTCATTCTTTACCGTGCTACCTTCCGACCGATACTCTACGTCATTCTTTACCGCGCTACCGTCCGACCGCTACTCTACGTCATTCCTTACCGCGCTACCGTCCGACCGATACTCTACTTCATTCTTTACCGCGCTACCGTCCGACCGATACTCTACGTCATTCTTTACCGCGCTACCGTCCGACCGCTACTCTACGTCATTCTTTACCGCGCTACCGTCCGACCGATACTCTACGTCATTCTTTACCGCGCTACCGTCCGACCGATACTCTACGTCATTCTTTACCGCGCTACCGTCCGACCGATACTCTAGGTCATTCTTTACCGCGCTACCTACCGACCTATACTCTACGTCATTCTTTACCGCGCTACCTTCCGACCGATACTCTACGTCATTCTTTACCGCGCTACCGTCCGACCGATACTCTAGGTCATTCTTTACCGCGCTACCTACCGACCGATACTCTACGTCATTCTTTACCTGCTACCTTCCGACAACTACCCTCACTGATTCTTTACCGCGCTACCTTCCGACCGATACTCTACGTCATTCTTTACCTGCTACCTTCCGACAACTACCCTCACTGATTCTTTACCGCGCTACCTTCCGACCGATACTCTACGACATTCTTTACCGCGCTACCTTCCGACCGATACTCTACGTCATTCTTTCCCGCGCTACCGTCCGACCGCTACTCTACGTCATTCTTTACCGCGCTACCGTCCGACCGATACTCTACTTTATTCTTTACCGCGCTACCGTCCGACCGCTACTCTACGTCATTCTTTACCGCGCTACCGTCCGACCGATACTCTACGTCATTCTTTACCGCGCTACTGTCCGACCGATACTCTACGTCATTCTTTACCGCGCTACCGTCCGACCGATACTCTACGTCATTCTCTACCGCGCTACCGTCCGACCGCTATTCTCACGATTCTCATTTGTTATAAAGAAAATCACATGCCAAAAGTATGTCAATTTCAAAAAAAAAAGTACTAATGGTTATTTACAATACATATAACACTAAGGAAATTACTCTGTTCGCAGTAACATGCCAACTCCCCGATGTCCACCTAATCAGTATGCCGCAGGGATACATCCCGAGGACAATCCCGGCTGAACGGATGGCGCCATTTGGTAGTCAAATCTACCTAAGGTTAATCCCGTCACATTCAGAGATTTTTACGCCTTCTCTATAAATATACACGTGTTAATGTGCATTTAATTGAAAAATGGCTTAAAGTATACAATATAATCTCAATAACAAAGCAGTAATATAGATGCCTCAACTAACCTCCTGGATATATATGTGGAATTGTTTATAATAAAATATAAAAGCCCAATTTGTTTTTGAATCTATTAAATAAAAGTGGCTTTTCACAAATGGAAGAGAGAGCTTAATGGAAATTTCACGTTGCTATTGTTCCACCCAAGTAGACATGTACTCTCGCTCCATTTTATAAGAGAACTCAAAAAACTTCTCACTTAATTAAATATATCTGCTAAAGAATTTTTATTGAAGAAAAAAACCCCTCCCCCTCTGAGCAAGAAAAAATAAATAAATAATTTACGTTAAAGTGTATTTTAAATTGTCCTGCCATTGTGCATTTTAGTTCCATTTATAAAAAGGAGGTTTAAATGAAGTTTTGCGTCGGGGTCGAATATTGCTGATGGGATAACTTATTGCTGGCTCGACAGGATTCCATCGACCCCCGCTCGCTTCATAAATCTCCAATAAATGTTTGGGAGGCGATAAGAAAATGGCAAATTCCATTATCTACTTAGAGTATGCTGATTGGAGTCTTATAGCAAGCTTCGTCTGCCGGTATTTAGGGTTCCACAGAGGATTTAGACGAACCAGAAGACAACGAAATAATAATCTAACATGCCATTTTTATATCGTCGTTTTGAAAAAATCAAAACAATGTTTCAAATATCTACACATAGATATTTTCAAAAAGCATTAAATACGCTAATCAATTTCGTGTTTTAAAATAAAACGTTAGGTTTCGAGAAAGATAAGTCATCAAAGGGCGTATTGCCTTAGCATGCATGTGTTTATTGTTCTAAATGGTAAAATATGACGATATGTATATCCTTACCGAGGTTTTAAAATACACAAATACAAGTTTTCAACACGGAATTATCTTTTTAATAATTGTATTCAGAATGTAAATACAAAAACATTTTTCAAAAACTTGAAATAGTTCATGATATATTTCTTGAAAGTTTCTATTATACTACTACCCTCATACACATAGACGAAACTTAAGGAAGTGGAAATTTTTTATGTCGCCGGTAGTCCTTGCTTTTTAAGGAGACAGAGGCAATTTTATTCACACTTGGTCATCTCGTGTGTTTTCAATAAAGATCACACTGTATCAAATATATTTCAGAGTTATTCTATGAATCTCGATATGCATGCTAAAAGGTTCAACTCCGACTACACCTTACTGCGGTTCCCCCTAGACCCTTGCAATATTCGACTAAATTCTGGTCCAAGATGACTAACGTGGAAACGGCATCCATTTTACAATGAAAAGCTAACATAAAGGGCATTGCAACTATTGTGATAGAGATGCATTGAGACATCTGAGGCTCTTCATTGGACACGACAACAAGAACAACAAGGTACACCTTTCTTGAGTTTTTTCCATGAGTATATATTTATTATTTTCAATTATTTAAATAGAAATCGAAATATATATTTATTTTCTCATTCTTATACTTATTATGAATCATGGATATAGTCTATTATTATTGATATTTGTGTGTATATATTTAAATTTTAGCCCCAGAGTTGTAAATATTTTATATATCGTCGCATTAAGGCATCGCGTGATCATCCGAAGCAGTTTAAAAACAAGAAACGCCCTGATGAAGTTAGGCGTATAGCCTATTGAAATATTGGCATTTTATATTAAATAAAAGGTTTGTTTTATTTTAGATCGGTGTATTGCCGGACTGAGAATCCTCTCGGTGCTCTTTACTGATGATCGCCCCAGAATATTTAAAACAGACGGTTGGACATGCAATATTTGCGGGACAAGAATGGAGCCGGGGCTACATCACCATATACTCTCATGTATGGGGCTGAAAGACGAACGAGAAGTGCTCCTCAGTGAAATAGGCCTTGAGGGACTCTCTTTGGAGCTCCTGTTGAATGAGGTAGTGAGAAACAGAGCTGGAGCGTTTGCGTTGTTCAAATTTTGGAAGACGGCTGAAGAGAAAAGGAAGCTATATACATAATCTAATTGATGTAAATAATTATATGTAAATAATCTTTGTCAGGACTAGAATGACGAATCCTGTATGGAACTTTGATTCCAGTAAAAGGCTTGTTGCTGCTGTTGTATATGGTTACAGTGTAGAAAATACTTCACTATACCTACTACTTATAGGTTTCTCTCTGTATTCTTAGTTCTCTTCTCTTCAATTACTCTGTAAACTGGCGAACCCTAATAGGACGAGAGGTCCTCAATAAAGGCTTTTGTTGTTGTTGTTGTTATAAATAGAAAATAATAAACATAGGGTATGTGACGAGCCGGGCTCTCCAAATTATTTCTTGTTGCAGTAAGGTCATTAGGAAATTGTTTTATTATAAAAGAAGAGATTGTGCTGAAGTAGCTTATAATTTTTAATACGGAAATTTTGTTCCGTGAAAGTTTAGGGTTTACCTTGGAATTTTAATGGCCTCCCCTGGATAAACAAGCAAACATTTACTCGTCTTTCTAACGTGTCAACTCTTACCAAGTACACGTAGCACAGGCTATGATTATCATGGGGGGTAGTCAGCGACTACTGCATGTACCCCTCATGCCTACACATGTAGAAACAGTTCAACCTTTGCACTCACAAGTGTACCAGTGTCCCGTTTGGTTTCTTAAACTCACTGGTGGGGTTGGACTTCTTCAAGAATCAGGGCAATTGAAGATAATCTTTGTTTATAAAAAGCTTGTCCGATGCCGGATTTGATCTGGGGTCGTGACTGTACATATTCCCATCCCATTGCGATAGAATGCGAGTTTAGAATCGCTTTCACTGAAGGTTCCCCTTTGAAGTTAAAATCAATTTATATTAATACCTGTCACTTACAAGCTTTGATCAAAGCGGTTAATGGAGTTATAGCTCTGCTAAAAGTAAAATGATTTTCAATATTTTTATTCAGCATGGGCCACGTTTTTGTCGCTAGGCAACCACTTGAGTGCTATTCCTATTTTACCTTTCGTTATGAATCTACAATTGTTGGTTATAAATATGACTTCAAAAAACTACAAATTATGTCTTTATAAAGCGTCAAACTTCACATATATAATTTTAGATTTACAAAATATTTTCGTTCTACACCGAATTAAAACTCCTTGATGCAATATTGGATTTGAGGGGCGTTCTAAATATCTGGTATCTCACAGGATTGCTTTGTAAAGTCTTAATAAAACACTTTCTATAAAAATCTAGTTAACAGGAGTTTGAAAAATACGTTTTTGGATTTCTTTCTTTTTTTTATATATATGCGCTGGTAGCGGATTGAGCTTCCAATCTAGGTCCAACCCTTAGTTAACGGGGATTGGGCCTACAATCTAGATCCAACCCTTAGTTAACGGGGATTGGGCCTACAATCTAGATTCAACCCTTAGTTAACGGGGATTGGGCCTACAATCTAGATCCAACCCTTAGTTAACGGGGATTGGGCCTACAATCTAGGTCCAACCTTTAGTTAACGGGGATTGGGCCTACAATCTAGGTCCAACCCTTAGTTAACGGGGATTGGGCCTACAATCTAGATCCAACCCTTAGTTAACGGGGATTGGGCCTACAATCTAGGTCCAACCTTTAGTTAACGGGGATTGAGCCTACAATCTAGGTCCAACCCTTAGTTAACGGGGATTGGTCTTTCAATCTAGATCCAACCCTTAGGTAGCGGATTGAGTATCGAGGGTCCAACCCTTAAGTATCTACTGGTCTCTGAAATGTTATTTAGCGCCTGTATTTAAAAATGAGATCAACACATTAAGGAAGCATCAGCTAATATCTCAACCTCATGTTTTATTCAATGCCAGCAAGCAGAAATTCTCAGATTCCGAAATGCCTCGTAGCAGGAAGCTGTAAAGTTGTTTCAAAGGTGCGACCGATGTGAGGATCCTTTGTGAGGATCGAAAATAAATTATACACAAAAAGTAAAGGCATATAGATACATTTTGTAAATAATATTTTTATATTATACATATTTATACATATTTAGATTAGAGGAGAGTGTATCAATTAAGGAGGATCAGAAGATGAGTTTCTTTTATTGTATGAATGTTACGAGCTTTCGGGCAAAAGCCCTTACATTCATACAATAAAAGAAACTCATCTTCTGATCCTCCTTAATTGATATATCTTACTAGAAGAGTCTTTACCTTTAGAGGAGAGTGTGTGTTATTCTTTCTGAATATTTTATTTCCTGCTTTAATTATTTGCAGATTCTAATGAGGGTGAATGATATTCACCTAAACATCGTGTATATAATAATTCCATCTGGCCGTGTCACTTCAATATATGAGTGACGGTCTTACAAGATATATTTAAAAAAAAAATCGATTGTGAGATATCCGTTTTCAAATTTATTTCTGATAAAAACATCGGCAAGAACACAAATAAATCTTACATGACGCACTCTATTTATTCGAAAACTATAACTAATCATATGTTACATCACGAAGCAATATAAAGAATTTTAACGAAAATAAAATTGAGTTAAAAAAGATGATGGTTATTCTTGAGTTTTATTTTCTGTAATCTGTTGGCGCTATAGAAAATGATGAGGAGTTCTTTTGAGAGTTTGTGAAAATCCTGTGACGGGATTAGAGTCGACGATATTTGCCTGGGTTATCGGCCCAAATAAAAAGCGGAGAGAAAATGTCCTCAACCGGATCTGCCCCGTGGACACGGCGACACAATATTTTTATTCCCAAAATATTATTTGGAAATAAACCCCCGCCGCCCGCCCGTATGTTTACTTTCCAATCTCCTCTGCACTATTTATACACATTTGTAAATATATTTAAATTTTACGGCCGAGATGGATTTAATTGAAAATTCACATTCCCTATCACATAGTATAATCCCATAGTATAGCAATTACAACATAATATTTACATAGTATCCCATAGTATAGTAATTACAATATTAATCACATTCCCAATATAATAATCATATGGGGGGTATCCCATAGTATATATAGTAATTACAATATAATAGTAACAATCACATAGAGAGAGTATCCCATAGTATATATAGTAATTACAATATAATAGTCACAATCACATAGTATCCCATAGTATAGTAATTAAAATATAATAATCACATTCCCAATATAATAATCATATAGAGAGAGAGAGAGAGAGAGAGAGAGACAATGACAATTAAAAGGTTTATTGACCTCAAGTCAACAGTTAAACATTACAACAGTTAAAATAACAAAAAATAAATATTCAGAATCTCTAATCGTTTGTATCAGACGAATACCATGGGGATTCGTCTCGTTCAATGTCGCATTCTGTCCTGAAGTCGGACAGCCTCTTGCCTAGGTCGGAGTCCTTGTCCCCGACATGGGCGATTGCCTTGTCAAGGAATTTCTTCAGAGCAGAGATCTGCTCGGGCGAAAGATATGTGAAGACGTCCTCCCTCATGGTTGGGCATACAACAGCCTTCTCTATTTCCCACCTGTGATAATCCATATATAGGGGTTCCAGGAAGGAGTCAGCGTCTAGTACCTTGAACAGATCCTCAACCTTCTGTAAAGTGAGCTGAGGAAGCTCTGTGGTTTGTGGTTTAGGGACGGAAGATCCCATTGTTAGTGCAGTCTTGGCCTGATCTTTGGCAGGGTCCGCTGTTGGTGAAGTAGTGGTCGAGGAAGGTGCTAGTATAGATGGTAACACGCTGGTGCTCGGCGCCGGAGTATAAGGCTTGGTGGCTGGAGTGTTCTGGGAAAGGACTGGGCAGCTCTCCGCGGGCGAAGACGCGGCAGGATTGGGAGGTGTCACATGGATTGTCTGGATGGTTCCAGAATTTCCCTCAGCCGATGTAGTCGCTGTGAAGCTGTGGGAGGGCGTGGGCAAGGAGGGTGGAGGTGTCAACACCGGTCCACTTCGGGTGCCCTGGGGGCAGGTGGCTCGCCGATGTCCCTGGCGGTGACATCTACTACACCTAACGCCGTAGGTTACGTAGGCGGGTGTGGACTCTCCTTTGGAGATGATCACCAGCTTGGCAGGGAGCTGGTGGAGTTTGCGTCCTTCATTCAGGAGGACGAAGGCCTCCCTGTTGCCGGTGGTCCAGGTGTATCCGTTACAGGACACCACTTCATAGGCCAGGGAGACAACCCGGCAGTAAGGTCGCAGGGCCTCGATGATGTCCTCCTCCCTCACTGCGATGGGCAGGTTCCCGAGGATGATCTTCTCCGCCTTCCTTCTGTATGGGAATGCCCTGAGGAAGGTGTTGTTTATGGTGAGTCCATTCTCCACCAGGCGCCCCGCCTTCTCAATGCTGGCCAGTGCGACCATAGCATGGCCGGACTTCTTCATCAGCTGGTAGACGGAATCCTTCCCCAGCAACTCTTCCAAGGCCTTCATATAGTGGACGTGATGGAAATCCGCGCACCATTCGACATAGCAGCATTGGTCGAACGATGTAGCTTCTGATCTAGCTTTGTTCAGCGCCTGTTGCTGTCTGGTGTTCCTGACGTGGGTCACAGGCTCTTTTGTGGTCCTTCGAAGCTGTCCAGATGGTTTTGGAGAGCTAGCGTCCGGCCTCACAATCTGGGCCCGCTGACTTTTAGAGTCAAAACGTTTCCTTTTTTTCCGGTGTGCAGATTCAAAAGGTTCGGTGTTATTATCCTTTTCCGCGGCCTCAACTTGCTCCGCCCAATTTTCACTTTTTGCCGTGGCCGGATTTACATATCCGCCGTTTTTCACGAACGAATTTGCATGTCCGTCGCTCACACCTGGATTTAAACAATTATTCGTCGAATCTTTTATCGTCGATAAATCGACTTCCATTTCAGCTACCTCGATGGGAATCATACCGCCGTGTAGATCTTTATCCTGGCTCACCGCCAGTACTGCATATGGGTTGGAAAACTCGAAGTTTTCCATCTCCAGATAGAAAAATGCGGAGCTCGCGCGCCGCGCGGCCGCACGGCCGAGAGAGAGAGAGAGAGAGCGTCCCATAGTATATAAAGTAATTACAATATAATAGTAACAATCACATAGTATCCCATAGTATAGTAATTAAAATATAATAATCACATGAATAGTAACCCATTGTATAATCCCCCCCCCCCCCCCCCCCCCCCATAGTAGCGATCACAATATAATAATCACATTCCCAATTCATAATATCCGATAGTAGTAAACACAAAATATAATAATCCCATAGTATCCCATAATATAATCAGAATATTCACGTACTACAAAATATCAATATTATTATCATCGAAATCCATTCGTCGATCTTTGTTTAAAGAAGAAGAGGAGGAGATACCAAAATATCAACTCCGCACAAAACCCAAGTTGTTTTTCGGAATGGAAGGAGAAGGGAGTTTTATTTAAATCCTGAAATAACGAGAGAGAGATGAGGTTATATAATATTTACAATGGAAGATAAGAGGATTATCAGGAATAAAGCATTTTTTTAACTCCAACCTTTGCCCTATTAAATATTTTTATATCAATTTTTAATTAAAATATTCTCTAATATGTATTATAGCACAGTATAATTTGATATCTAATTAATATATAATATCAGACGTAGAACATATTTTAATAGTAACTTCAATGAATAAACCCCGGCCATTATTTATACCATCAAGCTATGTAGGAAATATTTTCTTTGATATAGAGTTCCGCTAATGGAAGGGATTGTGAGGTACATTGTTCGTGTTGTAATATGACGCACGTGTAGGTTCTACTTTCTAGACTTAATTATAATGGTTTATAATCCTGCATAGATCATATATATATATTTAAATAAAAAGGCAAATATTGGATCAAAATATCATTTATTTTACCAATAATCAGACGCATATATATACATATGAGTATTTGTGTTGTTATTTTTCTGGTGTTTTTTTATATAATGTATTGTTACAATTCTCTATTCGCTAAATGTAATCATGCAGGGGGGAATACGATATTATGTATATATAACCTTTCATTTGTATTCTTTTAGAAATGTTTTTTCTTCAAAAGGTTTTTATAAATGTTGTTTTAATATTATTAGAAATTATAATTTATAAATTTCTTGTGAACAAGAAATATGGGTAAATATTTCTAGAACATATATTTTTATATTTTCTATAATATCAAAACTACATAAAAATATCCAATTTACTCAATTATCGTCTTGTATGATCCAAGATAACACAATATTTGTTTTTGTTATTATTTAACTTTTCTGTCGCAAGAGTAAATTTTTGAAATTATGAAGAAATCTCCTGATCGTTCAACTGAAATTTTCCGATTGCTTGCGTCATCTGTCGGGAAAATATCAACTAACCGCGTTTATTTTTAATTATTCCAGTATTGGCCAAATACCCTTTCTTGATTATAAAAATATTTTTACCACCTACGCGCTTTGTCATCAGCGTGAAGCAAACTGTAGCTCAGCAAACATAAAATCTGGTCTTTGGGGCACTTGAAATATTATGAAACAAGTATTCAGGCTGGAAGGGGGCCAATTTGAAGAAAATTAATTTTAAAACATATAAACAACTCTGATATTGTTCTATATTCTCTTATATTGTTAAATATATTCCTGAACTCGAAATTTCAACATGACAAAGTTGTTGAAACAGACGCATCGTCTGCAGTAGCACAAGTGAATTTCTATCAGCCACTACTACAATGGCCTGAGATCTAAGCAGACAGATGGTCACAAATCTAAAATCTTTCTTGTAGAACAGGATAGATAAACGTATTTGTTTGGAGCTACGAAATACCTTCAGTTTAAGTATTTTGGCTTATAGCAGAGCATGCCAGTGTCAGACTTGGGAATGGGCAGGATCTGTTCAACAAGCACATCAGAAGTGTGATGTCAGTCAGGAACATTATTTATTGATGTGTTCATGTACTAATGTATCCATGCAATATGGTTTATCCATGTATTTTGCTCAAAATATAAATTAACTAAGTTTTCCCCATCACAACAATTTGTGATTTCTATAATTGTCTCGAAGTAGTTTATTAGTTTACATTTAGAAATGAAAACATAATTTTTGTCTGAATGTGTTTTTCCTATAATTTCGTATGATGAATAAAAGGAAGAGAATATATTTAATTATTAATGGGAATTGAACTTATGCATTAGAACTTAAGCATTATTATTTTAATGGTTCAAGATACCTTTATAAAGACACAAAGAACATAAATGTCAACTACAAGTATCGGCGATAGAGAGAAACCAGAAATGGACAAATGATCCGTCAAACTCCAAGTCATTTCTATTACCCTCCCCACTCCACAATAGAAAATTCTGTCTTCCTAAATTAACTCATTTATCTAAAGACAAAAAAAATTCTTCTCAATTATTAATTAACAATAATTAGTAATTTTACAACGGAACGGTTAAAAAGGCGCGAGTTAATGGCGAAATATTGATTAGCATTGAAGAACTTTTGTTATTTACTGGGTTTCCCAATTAATTATTGAAGAACCTTCTGTCTGAAAGCGTTATATCCTATCTGGACACTGGATGGTTATTTTTTGTGTTCATTTTTATTACTACGAGATTCAACGCTTCAGTTTTCCTAATAAATCTGAATATATGATTGAGTTTTTTTCAGTTTAATGTAACGATGGATTTAAAGGTAAACAAACATTCAAAAGGTTTCAATGCTTATACGCAAGGAACAATTCTATCTCGCACCTCCTATGGACAAAACTTGAGGAAGTGGTATTTAATGTCGCCGGTTCTCTGTTTTTTTTTTAAGAAGACAAAGGTAATTTTGTTCGTACTTGGTTATCTCGTTTGTCTTCAATAAAGTTAGTGAGTATCTAATATCTCTTAGAGTTATTGTCTGAATCTCCCTATATACATGTCATAAGGTACAAAGTTCTTAAGCTTTGTCCTTGAATGTATGTAGATTAACACAAATTCCTGAACGGTACAAGAGATGTCGCCAACTACTTAAATCTTCTGATGAAAAAGACATCTCCTGATCACGTGCAACTAAAGGTTGCTGGTGACTTACGCCATCTACCGGAAAAAATATCAAATAATTGTTGATTTTTAATTATTCCATATATTTCTCCAAATACCATCCCTTTTTGATAAATAAAAAAGGCTAACCATGTTACGCGTTTCAGATTATTGACCATTATCAATGATGCACAAGCTGTACCTCAAGGACCTAAAGAGCTAGTCGTTGAGGCTTCCATCGTTGAGGTGCAGCATGAACCATGATGATAAGACCTACAGCCAGAAAGGCATGCGTGGTTAACTTTTCCTGAATAATCAAGAAAGGGCATTTTGACCTCTGTAATAATTAAAATCACCAAAAGGTGTTTATTTTTATTCCGACAGATGGGGCACCAGCCATCAGAATCCTTTAGTTGCACGATGCCTTTATCTTACTTTATCAACTTGATCCCTGTAAAATTTATTTTTGTAAAGGTTTTTATCTTTTTTTTTTTATCATAATGGTGATGGAAATTCAAAATATTAGGTGGCGCTAAACAGATTTATATCTTGGATTATTTTCAGTGATGACAGGTTGGATTGTGGATTCCTAGGAGAGTTTCCGTCTGATATCTTTGGTATTAAGAAACTGGGCAGATGAGAGGATGTTGAACAACTACAATTATAAACAAAATTTAAGGAAATTGTACCTTTTACCATGTATTTCGGGATTCAGATAATAACTCTGATAGATATTCATACACAGTGACCTTTATTGAAGACACACGAGATGTCCAATTGTGAACAAAATTATCTCCGTCTCCTTAAAAAAGTTTTGTCCATGAGTGTATGTCCAAAATTTTATATAACATTTGAATTTAAGATATCCTTATAAAATAATATACAGCTAATAATTTAATTTATATTTCTTTTTTTATTTATTTAATAAATAATCCAGGGTAAGGTCTCTTCTAACTATTTTTTTTATTTTTCAAGCTGTATGGCTGGAAATGGTACTTCTAGGTCTTCTGTTGAATGCCATATTGGCCCGAAAGCTTGAGAAATAAAAAATAGTAATAGAGACCTAGATTACTTATTGATTTTTTTAAATTTTAAAGGCAGGATGAATATATGTACTTATATTTCTGCTTATCGTGACAAATTCTAAAGCTGAAGGGGAAGTAGAATGACTAGTGCGAGCCGCTCCAGTCCAGCAGGCGATGAAGAGAGCTTGGAGAGCTTCCAACTGAAGTAAATATTCTCATCACCACCGCCTCAACATCAGCTCTCCAGGGATTCGGCCCCTGGCTCCAATAGAACATTGCTTCTTTAACCTTATTGATAACGGTACTGCTCGCCGTTTACCACATCTTGCTATATCCCTAGCAACCTTGAGCTTTAAGAAAGTTCACATTATTACAAATACGGGGTATTTTAACATGATAGAAACATGGAGTACGTTTATAAACTATTGCTTCGGTGTTCTAGACAATTTAAAATTCATTCTCTACAGAATTCCCTATTTATCAATATTTATAATGTGTATACTTATAATAGTATGAATGGGTGAAGTTGTTCAGTCATATATAGATATATACCGGTATAAAAACGGAAATGGCTTAAGTACTGCCATGTGTATATTTATAATTGATTAAGCGTAAATGACTGCAGTTCTGTCATGCATGTGTCAAAAGGTCGAACTGCTTTTCACATGTGTAGACATATGATGCCCTTACAGTAAAAGCAGTCACCAACTTCCCACCTTGATTATCATTGCATGTACCACGTGTACTAGGGATAATAATAAATAAGGATATTAATACAGAAGAAATGTCCGAACGGAGGTTCCACTTTTTACCACGAGAATCCAGAGCCGCCGTTCCATGGACAAACTGCCCATAAATCCTCCACGGCCGCTTGTGGTCAGGCAAGGTTAATTAGGCCTCCAGTGCTGAGCTTTCTTCCTTCTTTATATTTATTGATATTCCCTTTCACCAAGTATGCCATACATCTAGTTTAAATACGAATCTTTCGTTCTTTTGTTTGTGTTTTATATTGCCGCAAGTGGAACGATATTTATTACGAAGCAAATGTTCGTTTGAGCTATGAACCTTTATTACATTTGTACGCAAGGTAAATCGTTCTGAAATATTTATGATGAACCTTGCACCCCGTGTTTGTTAGCGCCATGACATTTTTTCTTTATCAACCACTTCTATTTGTTCAAATATGTGTACATTAGCAAACAAATGAGAGTTTGCTATAAGGGACTAACTCGTTTTAACGAGGGCTGCCTAAAAATGTCATCGATTTTCGCCGGAAAATAATTGCGCTGGGACACTGGAATAAAAGTGATGTTGAACAATAAGTTTTATGCTAAACATCTACTTTTGAAATTGACCTCTTGAGAGTGTAAAGTGGTTGGTTTTAAATTGTTTTAGCAAATTTCTCGTTTGTTCACATTTCTGGTATTCTGGTTCACCCCGTCGTTAAACCCTAGTCCAACTTTTAGGACGGTTGTTAAAATGAAATGTCTCTCGTTAAATGTTGTCTTATTTTGTCTTGAGTTTCCTTAGAGAAATGTTCTTCTATTCCATGATGATATCCTTCCACTTTATTCTTGACTTTCTTCCTCCTCGATGTGCTGAAACTCATCCCTCAAAGTCTTCCCAAATGATCTAGATATTGTTTACGAATACTTATGATAATGATGGAAACTTTTCTGGGAGGAAACAGATCTATAAAGCATAGTGCGCCTCTCCCGTCAAAATAAATTTCAAATATATTTTATTTAATATATTTAAATATTTTCCATCTATATATTTCGACCAGAGATTTGGCCTAGCCACTTTTCCATCCGAACACCTCTTTAGCAGATTGTGAAGATTCCATCAGGTTCCTTGTGGATCTCATGGAATAAAGTCCTCCCTGGGCTGACGAGGGCCATTTGTTCGAAACCATGGTCTGCAGGTGGACGCTTCTCAGTTTTCCAAAGCTGGTGTTGTGGCTTTGTCACCGACTCGAGGCCGCTAGTTTGCGGCGACAGTCAATAGATGACGTCTAGTTAGTTTAACGTTTTTTTTTTTGACGGGAAAGGCGCCTATGCTTTTATAGACTTATAATAGTGTTATGGCAGTGTCTTGTAAGCGTATATACTTTTTCTCTGTATTTCTTCATTAGTTAATTTCGCTTTGTTTACTTAACCGAATAGTAAGGGCACATACTCATTTACCGCTGCACACCTCCTAACACAATTTGTTGATTTTATTATTTTTTGCGCGTGTTTTTTTCATTTTATTTTATCTCTTATAAAAGTATTCGCCGAAAGCTTTTTGTAAATAAAAGAAATAATATTCACAGTTAATGTCAAATCATTTATTTTAATTTCCAACTATAAAATCTGATGTTTCTAGATAAACTTCACTTAATTAATGTAATGAATATGAATAGAAATTATGTTTTGTTGTGCATAAAAATGGATTTAAATAGGTTCCATTAGTCTCAGCACCAGAGCCACACAATAAATAATTTAATAAAACAATTAATACTTCCAGGGCTAAGTTACAACTTTTTACTTTCAAGCTTTCGCGGACTTATCATCCCTTCCGAATACAAGTATGATACAAGTAACTTAGCCCTGGGGTGAAGAATTATTTATTTTATTTAATTATAGATTTTACCTAGGGAGAAAACACGTTTATTTTTAAACCAATACAATAAATAGTTTATTTCATATACATTTTATGTTTATTTTTACCCAGAATCGGGAGAGCCATTGGAGAATTGTTTGTTTTTTTTCAGAAAAAAAGTGTCCAATGCGGGATTTGATCCCGGGTTGTGAGAAATCAATAGTTTATACCAATCGTTCACCGACCCCTTCTATTATAATGTGACACCCATAAATTTAATCAACATATTGAAAATAAAATCACTTATACCTACTTGTTTTGCATTATAATTATAAATCACTTTTTGTCGTAAATTACTGTGTGTGTGTGTGTGTGATTAAAATAATATTTAAATAGAACACCGTACATTTTTATAAATATAATTACTTATTGTTTAGAAAATAGAGCAATCGATAAATAAATATTTGATTAAAAAGGCATATATTGGTTCAAAATATCATTTATTTTACCAATATTTCAGTTGGCAGAACGCCAAACTTTATCAAGGTGTTATAACATATTAATATTTTAAACATAAATTTGTACATTCAAGCAATAGTCCTGATCAATCAAAAAAGTTATATTGCACCCTCCCTTACAGCTACGGCTCTGAACGCATTGCCAGAGTCTTAAAGAGAAACAATATAATTGCTATATATATAAATCTTCATTATGGCGCTGAGTTTGTTGTTGACACACATTAATATGTTATAATACCTTGATAAAGGTTGGCGCTCAGCCAACTAAAATATTGGTTTAAAAAAATGATATTTTGATCCAATATATGCCTTTTTAAATTAAATAATTGCTTATAAAAAATCAAGAAAATAATGTCTTCTTTCTAGCGTGCTTGCCAAGTTTACGTTCAAATTTCAAGTGTATAGACCAGTGATTCTCAACCAATGTGCCGCGGTAATTTTGTGTGCCGCGAAATTCTAAAAATGTGCCGCCGAATTTTAGTCATATGAATATGTTCACGTTTGTATTGGTTTTTCTTTTTTTCTTTTTCATTTTTTTACTTTTTAAAATAACGAAATTAGCACAAATTGAATGTTAGAGATGTATATTACTTATATTTTGCATAGAAATATTGATACATAATTTGAATTTTCTTGCATTCAAGTTAGCAAAAGTGTGCCGCGAAATTCTAAAATTGTGCCGCCAAATTTTCAAATCTTTAAAATAATGCCGCAACAAAAAAAAGGTTGAGAATCACTGGTATAGACCTTAGAGTATTAAGAAAAAGAGAGAGAAAAAAATAAAATTAGAATGATAATCGAGTTACATAAGATTTCGAGGATACTAAAGAGAAAGGCGTCAAGATTGTGCCTTAGATTGAAAAATGATTCGGAAGTGATGAATACGGATGTACGGCAACACATCAATACTGTTTAATAATTTGTATTGGTACCGGTCACATCATTCGGGAAAAAAGTTCAACAATGAAAAATGACACATAAACATGATGGATCGGCGGAGATTTGTCCCACCGCTCCTTGATCTCGCTTCGATCGGCCGAGAATTGATTTCTTGGTGGGCCGGTAGGCAAATTAAAACCCTCGCGGGGACTCAAGGCCTTAATACCATAGCAATTGACCTGCTGCTAGATACCTGGAAATGTGATATAAAGAAAATTTGCTTCTTAATTACACATGAAGTTTCGTATTACAATCATAGACAAAACTTAAGAATGTGGAAAGTCTTAATGTCCCCGGTTTTCTAGTTTTTTTTATGGAAACAGAGACAATTTTGTTCATACTTGGTTATCTCGTGTGTCCTCAATAAAGGTCATTGTTTATCAAATATTTTCAAAGTTATTGTTTGAATCCTGATATACATGTTAAAAGTACAAATACTTTGAGATTTGTCCATGAGTGCCTATAGTCTGCCCTTCATCAGACTTATGTTTTTTTTTAGACAGTAGTATAAGAGTCGATGTTCAAGACTAATGAATGTCAGTTTTATTTAAAGTAGCACATATATCAAAATACGTTAAAAATATTCATTTTTGACCATTCAACAAAGATAACTCCAGGTCGTGACAAAATTTGCTGATACACATTGAGGTATTAACAGAAATATAAAATCGTGAAGCGAAGATTTTCTTGTAAGTTTTTTATTTAGCCGAGCTTTCGAGAATTTCTGCCCTTATTCACATAAGTAAAATAGATAACGTATAAGAGAATAAATTGTTTTATATATTCATATCTACACATTTACATATATAAATATTTACCGTAAAAAAAATTGGGAACAACAAAAAATACATATATTTTTTTAATTTATCGTTCATATTTCTTTAAATGAGAATATTTTGAGAGATATATGTAAAATGTTATAATAATGAATATATTCATAAAGGATGAGTTTCTTTATTTGAAAAATTAATTCGAGCTTTCGGGCGCAAGCTGCCCTTCTACAGGAATAATATTTACAATTTCAATTAATCATGTATTTACAGTTATATATATTTTATTTAAATGGTTTCTCGCTTTGGTCTTGCATAGCGTGAGTGGATCCCATGCCCGCGCGATTTAGTTCAAATCAAAGAAAAGCCCTGATAAAGAGAGGCGCGTTGCCCCTAGAAATACCAGCCGATCAACAATTTATATCCAGTATATGCCTTATATTTATCTATACATATATATAAGCTATTTTTTGCATATTTAGGATTATTTATGAAGTTTTATATTTTATTATTTAAGAAAAATTATTGCTATGTAAATTAGTCAATTGGTTCATATTATTATATGCAAAATTGTTAAGTGGTGTGGTTAAGAGAAATCGGATATTTCTATTTTAGTTTTTGGACCAGCCTATCATATGTCTCTGGAATTTCTATGTGTCTATTTATGCTATTATATTTTGTTGAAATCAGTGCTTCCAGTATTAATCTTTTGTATTTACTATTTATGTTTGTATAATGAATATTAGGGTTTGCTAGGTTGAAATCGTGATCTGTGTTTCTGATATGTTGTACTATTAGAGATTTGGGGTCTTTGTTTTTAATATTTCTTCTATGTTCGTCTATTCTGTCTTTTATATGTCTGCCTGTTTCACCTACATATACATTATTACATTGGTTGCATGGTATGGAATATACGGCTTTGCTATTGTATAGTTTTGTCATAGGAATACTGTTTCTTGTAATGGGGTTTCTTATTATGGTTGCTATACTCGGGTTGCTTTCATAATATGTTCTTATACCGTGTTTGCTTAAAATTCTGGCTATATTGGTACTACTATGGGAATAGGGAAATATACATATTGATTTATAAACATGGTTATTTCTTATAAGAGAGGGATTATGGAAATGTCTTAATATAAAGTTTTTCGGATAACCACTAGAAGTGAGTTTATTGATCAAAAATTGGGTTTCTGTATCTTTTGAGAGTTGGGTGGAACAATGTGTATATATTCGTTTTGAGAGGGTTTTTACAGTGTTGATCTTGTGACTGAGGGGGCAATAAGAGGAAAAGTATGTAAAATGTGTATATATGTATGTATAAAACAATTTTCACTCTTATACGTTATCATTTTTATTCATGTAGAAGGGCAGAAACGTTAGAAAGATCGGCCGAATAAATAACCTTACAAGAAATTCTTCGCTTCACGATTTTGTTCTTTTGATAATTTATTCCTCCAGACGATCATCCAAATTATGTCACGTTGATTGGAATCTCTAATCAAAGTATTCGGCTGCCTATGTATCAGCTAGCATTGCAGATTCTTGTAAGCGATCAAATTGCTACTAGACTTGCACAATTGCACTTGGATCCCAAGGTAAAAATCCAAATAAGTCCGAGAGATTTATAGGTTATTTATATCGTAATGTATAGATTACGTTCTCTGTAACTCTTTACCATCTTCAGACAATTTCACCTTTCTACTCGAATCTTATCAGAGTTCTTCGAACCACCTTCGTTGATCTGCGTTTTAAATCGTCGAATCAATAGCGATCTGAATTGGAGCGTGTCGACGCAAATCGATGGGTAAAACAGACATGGCTGGCATATGTAGGGCGCCGATATGGATTTGGTGACGCAAAATTTCAAAACAAAATAGCCCACAAATCTATATGACCCAAAGATTGGTTTCTTGATTTTTTTACATTTATTTTTTTATTATCGCCACAAAGTACAAGTGGTACAAATCATGGTAAAAATAATATTTGTTGCCGTTGACAAAAGTTAAATTCTATACGTGGCACTAAAAATGTATCTCGTACTATTTCCCGCGGTGGGCGCCACTAATGAAGACTTTGTATATATATCATATATATGTGTGTGTATTTATAAATTATTTTATATATTTATATTTATTTCATTTATATATTTATCGTTATATTTAGTCTTATTTAGTCACATTTATTCAATATTGGATTTAACCTTATATAGACATTGTAATAAAGTAGTTTAAATCTCAATCTCTTTCTCCACACGTATAGCCAAAATACCAAAAGTCACAAAACCAAACAATGGCAAATACTAAAAAGATATTCACAATGATTAAATAAAAATGGAAAATCAATACTTATCTCTATTAGATTTCGAGAGTGGAGAAACGGGGCCTCTCTCTCAAGAGGTAAGACAACTAGCCCCCAACGAACACTTAAGTGTGCGCCTCACTTAAAAACTTCGAAAAAAACCAGGCCTCTTCTTCAGCGTTTTTGTATTTACAAACATGGCCAAATTTTCCTAATTAAATAACTTGGAAGATTATCTTATGATAAAAAAAAAAGTTTTTTTTATTAAGTTCAGATAAGATCATAGAAGAATATTACTTTATTAAAGAGATAAGTGGGCAGCGCTGTAGAAGCAGCTTGCACTTCCAAAATTCCCTAACAAGCTGCTACCAACAATGGAAGATGTGTTATAAAGTGTTTCAAAGAGAGTATTGTTATGAGAGAAAACATCCTGAGGATACGCAGGAGAGATAGCACTTTTTCTACTCCCCCACGTCGGACGGCCTTGGGAAAAAAGGACCTAGATGGCTTTTACTTCCGGTTGGGGAGGTTTAATATCGCGCGGTGTTTGGAACAATATTCCAATTTACAGAGATTTCTATCACAAAACCTTTCGTGAATTCCTACCGAACTAGTCTACGCCCTGAATACATGGTACTAGTAATTGAAGATTACCTTCAGAAATAAGGTGACTTTTATTAACGAGACTTTATCAAGATATTACTGTTAGCTTTAAAGAATAGTCACACAACTTTAATTTCTTTATAATCCAAAATCATTAATCATTGTTAAATTACATATCAATTTTAAAAAATCAGTTGTATAAACGCTGCGCGCGTATGTTTTTGTAAATATTTCTTGTAAGATATAGTCGATATTTTTTATTACGCCCGTTGAAGAGCGATTATCGCTTGAAAGCTAGCGTTTTGAAATAAAAAGAAACACATTGTGAGAAAATATTTTTGTAATTTTTAAAAATATTTTCACAATTTGATCATGAATAGAAAATCATTAATGTTTGACAAACTATAAAATTACAAAATAAATAAAACTTCTAGGGCTAGGTTTCTTGTATATCTTTTTATTTTCAAGCTTTCGGACTTGTCAATCCTTCAACAGGATAATCACGTTAACAAATTAATGATAAATACTATTTTTATATACATATAATATATATAAATTTTTAATAATTATTAAAATTATTTTCTCCTAACGCTTTATTCTATGGTATTTATATTCCAAGGAGAAAGTTTCCATGTTAAAAAATATAAATTTAGAAAGAAAAATGTTTATTTATTGAAATAAATTCGTGATAGAATGGTGACATTTCTTGTACATAGGTAGCGTCCTAATGACTCATGTTCAAACTTAGATATTAAAACAATAATAAATAATAAGAGGAGCTTCTTGTGTAGATTTCTTTATTACCGCAAGCTTTCGAACAGAACGTTCTTCATCGGGCGTGGATAGTAAAACGTGCTAACATGCTATTAGAGGAGAAAAACTAATATATACACCAATAAATTTACATATTGAACAGAAAATAGCGTAAAAAGAGAATACAACATAAATATTTAAAATGAAATTTACATAATACAAGCGTGACGACTAAAAAATAAGCAATAAACTTGAAAGAGACTAAAAACTAAGGTAAAATTATTATTAAAACGGCGACATCCCTACACCAAAAGAACAAAGAATAAAACAGTATATGGAAGTTAAAATCTACCAGACCAAGGAGGGTCCCACCCAGTGCTGCAACCATCTTTGAGATATAAGAGGGGGGGTGGGGGTGGGGGGGGTGAAAGACAAGCTATTTATAAAGTATCAGGTAAATGTCTGGGAGGTCTATTTTGCGGTTACAACTATTGTTTTGTGTGGAAATAATAGATTCTAGGCAGAGTCGGTGATATTTGTTATGTATATGCCGGTATTTAACTTGAGGATGGTCGAGATCAAAACTATGGCCTGTTTGTGCTATATGCGTGAAAATTAAGGATTTGGGATCTTTATTGCGGATGTTACGTCTGTGCTCTGAAATACGGATGCCAGTAGTTCTTCCTGTTTCTCCAACATAAGAAGTTGGGCAATCCAGGCACTGTATGGAATAAACTGCGCCGGTAGAGTTTATGGGTAGGGTGGGTTTGTCAGATTTGGTGATGTGATGTCTAAGGATGGTGGCTAAGCTGGGGGGACTATTGTAGAGAACTTTTATGCCGTATGGTCGTAGGACTCTGGAAATGGATACTGCGGCAGGGGAGAACGGGAGCCAACAAGTGGCCCTGTGAATTGTAGTGGTTCTTTGGACACGTGGATCAAAAGTATGTTTTACTATGAAATCTATGGGATAACCAGCGGTTGTTAATAAGGAATGGATTCTAGATCTTTCTATTGTTTTAAAAATGGGTAAGGAACAATGGGTAACAATTCTTTTAGTTAAGGTCCTGACTGTATTAATTTTAAAGGAGATGGGACTATTGGAGGAGAAATGCGTATATTGGGGAGGGATATGCTTCTTATGAAAAACAGAGGTGTGAAAAGACTGAGGGGTGCGAATAATAAGGATGTCTAGGAAAGGTGAAACAGAACCTATTTCTGTTTCGTATGTAAACTTAATATGGGGGTTGAAATCATGCAAGGTGCTGTATGTGAGTTGAAGGCTGTCTGTTTTAATAATGCAAAAGATATCATCTACATATCTCCTCCAATAGTAAATATCGGAAGGGAGGGCTTGATTGATCCACGCGTCCAAAGAACCCATGACTATTTCAGAGATGATTGACGATAGGGGACTACCCATAGGGGTTCCTCTGGTCTGTTTATAAAACTGCTTGTTGAAGGTGAAAGTGCAAACAGAGAGGCAGAGAGAAGCCAGTTGCAGGATATGGGAAGCTGTTTGTGTGTCAATGTTATTGGCAACCAGGAACGATTGCAACTTGTCAGCAATGAGAGAGTGTGGCAGTGAGAGGTATAAGGACGTGACATCAAAAGACACCATACTGTGTAGGGGTGGTGGTTGTAAATTAAGGAGGTCTTCTATGAAACTGGGGGGGTGCGTAATGCTGTATGTGTTAGGATGGTCTTTCATGAGAGGGGACAAAAAACTTACCAAAAACTTGGCTACAGAGTAGGCTGGAGAAAGATGATAAGCTATTATGGGCCTGAGTGGGACCCCCGGCTTGTGTATCTTAGGCAAGCCATAAATATAAGCTTCCCTATCCAGGCAAGATGTAAATAGGACAAATTGATCAGGTGTGATGATGCTGGATTTCTTCATTTCGCATAGCGCCTTTCTGAATGATTTGGTCAACGCAAGATTTTCCTGGGGTGAAATGGAAGAAAAGGTAGTGTTGTCCTGGAGAATGTCCGTCATCTTAGAAAGATAGTCTGAGCGGTCAAGTACGACAGTGTGGCTTCCTTTGTCAGCTTTAATGAAAATTAGAGACTTGTAACTTTGCAACTTCTTAATGATCTGGCGATGTCTATTGTTGGAAGGTGGTATCTGTGAGGGTCTGCTGAGAATTTGAACTGCGGCGTTTCGTACTTTAAGAGTTTCAAGATGATTAAGTGACCTTGTGACGCCTTCGATTCCGGCAATTATTCTAGGGATGTCCGGTTTAGCTGGGGGGATGAATTGAAGACCTAACGCTAAGATCCTCTCCTCTCTATCAGAAAGCTTGGTTGAAGACAGATTTAGGACGTTGGGAAGAGCAGATCCCGTGGACTCGGCGACATCAGGAAAATTAAATTTTCTTTTCCAAAATGCCAATTTTGATAGATGCCTATTCTTAAGCGAAATTTCTTGTTGATGAACCTTAAAGGTGATGGATCTTACTAGGTTAGCAATGTCGTCCGCAGACATTAACTGGTGGAGAAGAAAGATGAGGCCTTTAATAGATCTGGAGAGGAATCTAATATTGGAATGAGAACCTTGTATTCTGGCCTCGAGTAAGTCCAAATGAAACTTCCTGGTGAGCTTTGAGGAGAATGGATTCTTGACAGGATCTTTTATTCTAAGGGACGGAGGGATGAAACCGACTTTCTTGCAATGTAGGTTAAAGGTAAGATGAAGCCTCCATTTAGACAGTTGTAGGGATTTCTTTTCCAATTGGTGTACATAAAAACGTAGATCAGGATTCGGGTGACTCATTGTAAAAGGACTAAGGCTAAGATTGTAGAAATTAAACTCTTTAAAACGATCATTAAAACAATAATAAACAATAAGAGGAGCTTCTTGTGTAGATTTCTTTATTACCGCAAGCTTTCGAACAGAACGTTCTTCATCGGGCGTGGATAGTAAAACGTGCTAACATGCTATTAGAGGAGAAAAACTAATATATACACCAATAAATTTACATATTGAACAGAAAATAGCGTAAAAAGAGAATAAAACATAAATATTTAAAATGAAATTTACATAATACAAGCGTGACGACTAAAAAATAAGCAATAAACTTGAAAGAGACTAAAAACTAAGGTAAAATTATTATTAAAACGGCGACATCCCTACACCAAAAGAACAAAGAATAAAACAGTATATGGAAGTTAAAATCTACCAGACCAAGGAGGGTCCCACCCAGTGCTGCAACCATCTTTGAGATATAAGAGGGGGGGTGGGGGTGGGGGGGGTGAAAGACAAGCTATTTATAAAGTATCTGGTAAATGTCTGGGAGGTCTATTTTGCGGTTACAACTATTGTTTTGTGTGGAAATAATAGATTCTAGGCAGAGTCGGTGATATTTGTTATGTATATGCCGGTATTTAACTTGAGGATGGTCGAGATCAAAACTATGGCCTGTTTGTGCTATATGCGTGAAAATTAAGGATTTGGGATCTTTATTGCGGATGTTACGTCTGTGCTCTGAAATACGGATGCCAGTAGTTCTTCCTGTTTCTCCAACATAAGAAGTTGGGCAATCCAGGCACTGTATGGAATAAACTGCGCCGGTAGAGTTTATGGGTAGGGTGGGTTTGTCAGATTTGGTGATGTGATGTCTAAGGATGGTGGCTAAGCTGGGGGGACTATTGTAGAGAACTTTTATGCCGTATGGTCGTAGGACTCTGGAAATGGATACTGCGGCAGCGGAGAACGGGAGCCAACAAGTGGCCCTGTGAATTGTAGTGGTTCTTTGGACACGTGGATCAAAAGTATGTTTTACTATGAAATCTATGGGATAACCAGCGGTTGTTAATAAGGAATGGATTCTAGATCTTTCTATTGTTTTAAAAATCCTTATTAACAACCGCTGGTTATCCCATAGATTTCATAGTAAAACATACTTTTGATCCACGTGTCCAAAGAACCACTACAATTCACAGGGCCACTTGTTGGCTCCCGTTCTCCCCTGCCGCAGTATCCATTTCCAGAGTCCTACGACCATACGGCATAAAAGTTCTCTACAATAGTCCCCCCAGCTTAGCCACCATCCTTAGACATCACATCACCAAATCTGACAAACCCACCCTACCCATAAACTCTACCGGCGCAGTTTATTCCATACAGTGCCTAGATTGCCCAACTTCTTATGTTGGAGAAACAGGAAGAACTACTGGCATCCGTATTTCAGAGCACAGACGTAACATCCGCAATAAAGATCCCAAATCCTTAATTTTCACGCATATAGCACAAACAGGCCATAGTTTTGATCTCGACCATCCTCAAGTTAAATACCGGCATATACATAACAAATATCACCGACTCTGCCTAGAATCTATTATTTCCACACAAAACAATAGTTGTAACCGCAAAATAGACCTCCCAGACATTTACCAGATACTTTATAAATAGCTTGTCTTTCACCCCCCCCACCCCCACCCCCCCTCTTATATCTCAAAGATGGTTGCAGCACTGGGTGGGACCCTCCTTGGTCTGGTAGATTTTAACTTCCATATACTGTTTTATTCTTTGTTCTTTTGGTGTAGGGATGTCGCCGTTTTAATAATAATTTTACCTTAGTTGTTAGTCTCTTTCAAGTTTATTGCTTATTTTTTAGTCGTCACGCTTGTATTATGTAAATTTCGTTTTAAATATTTATGTTTTATTCTCTTTTTACGCTATTTTCTGTTCAATATGTAAATTTATTGGTGTATATATTAGTTTTTCTCCTCTAATAGCATGTTAGTACGTTTTACTATCCACGCCCGATGAAGAACGTTCTGTTCGAAAGCTTGCGGTAATAAAGAAATCTACACAAGAAGCTCCTCTTATTGTTTATTATTGTTTTAATGATCGTTTTAAAGAGTTTAATTTCTACAAACTTAGATATGTTGAGCTAGCCCGTCTGCATGTCGAATAAGGATATATAAATGTAGGCTGTTTGGGATTTAAACTGAAACAAGTAAAAAGGAGAACTACTCTCACTTTACAAGACCAAAATAAGAAACTATCTGATGTGAATTCTGGCTTACATTAAATATATAATCAATTTATAAATGTTGTTATAATAAAAAATATTATTATTATATAGATAGAATAATAAAAACCTAGAATCGCATATTTTGAATTAAATTATTTCGATCAAAATATGCGTGGTATTTCGATGGAATATTCTTTTGTCTTTTTCAAGCAATTCAGGCGTCAGGTTCCCCCTCTCTCTTTATTTTAATCAAATTGATTAATTAAATCAAATTTCCTAATTCCTAGCCTTAAAAATAAATTCATTTTTGATTTGAATTATATATATATATTCCTCAACATATTTTTTTATTTTTTTTCACGCACACACCAACATACATACATACACAATTATAAATACATATCCTATTTAATAATATCCTTCGATATAAAACGAGAGGTTAAGAGAGAAGACGAAGGAGAATTTTTATTTTTATTTTATTATTATTTGATTAAATTTTCATTAATTAATTTGATTAATATTTGATTTCAAAATCGAGTATTTTCTTTATTTCGACTTAGAGCGCTATGTCTCCCTAGGGACACTTGCACTTTAAAAATAAACAAATTTTTTAAAGAAGAGAAAGAAAGATATTTTAAATATGTACAGAATTAGTATGTAAGTTAGCTAGAAGAAAAGATAAAAAATATATATATCAAAACAATTGATATATGTACAAAGAGTTGGTAAGCAAATTTAGTTAAATGAAATCAAATTGTAAAGTATTGTGTTTATTCGAGAAAAGCAATTTACAGATTTAAAAAAAGGTTTTAAGGAATATTTCAGAATGAAAATATGCTTGATATACAAAAATATATACAAAAATAAAAAATAATAATTTAGGAATATACATGTATAAATTCTGTCTAGATTCTAAAAAGTTATTTTTCTATTTATATTTTGTATCTTTCAAAACTACTCTGTATTATATGCAAACATTTTTTAAACTAAAATATAAATAATAATCGTTAATATTTTTAAATATTTCTTTTTATGAAAATTTATACATTATATATATAAATAATAAAAGGGGATATAATGGATTGAATAAAAGATTTATTCAATCCATTATATGCCATTTTTTATCTAAAGCTTTTTAAAATATGGATTGCTCTATTTTCAGAGCAATATATATATATATTAAAATCATTGGCCTTGTAGAACAAGAGTGGTGTACGCGTGCTCATATGTTTTTGTGAAAAACACAAACATCCTCGATAAAGTTCTTCGAGTTGCCCCTCGAAATATTGAAACAATAAAAATACTTATAAATCCAATATATGCATATTTTTAATATAATTTTAATTATGGAATGCTCAATATTCAAAAAGAATATATAATAATATATATCATCTCTAGTTTTTCTTATATCCGCCTAATAGCCTGTTGAAAGACGTCATCGTCCGAAATCTCGCAGCCTTTTAAATAAAGAAACCCGTCTCTTCCAGCAATGATACCCCGCGATTTCTTCTGTCTGATTATGTAAAGCTTCATTACATTGATTGATAAGTTCTTGCAGTGATTTACCGGTGTCTCCCCGCTTGACAAGTTTTCCATGGATATATGCGTGTTGCAAAGCCTTTGTATTCCTGGTTGCAATTATGCTTAGTGTCTGATTTGTATTTGCTTTAGATAATAAAGTAAAGGTCTAAGGATAGGTATCTTTTATTAAACTTTCAAGCTTTCGGGATAACGTCCTTCTACAGCAAAATTGATAAAAAAAAATGAAAGTTAAGTGTAAATGAAAGTTAAGTTTCATTTTGTATCAATTTTCCTGTAGAAGGGCGTTATCCCGAAAGCTCGAAAACGTTCAATAAAAGATAATCATCCTTAGAAATTTACTTTATTATCTAGAATTGCTAGCAATGGATTATATATATTTGTTTTATATCAAATGCAGATTGATACGTTATGAATGTATTGCGTTTCTTCAAAATTCTGACAATCCTTTCTGATCCATATCTGTTTCTCCTCTGATAAGTTGTTTGATTCCACCACTCACAGAATGAGTATGAACAATAAGTATTCAGTTTTCGATATCTTTTTTTCAAAATGATTTTTATACTTTCTAATCGAAATAAAATTTAGGCTCAAATATAAATAATCGATCATATTCAAATATGTAAAAGAAAAACTAGATTCTGATTTGACGTCAAAATCGTGGCTCAGCTCGCCATTGGTCAGTGAGGCTATTGATCTTTCCGTTGTACGCTTCCTTGTGCGCGACACCCCAAAAAACTTCATTTTCCTCGACGTTCCAGTGATTATTATTCAGAATTTAAAATAAAATGATGACTGTCAAGCATGACTATATTTAGAGAAATATCTGTTTTAGGTTTCCCTATTTTAAATCTTTATGAGAGTGAATAATATTCGCTGCAACCTTGGTCAGAATTAAAATATTCTTACATAGAGAGGCGTCATGTGAACACGGACTCCTAGATCTTGAAATTGACACCACTAGAATGATATCTAGCTGCCCTGAATCAAATCCCAACGCAATATTCTCTCCAACAAATTATCAGATCGTAAGACTGAGCAAGTATAAAACAACCAGAGCAATAAAGATCTAAATCTTTCAGTAAGACAAATAAATGGAAGTAAAAAAAGAAAATAAATGGAAGTAAATCCATAATTTATCTTTATTGCTGAGAAATCTCTTAATGATGGCTTGATATAAAATGGCGACAAGAGATTGCGGAAGTAAATGGTAACGCCTTGGCTTCTTCACTTCGTTCTTTCCAAGACAGCGCCATATTTTTTTTTTTTTTTTTTCATTTTATTCATTCCTCAGTTTTATATCTGACCTTTATCTCTCTCTCCACTCATGAACAAGATTTAAGGAAGCTTTACCTTTTAGCATGTATATCGGTATTCAGACAATAACTTTGAAAGGTATTACAGTGACTTTTATTGAAGACAAGAAATAACCAAGTGTGAACAAAAATGCCTCTTTCTCCTTGAAAAAAACAAACGACTGACGATATCAAAGACTTTTCAGTTCCTTAAGTTTTGTCCATGTGTGAGTGTATATATAAAGGAGTAGGACTCAAAAGAGCCACATGCCTGTATATATATATATATATATATATATTAGAGATCTTATATTCTTCAATGATTTTTCCTGTTTCTTTTTTATATCCTCACTTAAGAGTAGCCTTCGAACTGATTTTCACATACGTATATCCTCAAAATGATTTCGAATTCTATATAGTTTTAACATTTTTGACATCTCATATTGAATCGTCAATTCATTCATAAAGTTGGAGGTCGTTAGTCGATTTTAATTTTGAGTTAGTTATAACCATTTGTTACGTTAAAATTTTGTAAATCTGCGTTATTCTGACCTCGCGTGTGAAGACCACTGCTGTAACTCTAACAGACAACTTTAAAATGAAGATGTATATTTAACCTTTGATTATTGTATATTTGATGATAAGCGTCCTTATTATATATTTAGCATGAATATTTGAACAAGAGGCATCTGTTTTCTCATTTATGTCTCCGTATATCTGAGTATATTGTTCTAGTTTCACTTTATTTCATATCACGTCAAGAGTTTAAAGGTACAACCAGACTTATGTTCAACTGCCATGGGAATGTGTGTGCTCACCCATGTAAAATGGCGATCGTGTATGAACTGTTAAAGTTTAATTGAACGCCTTAGGTAGCTCGTTGTTATCATATCGTCCAACGGTTTTATCTGTTTATTTGCTATCTTATAACTGTGTATGTGCTACAATAGAACTGTGTATATATGTTCTATAACAGAACGGTGTGTGTGCTAAATAAAACCTGTGTATTTGCTACAATAGAACTGTGTATATGTTCTAAAAAGACATATGTATGTGCTACAATAGACTTGTGTATGTGCTACAATAGACCTGTGTATTTGCTACAATAGACCTGTGTATGCTCTATAACAGCCCTGTGTGAGTGCTATAAAAGACCTGTGTATTTGATACAATAGACTTGTGTATGTGCTACAATATATCTGTGTATTTGCTGCAATAGACATGTGTATGTTCTATAATAGGCCTGTGTGAGTGCTATAAAAGATATGTGTATGTGCTACAATAGACCTGTGTATTTGCTACAATAGAACTGTGTATGTGCTACAATAGACTTGTGTATGTGCTACAATATATCTGTATTTGCTACAATAGAACTGTGTATGTGCTACAATAGACTTGTGTATGTGCTACAATATATCTGCGTATTTTCTACAATAGACATGTGTATGTTCTATAATAGACCTGTGTGAGTGCTATAAAAGACCTGGGTATGTGCTATATAAGACCTATTAATGTGATATAAAAGAACTGTATATATGTGTAACAATAGAACTGTGTGTATGTGCTTTATAAGACCTATTAATGTGCTACAATATATTTCTTATATTGGAAATTGAGGTTGCCTGTGACCGGAATTCATATTCATCAATAAGAAAGAGTAATTTCATCCAAAAATATTTTTCTATGCTTCGGTAAATATCATTCAGAATTGAAAATAGAATGAAGACTGTCAGGCATAAACTACTTAGAGAAATATCTTTTAGGTTCCTAAATATTTTATTTTGTTTCTTTATTTTTAATATTTTTCTAATGAAGGTGAATAATATTAACTGTAACGTTGTTCAAAATTCGAGAGTTCTTCTGGCCGAAGGGTGTATTTATTGATGACATTTTGATTTGTTGATAAGCCCTAACTATAGATTCCCTCTTTCAGAAATTGTAATAGAGAAAATAATTTATGTTTTGATATCGAATACTTTACTATATCCTCTTGTCTGGAAATATTAATTAGATTTATTTAAATGAATTTCTATCATTTTCATTACACAATCCTTGATTAAGTTCTAGAATGCAAACTTTCACAATTTTTACACGATATCTTTCAAACTAACAGAGGGAGGTAAAATAATTGCGAATTAATTTATAAAATCAAAGGCCGAATTCAGGCAGCCAATTAATTTCTGGCGTCATTTGAATTTCAAATTGAAGCCATCTCTATAAATATTCACGGCCGAATTATATGTTTTTAAAATGGTCGGTTGTCACCAGCCCGGATTTCCATTTTATTACCTCAGCTTAGAGCTCCTTGCTGCCAAAATAATTCTTTGCTTAAAACTGCCATGAACACATTAATTCTTTGTTATTAAGTTCTGGTGATAACTTATTTAATATACATATGAATATATAGATTCGTAGATATTTTGCAAATTTGATTATACCACTCATATATACTTATAACATTATATACATATATAACGTATATATATATACTCGTATATTACATATGACATATATATAACATTCTGTTGGTTATTTCCTCTAGCGCATAGTGTGTTCTTACATCCGGGAATGTTGTTAATAAAGATGTCTTCTGCTGCTTCATATGTTTAGAATTAGAATTTGCTATATATATATTATGAATATTTTGTTTTGTTGTTGAAAAAGATAGAGAATTGAAAAGGTGCAGTCGTGAAAAAAGAAATATAATTATTTACTTATCAAGTAGTTTTTATTTTGAATTACTTGAAGGAAATTACAAATAAAATTATTTTTACAGTAATATAGGATTTATAAAATTTATAAAATATAGGATTTATATTCGTGAATTAAAAAATAGGTAGGTTAACTATACATATTTACAACAAATATTCAAAGTGTTATGTTCTAAATCTATGATCAAAAATAAAATAATAGTAATGAGGTGCGGCGGACTCTCAATCAAACTTTATTATTCTTTTTTATTTTACATGATTGCTAAAATGGCGAGTTGAATTTTTTATTTTTGGAAAAAGAGGAAAAGTAAAATATAAAGAACTACAGATTTTGAATTAATTTTGAGTCAGAACAGCAAGCTAATTCTGTATCAAATAGTATAGTTATGAGAATTTTAAGATTTATAATTTTTTTTCTTTAGTTTAAACATGTGAGGTTTTTTTTTTTTATTTTTTTGTAATAAATAATTAGTTAGAATATATTATAATATATGTGACAATTTCGTTGCGGAATTTCTTGTTGTTCGATGAGAATGGTGAGGATTGGTTGAAGCGCAGACGTTTGAGTGGAAAGTGAAGCATACAGTTAGGAATAATCAGGACACGTGATGGGGTTTGAAAATAAAAGGCAACTGGTTTGGAGGAAAGAAAGCTTGAGAAAGCGGAGCGATTTTGACTATTAACTATCGGATCACATGGTGATGATCGACTTGACTATGGGATGAGTTGAGAGAGAGATCTCTAGAGCAGATGTTACCTTGGTGAGAGCGAGTCGAAGATTAGGTGTTGTTCCGATGGAAGCGAGTCGATGACTGATTATTCTAGGTTCTCCATTTAACACCAAGACTTATCTTCTTTCCCATTGGTCGAAGGGTGTCCCAGACCGTTTTCTATTGGTTGACCTATTTAGGTGATACTTTCTAATTGGTCTTTGCTGCTGTCTTTGTCGGAAGACACGCCCGGCCCTGCCCAGGAAATACTGGTCGTTAAACTTAGCTTTTATGATTTCCGGGGTCATAAGGTTAGCTGTAATTTTATTAATAGTTGGGCTCTCTTCTAAGCCTACTTCCTAGGTTTTTCTCTAAGGCGTTCTATCCTCCAGTTACCTTTGTTCTTTTATTAAATCTTTTTAAAACATACATTGTACATACATAGTGGGTCGGGGGTGCATACAGTTATATACAAATTATGACAGATGCGCCCCCTACATGTGAAGAATTCAAGAAGGGGTTAGCCTGAGAGAATTCTGTAAAGGGAAAAATAATTTTGTGGGAAAATTAGTTGTGGGTATTGAGAGGCTATATACAAGCATTGGTGGTGATATAAGAGGTAAAATAGAATGGTGTTGATGATATAGGTTGAGCATAATTAATAGAAATCAAAAATTTTTAATTGTAAGAAATCAAAATGAATGCTATGGTACATAGTGGGTTAAAAAGAAAAGAAAATGCGCCTAAACGATATTCTACTCGAGATTGGAAATAAAATCGAGGGAGTTCTATTAGGGCTTTTGAAAAATCAAAAATAATATAAAAGTTGGAAGAAATCAAAGTGAATGCTTGATGCATGGTGAGAAAAAAAAGGAAAAATGCCTAACCATATTCTACTCGAAATTGGGAATGGAAATCGAGGGATTTTTATTAGGGCTTTTGAGAAATCAAAAAATAAAATAAAAAGTTGGAAGAAATCAAAGTGAATGCTTGATGCATGGTGAGAAAAAAAGGAAAAATGCCTAACCATATTCTACTCGAAATTGGGAATGGAAATCGAGGGATTTTTATTAGGGCTTTTGAGAAATCAAAAAATAAAATAAAAAGTTGGAAGAAATCAAAGTGAATGCTTGGTTGCATGGTGAAAAAAAATGCTTTGTTGCATGGTGAGAAAAAAAGAAAAGTGCTTGTTGCATGGTAAAAAAGAAATGCCTAACTATATTCTATTCGAGATTGGGAATGAAATCGAAGGAATTCTATTAGGGCTTTTGAGAAATCAAAAATAATATAAAAGTTGGAAGAAATCAAAGTGAATGCTTGATGCATGGTGAGAAAAAAAAAGGATGTTTTTTGTAAATCAAAATAAAATATAATATCTAATTTTAACAGAAAACCAGTGAGTTTTCGTTGTTTTGAAACTATGATAATATAAACTAAGTGGTAAATAAAATGATAATTAATGATTAAAAGTGATAATAAATTGAATAAATTGCTAAATTGGTTAAATATTTAAATTTTAATTGAGAGAAATTAATGAAAATGATTAATATATAAACAATAAGGTGTATTGGTTTGAACCCTTTTGTATCTACATGCCCTGATCTAGATGTATTAATTGCTCAATTATGCCCTATAAATTTTTTGTCTCATCTGTAGCGACACTTAGGTGGAAACGTGATCCTAGCCCTCAAGTGCGCGTTTATGCTATGTATGCAGGAGACATGGAAATCTATATAACCTTTATGTGTATTTTTGTCTTTGTGTATATTGTGAAAAATGTTAGATGTCTTTTGTGTAAGAAATGTGTGAGCGAATTCTATGTGTTGTCGAGATCCTAAGGTCTGTGATATCTACGTGTAGGTGGAATATGTAATGTTTTTTTTTTTTTTTGGAAGTCTGTAAAGTAATTAGGATTAGTTATAATAGGGATGGGAACTCATTTAGAATGTTTGTGTGTGTACCTTATTTAATTTTCTTGTGATAAGGCGATTGGACTACATTTTGCAATAGTCGGTACGCAGGTTCGAATTGGAATCCAAAATCGGTGGCATAGAGAGGTTCCCAGTTGACCTCAATAGGTGATTTCTTCATTGTAATTAGAGATACGGAAGTGGGGTGTGCCGGGGAAGCAGGATCCGATCTAAAATTACCCACCCACTATTTGCAAGTAATTGGATCCGGAAGTGGGGGACTACGCTTCCTCTATTTGCATTAGCTGTCTTACTCGAATTTTATGACCTCGCGGAGCTACGTCCTGTTTCCTATTTGACTTTGTGGGTGTGACTCGGATCTTGTTACTTTTAGTTACTTCTATCTCCTCGGAATTTATTTAGATTTTCTGCAAAAATGTTTCCTAAAATTATGAGAAGTTTTATAAATGCTTGTCCAAAATTAAAAACTGCCTCTTGTAGTTCGAAAATTTTATGAGGGGGCATGATATAAATGAACAAATAACTGAGAAATAAAACCGGGATACATTTGTAGGGTAAGGCTAGCAAACAAAGGATGAAAATCAGATGAAAGATGGGGTATCGATACATGTTCTTCCATATTGTTGTAAATGGGGACTCTGAAATATTTGTTCGAACCTTATTCATTGTTGGTCGTTTAATTTCGCACTGTTTGATATCTTTGGGGAGTGGTGTGATATGATTGAAATGGTTGTCAGGTTTGCAGTTTTTAACATCGGGGAAGAGTGGTGCAAATCGCCTTGTTGCAAAAATGGCAGGGTCTAAATGCCTGAAAGGATCGCTGCTGGTGGGTTTGAACCTTGATGGATCTGCCGGGAATAATTCGGGTGTTAAGTGCTTGAAAGGGAACGTGTAATTGGGGTTGTGCTTTATATGACATATTCTAACGGCGGGCGGTGATATATAACGGACTGTTTCTGTATACAGCTTAAGCTTGTTGACGTGGATTGTGTCATTGTTTCTTTGAAGAGGTTGATTTGGTCGATCTATACGGACCACATTTGGTGAAATAATTTCTAATACTGTGTGAGGTCCTGTGAAATATGGCGCAAGTTTCCCTGTATTTGGGTGGTGATATAATTTTACTAACACTAGATCACCTACTTCGAATTGTGGTTGTTTGTGTCGTTGATCATAAATATTTTTGTCTTGTAAATGCTTGTTTTGTGTGCGTGTGTGTGCAATTTTTCTAGCTTTGTCGATATCTGGGTAAGGTGTGCTGTGGTTAGAGATTTCTGGGGGTAGTATACCAAACATTAAGTAGATGGGTGGAAAACCTGTGGTAGAGTGTGGGGTTTTGTTATATATAATTGTAACTCTTTTGACCAACTTGGTCCATGCGATCTTAGGATTTTCTAGATGTAATAGCCTAAGTTTTCCCGTGAGGGTGGCGTTCAGACGTTCACATAGACCGTTGGCTTGTGGATTGTTGCTGGTTGTGAGTAACGGGTGAATATTTCTATTAAGTAGGAAACTACGAAATTTTGGCGAAGTGAAAGCCGGGGCTCTATCCGTAAGAAGGCGTTTCGGAGAGCCATCCTGTAATACTCGCTTAAGTACCTGTTGGTAGGTGGTGATACTGGTGGATTTAGATGGAAAAGTCCACGCGTAGCGCGAAAAATGGTCGACTACAACATGGAGGTATATTTTGGTGTTGCCATATTTGGCAAATCCTGCTACGGTGTCCAGGGCTAAAAGGTCAAAGGGTTCTTTGGATTCCGGAGGTTGACTTAATTCTCCGTAAGTGGGTCCTACTGGACGTTTTGTTAATTGGCAGGTGGGGCAGGTCTTAACCTTTTGTTTAATATCTTTGGACATACCTTGCCAGTAATATTGCGTGGATATGAGTCGTGACATTTGTGAAATACCGGGGTGATTGTATTGTGTGTGTACTGTTTGTAAGAGTTGTTGTATGAGTGGTTTTGGAATTATAATCTTGGTTACACCTTTTCGGGAAACTGTATGTAATCCATTACGATCAATGGTCAAACTAGACTCTTTCGATGGAGGAGGTTGGTGTGTCTTGATAAGGGTGGCGTCCAAGAATCCACAAAACGGGTTACGGGACAAGAGATCTGCTTCATACTGTAGTTTTCCCTTTATGTAGCGGACCTCATATTCGTAACTCGATAGTCGTAAACTCCATCGAAACAATCTGCCGGACGGGTTTTTGATGGTTTTCAGCCACTGTAATGCGTGATGGTCAGAAAATATAGCGAATTTTCTGCCCATAAGATAGATGCGAAACTTCTCCACACTCTCAACGATTGCTAAGCACTCAAGTTCAGAGATGGAGTAGTTTTTCTCGTGTGGGCGCAATGCTCGGCTGAAATACTGAACTGGATATACGTTCCCGTCTGGGTGAACTTGTTTGAGAATGCCTGCTATACCGAGGGTGGATGCATCGCAATACACTTGGCATGGCAGACCTTCTTTGTAAAGGTGTAAAATGGGGTGTTGTGTGAGGTTTCCTTTCAGGTCAATGAACGCCTCTTGACAAACTTCATTCCAGTTCCACACGACATCCTTTTTGAGGAGGTTATTGAGTGGTGCTCGCAAGCGAGCGTATTCCGGAATGAATTTGTTATAGATGTTCACAGCGCCTAAAAAGGATTGTAGCGTTTTTCGGTTGTGTGGCTGTTTGATGGCGTGGATAATGTCGGTGTTGCGTGTGAGCGGTGTAATTGTACCAGCTGTAATGGTGTAACCTAGGAAATCTATGGACTGCTTGAAAAATTCGCATTTTACGAAGTTAAGTTGTAGCTTCTCTGCTTCGCAAAAGGCGAAAAATTGTCGCAGGTGGTTTTGATGCTCCTCCAATGTGTTGGAGTAAATGATGAAATCATCAAAGTAATGTGCCACACAGTCAAGTCCGTGTCTCTGTAGGACCTGACTTATGGCTCTTTCGTAGATCTGAGGGCTGGTTTTTAATCCGAAAGGTAGTCGAGTGGGTTGGTATAACCCTTCGAGGGTGGCAAATGCTAACAGTGGTCGAGAATCGGGGTGTATTGGGACTTGCCAATACGCAGAGGATATGTCTGCCGTGGAGAAATATTTGGCCTGTGCGAGGCGGTCTAGGATATCCTCGATTCTCGGGAGGGGATGGACATCAGAGCTGATTAGCTCGTTCACCTTCCTGTAATCGATACAAAACCGTTTGGTCTTGTCGCGCTTAGTGACGAGGGTGACAGGGCTCGAGAAATGTGAAAAAGATTGCTCTATGATGCCGTTCTCCAGCATTTGTTGAACTTGATTACGGATTTCTTGTTGGTCACATATCGGAACACGATATGGACGTATGGTAATTATTTTATCGGAATTCGTGGGTATTTTTACTGGTGGAATCCGTAAGCATGGTACGTTGAATTTGTTCTGTGTGAAAATGTGAGTGTATCTTTGTAGAAGTGTTGTGAACTGCGGTGTATAGTGAGTGTTAGATGTTGTGTTGTAGTATGCATGTGGCAAAGGATTTTGTTGTGTATCGATGGGAGTGTCGAGTTCGTTGTGTGGTTTTGTCATGTGATAGTTGTGTGACGACGTGTGATCGCCTATGTGCTTGGTATGCGAGTTGTCCTGCTGTATTGACATGTTTTGGGCAGTTTTTTTTACAAGTTAAAGCCGTTGTGGCTTTGTTATTTGATGGCATATAAAAAAGGCAATTGGCCTTAGTGAAAAAAGGGCATGTAGGTAAGGGGGTGTTTTTCAATGAATGCACGCAATGGTTGTCATAGGCGGAAGATTTGGCTGTATGGTAAGATATTTGTGACATCGCCTGACACTGCCAGTACGTGCATACATTTGGTACATTGTTAAAATGGTATGATGGGGTAGACAATGGGGCGCCCTGCTGGAATATAGTGCATTTATTAAAATCTATTGCCAATTTGAATTTGTGGAGACTATTAATGCTAAGAATTCCAAATGGTAACGGTGCATTCACTACATGGAAATTCTCTCTTCGGGATATTTGTCCTATTGTCAGTGGGATAGACAGTTTACCCATGGTTTTTGCAAAACCGTTTAGGGTTTGGAGATCCAGTGAATGTCCCTTAAGGTTTAAATTAGGCAGGTGGGTTTTTAACATATGATAAAGATTATATGGCACTATATTCAGGCTGGCGCCTGTATCAATTAAAAAGGGGCATGGTATATTAGGAGCTAGAAAAAGTTTGACAGTCAGTTGGTTTAGGGATCCTACCTCAGTCTCGAAAAGTCTGCTCGGCTGGGGTGTCTCTGGCTTGACTTGGTTGTTGTGGACTCGGGACTGGTTGTTTTGGGACTGTTTGCACTGTCCGCACTTTTTCGTGGGTCGTCGGGACTGGTCGATGTCGGCATTCGCTGTGCCAGTGCCTCGCGCCGCAGAACTTGCAGTTGGACGGCGGAAGAGGTGCATTCCATGCACCTGGGCGTCGGGGTGTGCTGTGATACGGACCCGACATTGTGGGTGGTTGGTCCTCTCTGGGTCGCGTTGTCGGTACATTGGGCCCGTGGATCCGCTGTACCAGTCGGAACCATTCTCCTAGGTTCTCGGGAGACACTACGCGGACTAGGCGCTGGTCGTTGAATGGCAGCCCTTCTGTCAGCGTCTCGAGAATCACCTCCTGCGGAAGTCCTAGTTGCAATCCCATGGCGGTTTTCTCCCGGTAGTAGGTCTCTAAGTTGGCTTGTCCAGTGAGCTTCATGGCGAAATATTTCGCAAAGGATGCTTCGCTTGATTCAGGATAGAGATCTAGGAGGATTTGCCTCACCTGGAAATAGCTCCGGTCGGCCAGCCGAAGTTTCCTGAAGAGCTCCAGGGGTTGTCGCACCAGGTAGTTTGGCAGGCGGAGTAATTTTTCTTGTTCTCCCATGGAGGCGTCTTCCATTTTTCGGTCGAACGCCTGGAAAAACTGGGTCGCGCTGTATGTGCCATCGAAAGGCGGGATTGTCGCCTCGGCTCCATCAGAAACCTTTGCTCGGGTCAAGAGCGTCGACAGCTGGGTGACGACGTCCGCTAGGGGCGCAGTTGTCTCGCCCGTCTCTCTTACTTCCTGCCTTTCTTCCGTTGTTTCCGTCGGGCCGTCCGACTTTACGCCTATGGAATCCTGATTAAGTTCCATAATATCTTTATCCTGTCGACTTAACCGTTCTGTGACAATTTCGTTGCGGAATTTCTTGTTGTTCGATGAGAATGGTGAGGATTGGTTGAAGCGCAGTCGTTTGAGTGGAAAGTGAAGCATACAGTTAGGAATAATCAGGACACGTGATGGGGTTTGAAAATAAAAGGCAACTGGTTTGGAGGAAAGAAAGCTTGAGAAAGCGGAGCGATTTTGACTATTAACTATCGGATCACATGGTGATGATCGACTTGACTATGGGATGAGTTGAGAGAGAGATCTCTAGAGCAGATGTTACCTTGGTGAGAGCGAGTCGAAGATTAGGTGTTGTTCCGATGGAAGCGAGTCGATGACTGATTATTCTAGGTTCTCCATTTAACACCAAGACTTATCTTCTTTCCCATTGGTCGAAGGGTGTCACAGACCGTTTTCTATTGGTTGACCTATTTAGGTGATACTTTCTAATTGGTCTTTGCTGCTGTCTTTGTCGGAAGACACGCCCGGCCCTGCCCAGGAAATACTGGTCGTTAAACTTAGCTTTTATGATTTCCGGGGTCATAAGGTTAGCTGTAATTTTATTAATAGTTGGGCTCTCTTCTAAGCCTACTTCCTAGGTTTTTCTCTAAGGCGTTCTATCCTCCAGTTACCTTTGTTCTTTTATTAAATCTTTTTAAAACATACATTGTACATACATAGTGGGTCGGGGGTGCATACAGTTATATACAAATTATGACATATATATATAAATATATATTTAAGGGCTGTTGCACTGTAATCATGTTATAAAAACATATATATATACGTATATAAAGCACATGTGCTCGTGGTCAGGAAATGCCTTCTTTATTTTTAATATATATATATATATATATAAAAATAAATAGTTGTATAGTTTTATAGTTAAGTATTCTATTAAAATTATCTTCATTATTTTGATTATTTAAATTCAAATTATAAAATTTGTTAATTGTTATTATTTAGTATAGATAGAGAAAAAAAAATCCTTTACTTCTAAAACATCCTCTAGTTAATTATATATTTATAATTAATAACAATAAAATTTAACAACGTAACGTCTTTTGTATCGGCTTTTACACGTCATTTAGACATACTCTAATCCTATATATAGAATAATAGAAGTGAGAATATATATGATAGTTAGAAAAAAGAGAGAAAGACAGAACCATGCACTATTAATCAAACTAATAATAAGAAAACAAAAGGTTTTGTAAATAAGGTAGATAAGATTGTTAGTATATATATATATATTTTTATAATTTTATATTTTATTCTTTTTTTTTTAAAGATTTTTTAATTTTTTTTATTTTAAAATATGAATATAAAAAGTTGTATTTAGTAACATATCTATATTATGAATTAACTTTTATTATAAGTTTGGTTATTATGTTTTGAAACCCTAATGGTAGACCAGACATATACAAAAAACTTAAATTAAAATAAAAAAATTTAAAAAATCTTTTTAAAAAAAAGAATAAAATATAAAATTATAAAAATATATATATATATACTAACAATCTTATCTACCTTATTTACAAAACCTTTTGTTTTCTTATTATTAGTTTGATTAATAGTGCATGGTTCTGTCTTTCTCTCTTTTTTCTAACTATCATATATATTCTCACTTCTATTATTCTATATATAGGATTAGAGTATGTCTAAATGACGTGTAAAAGCCGATACAAAAGACGTTACGTTGTTAAATTTTATTGTTATTAATTATAAATATATAATTAACTAGAGGATGTTTTAGAAGTAAAGGATTTTTTTTTCTCTATCTATACTAAATAATAACAATTAACAAATTTTATAATTTGAATTTAAATAATCAAAATAATGAAGATAATTTTAATAGAATACTTAACTATAAAACTATACAACTATTTATTTTTATAATTAATTTAGATTTAGCTTGCTAATCTAACCAAATCTACTTGATATGATTTATCATTCTGATCAGATTGCTCCTTAAGTTTTAAATGTAGTATCACTGTTAAATTTTTATTATATAGTTTTTACACTATATATATATAAATATATATATGTATATAAAATAAAAGGATTTAAAAGCGCGAATGTTTCTTTTATAATAATACAAACCTCTACTGTCCTTACTGCATTCGCGCTTTTAAATCCTTTTATTTTATATGTATAGATGGCGCGTTATTGCCTTGTATTAATATATATATGTAGTAATATATTTAAATATATACTAGATTTCCATATGAACATAATTATAGTGTAACAGCCTTAAAATGTATATACAATTCAACTCGCCATTTTGGCAATCATGTAATACGAAGCAGGTTGATAAAGTTTGATTGAAAGTCCTCCGCGCCCAAGACAGGACAAAGGGGCTCCGATATATATATATATATGGCACATTACAATTCTAAACATAAGAAGCAGCAGAAAACAGCTCTGCTAACAATATCCCCGGATGTAGGAACACATTATGTACTGGAGGAAATTATCAACAGAATGCTTTATGAGGCTCTAATCGAGATATACCGAATTCCTCTTGACCCTATTTTGCTAAATTTTCAACATAATAAAACACATATATGATGGTCATTAGAAAGGCGCTATTTTTTTATTCTTAATAATATAATCATTTTTAAAATACATTGCTCATTTAGAAACTTATAATGATCCTAAACAACATGCGTCTATAATAATAGTATTTCAAAAATTAATAATTTATGTGTTTTTGCTAACATGTATCTAATTCATGTCTTTCTTTGCACAACCATAGCATAATGGTATCCATCTCAGATAGCGGTGAAAACCTTTTCGCACAAACCTCGCTTTCATATTATTCTATAATTCAGCGATGACCTTTTTGCTTTGAAGTATAAAGAAATCTATATATATTCTGAAAATAGAGAAATCCACATTTAATTCATTAGATAATAAAAAGACATATATTGGTATTAATAAAAGATTTATTTGCCAATATTTCGGTTGGCTGAACGCCAACCTTTATCAAGGCATTACGTTTTTTGTATAAACAAACTCAGCGCCGCATAGTGTATTTTTTAAAAATTATTTAAACTTTGATAATATAACACTATGCGGCGCTGAGTTTGTTTATAAAAAGATGTAATTAATGCCTTGATAAAGTTTGGCGTTCAGCCAACCGAAATATTGGCAAATAAATCTTTTATTCGATCCAATATATGCATTTTTATTATCATATATATATATATATAGAAGCATAGGGCGCCTCTCCCGTCAAAATTTTCCATCTATATATATATATATTATTTTATTTTTCAATCTTAAAGGTTCGTAAATTTGGAAGCCACAAGAAGCGAGAGTTCAAATCATTCTGTTCTAACGTGCTCCAATTAAATTGGACTTAGCATACAGGCTGGTGTAATCCAATTGGAAGAAATTGCGCAAACACTTCAATATTTGCCGAAAAATTCTCTCAATAATCGCATTAGAGGTTCTATTAGATAAGTCCTCCCATCTCTATTCATAGCTGTCCTAGTAATGAGTTTAGAGAATTGTCGGGCTTATGAACCGCTAAATGTTCCAACGTGTGGAGATGGAATAATCCAATTGGCAGCAGATACCGTGTCATATAGAACAACATACGCCGTGTCAATCAGCAAATCTCACCCAGCACTACTACACATGAAGCTATTCCTGAAAAACCATAAAGAAACATATGACTATTACTTGTTTTATAAGTTTATATTGTATACACCGTACAATATTAATAATATACTCATATATATTGGTAATTTGTATTAAATGAAGTGTTTTGTTTTATTCTGGATCCAAAATATGCCTTCTAATTAATATATATAGCTATACTATAATAGGTAGTATTTTGTATTTTATTTTGAAACGTATATTTTATTAAACATACATATTCAAACAGGAGAAATACACAAACTGTTTGTATATATAAAAAACATACGTATTGTTCATTTTTAATTATTTTTAATAACTTTTACGATTTTACTTAATTGACTAATAAACCATTTTAATTCGCGTATATTCTATATTTAGTATATATTAGTTTTTCTCAAGAATAATTGTTTTCATGAATTAAACTTAAAACCTGGAAATAAGTCCAAATTCGTTGTGAAAATGCATTCTTTGACATAAACTTTGAGAAAATATCTTAACAGCAAACTCCCTTTCTTTACAATAAAGTTATTTCGGCTGAAATAGTCAAATATATCCGTCGTATGAGCGAAATATTCAGGTATATGTCGTTCTTGAATGGTGTTCGTTCAGCAAAGTACCAGAGGTTTCCCAGCGCCACCACTATAGCAGAAACCCGAGGTATATTAAAACTGACGCCTAAATATAAAGGGAAGAGAAAGAGAACCCGTTTAATTAAACACCCCAAGTTGTTCACAGTTTAAATTTTTCTCATTTTTCAGCGTGTAGTTTCCTGAATAATTATTTTATTTATGAAAAACATCTCTACCAACATTTACAAGCTTCTCCATTTTTCAACAGCAAGCTATTTATCTAATATGTTGTGTGTGTGTTGAAAAACAAGGCTACGTAACATTAAGCCAAATTAATACTATCAACATTTTAATTTACTCTCTTAAAAAGGCTTGATATTATATATATATGTTATAATTAATATTGCGCTGAGAGAGAAATTATTTGTTTGGTTTTAAATACACGAGTATTTTGCTAATGGTATGCAGTCGTGACATCTTGGATAATATAATAAAACAGTTTATATCACTATTTGTTTTAATTGGGCTAATGAAACAATTTAGGAAGAAATGCCTGGCTTGAGGCTTAAAGAATAAAGAACTTAAAAGATAAAATTAAGTATTTACATATTTACGAAAATATTTGAGCCGGCCAAAAGAAAACAACAACAATGAACTTACATAGTGTCAAGCCGCACTATCTGGCGGTCGATTTCACAGAGTTTTCTAGAGAACAATATATATATATATTTAAATAAATAAAATTTGTATAACAAAATTTTGTATTAACATATATACTTAAATTTTCAAAAAATGTAATACCTTTAATAAAAAAAGGCATCTCTTTATCGTGCAAATGAAAGGAGATAAGAAGATTCCTCTTCTTTTTTTTTTCTTAATAAGCACCTTTTCTCAGTACAAATAATCTAAAATTGTACTATTTTCTCACATCTAATACATTTTTTTGTATCTGAAATTTTAATGGATTAGGAATGATTATTGTGTAACATTATCGTCTGTTAAAAAAAAATCTTTGTATCAATATTAAGGTGAAAACAACCCTGGAAGCCTAAAAGAGAGCTACATGAAATTAATTACTCACTATTAATTTAAGCCTAAAAATCTCACTTCATTCCACAAATCCTGTTTATAAGTAAATTTTGTGTATGACAGTTTGATGGAGAAATTTGAATGCCATCCGATCGAATTCCGTGCTAAAAATAAGGGACAAAAATAAAGAAGTTTCTTTAAGATCTTGGATATAATGTGAAAGAGTAAAAGGCAAAAATTGTTTCCCATTCTGACAAAGAAAGAAAATATCAATGTTAAACAATATTCCCCATTTTTTTTATTGGGCAATATTAAATATAGAAGATAAATAAAATCCTCTGATATAATGGAAAACATAGAGGCATAAAAAAAATGCATTTTTAATACAGAAACGTGGGCTTTTTACAAAACTTTGTTTTCTTTTAAGAAATTTTGGCCAAATAAGGAAATGAGATTAAGCGATTTTCGTTCCAGCGCCGAGAGATTAGGTTCTGCTGGAGGGTCTGTTTTACTTTACCTAGAATCGCCATTTTGTTTAAAATAGATTTGTTACTATTTGAAATACAAAGATAAGGTTCTCGGCCTAACAATGAAAGACTGATTTTTAGTTTTAAAATGAAATTTTATTTTTCTACAAAATCTCTCTAGACTTCACACTTGGTCCATCGTATATCCAACATCAATATTCCTTTACAGAAATGAAAGTCTGGAAAGCTGTTAAAACATTCATCTACAGCTCTCTCAACTTCTTCATTGGATATGAAGCGCTTTCCAGAAACAAATTTCTTTAAGTGTGGGAAGAGATGGAAGTCTGAGGGGGCCTAGTCAGGAGAATAGGGGGGGTGGTCGAGGGAATGGTATCTTAAATCCCGCAGTTTTCCCATTGTTAACACACTTTATGAACTAATAACATGCGCGCGCATAGAGGAAAAGTTATATTTTGTCAATTGGAATGCCATCTCTGAGTCAATCCGAGAGCCTTCACCTTGTTACCCTCGTAATAGATAATCTACGGAAGTCCACACAAATTGAAAATATTTTGGGTGTGATTCTCAAATAAAATACAACTCTCTTTCTCAGAAATGGTTACAATGAATAATTTCACAAAGTACACAATCGATAATTTGTTCAAATATTATATCGTATAGTTTTCACTTTTGAAAATTCAGATGGTGTTTATAAGCGTGGTTGTATCCCGTTCTAAAAGGGAGGACATCCTCGATTTTCTCCCAGATAGACAGAAGTCTGCTCTGGATGAATTCCTCGGCATTGTAATATCGCATGTCGGGGAGAATAACTGCCATATATGCTGTCCGACTCCACGGCGGCTGGTGAATCTCAGATGTCCCTTCAGAATGTGAATTATTATTTATTTTTTACTTATCTTTTATTCAGTTTTCATTTTTATTCTGACTCTCTTGATTAAGGACAACTTTTTAATCTAAAATATAATAATTAGCTTAACACACCTTCTATATCGCTGAAATTTATAATAATATTTTTAACGCAAATTTTCTCGTGAAATATATGTCATAATATATGCTCTTCCAGGAATAATAAAGTAAACCTACAGTCAGCCAGAGAGAGATGGGCAGCTAAAGGGAGTCACTTTAGACATCACGACATTCCAAAGGGGCGGCAAATGGGGCCCGTCCGTCAACACCTGAGGACTATTTTGGGACAGTAGTCGGGGGGGGGGGGTGGACACAACAAACGGTCGTTCAGCGGGAAGCTCCTCGCGCCCTCTCTCTCTCGGCTGGCTGCCTGGGTGATTTCCTCTACCAACTCGTCGTGTGATTATTTCTCTCCTCACTACATTATTACCACTATATTGCCACATATATATATATAATTTTAATTCATTTTTCTACAGTGTTCATCCTGAAATGAGTGAAAATTGAAAGAGGGAGGGTATGGCTCATCAGTGGTGAACCCTTTAAGTGGGTTCGTCATTTTTAAATATTTCCTAACAGGTTTATTTGGAATTTCGCGGGAAATCATTGCGCTCGATATATTACATATTTATTTTAGATATAAATTTATACAGTCCTAGAGAATCATATGTCCATAGTTTGTTCAAAACACCAATTTACTGCTTCCATTAGCAAATGCATCGGTCTTGGGATTAAAATAGCGAAGCCTTCGGGAGGATTCTGATTAACAATACCCTCCCTCTTTCAAATGGTATTTTCTTCCAGATATGGGGACTGTATATAAATAACCCTGAAAATATATATTTTTCAGAAGTAGCGTTAAAAATATGCTTATGATTATCATATTTTAATTGCCAATTGTCTCTTTGTGTAGATATAACCTCTTAATTAATTTAAATATAAAAAATTGCAAAAAAATCTATTTGGCCCAACATCGTGCGGTGTAGTGTGCTAGCTTCGCCAGAGAAACCTGCTAGGTTGCGATATTTCTAATACCCACTGGCTAGAATTGATTTTTCTGGTAAAGTAACACTTTGCTCTTTATACATTGAACTTACTTACGACCTCTGTATAAACAACATTAAGGCAGTCCCCTTGACCGAGAGCTGATGTCCAGACGAGACTCCTGAGGAGAGTCATCAGAACGACGTGCCTCAGCATGTGAAACCTGAGGCGCTGAGCGCCCCGCCGGCCCAGGTTCGGTTTCCGCGCCTGCGATCCAGCTCCTCCCTGCTTCTCCCCCCGCTGCCCAGCGGCATGCCCGCCTTCAGGGTGCGGATAACCTTCCGGCCGGAGTCCCTCAACGGCGTCCTGCTCCACGCGGGAGACCGCGCCGACCTTCACGGAGACTACGCCGCCCTGATCCTGACTGACGGAGGCTTTCTGGAGTTCCGGTACGTTGGCACTCCGATCCGTCTAGCAACACATATGCATCCAGGCGGTGTAGCCTCACTACCATCTTGTGCGAATTCTGTGGCGAAATCAAATAATTGATGTACACACAAATGAAGGGGAATGAAAAATATTTAACCCATTTAAATAAAATCCCGATTTAAAATCACATTTAAAAAGCAGGCAAACATTCTAATGAATTGAAACTGACTCAAACATCTGCTTGTTTCAATATATTTTGGAGAATAAAATGGATGGAATTCGAAACTACGCAAACAGAATTTTTTTCAAATTTTCCACGCTTCTCTATGTGATTTATCGAAACTAATTTATAGAATTTTTGGAATAAGAAGAAAAAAGGAAAAACAGGCCGAGGTCCTGCGGTGTTCTCCGCAATGAAAACCTCCGGATAATTGCGTGTCGTTTATTAAATAGGGCGAGATAGGCTTAGGCTTGCGGGCCGCCATTAGATTTCTCCGCCGAACCCAACATAAGATGCTCCCAGATTATGAGACGCAATCCTCTTCCCTGAGATCAGCATTAAGAGGATTAAGTTAAATAATCATCTTTTCTTTTTCTTTTTCCCTCAGGTCTCAGATTTTTGCAATCTACGGAACGATATTGTGTTGGAGGAAATATTATATTTACGTTCACATGTTTGCCACACGCACATTCTCTCTATGTGAACATTTGATATATTTGAATAAACTTTTGTAGAACATTGTTGCACATATAAACAAACTAGTGTAATAAAATAATTTATGAACTGTAATGTGAATTTATTGTACATCCGAGTAACGCTTTATTTACTTCTTACAAAATATAGCTTGAACACAAACAACAAAATGTTCACAATATTTTGCAAATTGGTACTAAAATTTAAAAAAATTATAATAATTTTGATGGAATATAAAAGGTAAATCATTTCCATCGTTCAAATTCCTTAACCCGAAGTAAAAGGTAGAGTAATCATAAATATCAAATGCGTTGGGTTTCAATTTTACTTGCATTTATTGGGAGGAAATGGTTCTGAAGTCCAGTCCGCCTATCTGTTCTAGTCTTTGTGTCAATGTCAGAATCACATACATGAATTTCCCAGATTTCGTTGATTTTCTTATACCGGCGATATAATCAGCTAAAATTATAGAATAATTCCAAAAATGCTAATGCCTATAAGGTTTGATAAATATTTTCCAGGATGTGGTTTTAAGTTTTGTGGATTGTATACAGTCAAGGATCCACTAGATACCACACATTCCATAATGAGGATGGGGATATACAATGGACTTTCTCACATTCCTCTTCTAAACTTGCATTAAAGGTGTTGCACTACGCCTGTTTCCAGCTACGACTGTGGTCTGGGCGAGGGCGTGGTCCGCAGCGACCGTCCTGTGACACTGCACCAGTGGCACACCGTGGAGGTCCTGCGCGACGGCTGGGACGCCTGGCTGTCTCTGGATGGCGGTCCGCAGCAACACGGCCGCTCCAAGGTACACGGTCTTCCAACTACACGGTCTTTGGAAGTAATTCTCACTCAGCACGACAGATCGCGTTCTTCCAACTACGTGATATTCTGAATGTTATTCCTCAGTAAATAGCACAGTTGAGAGATATCCGAGAACACGTTCTCTCAACCACACAGTGTTCCGTAAATTTCATTAAAATGACATGGCAGAGAGATATCCGAGAACACGTTCTCTCAACCACACAGTGTTCCGTAAATTTCAGTAAAATAACACGGCAGAGAGATATTCGAGAACACGTTCTCTCAACCACACAGTGTTCCGTAAATTTCATTAAAATGACATGGCAGAGAGATATCCGAGAACACGTTCTCTCAACCACACAGTGTTCCGTAAATTTCATTAAAATGACATGGCAGAGAGATATCCGAGAACACGTTCTCTCAACCACACAGTGTTCCGTAAATTTCAGTAAAATAACACGGCAGAGAGATATTCGAGAACACGTTCTCTCAACCACACAGTGTTCCGTAAATTTCATTAAAATGACATGGCAGAGAGATATCCGAGAACACGTTCTCTCAACCACACAGTGTTCCGTAAATTTCATTAAAATGACATGGCAGAGAGATATCCAAGAACACGTTCTCTCAACCACACAGTGTTCCGTAAATTTCATTAAAATGACATGGCAGAGAGATATTCGAGAACACGTTCTCCCAACCACACGGTCTCTGGTAAATTTCAGTAAAATAGAGAGGAAGAAATGAGACAACGTCCTTCCAAATATGCAGGCGCAATAGCTTACACTGAAAAAAACTTGCACGACATAAAAGACTCCGATTTAAATTAATTTTCTTTAATTTACAAATATCCTTCAAGATAAGGTTCTTTCAAATTCATATTCATCATAGGGTAACACACTCTCGAATAAACAGCTATTTGAATGAAATGTTTTCATTTTTCTCAAAAAGGTGCGCTATATATAATGTGAAAATGCGGGAGGATGGTATTTATGCGCAAAAATCTCTTCTATCCCTTTCAATAAATGTATATTTTCATATTTTCCGATCATGAGTTTACTTATTCATAGCCTCTTCTGTAATGGTGAGAGCTATAGCTCTAAATCATGGAAAATATGTAGGATTTTGTTCGAATTTGCAAGATCTTGGTACTGTGGCTTATCTTCACTGAAATGAACTATCTGCTTAAAAAGAATCAAAAGATAATTGTTTGTGAGCATTTAATAAACGAATTTTAAGTATTTATTAAAAGAATGTGGTGTCCATTTAACTCGCAAATATATCGGCATGTCTTCATGAGATGTGGACGTAGAGAATCCTCCATTATTCAGCTAGTGAGTAGATTTGACGTCAGAGAAAGAGAGAGTCATATAACACTCCAAAAGACTGAAAACCCAACTGCGGCGAAATTAAATCACCGTTAAAAATAAAGGATTGAACACATTATATTTAGAAATTATTTTACTGTGAAAAAATATTTTCACAAACTATTCAAGCCTATAATTGAATTTATTTGGAAAATCAATAAACACTCGCGAATAAAACCAAAATGAAACCAAAACAATCAAGGCAACGATATTAATATAAAGTCACACAAACAAAAGTGGAAAATTTACTGGCCGTTGAACAACTGCCCATTTAGAACTGCACACAACATATTTTCTTTACTTTTTTTAGAAGAGAAAAACGATCGAGAGAGAGAGAGCTCCAGAATTCAATTAAGATAACAATATATTTTGAAGGAACGCGTAAATGTGGAAGTTAACCGAAAGAGAAATACATTGAAAATTTCAGTGTTTAATTTACTTTTATTCTTCTATAGTTTTTATCGTCGGAAAAACAATGTAAATGGATTATAGGTATTTTGATCTTTTTCACTCCGCTACTTGAGTAAATTTGGGCGCCACATTTAAAAAGGTTCTTGCGGGCAATCTCTCTATAAACGTCTTCCCTTATTAACATCATCGGTGGATCTCAAGGTATAATTGGGTTTGTAATAATCTTCAATTTCAAAAATTGATATTTTATATCTGAATATTTTAAGCGACTTGTTTGGATATTCTCTCTGAATTATAATATGATCAAATTAAATATTATCCCCCTAGTACACGTGGTACAGAACATGATAATCATGGGGGTTAGTAGTTGGCGACTTATTTTACCATAAGTGTACCGCATTCTACTCATGTAGAAAGAGGTTTAACTTTTACACAACAAATATTCCAGAGCCCTGTTTGGTTACTTGAACTCACTGATGTGGTTGGATTTTTATTCACAAAAAAAGGTCATCCACAACTGCGTATGTAGAGGTGGAACGGAGATATATACAGGTCATCTACAGCATATAATATAGAGGTTCTATAAATGCATGTAGATCTTTACATATATATATTCCTGGTAATTACGTAATCAACAATTTTTAGGGAATAATAATAATCATTTAAATCTTTATATATAAAATATAAATCAAAAGATCTCCCCAAACTGATTCACAAATGCCATGTGTTTTATTCTAAACTAGCAAATTCCGTTTTAAGATGATCATCAAGGTACGTAAACAACTAGAAGTTGCTGTTGGAATAAATATCAACTAATCGTTGTTTTTTATTATTCCAGAATTGTCCAAATAGCCTTTCTTCTTTCTTTTTAGTCGCACGATCAGGAAATGCATTGCCCTACGCTGATGAGAGCTAACAGCCCAAAAAGTGTACTTGGTTAGCTTTTAGTGATTAATTAATAGAGGGTATTTGGACAAAATACTGAAACAATTAAATTTCAACGATTAGTTTATATTTATTCCGACAGATGGCGCAAGCCATCAGCAACTTTTAGTTCCACAATCAGGATATGCCTTTCTCTTAATTTATCCACCTGATCCCAGTACAATTTCACGTGTGTACTATTTTTCACATATTTTCCTCTGTAAGACCTTGTATGTTGTTTTAAGCACCTTGTTAATGATCGTTTGGCCGAAAATGTTTGCCACAATTTGAAACAAAGAAACACATCCCCTTTTTAATCTGTTTGGATCTTTTGGTTAATAAATTATCAGTGTTGTATAGGCAAATATTCAACTATCAATTTCTCATTGCCGATCTCCCATTAGCAATGCTGTGTGATGACAGAACCTATACTCGCGGATTACGTTCCGCCAGCCGCTAGTGGTGGGCTCCCTGAGGCCCGAGCGGCTGAACGGCATGCTGTCGTTCTCCGGCTGTGTGCGCGATCTGCTGATCAACGAGCACGCCTATGACTTCGTGGCCGAGGCCATGTCTGGCGGACGCGACGTGGGTACGTTACTCGACCGAAAGGGAAGTCTTGTTCTATTGACCTAGGGAAGGGTTAGCTGAGAGAGATCTTTTGCAAAGATATCGGAGTAGTGATGCAGTGAGCTTGATTTCCAGCCATAGACTTTGTAGGACATGTGAAGGATGCCCTAGGCAGAATTATTGGGTCAATATTCCGACAGAATTCTATACGAATTTGAAGAGCGCCCTTTTAGAGAAATAGGAATGGGGAGCAGATAGCGCGACGAGGTGACTATTTGAAAGAATGGCAAGCAGTAGGAAACGGATTTTGCTTCTATTTTTAGGACAAAATTTGATAAAATTGGTGTTGCCTTATGTGAGCCTGGTCAGGATATGCCTCTTTTGTTTTTAATATATATAATCTTTTTTCTTACTTTTTAAAAATATATTTACCGTATATGTATAAATTCAAATTCATTTTTCGCAACAATTTTTTCGCACTTGAAGAGAAATATAAAAATGCGTTTGTGGCAGTGGAGTGCGCAGCCGAGGCCTGTGGCCAACTGACCTGCCAGAACGGGGGACAGTGCGTCCCTCAGGACCCTGACCACGGCATGTGCCTCTGCCCTCTTGGATTTGCTGGCGAGATGTGCGAGTCAGGTAAAATGCACTAGTGCGGTCTGAGAGTTTGGAGATAACCTCTGGCACTTTCAGCTGTCGAGGCGATGATCCCCAGATTCAACGGCTCCTCTCACCTCCAGTTCGCCGGACTTGGAGGCATTCCCCTTGTGCTGTCCTTTCTGGAGATCGAAATGACGGTGAAGCCAATCGAACCCGACGGCCTCCTGCTGTACAACGGCTACCGTCCTGATGGATCAGGCGATTTTGTCTCACTGGTTCTCATCGGCGGATTCCTGGAGGCTCGAGTAGATCTGGGATCCGGCACTGCTGTGCTCAGGTACCTTGCCGTCGCGAGGTTGGGTGCGACACTAAACGTGAGATGCAGGAGCATGGAGCGACTCATCATGAACGAGTGGCATGTGGTGTTCCTGACCCGCACGGGGCGCGACGTGGTACTGCGGGTGGACGGCCAGGCCCAAGTGCAGGCCATGTCCCCAGGAGCTTTTACTCAGCTTTCGCTGCCCCTTCACCTCCACCTCGGGGGACACCCCCGCATGTGGCAGGTGGCCAAGGCCGTCGGGGGCGTCGAGGCCGGCTTTACAGGATGCGTGCAGAAGGTAGCGCTCACAACGTGACATCAGTCGCACTAGGAACAACACAACGTCCAAACAGATAACAGACCTTTACTGGCTGTTGATAGGCTAGCTAATGGCCATCTTTGATCCAATGATAATCATCGGGATCACTCTTTTTCGGTCAAAAAAAAACCGTATAAATAAAAGGTGGATATTTCTCGTTTTGTTAAACACAGGAGACATTATTTTATATTAATTCGTTCTATTAGCTTGATTGTTAACTGCAAAAATTAGAGTATAAAATGCTTTCAAGTGATAAGGATATATTTAATTTCAGTTTTTGTGTAAAAACACACTCAACATTTCAAAATTTCTTAAAGACAAATATACTTATACGCTAATAAATCTCATCAACTAATTTGACCATCATTGCTAGTTTCAACAGAGAAGAGAGAGTTAGATATTTATTTTAAAATCGGATCTATGGAAACCAGATCAATGTAAGCTAATCAACATATATACGTTGTTAAATACAAACGATCAAGTAGAACCAAGTAAACCTTGAACAAACGGCCTTGACATGATTCTGAACTTGGCGGTGAGAGAATGACTTCTTCCAAAGCTTTAACTCACCTGAATAATCTAACGTTCTAAATAAGCCCATTACAACTATTCCTAATTTTGAATCAAGAAAAGATCGCATGTAAAAAAATATATATCAAAAATATATTTGCAACAAAAAGCTTAAATGTTATTATGTCTAATAATCAATTAATTATATATCAATGGTTTATATTATTATTATCTCCTCATTTTGTATATTTCCACAAAATATATATATTATAGATTATTCTAAACATGCACAGCTAATTTTATAAACACTAAACTCGTTATGAGTATAAATGTGGAGTTTTCAGAGTGAGAGAATATAAGTGAATGCTGGCAAGATGATCAACTTTAGCTCTAGATTCTTCAACAGAAGCCGTCTGCAACCTTTAATGTACAATAAGGACCTGCTTTGTTGATGAATCAAAATATATTTTTTAAACAAAGAGAACCTATAATGGAATATTTGAAGATACCAGGGTTCCGAGAACAAGTATTTTAAAAATATATTTAATATGACTTTAGATTTTGGGCCTCAAAAAGCTATTCATATTAAATATTAAAATAAAAAACCTTTCTTTGGACGTTTGATGTTTTCATCTTTATATATAATTTGATAGATTGGATAATTTATTGAATGAAATCTTTTATATGTGAAGAAGCCATATATTTTATATCGAGAAATAACCAAATATATAATTGGAAGAACGCTAACTTTTATCATGGTGCAACAGCGTTCTGTTTATGTTGAAAATGTTTGTAGAAAAAGGAACGTTTTTAATCCAATATATATATAAATCCATTAAAAGATAAATTTATTTTATTCGAATATTTTATGACACATAAGGGTTATGAGGAAACTACATATAGAAGTAGAATTTAAGGAGAGGACTAAGATCTTATATATACTCAATTTTCCCAATATTTTCAGAAGTCGGTTGAATAATTAAGCAGACGACTTCTCTATTTGATCTAGATCAATAAACAAGGAAGTTGATGGCAAAGCAAATGAAAAGATGGCAAAGAAACGCTCCATCTAATATTAAAGACGACATCAACTTCCCAGATGTTCTTGCTTACAAAAAGGAAACAGGATGAAAGCATTTACTTAAGAATATTTCTGATTGACTCGGGGCAGATGGGCTAATGTAGAAGTTTGCTTGTTGGGCTGAAATATCGACACAAACCGACGTTTTAATATTGTCCCCCATACACAAGCTAGCTTATAGAATTTTACATATTTGCTTCCTCAGCACATAATTTACATAATAAAGTAATTAATAAATAAATAGGAGAATTTGATAACCGTACACATAACCTTTATTTGACAGAATCAACGATAAATTTATAAATTCGAAGTTTATCATTTTTTTCATTAAAATTCAAAGGTTTACAGCTTTCAATAAAAACATTGTCAAAGTGTTTTATAAAATGATATTGAATTTATTGATGCTTTCATATTAATAAATCTCAATCGAGAAATAGAAATGATGAAAATGTATATTTACCTAATGACGTTTCACATTATAACCATTTGTATAGCTGTATTCAACAAAATAGTATTTTACATGTCATGTGAAGCAATTCGAAATATGAAGAACAATTACATAGTAGTTTCCATACATTATAAAATTTTAAATAATATCTATATTAACAAAACAGGTCTGTGAACATAAGGTGAAATACATTAATTTATCTTCAATATAATAATCATAATAATATAATTAATCCCCCCCCCCTCAACGCCAAAACGAGAAGACTGGGGAGGAAATGTTTTCTTTATTCAGTTTACAAACATCTCAAGCTTTCGGACAAGTATTTTCTTAAACATATGATGCATAATAAATATTCTCCTTCTTTCTTATTTCCACTATATCATATTAAGGTGACATGTCTATGGATCTTGACAACCATCTTGATTGAGTGAAGTAGAATGCGAATGATTTCGTTATTAAGATTGGGAGCACTACTCAATAGCAGGTCGACTTAGCTCCAATATGAAATGGACCCTTCTGACATGACGAACAGACGCCATGTTCAGCCGTTCCTAACTTGGAATACAGACCCATCTCATCCTCTGCCCATGGATCAGTGGTTCTTACAGAGTTACATCAGCCAGGCCAGCTGCGCCCAGCTTTTTTAGCAAGCTTGTTACTGCTCCCCTTCCTTATTTTTCATCCGAAGGCTTGTTATGCATGATCACTAAATAAAAGAAACGCTCTCCAACGTTTAGTTTTACATGTCATCTGAGATTATCGTCTGATCTGTAATTAATCTTGTTTAAACATAATTAGCAATTTTAAATTATTTCAAATACAAAGACAAAGTACGCCATCTGTCTATTAAATTTTAAACTATCCGTACGAATTTTCCTCTTTTTTTTCCAAAATAAAACAATTTTCTACTACCCAGTAGTAAATTGCTTTATTTTATGGGGAAAAGAAAATTTCACGATAATAGGTTAAAATTGTATTAAATCATCTGAAATATTGAAAAAATTTGTCGAGAAAGAATTTTAGAATATTTAAAGATGTTTTCTGAGATTGAAATACACTGCGTGACATTGAAAATGGAACACCAAGAAATAGTAGCCAGAAAGTGATGAAACTCGGCAGACAGAGAGAGACAGGGACGAACAATAAGTGATCTTTATTTCAAAATGATAGTCATAATACAGAGCGAGAACGGCGTCGGCTTAGTAGCAAGTAGGACCACCGCGGACGGCGATGCACGCAGCAACACGTCTAGGTAGAGAGTCAATCAGAGTACGGATGACGTCCTGAGGGATGGCTCTCCATTCCCTCTCAACCATTTGCCACAGTTCGTCTTCTGAACGCGGCTGTGGCAAGGCATGCAAACGGCGTCCAATGATGTCCCAGACGTGCTCGATTGGTGAGAGATCAGGAGAGTACGGTGGCCAGGGAAGCATCTGTACATCTTGCAGAGCTTGTTGGCTAATGCGAGCAGTGTGCGGTCGGACGTTATCCTGCTGATAAAGGGCATTGGGTACCCCCTGAAGGTAGGGGAGTGTCACCGGTCGCAGCACATCATCAACGTATCGTTGGGCCGTCATAGTGCCCTGAATACGAAGTAAAGGTGACCTGGAATCATACGCGATTGCGCCCCAAACCATGATTCCACGTTGTCGCACGGTGGGGCGTTCCACAATTGCTGCCGGATTGGACCTTTCTCCACGTCGACGCCACACGCGTACACGGCGACTATCACTGGACAAGCAGAAACGCGACTCATCTGAGAACACGACCCTGTGCCATTCCGTCATCCACGTCGATCTAGCCCGGCACCATTCCAAACGTTGGCGCCTATTCGGTGGGGTCAATGGCAGTCTTCTTAGCGGACGGCATGAGTGCAAGCCATTAGCAACCAATCGACGGGAAATGGTTCTGGTCGAGATGGAATGATCTAGGGTGTCTTGCACATGTTGCAGGATGGCGGTACAAGTGGCTTGTGGGGCCGCCACTGCTTGTCGAAGGATACGCCGATCCACACGTGCTGACGTCACTCTGGTTGCACCGACATTCCTATAAATTGCCACATTTCCTTGTTCCAACCATCTTCTCCACAGTCGGTGCACCGTGGACGCACCAAGGTGTGTATCAGCTGCGATTTGACGTAGGACCAACCTGCCCTTTTCAGTCCGATCACCATGCCCCTCGTAAAAGCGTCTGTCTGCTTGAACTGCCTCCGTTTACGATGACCTGGCATTCTCTGTTATTACACGTGTCTTTTGACACAAGAACAAAATTTCTACAATGATTTTCCTTGAAGAAATAACGACACGAATACTGTCCTTTCTGCAAGTTCCTTCCCTTATATCTTACTCCATGTGCGCACGAGAGCTGCGCATTTTACATCATTTGCATAACTCGGTTAGGCGCTTCTACCCTGAAATTTGCATAATTTTCTGGCCACTATTTCTTGGTGTTCCATTTTCAATGTCACGCAGTGTATTTCAGTAAGAAAAAATATGCAACAACTCGTTGAGCTCAACAGTTTGATATTTGTAGACACTGAAGTCCATTATCTAAGTAGCCCTCTATAACGTAAGTGTGACTACACTAACGCAATCTACATACTTTAATGTCAGACACGAGCTAGAGTTAGATGTGTCTTAAGAAAAACTTAAATTAGTAGATATCAGCTTATGTGATATTAAAACAAAGAACCATTTTTTTCTTTACCACTTGGCATACATTTTTTACATCTTACACTTTACATCTCAAATTTTGTTATAAACGTTAATAACCTGGTAATATTTGTGTGTTTTGAGGTTTGCTTCTAACCACTCCACTATATATTGTGTGCATATTTGCAGAAAGAATTTTTAAATTTGCGGATTTTCAAATATTCCTAACACATTTATTCTATATAAAAAGAGAGAGAAATAGGTTTATCCCTATTAGTTATTAATATTAGCAAAAAAAAAGGGTATGGATGTGAGAATAAATTATTCCTCATATGTTTAAAAAAAACAGTTTTCTTACGTTTTTTAGGAACGACTATACGGCCGTTCAATAAAGAATAACAAAAAGATGTTTTTCTATCCGGTAGTTTCAAGAGCTATTTGAATGTCAAAAATGAAATGTTTGACCTTCAAGATTTATAAAATCACAAACTGAGAAACCTTCTATTTTTGTGTGTGAAACATTTTTTTGAAATAATAAGTATAATATATATTATAAATTAATAATTATATATTATTAATATAATTGAATTTTGATTATATATTTTATGAAATGGATATTTTTTAATGTTTTATATCAAATACATATATCTCAGATAATTGACAACATATGGGAACCGGAATTGAGATCTATATACAAATATATATAAGCTTTATAGCTTATTTCAAAATGATGATAAGTTTGCGCGCGCGAATGCGAAAATAAACTCCAAAAAAGTGATAAATATTTATAAAAGTGCACACATATATATTATCATGTTATAAATAATAATTTTTATTTTTCATTTGAAATACATAGAGGTAGACTTATATCTCTTTACATAAAAATATGAAATATATTAAAGATAAAAAATACATAAATAAGAAAATATATTAATGTGAAAATATCAAGCGCCCCCCTTCCGAGTATAAGTTTCTTTTAAAACATTTTCCTTCACAAATTTCTAGCTCTAGGGCATTAAAACCCTTTTACAGGAGAAAACACGCTGATATTAAACGCCAATAGGATAAGAGTTAAAATAATCAAATACAAAGGGGGCTTAAATTTTGATGCCAATTTAACGCAGACTTCTATGCACGGGCTTATTTTAAAATACACACATGTGAAAAATAAGATCCGATTATAATAATTTTACTATATAAATCATTTTATGCAAGATGTTAAATTTTTGATGTTTTAATCCATTAATTAAATGTAAAGAATTATATATATTGGCTTCCTTCATATCAACTGAATACTTTATTCTCCTCATTTTCCGAAACTATCAGTCGCTTTTTATCAAAGCTAATTATGTTTTTCAAAGTTCGAATAATACATATTTATGTGAAGGGTGTTGTAAAGCGATATAAGCACACAAATCATTATTTGAATAACATGTGAGGTAAAGGCGTCTCCATATATGAGTATAGTCACTAGGTGAGCAACAAGTGATGATGAACAACAGATCAAACTGAAGAATATGAATTCATACAGTTTCCAAACATCGATTTCGACCTGATGGACACTAAATCAACATACAAATATAGTCAAGACATTAAGTAAATACGTATCCCCCATTGAAAAGGGAGGCATAAAGTCTCTGATACATAGTGGAAATAAAGAATATTTGACTTAGACGGAAGCAGTCCTTGTATACATACTTTCTAAACGTAAAAAAAGTGACTGATTGGAGTTTCAAGATTGAAACTTCGAAGAATTTTCCTGGAAGCGCACTGTCAAATCGACCAGACGTTGATGCTGTAACTACACTTTTGGTAGATACAGACTTGTACCCGCATAAATACAAAGTGAAACCTTATGTAGTCCTTTAGGACATATATATCAACGTCTGCAGTACATGGAAGTTAGGCCGGTAATAGACTTCACTGGCTATAGATTGGCTTTGGTTCTTGATCCAAACTTGCCCTACCTATGTTAAAATAGTGAATGCCATCTAATCTCGCTCTCAGGGTGGAGCGTTGACATCTCATGTTGAATCACGGCTGTGGGGACGAGAGTAATTTTGTCGAGACTCACTACTGTCAATGAATGTCAACACACATCATGTCAATATGGCACAATGATCTACATTCACGGTGTAAGACAACACCCAGAAAGCCTGGCTGTCATCGAATATATCTCCCGTTATTATAAAATAGTGAGTTGGATCGATATGACACTACGCGAAACAAATTATTTAAGTCTTCCACACTAGCTCTCTTCTGGAATCATGTCCCAGTATTATTGTCGCCGAGGCGGTATGAGTGGGAGTAAATGGCAACCATGATATAAAACGGGCAAATACGCTAAAGATTTATTCCATTTTCCATAAGATGGTAAATAACGGTCCTATCTGTAATGACAGGATACATTTTTGAGCTCAAATATATATTGATGACGCTATAAATACTTTCGGCTATCCTTTAAATACAGCTCTGCGTTTATTGAACCGATAGCGACAGGTCTCCGGTCTTCTTGTTTTGAGCCTAACTGGAACTTCTGCTGCCAGCAACTAATATCTATCAGTCAATTCCTTATATTTGCTGACAAAAAGAATCTGCTTTCGAAAAGCTATCTACAATTCCTTTCACAAATTTTGTCAAAAAAGGTGGTTAGCACTCCCAGTGCGATAAAAGAAATGCTCTTCTGAACCAACATAAATGACTTAGACTCCTCTTTGCATGGATGGAATGGTCTTCGGAGCCTATACGTATGCAGTTAGCCCTCATTTTGGCATGAATTAAATGTGAAAAAAATAGTACAGATGTGATATTGTACTGGGATAAGGTGCATAAATTTTAAAAAGAGGAATATCGTGAATTCAGTTGCACGATAAGATGATTTTTTTTCTTAATGAATTAAAAGGCTTTCTGAAACAAAACATTTAGAGTTAGAACTTCACTTGGCAAGGATGGAATGTGCTAATTGTCTATATGTTCATCTTTTTCGTCTTCCAGGCATTTTCGAAAATGCCTTCGATGTTATTATAAAAACAACAATATACAGCTCTATTTTTGAATTACAAAGCGCTTTACAATTATGAATTTGAATCTGGCCTTTTTTTAATATTCCCCATTGGCGTAACACTCTTCTATCGTTGGCAGGAATCTTAAAATTTGCACATTATAAATATTTAAAATAAATCTTTATGTTTCTTATTTTATCTTAGTAGAATTCTTTCACGGCGATAAATCATCAAGGATTCCATTTCTCGCCAGCGTATTGGAATATATCGTGTGTAAAATATTCTAATAAAACAATATAAAAGCATAAATGAGATAGTAGGAAAAACTTTGACAAATCATTATACAAAACAAAGAAATATATATATATATATAACAGACACATTAAATTTCCTTTTTAAAATTAAAGAAAGAATATAGAATCATATAGTAAAAACAAAAAGACATATCCTGGCAGAGCGCCATTTAGTAAAACAAAAATAAATTAAACGCTTGTTCCGTCATATTTGGCCAACCCATTTTCTTGAAAAATAAAGAAAAGCCAACCACGAACGCGTTTCGGGCTTTTGTTCCTCGTCAGCGTCGTGTAGGATGTACCTCAACGACCAATGATTTGGTCTAAGAGGCTTTCTGAGAAATCAATAAATGGGTATGTAAGGCCAAATTATTGTAAATACACTGTTCCCGTGTAAAAATAGGAAATGAAATAGAAAAGAGGTCAGGTGTTGATATTAAAAACAAAAAAAAAAAAGATTTTTAAAGCCTTGCTAAATGTTTAATTTTTGTTTGCTCCTGACGAGGACAAAAGATTTTTGTCGATACGTCGAGGTAATAAAAAGATATTCTAGCCGAAGTATCTTTATTTTCAAGAAATATGAATGCAGGCCAGGCAGCCTCTAGCTTTACGAAAAAAATGCATATCCTGACCACGCACGTGAGCATTTTATCCTGCACCACGCTGACGAGAGCCAAAATCCCGAAATATGTTTGTGTTTGGCTTTTCTTGATTTATCATAAATAAAATGAGTTGGACAAATATCATGGAACAAGTTATATCAACGTTTAGTTGATTTTTATTTTACTAGATGGCGCTCTGCCATCTAAAATGCTAGTGTGAGCGATCAAGATATGTTGTTGTTTTTACCTGATCTTTTTCTATATTTTTTCGTATTTTTCCACATAGAATCATATGTAAAATAGGGTGAAATTAGAAATATCGTAATAAAAATCTAGAAATGGTTCAATAATAAAATTAATGAAATATAAACGTATATAAAGTATAAAAATCAAAAGGAATATATTAAAGAGAAAGCACGCAATATATTAAAACATAAAATGAATCGTATAAAAACATAATTGACCATTGTCGTGTTTTCTACCTATTGATTGCCTCAAATCTCAAACACCATAAAAGATAAATTCAACAACTTCAGCATACCCCAACATCAAATAGCTAGCCTTTTATATTTAAATAATTTTTCTTTTCTCTCTCATGCAATATATACATATTAATATTTCTACTGCATATTTCTTCTTAGAATAAAAAGGGAACAAATCAACATATATAATTACTACAATCATAAAATAAAACATTGAATGGATCATAGAATAAAGCATAAAATGGATCGATCATAGAATAAACATAAAATGGACCATGGACTGAAACATAAAATGGACCATGGACTAAAACATAAAATGGACCATGGACTAAAACATAAAATGGACCATGGACTGAAACATAAAATGGACCATGGACTAAAACATAAAATGGACCATGGAGTGAAACATAAAATGGACCATGGACTGAAACATAAAATGGACCATGGACTGAAACATAAAATGGACCATGGACTGAAACATAAAATGGATCATAGTCTCAAACATATAATGGATCATATAATAGCCTAAGGCGCTTATCCCGTCAAAACTAGACGCCCTCCATCGACCGCCGCCGCAAACTAGCGGCCTCGGGTCGGTGACAAAACCACAACACCAGACGTGCTTTGACGTTTATTTTGATGGGAGAGGCACCCTGTGCTTTTATAGATCAATTTCCTCCCATAAAAATTTCCATCTATAATATACCATAGACTAAAAAATAGAATGGATCCTAGAATTAAACAGAAATCATATCATAGGCAAAAAAATAGAATTGGATTATAGAATATATAAAACAGAAATCATATCATAGACTGAAACATACAATTTATAATAAAAAAACATGGATCATAGAATGAAACATAAAATTGTCTATCGAATATAATATATAATAAATCATATAATAAGCATAAAATTCATCATAGACTCTAAAGCATATTATACATCACAGACTCTCTAAAACATATAATTCATTGTATATATATTATATATATTGAATAAAACATAGAATGGATTAAAGAAAATACTTAGAATTGAATTACAGAATAAAACATATAATGAAACATAGACTAAAACATAAAATTGATGATAAAATTAAACATAGAATGGATCATAAAATGAATATAAAATTGAATTAAATTATTTGTGATGCAGTACGAAAATATATTGAAGCACTACAATTTATAAGACCATGAAATAAATTTAAAAAAAAAGAAAACCTATTTAAGATAATAAAAATATGTATAAAGGGAACATGACTTTAAAATATGGAGAATACATAGACGGAACTGAAAGAACTGAAGGCCTGAAATATAGTCAAACCTAAAATGACCAGACAGAACAGGCTCCAAGCTGTGTCCAGCACCTCACGGCTGGCGGTGTCCAGCGGAGCCGCGGCGCCTGTAATTTGGCTTTCGCCCGCGACCTGGGTCAGTATTCCTCGCCTCCATATTGTGATTGGCTGGAAATGTTGGTCTAAATATCATACGGTCAAACAATAAGAAATGTGTTATCAATGCAGGACAATAATTCAAAATGTGGGGTGTGAAAGAGATAAATAAAGCATAAACAATTGTATTATTATTATTAGTATCCTATTGTATAATTATATAAGGTCATGGAGATTGAATTAATGGATTAAATTTAAAATCTTGGTAGAGGGTTAGAATATAGGTTCTGTCTTTAGGCTGAGCAATTATCAACCATTGAAACCCAAACAACAATAGGTATAAGAAATTTGGACTATATTTGGCACGTATGTTTCTTTTCGAAATAAAACAATATATACCTACTAGTTAGATAAATATTAACATGGTTCTGTCTTTTATTATTTTTCTTATGTTCCGCTCATATGACGCGTAACTGCCGAAGCTTCATATTGAAATTTTATAGCCCTTATTGTTAAAAATTATGAAAAATCTTTTTATACTTTATTATATCCTATATCTACTTTCCCATTAAATTTCTTTCCTTCTTTTATGCTATTATTTTCAATATTTTTCTTTCATATATAGATAACGATGGGTATATACAGCGTAGTTATAAAATATAGAAACCATTAAAATAATGAAGCGCGATGAAATAAATGCAAATATTAATTGATATTAAGTTTTTATCTCTATCACATTTTATTTAAGACAATTATCTACGGTTCCTACTGAAGTGAGGAAAACACGTTAGAAGATCCTGCTTCAGTGGTGAGCCCTTTCAACTGTTTCGTCAGTTTTATCTTCCATACCGCGCGCTCTACACTATTTAGCTGTTCGGTTTATAAACCTAGCAGATGGAATTATTTGTAGTGAAGGTATTTAGATAAATTATAGATGAATATAAGCTTTTGTAACTGTAAAGTTACGTAATGATTGAGGCCCTCCCAATGTTGTTTTCTCGCTCTGTAAAGACAGTAGAGAGTTTTAAATGCATTATATTTAGCCTAATTGTTATTATTAATTAGTAAATAAATAGAAAATTAACAAAAATTCCTTTTTATTATGACGAGACAAGCTTTCGAGCAAAAATGTTCTTCTACTTGCTAATTGAAGTTATAAGGAGAAATACAAGCTTCACTTACAGAATTCAAATGTTTATCTGCGGGCGTACAGAGTGATCATTTGAAAACAAAACATATTAAAAGCTATTCAAAACATTCATTATCTTATGTATTTACAATTTTGGAAAATAAAATGAATGCTTAAATATAACATATATTAGATTTTTTGTTGAAAGTTGTTTTGTTTGAAAAATAAAAAAGATCGCACTGAATAATTTAATTTATCAAATATGCACTCATTGAAAACACTTAAGGAAGTTGTTTTATCATGTATGTCGGGATTCAGACAATAACTTAGTAAGATATTTGATACACAGTGACCTTCATTGAATAACTGAGATAACTAAGTGTGAACAAAATTGCCTTCGTCTCCTTAAAAAAAAACAGACGTCCGGAGACAACAAAGACCTTCCACTTTTTAAAGCTTTTTCCATGAGTGCATTCAGTTAAATGCCCATCGAGAAATGATCTTTCTCAAATCAATCCTAAAAAATCCACGGTCAAAATATTATAAATCAGTGCTGAATATTTAGAATGAAAGTGAACGTTTCCAACTTCGATATTAAAAGTATTTTCTAATTGCGCAATAGGAACTGAATAGAATCTGTTCTGAATAACTTTTTTATGTTATCTATTCATGGCGCGCTGTTGAAGTTTATGCTGTAATCTCTTCACACAAAATACCGGAAATTCCATCTATAAAATGTTTACTTTGAATTCCATTTAACACACAAAATCTATTTGAATATATAATGTGTTGATAGGTGGGTAAATAACACACAAAACAACTCTATTTGCATATACAAATTAAAATAAGTTTAATATTTACACTAGACTCTCTTTTGTGTAGAAAAATCTCTAAAAGAATTTTATAACATTTTATTTCAACTTGCTTTTCTATATATACATATATTACGATGCAATAGCGCGCCATCTGTTATGAAAATTATAAACTATTTTAGACTCGTTGGATTCTTTTTGAAATCAAACAATTTCTACTGCCCTTACTGCAATGGACCTTCCATTAATTTTTCCATTGCAGTAAGGGCAGTAGAAATTGTTTGATTTCAAAAAGAATCTTACGCGTCTAAAATAGTTTATAATTTTCATATACATATATGATAGAAATTTTATTTGAAAAATAAAAATTCCTTTAGACATTAAAAATTTGAGTATAAGCTGAATATGAGGCAATGTCGGAGCTTATTCTGTTTCCCTTACCTACACACACACATAAACAACGCTGTCTATAAAATTATTTATAAATTATGAAAGAATTTTTTTCAGAATATGTAAAATCAGTTTTTATCGCTCTGCTAAACATCCATTTTTTTCATTTAAAGATTTATCAGTATACCTACAGTGATAGTCAGGAACTAACATGTGTGACGCACATAACTATTCGTGTGTTTAGTGTGCATGTTTCTATGTATCCTATTCCTTTTAATATACTGTACTCTAACAGAGTTTACAATGTGGTTGAATCTATTGCAATCCACATAACTATTCACTTTCAACACGACAGGTTTATATTTAATTTTTACATTTTAAATATTGTTTAAAATAGAATAATCCATCCTAGAGTAATACATTAAATAAAAAAGATATATAAAAACTACGCAATAAGTTTATTGCAAAAACGAAAAGGCTTTTGTAATTAAGAAACGTATTGCGTCAGGTTTTCAGAGATTTTTATAAAAGTAAATCTCAATTTTCTTAGTTCTTAACATTAAATAATAAAGGCCTTGATCAATATTGTTAATTCTAATCGTACAATATTTCGACCTTACAATTCGCCATTTTCCTCAAGGATTCAAGGTTTAAATATTTACAAGGCTTGAATCCCAGAAGATGATGGGTACTTAGGTTCACCCAAATATTGTGGACGTTAACAATAAACTATACTGTGAAAATATAAGTATTTGAACTTAATACTTTATTTGGACATTTCAACGAGCAGTACGGATGTCTTTATCAAAGTACGAATCGTACCAAACGACCCATCCACCCTATATTCCCGATCTGTCGCCAATCAATTCCATTATATTCTGACACCCTTCTTGACACGTGCGGGACCTTTATGTAGTAACTATAAAGCACGAATGATTAATTTACAAAGTAAACTTTCTACTGTCCTTGCTGCGATCAAAAATAATGGGAAAGCTTGGCTCATCAGTGGTTAAATCTCCTAGCGGTTTCGTCAGTTTAATCCACCAGACTGCTTTTTAGAGCTCTAATGCTGTATTGTGCAATTATGATTATACACTCATGAACAAAACTTAAGGAAGTGGAAAGTCTATAATGTCACCGGTTGTCTGTTTCTTTCTTTCTTTTATTTTTGAAGGTGACAAAGGCAAGTTTGTTCATCCTTAGTTATCTCGTGTGTCTTCAATAAACCTCACTATATATCAAATATCTTTCAGAGTTATTGTCTGAATCCCGATATACATGCTAAAAGGTACAACTTCCTTAAGTTTTGTCCATGAGTGTGTATATGTGGCAATGAAGGACGTATTCTTATGGTATTTCAAGCAACTATGAACATAAGTTTATAAAACAGTATATATATATATTATAAATTAAAAGATTTTCTGCTGAATTTGGAATATTTTGAAATATACAGAATTATTAGCTGTTGCTTGATTATTTTGAGAAAATAAAATATTGTTGAGCATTTGCTTAATCTTGGAATCCATGAGTATGTGATATTGTTCGGCAGTCGTGGCAATAATTAAATAAAATGATTTATCAAAAATAGCTTTAATTAAGCTTATGGGATATATAAAAACATAATTTGATAAAAGTACTGTTTGGCTTAAGGCGTAAGAATAAAAAAATGAAATACTTATTTACATAATGTACAAAAGGTTTGAGCTGGCCATCGGGAAACAACAACAATGAGTTTTTGTAGGGGAAGCGTGACCTCTGGCGGTCAATTTAGCAGAGTATTTGAATCTATGAAATATAATTTAAATAAAATAATATTTTAATATAAAATATACATATATACTTATACATTTTTCATCGCAGTAAGGACAGTAGAAAGTTCATTTTGTTTGGAAAAGAATCATTCGTTATTTATAGTTTACGTTCATTATATATAAATGGCGCGTTATCACTTTATAATTACATTTATGTAGCTTGGTTGGGTTCTCCAAAATACGCTATCAGACAAAATACGAATAAGAGTGTAGATAACGTTAAATATTTTGGGGAAAAACATTTTTCATATTTTGGGTTTTTAATGAGTTTACATGAACCTTTTTATACGTTTTTTTTAACGTTTCAGTGACCCGCTGTCTAGAAGGAAAACTATTTTCAAAGGATTTTACACTTGTATTCAAATATAAATGAGTATTAATTAGCTACAAGTAAGCTTCATTAAAAATATTTTTCTCAAAAAAAAGACGACATCGGGTCGCCGAAACGTCGAATTAAACAATAAAAAAGGTTTAAGTAAATTCATTAAATATTTTGTATAAGTGTATGATCAGTGACCAAAAATATTTGAGATAAAAAATATCGTTGATAAGTTTCTTTTAATGCGCCATAGAATGAGGCAATCCTTCGACCAAGAAGTTCTTCAAGACGCCTTACATTATATTTGCATAAAACTTTATCACAAAAGGTGAAATTTCAAAATATCTTCAAAAGATTCTCAAAACGATGGAACATGATTAAATCATTTTACACTCATGGACAAAACTAAAGGAAATAGAATGTCTTTGTTGTCGCGGGTCATCTGTTTTCTTTTTTAAGAGACAAAGGCAATTTTGTTTACACTTAGTTATCTCGCGTATCTTCTATAAGGTTACTGTAATATCTTTCAGAGTTATTATCTGAATCCCGATATACATGCTAAAAGGTACAACTTCCTTATGTTTTGGCTATGAGTGTATACCTAAAATTCGCACCATAAAATCCCTTTATTGTTCTTCCTCAATTAGAAAAAGTGATTTGTGATGGCGCCAACTTTAGGTTTTTTTGGTTTGTTTTTTGTTATATCATTTGTATATTCTCTTTATTGATATATTTTTAAATTTTCAGTTTTAACAATTTTAGAGGCAGATATAAATACGGGCTTGACGAAGAATCTCTTTAAAGCTTGTCTCACTCTAAGGCGCAATAAAAGAATCTGATCAACGAGGTTTTTATTTCAATTTGAAAATTTTGAATATAATATAAATTCTTGCTTATAAATATTAGGGTAAAATTCAAATAAATGTTATATATATCTGCTTTGTAAAAAATATTGTAAGAAGAATTGTCAGCGTTGTCCCACCTAATAAATCACAATGATATATATGGCTGCGCACAACACAATAGATAAATGTCACAATTTTGAATATATCTCTGTTGTAACAATATATTGTTCCAAGATAAAAAGAATACCAAACAAAATCCGAAGAGTTTGAGAGCAAATATTTCAATATAGCCTTTAGAATGTATGCATAAGACACAAATATGAAACTTTAAAGAAAAATATAGAATTTTTTATTTTCTTTGTGAAAAATGTGATTGATCTTTTATATTACGTGTTTAACTTTGAAATATTTGAAATTCTTTGTACACCATGTAGTTTTATTTTGTACAACCTTTAGTCCTAAAATATTTTTGCAATAAGACTATTTTATACACTTGTCCCAAAATATATAGGACTATTTATTAAATAATGTATACAATAAAATAATAAAATAGAGTTAATGAATTTTATAAAAAAATAAAGCATTTTATTATATATTTAAGATAGAGGTTGCCTGGCCGTTATCCATAATTCTTAAAATAAGACTCTTGGCTAGTAAAGGTTTTTTTTTCTCGACGTTTTAACAAAAATATTTTGTCCTTTACGGAAAAAAAATTGAAGCATTTGGCAAGACGTTATAAAAATGTATCTTTATTATAATTTTTCCATTTTCATTTCAAATATAAAACACATCTTTTTCATAATATAAACTAGTGCAGTTTCAGTGGTATTTGAACAAAGTGTCCGTTTGGAAACAAAGATGTTCAGAATGTCTGAGATAGTCTTCAAACGACCCAATCGACAATATCAACGGAAACTAAGCCTTGCTATAGAAATGTTGATTACTCCTTCACTTTCCCAAATTTAGCGCAGAGCAAAGAATATAACTAAAGACAAGTTATTTATCAAAATCTCTGACACACATCATATCTTCTAGATATTTGATTTTTTACAATGTTAGAAACTAATCAAGCTTCTGAATATAGAGTATCTTTCTACAAATGATTATTGTTCAAAAGGAACTTTTTTTATAAGCCATAAGCCTTGCTATAGAAATCTTGACCACTCCATGACCTCAAATTCAGCGTAGAGAGCAAAGACTTGCACTTGAGACAAGTTATTTATCACGATTTGATTTATCATTATTTCTAGATATTTGCTTTTTCACAATGTTAGAAACTATCCAAGCTGCTTAGTAAAGAGTATTTTTCTACAAATATTATTGTTCAGAAGGGGCTTTTTTCTAAGTCTTGGTATAGAAATCATGACCCCTCCATGACCTCAGATTCTGCGTAGAGGAAAGAATTGCACTGGATAAAATTTTCCTCATCCCGATTTGACACATCGTTTCTTCTAAATATTTGTTTTTTCACAATGTTAAAACCTAAATCAAGCTGCTGAGTAGAGAGTATCTTTCTACAAATGATTATTGTTCAAAAGGGGTTTTCCATAAGTCTTGGTATAGGAACCTTGACCACACTTTGACTCTCTCAAATTTAGTGTAGAGCAAGGAATAGCACTAGAGATAAATTCTTTATCAAGATCTGACACGCATCATTTCTTCTAGATATTTGTTTTTTCACAATGTTAAAACAGATGATGAATAATAGAGTATCTTTCTACGGATGATTATTGTTCAGAAGGGGATGCTCCATAAGCCAGCGAAGGAAAATCGTAATAGAGGCTGCCGCAATCTGGATTGATTTTAAGGCTACGTATGTAAATATTTAATTGCATGCTCTTTAAGCAAAGTTAGATAAAATTTCACACACAATCAAATTTTAAAATTATAGAAATAAAATATATATACTTTTCTAGTATTTCCACAGTTATTGTAGGCTGAATATCTACGTCTTTTTATTATTTTTTTTTAGAATTAAATATCAAGATAATTTTTACTTTTCAAAACAGGAAGCGTCGTGCATCATTTTTCTGTCACCATGACAGGGAGCCTAAACATTACGAAGTTCAAATATTTCTATTAGTCGCATTGATGATTGGGGTTGGGTCACTCGGTTCATGCTAAGGACATGGTCTGAGCACATCAAGGAAATTTTGACACTAGCAAGGAGTTCAAGTCAGTTTACGACAACTAGCCATGGATCGATTGAAATGTTTATTTTCTCTACCATCCTATATATTTGTGATGATCTATATAAGTCTTTTACCGATAGGATTAAACTAGATTGTATCTTTTCACATTCTGATATACAACACCTTTTAGGCGCACATACATTTTTCAATCCTTTAGAAATTAACACACACACACACACACACAAATACCCTGAAATAGTTATAAAATGCCTGAATATTTTTGGTGATTGGGGCAGTATCACATTTGGTGCAGTCTCTGGCTGCACAATTGATCTAGTTGCCTGTTTATTGAAAAGGATTCCTTCTCATGATCGAGGCAAGTCGAGGAGAATGTGAGTCTCAGCTTATATTCTTGTCTATATATATAGGATTGAAGCAATTTTCAGTCTTATTAGATATTATCGTATCATCAGTGTGTGGTATATGTAAAATGGGGCTATTTTCAGAACAAAATATAATTTTCGCGACATGTTAGTATATAATTATAATCTTGAAGTGTGTCTTCTATGTATATTGTGTGATTTCATGTTCAAAAGAGTGTATAGCCCAATAGACACGCCACTTGAGAAAAAATCAATAAATTCAAATCAGGGAGTGTTGTGGCACAAGCTCTGAATGGAAACCTGCCTCCACGCAGATGGTGGTCAACGGCCGCTCAAAGAAACTGGTGGAGGAGGCGCTGTCAGGGGTAAACGTGGGCAACTGTGAACACAGCTGCGCCGACCGCCGGCCCTGCCAGAATGGCGGCACCTGCGAACCTCGACTTGATTTCTTCGCATGCCATTGCCCTCTGGGCTTCACAGGACAACGCTGCGATAAAGGTGGGCATTTTTCTTGACATCCACCCTCAGCTCACATGATGCCTGCGCTAGCCCTTGCGGATGTCTACTCGGAGCCCATGTTTGCTGGGGCCAGCTACCTCTTCTACCTGGATGAGCGCATCATCAAGAGGTACGGTGCTTCCTTGAACTCGAGTTGTATTTCTTCGAACAGCTTCGACCTCTTGATCTGACTCTTCCAAATATGTTGCTAGAGTAATTCAAATATCAAAATATCTGCCTTGAGAACCATTTCTAAATATCAAATATTTCAAGATTATTATTTGAGATGTTGAAGTGTTGGAAGAAATATAGCTGATGATGAAACTCCACAAATATGATTGATAACTTGCAAGACCTACTTGTGAATATATTTAGCTACCTGTGAACCATTACAAAGGTTGGCTTCCTTTTGTTTTGTGTATACTCCTTACTAACAATAACTTGTTTTGTACTTAAGCTAAAAGGTAGGTATGTGTTTGGGACTGTATTTTGCTTCTCAGCTCAAGAGGCCATACATAAGTTAATTCTGAAAATAAAATGATCAACCGATAATTGATATTATACATTAGCCCCATCTGTTTTTGTAATTGTAAACTATTTGTAGCACGTTTGTTTCTTTTAAAATAAAATAATTTTCTATGATAAAAATAATGGGAGGGTCTGGTTCATCAGTGGTTATCCCTCCCAACGGTTTCGCCAGTATAGTAGATTAAACTGCGAAACTGCTGGGAGAGTTCACCACTGATTCATAAATAAAATATTAAATAAATCAAAAATCGCTTTTTGCGAAAAAAATTAATATTACAAGTATAATATTACTTGTATTTCTAAAAAAAAATGTTTTGTAATATTCTATTTACAATACTCTCTCACTCGGAACCTGTTTTTGCCTGAATTTTGAAAACATCAAACAACAACATGCGATATGCATCAATAAAAGGAGGTTATTTGCCTGTAATTGAAAAATACCCGCAGCCATTACGGCAGTTAAGGCGAATGAGGAGCTCATTTCGCGTCTGCTCGAATAACTCGAGCATCTCCCACATTTGAGAATATTGAGGTCGCAAATTAGCCGCTAACGGCCACTTCATTAGCATCGTAAATGGCCGCCGATAAATTATAAAAAAAATAATCACCAGTTTCGCCTTCAATAGAGCTATCTAACCACAAAATAAAAAACACGCGCAAAGTGTTGTTCCTTTTTTTCAAAATGTTCGTTCCGCTACCTAAATCTATCATTTTCAACGGTTCGGTGTTGTCTGAGAATCATTGAACTTTGTAGCTACGTGTATTTAATATCAGATATATTGTGAAGTAATATTGAGTACTTACGTTAAACGGCAGTCGCCAACTACCCGCCATGATTATCATTGGCTTGAACCGCGAATACTTGGGCTAAGTAAAAAAATGAACGATTGGTTTAACTTGACTTCGTAGACAAATTATGATTGTATCCAATAAGTACACGCCTGTGTAGTGGTATTTTATTGATTTATCAATAAATGGTATTTGGAATGAGAAAAGTTTGAATTCTTGCAAAATTCCTGAATTTTTTCCACGTGGTTATTTGCACTCTCATCCATGTTCATTTAAATAAAAGAATAGAAAATGTAGAAATTTCATATTTCAAAACTATGTTCGCCCAAAACGATATTAAGATCGATGTTGAAAGTTGAGTATCGCGTCGCCGTAGAAGCCAGAATCTGTAGTTTGGACAGGAGAGAGAGAGAGAGAATGAATCCTTGACGCCTGTTTAATCCTATGAAAGCAGTGTCATAGGTATTGTATCCTGCGAAAATAGACGCTAACACTAGGCGCCACCGTTTCTACAAACTATCGGACTCGGGTCGGTGACAAAGCCTACAACACCAGCTTTGGTAAACTGGGAGGCGCTCACTTTGTCTAATTCTGAATATTTATTTGATTCCTTGTGAGTCTCTTGAAATCAAGTTCCACCTTAGACCGACGAAGGTAATTATCCCGAAACCGTGGTTTCCAAGTGGAAGCTTCTCAAATGTCCAAAACTGGTGTTGTGGCTTTGTCACCGACCCGAGTTCGCTAGAGTACAGATCCCGTCAATAGATCGCGCCTAGTTTGGGCGTTTACTTTGACGGGAGAGGCGACCGTTATTAATAGATTGAAAATTAAGGTTATTTTGTCTGTTAAATGGGGAAAATGTTTAAAATATGTGTTTTGTATTCTACAGACAAATAGTGAATAAAATATTTTTGATTTTCGATTATTTTATTTTCAATTCACAAATAATAGAGTTGTTTACCATCATTTTAGAATAAACATTTATTGAATCGGATGAGGTTTTCTTAATTATATTTCATTGTAAAAATGCTCGAATGGTTCAAAAGATTGGGAACCTTTTTAAAAATTTATTTTAAACTTTTACATATTTTTTTAAAAGAGGAAATATTTCTAGGTTATTCTTCTAGAATTCTGACAAAATTAGGAATGCTGGAATGTCCCCTCTCACGCGGTGCCATTAGTCAGGCCCGAGCCAAATGGCGGAACCTTGCACTTGCTAATTAGCTCAGAAATGTTGTCGGGGAATAATAACAAAAGTTGCCACACGGGGAGAGTATAAAGAACAAGCAGTTGACCCAAAGGTTGCATTAGTCTAACTGAACAAAACTGAAATTTAACGCTCGGATTTAATTGTATTAAGAGCGTTTAATTGCTCTCTCTGCACATGAAACTGGGAAGTTCTGCTAAAGATGTGTTTAGCTGTTAAAATGGCTAGACTATCTCTATGGCCAAAATATAGAAGGCAATATTTCCAGGATGATAATAATCTATACAATAAAGGTCGCCTCTCTCAGTTTGCCGAATTGGTGCTGTGGCTTTGTCACCGATCTGAGTCCGACAGATTGCGGAGATAGTCAATAGATGGCGCCTAGTTTTGTCGGGAAAAACCTCTATTTTATAGATCATTATCCTACCAGGAAAATTTCCATCTTTATATACATATGTATGTAATATTGTTGCAAATGTGCCAACGAATGGATAAGCTGGCAGTCGTGTACGTGAGTCGAGTGTTGATGTTCTTCCCACACGCGGACAACAAGAAGCAGAGGCAGGGCTAGATGTTAGCATCGAGAGTTATCGGGGACAGCCCACGGGACAGAGGTAGAGGCCATGACACAAACTTGGATGCTTATCACAGAGACATGGAGAGAGAGTGCGTGCAAGACAGAAGCCGTCTGTCGACGGCCACCCTCTAGAACCATCTGCTGCTGACCTCCTGACAAAACCTGTCCTGTTTTCAGAGGTCGTCTATAAAGAGTCCCTCGGGACCCCACATGGGCTGGGCGTTGGCTTTTTTCCTCCCCTCTGTCCCTGCCACCAGCTGACCGAACACTCTTTGGATCTTTATTTTGACGTCAACATTTTTAGTTTTACATACAAATAGGAGTTTACAGGTATTATTAATAAAGATATAGCATATATACAAAATATGGGGGTGGTAGCAAATAGAAACAGTGTACATTTTAATAGAAGGTAGGATATATTTTAAGTAATCGGCTCTAACTAATTGGAAGATATGTGGCATATACTAAAAGTGTCATACAGTTTAAAATATACGATATGTATATGTGAGAAAATAAGAAAAAACAGGGGAAAAGGCTCATGTGAACGGTCAGAATATGTCTTCTTTGTGTGTGTGCTATATAATAAAGTCACGTGATGTTCATGTACTAAACAAAGCACCTCTCTATTAATTATGTTTTAGACCCATCCATTATGTTTATTAGTTTTTTACCCTGCAAAACACTTTACGGTGGTGATCAGGAATAAGCTACTACACCAGTATATATAGGTGTTAATCTAGAACACATCTTTATTCTTTTCTTTCAAATTTCTTTATATATATAATGCTGTTAGATTTAATAGCGCAAAGAATCGGCCAGTTGTTCAGCCTCACTCTCAACTAACAAACAAGAGAGTCTACCTCAATTATAATTCAGTTCAGGCCTCTCTCTCAAAATAATAATTTATCAAATTCCTGACGTTTTCCAAAAAAGACAAAGAACTTTAACTTCCTATTAAAAGAAAAACCTATTACCTCATAAACTATAAATTGTTCTTGTGTTTTTCCTTTTAACTAGAATTGAAACCTAAATGATGTTATTGATCTTTCCCAAACCTCCCCCAACTATCCTCCCAAACTTCCTACTAAATTAGCTTTATTCTCTCTAGCGGGGGGATGATCACGACGAGGCTTCTGAAGTCGACGTTTATTACAAGACCCAGTTCTTTTCTCGATTTTATAATATATATATATAGGCGCACACACCATTCTTCTCTAGGAGGATGCAATAGGCTTTCAGTAAATGCCGAGCAATTAGACGGATAAATTCTATAATTTATAAATTCAATTGCCATCTATCGATAAAATTTGTAACAATTAAATTTACTGGCAAAGTGTTTCTTTTCAACAATATCATCAAATATTATCTCTACAGACCTTACTTCAATGATAAGAGTTATTGAATGAGAGGGCTTGGCTCATCAGTGGTGAACCTCTCAGCGGTTTCGCCAAATTAATCTCCAGACCGCTCTACTATTGCATTGGATTGATAGAGGGCAGCTTAGGGGTATTTATTTGGCGAAACCGCTGAGAGGGTTCACCACTGATGAGCCATGCCCTTCTCATTCAATAACTTTTATCATTGCAATAAAGACAAGCGATAATATTTGATGATATTATTGAAAATAAAAAATATTTTGCCAGTGAATTTGATTAATTTATTTAAATCTCCTGGACATTAATAAAATAATTGAAAAAGATTTCTGGAGATGAGTTTCTTTTCATTTTATTAAAGCGTTCTCAAGCTTTCGGGCATCTCTGCCCTTCTACAGGAAATCATAAATAAAACGAATAAAACGTCTTCTGATGCCAAATAGTGCCGTTTGATAAGTTGTACTCAGGCGTTGTTATAACTAAAATAAGGTGTCTCTGATGATATTATTTAAATTTGAAAACTATCAATTTCATATATTCAATATTTCCATATAAATATTTGGCGCTCAAGAATTTCTATTTCCTATACACTGTAGTATATGCGGAATATAATTTCCCAGCATATTTATTAAAATTGTTTGTTGAGCGAGGCGCATCTTTTATAGTTGGAAAAATTGCGAGCTGTCGAGCATGATGCTTTTAATACTCGTATACTGGCACTCTAAATCTACCATTATATCTCTACACTTCTACTGGCACTAGATATAAAACGTTATAACTTTTATCTCTACACTTCTACTGGCACTAGAGATATAACGTTATAACTTCTATCTCTATCTTTCTACTGACACTAGAGATATATATAACGTTATAACTTCTATCACTACACGTCTACTAGCACTAGAGATATAACGTTATAACTTCTACATATACACTTATACTAGCACTAGAGATATAACGTTATAACTTCTATCTCTACACTTCTACTGGAACTAGAGATATAACGTTATAACTTCTATCTCTACACGTCTACTAGCACTAGATATAAAACGTTATAACTTTTATCTCTACACGTCTACTAACACTAGATTTATAACGTTATAACTTTTATCTCTACACGTCTACTAGCACTAGAGATATAACGTTATAACTTTTATCTCTACACGTCTACTAGCACTAGAGATATAACGTTATAACTTTTATCTCTACACGTCTCTACTAGCACTAGATATATAACGTTATAACATTTATCTCTACACGTCTACTAGCACTAGATATATAACGTTATAACTTTTATCTCTACACGTCTACTGGCACTAGAGATATAACGTTATATCTTCTATCTCTACACTTCGACTGGCACTAGAGATATAACGTTATAACTTCTATCTCTACACTTCTACTGGCACTAGAGATATAACGTTATATCTTCTATCTCTACACTTCGTCTGGCACTAGAGATATAACGTTATAACTTCTATCTCTACACTTCTACTGGTATTAGAGATATAATGTTATATCTTCTACCTCTATACACTACTCTGACACGTACTAGATATTTAACGTTATATCTTCTACTTATATTCTCTACTGGCACTAGAGACCTAACGTGATATATATTCTACTTCTACTCTCTATTGGAACTAGTAATATATCATAATATCTTTTAGTACCACTCTCTCTACTGAATCTAGATATATAACGTTATATGTTCTAGTGACACTAGATATTTACGCTATAAAAATATAAAAATTTATAAGACATTATAAAAGAAGCAGCTTATTTGAATATCGAGATGGTTGTTAGGCATATTAATAATATATTATAGAGTTAAATTACAAGTTTCAATGGAATGCTATATACTTTGTTTAATAAACGTCTCTTGGGTGGATTTATATAACCACACTCTGCGCTACATAGATGAGATAGATAGGAATTTGGTTGCGCAATAATACTTTTTTTTTCAACAAATCTCCATCCAAGAACCAGATCAGGGAGGTTTCATGGTCGGCATGCGACCTCTTAAACCCCCATCCCCCTCCTCCCCAGCTTAAAGTGAAAGAAGCCATTATCTCGCTATTAATTAAAAAGAAAACCCAGAGCAGTTTCACTTAAACGGATTATTTGCTTACCCGATTTACTTTTCCCTATATAAGTTCTAATTAGAAAAGTCCATTTGCGAATTCTAATTGAACATTTTTTTTTATTTTAACGATTCCTAATTGAGCTAAAGTATGAATAGTCAATATTTACTACTCGCGACCTTTTTAATTGGAAATATTTTTTCCACACAATTTTTTTCCCCAAATAAATTAAGAAGAAAGCGATGCTCGTTTTGTAATTTTCGTTTGTTTCATATATTTTACCGAGACGTGAGATAAGACTTTTACGCTGCTAAATCAACTTTATGAGGAAGTTTGAGAGTTATAAACATAACTTTCCACATCACCGAATTTACGACGCTTAAACGTACGTAAACATAAATCTTTTGGGGCATCGAAAATGGCCACGGGAAAGGATTAAAATGTTTCTCGGTCTCTTTAAAGTTGCGAAGTCATTTTGAAACACTATTCAATAGTTATCAAGATTTTACAATAAAAAAAACATGGCGAAATGGCAGCACAATATACGTATATATATATATATTAAAATATTAATATATATATATGTTTCAGAAAATGAAAATTTTCAAATATTCGTGTGTCAAAAATGTAAATTGGTCACTGGGGACATTAAAAATAGTCATAAAAAGACTATATTTGCTTATGTCACGGTGTCTGGATTGATCTCTGAAAATTAAAGTTTATTGCCTGCTCTATGTGTCCAATATCGCGTGATCAAGGAACGTTTAACAACCAGAACATTTCATGTACACGTCATTTTCAAATCTACATATGGCCCGAATTTGTGGACAACTGGATGCTTTCTCTATTGTGATCCATTTGTATGACCACCGTGTATATATCCGCACTATAACATTTCGACTGAGTGTTAGATTTTATTAATGCGGAGCGATGAGGTGTCGGTGAAAGGATGGTCCAAACCATTGGTTTTCGACCGCTACGACCCGGGATCGAATCCCGCATTGGGAACTTTTTTCAAATAAAAAAAAAATGCTCCAATGGCCCCGAATCTTGAAAAAGTCCAACCTCACCAGCGAATGCAAGTAACTAAACGGGGCTCTGCCACATTTGTAAGTGCTAAGTCGAACTGCTTTTTCACATGTGTAGACATTTGGTGCACTTACAATAAAAGCAGTCGCTAAATCCTCACCATGATTATCATGGCCTGTACCACGTGTACTAGGAATAATAATTTTTAAAAATAATGTGGAGCTATGAGAAAGATAAACAATGGAGGGCGCTAGGTGTCCACAAAAATTACGTTTTGGAGAGTGTTCAGCCAAATAAAGGAACAATAAATTGCTACCATATTTCTATAACATATGTTGAAGCAGGAGCTATATAGCAACACGAAAATGTTCTGTCCTGACATCCTCCGAATGCTCTCCAAATAAAACGGCCTTCAGGAAGGCCATCGACCCACGCGGCCCAGAATGGAATTTATTTTGATGTCATTTTTTAGCTCTCCATTTAAAATTCTAACTAAAATGCAATGTGAAAATAAATCAAATCCAAGCACAAGAGAGATGGTTAGAAACCGTCTGTTGCCTTTAAACGGTTTGGTAAGTAAATGTTGTTCTTCACGTTTAAGCTAGAAATGATAGAACTCTATATAGTTTTTTTATATTATTCGAATTGATTTAAAATGCTCGTTTCGTATAAAATATAATGGGTAAAATTAACTCAAATATAAGTATGGTCTTTGGTTTTTATTAGTTTTCATGTTTGTTTTAAGTAATTATATATATTAATGCGAAATTTTATATGATGTACACTCATGGACAAAATTTTAAGAAGTTTCATATTTTTATGTCGCCGGTCGTCTGTTTTTTTTTTTAGGAGAAGGAGATAATTTTGTTCACACTTTGTTATCTCGTGTTTCTTCGATAAAGGTCACTTTAATATCTTTCAGAGTTATTGTCTGAATACCGATATACTTGTTAACCGATATACAACTTACCTAATTTTTGTTCATGAGTGTATATGGTTATATCTAGAGCCAATATCCAGATCTATAGCTATTAAACATATTTCTATTGATATATTTAAACAGAGCAAAATTTATATTCTTTTAAGAGTAGAAGTGTCTCAAGGAGTTTATTCATATTTCAATCCTAAAAGAGAATCGCCACCTAAAACTCCATTCGGATATATTCTCGAAATATTTTACTAATTATTTCCAAGGAAATCAAGAAATTGATCTTTTCTCTACCGAAGCCCATAGTCGAAACTGCAGCAAAGTTCAAACTTCACGGATTCGTCCAGGTATAATGATATTTTTTAATTCAAATATCTGAAGCTATATACTCTTTGCGCAGAGTCCAAATGATCAGCCTAGTTGGCGTCAGCTTAATAGAATGTTTTATAGAATATTCGCTCAAGTGCGCTTAAACAATATGTATTTTGATAGTTAGCTGAGATGCAGCGTTCCACCATCAGATGTCTTTATCGCATATTAGGGAGAGAAATCTGTTTTAATATTCGAATTTCAGCATGAGGGATGTATTGAACAAAGTACCCGAGCGGTTTTAAGAATTGAAAGGAGATTGAGAGTGGAAAATAGATGGGAAGAAGGTTGTAACTTCCTAGCTAACTCCTCATGCTAACTGTTCGCTCTCATCATTTGTTCTCCTTTTAGTACAACTTTGAGAACATAACTCAAAATAATTTTTGGATTTATAAACAATAAATAATTAATATTATCCACTTTTATATATAAAAATATAAAAAATATGATTAATATATATTTCATATGGAAAACGTGTAATATCGTGTACGTATATATGTTGAACTATAGGATTTTATAAAATCATTCCTCTGAGGAGAGTGAGAGCGAAACGTCGGCAACTAAATAAATCATTGGTTGATGTGACTGAATATTTTCCAAATCAACTTCCAACCAACTGATCTTCAAAAATAAATTAATATGTTAATATTATAATCCCTTCGGATAAATTATAAATACATACTTCTTTATATATATGAATTTATTTTTTTAATTCTAAGTTTTTTTATAGTATCGTAATTATACTTGTCAAAAAGGGCTGTTACGCCGGAAAGCTTGGATTGTCGTGATAAAAAAATTCTCTCTCAGCGCAAATTCCCTTTTATTTATAAATTAATATATTGAAGTGTGTCATACTGTCAAATAAATTTTACATATTTTTGGCAATAATATTTCCTGGTAGTCACATCATTGAATATATCTCTGCAGACCTTACCGCGGCAATGAGAGAATATATTAAACAAGAGTGTTTAGATGAGAGAGATAATAGAAAGCAATTTGGCGAAACTGCTGTGAGAGTTCACTCCTGATGAGCCACGCCCTCTCATCTCATAACTTTGATCATTTTTGCAACGTCTGCAGAGGTAGTTTGGTTATTTTAATAAGAATACACTTAAGTGTGCTAAATTATGTATGTAAAAAATATTAATATATCAGAAATATTCACATGGACAAAATTCAAGAAAGTTGTGCCTTTTAAGCATGTATATCGGGATTCAGACAATAACTCTGAAAGATAATTGATGGACAATGATCTTTATTGAAGATACAAGAGATAACCAAGTTAACCAACAAAATTACCTCTGTCTCCTTCAGAAACAACAGAAAACTGGCGACATCAAAGACTTTCCACTTCCTTTAATTTTGTCCATGAGTCAATTTTTAAAATAATATTATAATAAACGTCTCTCTATTATATATTCATATTATATTCGAATTCCAATTAATATATATTTATATGTATGTGTATATATAATATGAAAACTCTAATTATAATATATAAATAAAGAAATCTGTCAAAAACAATATATTCCTATATAGTTCTTTAATTAAGAAATATCATTCAAACGAACCAATTAATTCGAATTTCGAAAGAAAAATTCTTTTTGAGATTAAACTTTAATATTTTACGGTAATTTATTTCAAATGATTAAAAAAATCAAAGATATCATTTATTCCTGTGTGGCTGTCTCTTGTGCTAGAACACTCGATATATATATATATACTCCACTCTCTAATTAGTAATCTCTTTGGAGAGAAAACACGTAACGTCAAATCTCCAGGAGAAAATTCTCTAGTTTTATAATTTACTTTCTGGGGAAAGCGCGATAGATATTTTTAAATTACTTTCAAATAAAAATATCTGTGTATATAATACCATTTATAATACTCTCCTTACAAAATTCCATTTCTGTGAAAACACATATTGTTTTATTATAAATTGTCCAATATAAAATCTGTTTTATTCTCGAACAAAGAAATATTATTTTAAGAACTATATTTCTATTTAGAATTTCTCCTAACTTCATCGTAATCCACTTTGTTTATAATATATTTGGGCCGTATAAATTAATTAGTTTACAAGATATGTGTGTGCGACATAAGATAGATATTTTTATCATTTTATAATATTATTCTGAGAGAAGAAGGTGTTTATTTATAGACAATATAATATTTATCTATGTTCATAAATAAATGAGGTCACTCTTACAATGTTTAGTTCTCTCACATAAAATATTCAAGCAGACCAAAAATATTGCCTCTCTTCGTTCTTATTCAAATATATGAGAAAAAATCTTAAGGGAAATTATCGTTTTTCTATAATCGCACACATGAACCTGAAGACATAAACTGAATTAGATAGCCAATGTGCTAAATCATGATTGAATCAGGATGCATTGAAGGCACCAGAGAACAATTTCGTAAGACATTTTTGGACCAACTGAAGAGAGAAATCAAATTAGCGTCTTACCAACAGTTGACAAATTGTGGCTATGTGAATAAATGATCTTAAAGATCCTGAATAAGGAGGTTCATCAGTCTAAAGACTGAATAAGCTAAACAAAATTATCTCTGATATCTATTTTACTGTGCTTAGCTTACATCTCTTTCTAGCTGTACGAAGTTGTTTTTCAGTAAATATTTAGTTCTAAATGAAAGGGCTGAACGCTACTACTATAAGTAAGACATCACAAGGGATTCTCCTTTAGCGGTCGCTCCATTTCTTCTAGTACATTCAACGCCAAGAGGTTCTCTAAAAATATATATGTTTGGCTTTAGATTTACCAAAAGAAAATCTGTGTTACATTTCTCTCTAATAATAAATGTTGTAACAATCCCATCAACATATCAAACTATTGCCACATAAAATGAGCATTTTACTCGTATGTCGCAATATGTTGATGGAATTGTGCTCAATGCTCATTATATGTCCTAATCAATTTCTGGCTTACCTATATAACTGTGAAGCATTTTTCTATCTCACTGTGATTTACGATATTTCCTGCGAGGGAAAAAACTGAGGCTTCGAGAATAAATATCTGAAAGCAGAGAGACGGGATGTCATTGAGAGGATTGTTTCATCAGGAATGCTTGTCGCCTCGAGTGTCGCGAACCTGTGTGAATTATTGAGCGCCCGTGTCGTTGCCATTAGGGAAATCTTATTTATGCCATAGCCTATGGCTAAATTGCACGATATTATATATCGAGATACTAACTTTTTATTTACAAAGAAGAAAATACTGTAGCTGTCTAAATAGTAAAATCGTCTCTACACTAAAAAGTAAATATATGTAAATAAGTGTATTGAACTCTCAAACAAAATTTAAACTTTATAGGGGGGGGCATCAATATTTAATTACAATTCAATTAAGGGAGTCAAGTATTTAAAAGTGCACTCTCTCTAGAGAAATTGAATGCACAATAATCTCTTGAGTTATTGAAATCTCTTTCACAATCTTCTCTTATTTACACAGGCTTATTGCATATTGCCGCTAAGCCTTCGCGTTTAGAAATTGAAGCAAACAAGTAGTTTAATTAGTTTTCTTTTTGAAGAGATGTTTCTCGATATTTCCGATCATTATTCTCTAGTAATTTACTTCTATTACAATAGGAGGAATCGCAGGATATCATTGCTAAGACACCGAAGGTAAAAGCGAAGAGTTTCTTTATTGGAGAGGGATGAGATTGGTGAGAGCTTTTGGACAATAAGGTCCTTTAACAAGCTGTAATACAAGAAACTAGAAGAGAAAGATATGGAACATATACATGTAGATATGGAACATATACATAATTTGCATATTTATACTTTTAAATTACTGCATGTATATATATATATATGTCGTATCTTTTTCTCCTCTAGTTTTTTATATGTTATGGTCTGTTGAAGGACGTTATTGTCCGAAATCTCGCCAAGCTCATACTTCTTCAATAAAGAAACTCTTCGCTTTTACCTTTGGTCTCTTCTTAGCAATTTACTTCTGTGTTGTTGCGACGATATTTGAAAGAAACTTCGCTAACTCGGTGATTCACAGACTGAGAGGCAACAAGCTGGATCTCCGTATGAGGTTCCGGAGCTTCTCGCCGAGCGCCGTGCTGGCTTGGGCGGGACGTGGAACCGACTTCCTCGGCCTTGGCCTGCGCGCCGGCTGGCTGCAGGCTCACATCAATCTTGGCTCGGGCGAGGCCGTGCTGCGGTACAACCTCACCCGCCTGGATGACGGCCGCTGGCACGCTCTACGTCTGGCCCGGTACGTCTGCATTAAAATCTACTTCTTTCATTCAAATACTGCGAGAACCATTGTATTGCTATGGTATATTAGACGTCTTCATTAACGTTAAAATAAATTTATTTGCAACTTGCATTAATTAATCATTTATATATAATTGATTTATATAAAAAAAGAGCATACCTTGATCTGCAATAAAAAAAAAAATTAATTTCTCAAATTTATCAAATGATTGATAAAGAGGGAGCAATCCCTAGAATATTTCGGAAAAAAAAAAGTTTTTTTTTTCTTTCACAGATCCAAGTACGTTTTATTATTATTATTATTATTATAAATATATTCAATGGCTCGCCTTTTGACTCAAAAGGTAATTGATTGGCTGTATTTATTATGTGTGGTTTGGGAAATTTCTGTATTTTATATTGTAAAATTAAGAATATTATTACCATGTTTAATATTTTGATATTTAACTTTACAATATATATATATATAAACTGTCTAAACGTTTTAAATAAAATATTTTTACAAATTTATATGAAGCAAATTCAACATGAAAGTGATTTGATAAATAAAAAAAGTAATGAACACAGGAACTATACTCGTCTGCCCCAAACACCTCTGATACACCTCGGCAGGCCAACCTGCGAGAGCTACTTGTTTCCGACAGAGAGGGCTGTTGTACTTCACCGCTGCACTTACATTACTAGCCGAAATAAATCTCTTTCCCTTCAGATGCTTTTCAATACCAAAAATAAATTTCAATTACACAACGATATGTTGTACAGGGTTTCTGTTACATTTCGTACTTGAATCTATTCAAAACACACAACACGTTGCCTTTTAAAAACTATAAAATCTTTACCTAAAAACATCAACATTCTGTTTGGAAACACGTGGGCATGCTTTGTCTGTAGAAGAATAGCATTTATAGACAACATTCCTCGTCACTTTCTTTTGATGTGTGAAGGAATTATCTTAAATGTGTCTTACAGTGAGCAGATACATTTATTGTCTGAACACGTGTGAAAACCCGCTGTTAACCATCCCACACCGAGAAAACTTTAAGTTTAACATCACTTTGCGAGTCTCCAAAATTTAATTATTTGGAGAAGTTTTCCTCGCAGAGAGCCAATGAATTTACCTCCTCTTGGTTTCTGATTCGTGGTAGAATTACGGTGCTAAGTCACCATTTGGTTCAGAGACCTGTCTCCTATGGTAATTGTTCGAAATGGTGAGATTTGCACGCAAACAAATGGCCTTTTGTGCATAGATAAGATGTCAAGATATTCATTGTGAGCACATTTTCTTCTCCATCCCAAGTATTTTCGCAGAATGGGAGACCCTACTGAATCATTCGTCGAATATGTAAAGGTGGTTATCATTTTTCAGCGCACTCTTACTTTTTCTCATAAGAAGCTCTAGCTCCCATCTGGCAACACCTTGCGGTAGTTCCTCACTAATGTCCATACTCTTCTTTCACTATATTATTTATCATTACAATATGAGGTCTGTATAAATAGTTTATCTAAAATAAATAGAAACAAAATTTGCGACAATTTTCAACGATAGAGATCGCCTGTTGATATTTAAATACGGTTATTCCCAAAGATATTAAAATATACAAGTATCAGAGTCATCAACAATCAATTCTGTCATCGTTTGCTTTTGTGAATGGAATAAATACCCAAATATGGCCATTTCTTATAAGCTTCGGTGGTTCAGTGGTAGAATGCTCGCCTGCCACGCGGGCGGCCCGGGTTCGATTCCCGGTCGATGCATTTTTTTTTTTTTACAATTTATAAAACTCGTTTATATTATTATCGTTTTTTTTTTTTTGTATCATTTTGTTCGAAGAACAAACAGGGTCTTCTTGTATTATATAATGCGGAGGGGCCGTTCGTTTTGCTCGAATGCGAAGGCATGCACCCGCGTTATCTTTTTCGTATTTTTTACCTCGTCTTCAATGACCAGAACATATGCTCAAATATCGCGTATCCACAGTTATAGGACTGCAAATACATTACGTATCGTTTCAATCATTATTAATGATTATCATGGCCAGTTCCCCCCGCGTGCATTTGGGATAAGTACAAATACTTGCTGTTGTCGTCTATCAAGGCAATTAAAAGTTGAGTGCCTGAAAAAAAAGCGACAATTCGTTTCCAAAACGTCAAAGTTAAAATAGAAAATTTTCATGGAATTTTTACAATTTTTATTTTGAATTAATTCACCTATAATGAGATGTTTTCTACTAAAAATAAAGGTTCAACAGATGGTCAAAAAGAGATGGATAAGTGACAGGCTAGATTCAAAAGTCGATGGACAAGTTCGACATCGCTTACAAATCGCTTGACATCGGAGAGGATGATGGACTACGCAGCAACGCCGTGGTTTCTTCGCCCAACTCCACATAAGATCTTACGTGAAAGAGTAAAGTGATCGAGTAGATGATAGAGTAAATAGCTTCTCTTCAGTTGTTCTCCTATAGGCATAAACCTTTATCACCTTTTTCCATATGCACTCATGGACAAACCTAATATAGACGTTGTACCTTTTATCACATATATCGGAATTCAGACAATAACTCTGAAAGATATTTGATTCATTGTGACCTTTATTGAAGAGACGATATAATCGATTGTGAGCCATATTACATCTGCTTCCTTCAAAAGTACAGACAACCGGCAACATCAAAAACTTTCTACTTCCTTAATTTTTGTTAATGAGTGTATATTTTATATATATATTTATATATGATATTTATACGTATATTGAATTAATATTTCTCTTAAATATTATATTTGATTAGAGAAATGTGAATAGTTATGTGGAGAACTCTCTCCTTTAGAACGTTCTATTGACTTATCCAGAGCAATTGTTTGTGTTGGCAGAGTTGACCAGAACGTGTCTCTTCAAGTTGATAACGGCCTGATCGTGGTGGGCACCGCTCCCGGCTCCATGCGCGAGCTCAACCTGGACACGGGGCTCTACCTGGGTGAGTGGCAACTTCCCTCTGGGTATTGTTTACTCTCTTTGGTTTGAGGTGCCTAAACAATTTTTGCTATAGAATACACATATTTTGATGGTTAAACTAGAATGGAATTATATTAATATATTTAAAATATTAAGGAAGTAGCGATCCCACGAAGTTGTTTTAAGCTGGCTAACTCTGCCAGTTTAAAATAACATCGTGGAATCGCTACTTTCATAATACTGATCCAGGGATACAGGATGAGCAGCGTTTGTACTCCATGTTAAGAGCGGCTGCACATGGCGTCTGTTCCTCATGTCAGAGGCGGCCATTTCTTTTGGAGCTAAGTCGGCCTGCCACTGAGTAGTGCTCCCAGTCTTAATGACAAAGGCAGACGCTTTTTACTTTACCCAAGTCATGATGGTTGTCAAAGATAAGAAAGAAGAAGAAGATAATTGCTACTTTCACAGGATGGTTGTTGACGTTATCTCGGCGGATGTTCAGGCGGACTGGAGGACGCGGCGCGCCAGAGCCGTGGGCGCTACACCAAGGGCCTGGTGGGGTGCATCTCCAACGTGACGCTGGCCACGGACCTCCGCCTGCGACTGTTCGCGGACGCAAGGCGAGGCGTCAACATGCAGCCCTGTCTGTAGGGCGTCTTTCCTTTGGTGTGCTTTTCGGGTTTTCCTGCTTTCCCTCATATTTTGTGCCAATCCGTCGCTACTCGCTGTGTTTCATTCAAATCTTGTGACTAAATGTGAGTTTATGTGCATTGGAAAAAAAAACAACACAGATTTCTTTATAATTGGTTTTGGGATCAATGCTAAACGTTTTAATGCCACATGTTATTCACACTATTACACACTGTATATAGTCAAATACTTCTAAGACATAAGTGGCACATGTTCGCATTTTGTTTGGCCCACACCAAAACACATAAATGTAAAAAAGATATCTTTCTCGTATGTTTAGAGATATTAAGGCAAAATTTGATAAGTGTCGTATTTTACACCTTCGAGACTATAACAACAAAAACAAACATTAAATTTCAATGCTCTAAAAGTTTAAAGAATGTTTTTAAAGGATTGTGTGTGCAAAAAGATTGGGAAATATTCTTCAATAGCAAAAATTAATATTTTTATGAACGTTATATAAAAAAATTACATAACAAATTAAGTTTATCATTTTTTATTGATTATAATATTGTTTTTGGTTTCCTATTATGAATATATTTGATCCTCCAGAGAATAAATCATAGCATAAATTAACGTCTACAGGAGTGCAATATTATTTATTTGTTTAAAATCTATATATGTACATTTATTTATTTATTTATGAAAGAATAATATTACAATTATACAAGAAAATTACCAAATATATGTAAAGGTTAACAAAATAGGCCATTTCATTTGAAGATCGCTACCACTCCGATGTTTTTCATGTTTTAATTTACATCGGAGCAAACATAATCATAACATCAAAATGTCACAAAATAATCAGGTTTTTTTTTCATTCACATGTAATACATTTTTTTTTTTTCATTAAAATGAAGGTGTGTACTGGGGGGTTCAGATTAGGATCAAAATATATATGTAAAAATTCTATTGTATTTATTATGTATTTTAAAGAAGAAAATACTTTAATGTCGTATGAAAACCTCTTTCTTTCTCAATTAAGAGTGCGTTTGTTTTTGGAGGATCTTTCACATTAATACATGTGTTTCCAATATGTCGGTGTACGCTTCCGTGTGAGATCTAGAAAGTGCATATCACAGTTATTATTGTTCTGTAACACATTCGAAAATTGCTAATTGATCTTCAAAAAATTACCCACCCTTAGTTTAAAAATGGAAATTATTGTAACCCAATGAATAAAATTCCTATAAACTCCCTACGCTGTGTTCCTTTTTTTGTATTACAACATCTGCCTTGATAAATGCCACAGTGAGGAGGATCTTGTGTGTATTGAACATGTACCAAAATCAGATATTAATTGATAAGGGGAGAGACAGACATATATGTTGTGTAAAATTTGTTTGCTAACAATAAAGGTCTATTTTCGTGAGAACCTCCTTACAAGGGCAACACAATTATTATAGCTACATAGCGAAGTTTTAAAATAGTATATATATTATATTTGCATATAGTTAATAACTCGTAATCTTCTTTTAATCTACAGCACCTTAGACTGTATTAAAGAGGTTCTTAATATTTTTTATTAAATATAAATGTTTTTTAAAATTTAGTGAATTAATTTATTGTGTGTGTATGTTATCGAAGATGTGTGAAAAACTATCTCAAAAATCTCTTATATACCAACGCAACCATACGACAGGATAGATTTTTGATCTAGGCAAAGCAATAGTAAATAACTGTGTGTGGCAGCATCATTGGTAACAAGCAATGAAGTGTTTAAAGTTTTGTTTAACAGAAAGTTAGCAGCCTAAACCCGTGTCAAATGCTACGTCTTTCTAACAGCTATCCTTTATTGGTTTTGGTCTAACCCGGGTGTAGCCGGGGCTGTCTTCTATAATGTGTTTTGTTTATTTGTTTGATCTTTATTAAAACGACATATTTGACCTCTTGATCTGGATGAAATTTCCAGTAAAAAGAGTCAGGTCTGGAAGGAGCTGCTATCCCAGTTTCTACCTCAGAATATTGAAATTAACCAAATAAGTTACTAAATTGCATATTATGATCCAGCAATTGATGCTAATATAATTTTGTGATGAATTTAAACATCACCACTATAAATAAAATTAAAATGTAGTTTTGTTTGTCTGTTTTATTCTTATAGAAATCTGCAATATTGACCTACCTGAATGAAATTTTATAAAAATATAAAATGATCATTCTCTCTCTCTAATCATTTTATTAAAGTAAAAACATTAGTGCTCCAGGGAAAAGTTTCTATTATTATTATTTATTTTTATTTACAAATTTCTCTAGCCTTCGGGCATGAAAGCCCTTCTACAGGAGAAAACATTTTACATTAAATCGCCAAAAGAATAAGAGTTGAAATCAAATAAAATATTATGCTTTGGTGTCTACAGTTATTTGAATGCAGAATCCACGCGGGCCTCCATTGCCCGAGCTTATCAAAGTTTGCTATTCAGAAGCGATATCTTCATTTGGAGGTTATGGGGTGGGTTCAGTGAATAGTATATTATAAATTTCCGGAATGTATATCCTTCTGTTTATGCTAGTGTTAAATTTCACTTTTGAAAAAGAAACAAACAATAGCCTGCCCTTCTATATATAAAAATCATCCGCCTACAACATCAAATCCAAACCACTGTTTACTATATCCCGACTATATCCGTTTTTCCTCCTACTGCCCTCTCAGCCATAAAATAAATACCGTAAAGACCTTAACTAAACGTATCCATAGCAATTGCTCACTTCAAACCTTTAAAACAGAAGAGACTCAGAATATCTTTAAAATCTAAAGACTTGTCAATAACCTTTATCATTTATTCTAAGATATTTCTATAGCCCCTCTGAAATTCGGAATTCCCCAATTTATAAATCTATTTGCAGTATTCTCTATTCACCAGTATCAGTTTCTTTACTCCGTCATCTGACAAAATTTGGAATTAGAATATTTTTCAGCAATTCGCCCAATTTAAATTCGTTACTAAGAAACCCCATAACAAAGAACAATAACATAGATTATCTTACCAATATTAATAATACTATATACTTCACAGAATGAAACGAATGCAAAATCAAATATGTAGGCGAAACTAGCAGACATTTTGTTGAGTTTGCTTAAACATTGAAGATACTGATTCCAAGATAATTAATCAAACATTATCTTTATTGATTTACAAGAGAGAAAATAAAATAAAAGAGAAACTTATAGCATAGCAAAAAAAAAAATTTTTCTTACCGTTAGCGCCTATTTACTTGTGATCTTACACACATACTCTGTGGGAATAATTAATTAAGCTTAAAATATATATGCAACACATTTAAATATATTAATATCAGAACATAAACAAAATATCGACAACCAAGCAGTAAATATTCAGTATAACATCATATAAGAGGAACAGGCCTTTCATTTTCCCTATCAGAACCAAAGACCCATTACTCCAACATCCCCAATAGACGACAGAGACTTATCATGGAATCGATATAATCCAGAAAAAGCCCAATAGCATTAACAGAAGAAAATACATTCCGGAAATTTATAATATACTATTCCCTGAACCCACCCCATAATCTCCAAATGAAGCTATCGCCTCTGAATAGCAAACTTTGATAAGCACGGGTAATGGAGGCTCGCGTGGATTCTGCATCCAAATAACTGTAAGCATCCAAAGCATTTTATTTGATTTTAACTCTTATTCTATTGGCGATTTAATGTCAAATATTTTCTCCTGTAGAAGGGCTTTCATGCCCGAAAGCTAGAGAGATTTGTAAATAAAATGTTTTTTAAAAAGAAACTTTTCCCTGGAGGCCTAATGTTTTTACTTCAATATTGATTCAAGGGATTATTTTATCGGATAATCTATCGAATAATCCTTTATATTATACATATAATACTTTTATGTATAAATAGGTAAAGGGGAGGATGGGACTCATGTAAAAAAAGTTGAATCTCTCTCTTTAAACATGCATTAAATCAATATTTTGTTAATCATACCTAGTGTTGTTGCTAATTCTTCATCACCCCCTTCAAGGTTTTTACTGGGTTGACTAACAAAAGAAGAGGTGATGATTTTGGTACATCTTCTCACAACCTTATGTTGTATTCTAGCATGAAATTCGGCCCTGTCACTTCACCAGCTTAAACACCTTTTTGGTAAATCCGAACGCTTTCATAGCTCATCTCGTAGGATGTTATGAACTAGTAGTCACCCCCCTATACTAATGAGGGCCATAGCTCGAAACCATGATATACATGTAGGCTTTTGGTCTGAGAATTTGCCAAAACTGGTGTTATGGGTCATTTTTCATCAACATTATTGCGTTTTTTTAACTGGGGTGATAAACCAAATGCATTATTTTAATGCATATCAATAGAAGTTCTGTGTAATTGACCGCTTGTTTTGTCTGGACTTTGCTTGAATTTTTCAAATTGATTCAAAAATAGGCTTTCATAATATTCGTCCCACAATCCGTTTCTGCTTTTTTCCTCTTTATACATTATGGAAAGTAATTTTCTGGGATTTCTTGAATTCATTTTCTTTATATCCTTCAAAATTTGAGTCAGCATAATGCGTGAAAATCTGTTCTCTTAACTAGAAATTTCTTCCATATAGGTAGGGCCATAATTTTGACATTAATGTTACAACGGCTAGGAATTATTTTTAGTATGCTTAGTAATTTTGCTTTGGTTCACTTAGGGTTTTTCACCGTCGATATTTTGAACTAGTGTTGCATCTATGCAAATGTTGGATGTGTTTTTGTAAATATAAGTAAGTGCATTTGGATAAAAGTTATCTGTGGTGTTTTGCATAACAATAGTTATGTTTTAGATAAATTGTCGAGATATGCAAATAAGGTTTTGCATAGTGTTTGTTTGTTTGTATGTTAATTATTTTTATGTATATATATGTATCATTAAATTGTAAATATTCAGTCATATTAGTGTTATGAGCCAATAAAGGTTTTATCTTTAACTTAGTGGATCTCGGTGACCTGGAGTAGTGTAGAGACGCAACAGTGGCGACGAGTATCAAGAACGTATACGCAACAGTGACTATTGAAGAAAGCAAATACGAGTGAATGAAATTGAGCGAACAATGATGAACATTGAGCAATTCAATCCTAACAACGGAAATGAACTCTCGAGTTATTTAGAGCGCTTTGAGTCCTATTGCATAGCGAATGATATAGTGAAGGTTAATAAAAAGAGGGCAACATTTTTCTCGCTATGTGGTAGAGAAACTTATAATACGCACGTTGACCTCTCCCAAGAAGCCATTGGAGACAGAATGGGAGGAGGTGGTAACAAGGATTAAAGAATACTTTGATCCAACGCCAAATATAATAGTGCAGCGTTTTAAATTTACGAAAAGGCTTCAAATGCCAAATGAAACAATATCTGAATTTATAACAGCTCTAAAGAAAATTGCCGAGAAGTGTGAATTCCCTGATTTGGAAGATAGGTTGCGTGATGCCCTAGTATGCGGCATTCTAAACGAAGAGATACAATCAATGCTGTTAATGAACAGTATGCTAACATTTAAAGTAGCTCAAGAAATGGCATTGGCACATGAAGCTGCGGTAAAGAACGTTGCAGAAATCAAGAATGGAAAACCTCAGGAAGAAATGAATGTAATGGGAAGAGCTGTTAAAATGAGACTGAGGGATGAGAAGAGGATTTTTAAATGTTTCCGCTGTGGATACACAAATCACAGAGAAGAGCAATGTTTCTTTAAAGATAAAAGATGTTTTAAATGCCAGAAGTTAGGGCATATATCTAGGGTCTGTAAGAACGGGAACTGGAGGAGCGATCGTAATAATTGCTCGATAGATGAGGAGGCGGAGGCAACTAATGGCCTTTTTAATATAAATCAAGTGAAGGACACAAGTAACATGCGGAATTATATGGTAAAAGTACGGACTAGCGGTCGAGATATGAATATGCTCATTGACTCAGGAACAAGAAAAAATATTATTTCTGAGAAGACGTATATAGAAACTTGGGTGAAGTCAGAAAGGCCTAGAATAGAGAAGGATTCTACCAAGTTGGTGCAATGGAACAGACAGAGGTTATCCATTCTGGGTAAAATAAAAGCCGACGTAAAAGTGAACAAAAGAAGTATCACAATGGAATTGCTTGTGATCGAAGGTCCGGGCCCAAATCTGATTGGAAGGGAGGCGTTTGACCAGATTGGAATTGGTCTTGAATGGATAAGTTATGGCGACAGTGTATGTCAAATTAATGAGGTAATGAATGGAAATGGTATGGCCGCTGCGATGAACGGCAATGGCAATGGAGCTAAGTACGGTAATGGCAATGGAATGGCCGCGGCTATGAATGGAAACGGCAATGGAATGGCTGCTTATATGAATGGTAATGGAATGGCTGCAATGATGAATGGAAACGGAGGCAAATACGCCAATGGAATGATGAGCGGAGCTAATGGAATGGGCGCGGGTTACATGAACGGTGGGGAGGACTTGTACAGTGAGGGTGACGGGCTGAGCGTGTACGGCAACCCCGGCGTGGACTTCCCACTTTTCGCCTCGGTGCCCGAGACCAGCTTCCAATGCGGACAACAGGAGCTTCCTGGATACTATGCCGATCAGGAGGGACCCACCAAGGCTGGAGGAAACACCTGGGCCAAGTAGACCAATAAGAAACCGGAGACTCCCTGAATACTTAAAAGATTGTGTAACAAATTGGGGGTGAGAAGATGTGGTGTTTTGCATAACAATAGTTATGTTTTAGATAAATTGTCGAGATATGCAAATAAGGTTTTGCATAGTGTTTGTTTGTTTGTATGTTAATTATTTTTATGTATATATATGTATCATTAAATTGTAAATATTCAGTCATATTAGTGTTATGAGCCAATAAAGGTTTTATCTTTAACTTAGTGGATCTCGGTGACCTGGAGTAGTGTAGAGACACAACATTATCTAAAATCGATGGGTTTATTAGTGCCTTTTAATGCTTGGAATGCTTTATATTGCTTTCCTGTCCAGGTAAATGTCACATATATTATAATAAAACTGGTTAAGAATCAGCATTTTCGAGATTTCTTTTATAAATTATTTGCAATTTGAACACATTTCAAAAACGATTGCACTTATTTGACATTTTTGGGCTCAGGAAATAGAACTGATATTGTGATCCGCGGTTTTGCGCTATGTTGGTTCCTTATAGGGCCGAGAATATCCATTTATTTGAAAGAAATTTGGCATTTTTATGTTAAAATTTAAATAAGATTCGCGAAAGTATCTGAGAACAACACAACATATGAAAGTCTTTCGAGGTATGTTGGAAAATCCGAAATATATGTAATTACCTCATCTATATTTGCAATCTCAGATTACCAACAACACTCTCGGTGTTTCTTTCAAAAGTAGCAGGGACGTTTTTCAGAGTCTAAAGGGCATTACGTTGAACACATATAGGCCATAGGCTGTAGTGAAGGCTGTATTTTATTTGACATTCTCGTTTACCTCTACTTTCCAATATATAAGTCTTAATCTAGAGTTCATTGCTGAGAAGTATTTAGAGCCCTGGAGCGCATTCATTACGTCATCAATTCTGCGGATTAGATATACATCATTCAATGTTAAATCATTCAATTTTCTGCAGTCTACATAAAATGTGCAGTTGCTATCTCGTTTCTTGACTAATTTAACTGGAAAAGACCAGAGGTATGAGGTTGATCAGGTTATGCCTTCTCTAAGCATTTCATCAATGTTTCTCCTTTATGATGTCTCGCTCTTTAGCGCTCACCCTATATGACTTGTGTTTAATCGGTTTCGCACATTCGGTATCAATTCTATATTTTTCCAAGTTAGATCTCCTTAATACCGACAAGAACAATTCGACATACATTTCCAAAACGTATTTGAACTCCTGTCCCTTTGATGATAGGCTATCGGTTTTTTTTATCGAGGTTCGTTATTCTCACCTTATCATTCCCTCATATTTATTTTCGCTGAAATACTTTTAAATGCCAATATTTGGTTTTCATTATTTCCAAAGGTCGAGGATGAGGATTCGTTGCTCAGATATGTACTTCCTTATTCATATTATTGATCAAGCTTCTCACCATCGAGTCCATTGGTTGATACATTTTGCTGTTTACTCGATGATATATTTGCCATCCTCAGCTTCCACAAATGTCTTAATCAATTTAATGAAAAGTTCCGGTTTGACAGCATCCTTGGCGTTTTTTGTTTTCTTCTATTTATTTGGTCGTGATTATTCGTCTCAAATCATTCTATCGTTTGAAGTTGACAATCCATTTTTGCGTTCATTTTCATAATAAAATATCGTTTAAGTGTAAATGTCCGTAAATGCGTTTTCATTATCACACAATGATGCTCAATTGTTTGTTATAAAAATATATATATATTTAAAACAATACTTCATATGATATCTTTTTTTTTGCCAGAAACACATTTTCTCAGGATTGTTTGTGTCAAGGTCTGTATCGAGGGCTGTCTTAATGTCGACCAATGAAATATCAGGGCCTTTATAAGTCAAAGCTTCACAAAGACATATTTCATTCACTTGAATTTTCAATTTATATTTGGGATGCAATTTCTTTATGCTATTTATGATTGACTCTCTTTGATTACATACTCAGGAGTGACGTCCAATATAAGTGTTCCAACACTGACTATTTATTCCACGAAGGGATGTTTGGGATATTACAGACATCAGCATACAGACGAGGCTTGGACTTGTCCATAATTTCATTCATTTGGATTTCCTCCTCGACATTGTCTTGAATTTTCACTATTATTACAAATTTGGCACTACAATAACGCGCCAAATGTCCTGGCTTATTGAACTTAAAACCTTTTGGCCTTACTTCTTCCGTCCTACTTTTGTTTGCTTATAGGTTAGTATTGTAGAATTTTCTCGGGTAGTTTGGTTTTGGCATGAAATTTGGATTGTAAGAACGTCTAGTAGCAGAGAGCTGGAGTAGGGGGTTGTTCTGGTACTGTCTGGAGAAGGTATATGAGGCAGAGAGTTGGTCTGTTAGTGTATGGAAACAGGGGTCTATGACTTGGAAGTGTTTTTGTAGTTTTGTGTGACAGTCGGAACATTCTTCCATTGCTCTTGTTGCTGGGTCTAGAACAACGTGGGCTACTATGGATTTTTCAACACCTTCCCAATAATCCTTCTCAAAGAAATCCATTCTCAGGCGCATAATAAGAAGCTCGTTGCTAGGTTTTATGCAGAATTTAAACAAATATTCTTCATCAATCCTCCAATAGCATATTTGATTCTCGTTTCTTTTTCAAATGAAGGGTCAACCTTGTTGCACAACACAAGGATGCCCTTTTATTTCAAATTATGAAAATATTTCGCTTTTTCCAAAGACAATAAAGTAGGTCCATGATCAGACAATGTAAATTAGAAAAGTTTCCAAATATTTCCATCCATTATGAAACCCTAAAGACAGTTCTAACCATTTTGAATATGCATCGACAGCAATTTAAAAAATGTTTCCATATAGGGAGAAATGTTATAGATGCATTATCTCCCACACCTTCTTTATAATTTCCCAAGACCTTGATTTGCCGTCTTGGCGTGGAATTTATTGATTGCACTATGTGCAAACAATTATTATTAAAAGCTTTAATATCTTTATTCATTTTGGGCGAGCAGAAATAAGCTCTGGCAAGCATCTTGGAAATGAATATTCTAGGATGTGATTCGTACATAATATCCAGTGTTTGCTTTCTACGTGAATTAATAATAAACCTCTTTCATCTTTCAGCTGTTTAGCCAATGCATTTAATCTTTAATTAGGTGGGATATGGATTTAGCGGCTTTTACAGATTGCAGATGTTTAGGTTAGGTAAAACCAAAAATCAGATTTGTTCAAAATTGGATCAATTTTAGTTAATTTTTTTATTAAAGACTTATATCAGATTTTGAGAGTAAGGATTATATTTTTTTAAGAATTTACATTTGATTCACTATTTTCCTCTAATTTAATTATTTTAATTTCCACTACCTCCTTTTCGAAATATCCTTTAGTTTTAATATATTCAATCATATTTTTAGAAGCTTCTTTTAGCGTGTTCATTTTAGATTCAACTTTTCTTACAATCTGATTTTCTACTACCTAACAAGCGACAATTATGGCAACAACTATTTTTGAAAACCATTTTTCTTCTCGGCCTTTTTGGCTGTGTGCTCTAAAAATTTATTACTCAATCTTTCTATCATTATTTATACATTTTATTGACGCTTGATCTAGAATCTTATATGAATTCATTTTGATATTTCTAGTTTAATAGCTATACTTATCACTTGATCAAGAAAATATCGCTTCAGAACTTAAGCGCATAACCCAAAGCCTCGTTCCTGAAGCAAAATAATCTAAAATAGTTTCATTCACAAGTGATAAAAATTTGTATTCATTAACATAATTTCTTTATTTATTTATGAATTTGCTACTAGTTTCGCCAGTTTCTTGCCTTATATATTTTGGTACACCAAGATCTTTGAGAATATTTTCTGTTTCTTCATTTCCTCCCCCCTTTACATTTCCTAGCCAGGTATTTATTGTGCAAAACATTTCATATAAAAATATTTACAACGATTAGTAGATAGTCGAAATAAATTATATAGAAATACACACATCACACACACAGGCATCCATGTGCACAAATAAAAATTCGTAATTAAAGATACTACTGTGCGAACATATATATGTTTTTAACTTTTATTTAGACAATTTTAATTTATTTTTAGACACTTTCATTTTTTTATTTAGACATTTTCAATTTTAATTTAGACATTTTTTAAATTTTAATTTAGACACATGAATCACATTTAGACACATATTTCTTTATTTTAACATCAATATATTTTCCTTTTTTTTTTTCATTTAAAACCCGAAAAAATAGGGGAGGAATTAAATACATTTCTTAGAATATATCTTTTAATATTTGACTATCTCTAAACAGATTTCTGAATTGTTTACGTGTTTTTGTTTATATTTGCAGGCAAATATAATGTCCAAAGATATTGGTGAAATATATGAAACAAATGGATATAAAAATAATGAATATAAGCTAATAGGTAGTGTGATTGAAAAAAATAAAAAGAATCCAAAACGAGAATTTTTTACAGAAATTCAAATATTTTTCATGGTGAGTTTTAAAAAATATATTTTGAAGTATATATTCTAAAGAGTGAATTTTTAGGTATGGGTAAATTGCATATAAAAATGTGCAATGTCGCTATTAATATTCAACTATAATCATTATTTATATTCCTTGTATTTTGATGGCAGCTCAAGCCTATTTTCTATTTTAAAAATATATTCAATTTGTGTTATCATAGAGTGGCAAATTTCGGTAATGAAGTATCCCAGATAGCATAAACATATTTATTAATTCCAAATCACTCTAACCTGATCTAAAGTTACAAAAAACAAAACATAAAGAAAAATATAGATAATAAGTATATACTTTTGTTATTTATTAATTGACATTAATTCAAGGTTGGAAATAGAATAATGATCACCTGTTTTATGTTCTGATTCTATTTCATAGTTATTTGATATCCCAGCCACTGTCAAAACAATCCACTGTCATTATCCAAATTCACATCCTTACAGGCAAACCGATAAAACAAATCACTTAAGAATCCTTTCCTTCAGTTCTATATTTGATTGTTCTTTATATAAAAGGCATCCATTTTCTTGACAATTCTTACCTCTCCTTTTTTGCATCTTTCTAATTTATGATGAAGACAAGTAAAGAATTTTAATTGTTCAAATTCTCAAGCCATCTTATTTATTTTGTATTCTTTTGATAATTTGTTTTTGTAAGAGTTATAATTTTTATTCATCCTGAGATTCAATCTCATTCCTTATTTGCCTCTTAAGATAATTTCTCTTCCTTGTAAATATTTGCAAGCAGTCTCTCTCAGCGCATACAAAATATATTTAAAATTCTTTGCAACGATCAACATTTATTCTAGAAAGTGCTTTTGATATCTTTTTTTTTTCACTGCAAATATTGAAGAAGGATTGTTATTGTGTTGTTATCCAAGACGAGGCAAGATTAACTAAGCATTAGTTTATTTCCTATTATAATATATTATATTATATACAAGTCAAAAGAGATCACTAGCAGAGTATTATTCCTTTTTGTTTCCAGAGCTCAACAATCTATGAGCCTAATACTCTGCACATCTCCTCCCTTAACTTTACAGGGACCTTCGAGGTATCTTGACTGCCCTTCCATCTTGTATGCACGGCTGGCATTGAAGGGAGGCTCTTCTCTGGATCCTGGTCTTGGTTGTCCCTCTGCATCCTTCCATCTCTTGTAGATGAGGCCGTTGGTGTAGGGCAATCCTCCTCGGTCTCTTGCTCCTGGTCATCCTTGCATCTCCTTGAGAGCCAGGTTGATGTCGAAGTGGGGGTCTCCTAATTTCTCTGCTCCTGGCGCTTTCCAGGGGCATCGTCCTATATGCTTGAAGAGTCAGATAGCAATCTTCTTCTTTCTTCTTGGACTTGGGCTTCTTAGATTTCTTCTTGGGAGGTTCTTCAGCTTCTACTTCCTCCTCCTCACTGTCCTCAGCTTGCTTCCTCTTCTGGGGAGTCTCTTCCTCCTCATTGTCAGAGGACTCCTCCTCATCTCCGGACTCTTGAGTTCCAGATTTGGGGCAGTCGTCCTTCTTATGGCCAAACTCCCCACAGGTGTAGCAAGCCTTCTTGGACTTGCGCTGGTTCTCCTCCTGTCCTCCATCTTCAGCCGTGTTGTTGGTACACTCATATTTACGGTGGCCAACTTCTCCGCAGTTGTAGCAGGTGTTGTTACTGCCTCCATCACGGCTCTGTTCACGGCCACGTCCACCACCACAGGCAGGTTTGGTACATTCAAACTTGCAGTGGCCTTCTTCCCCGCAGTTGTAGCAGCCTCTGTTATCTCCACTTCCGAGTCTACCACGCTGTCCGCCACGGCCTCCTGATGATAATTGCTGAATCATTCTCACAATGTTTAATTTTTCACTTGTCTCCCCAGAGAGAAGTGGCTGCTTTAGTTTATCAACAATGTATATTTTCGAGTTTAAGTGCTGGCCTTTATTTTGAAGTTTTACGTGGATCATTCCAACTGTTTCCAAGGGTATTCCATTTGGACCTTGTAATATTTTATCAGATTTTTCCAGTTTTATTCTTTGGAAACTTGATAATAATTTTGTAGGGGGAGCACGTTGACATCAGCTCCGGTGTCAATTTTAAAATTAATTTGTCTATTATTTACCTTAATTGGTACTATCCATTTCTTGGAATTATCTTCTACAGATCCCAAAAAAGCTATCTCTGATTTTATTTCATTTATGGCTTCTGATCTACATACTTTGGCATAATGGCCCTTTTTCTTGCATTTACTACAATACGAGTTCATAGCTGGACAATTTTTCCAATCATGATTATTTGAATTGCCACACCTGGTGCATCCATGTGATGACCCTCCCAACTGGTTTGACTTGAATTGTCTTATTTTTGGTTCGTGCCTTTTTGTTTCTTTTTTGTGATTAGGCATTTTCTTTATTTGATCTACAGAATCTTGTTGGTAAAGGCTAGACTGCTGTTCTTTGACACTTTCTAATTGCTTTGCCATTTGTGTGGCTTTTACTAAGGTCAAGTCTGTATCAAGTTGCATTCTTTCAGATAATGCTCTATCCCTTACTCCAACAACTATCCTATCCCTAATCAACTCATCATGTAACATCCCAAAATTGCAGTGCTCAGCTAGGCTATGGAGTGCTGTGATAAATTCATTCACCTTTTCCCCTTCCTGCTGACATCTTTGATTAAATCTTGCCCTTTCATAAATTATATTACGTCTTGGAATAAAGTGACTTTCAAAGCATTCAATAACTTTACCATAATTTTCTAGTTGGTCACTTGCTATTTTACATGACAACAAAATGTCATCTGCATTATCACCCATGCAGTAAACGAGCATATTAACTTGCTCATTTTCTGGGTTATTAATTAACCCGCTTGCCTGCCTAAAACGTTCAAATCTCCTAATCCATTTTGGCCAATCACCTGGATTTGAAAAATTAAAAGGTTCTGGGGCTACACAATTATAATTTTGGGACATTATAAAGATTTACTTATAATATAATATAACTTACCAAAAAGTTTGCTTGTGTGATGTCGTTTCAAATTTTCTTCAAACAACGACTTTCTTTATGAATTCAGTTTACCGCTTCTAAGCTTGCTTGATGTCGAATTTCAAATTTTCTTCGAACAACGACCTTCTTTATGAATTCAGTTTACCGCTTCTAAGCTTGCTTGATGTCGAATTTCAAATTTTCTTCGAACAACGACCTTCTTTATGAATTCAGTTTACCGCTTCTAAGCTTGCTTGATGTCGAATTTCAAATTTTCTTCGAACAACGACCTTCTTTATGAATTCAGTTTACCGCTGCCACCATGTGTTGTTATCCAAGACGAGGCAAGATTAACTAAGAGCATTAGTTTATTTCCTATTATAATATATTATATTATATACAAGTCAAAAGAGATCACTAGCAGAGTATTATTCCTTTTGGTTTCCAGAGCTCAACAATCTATGAGCCTAATACTCTGCACAGTTATCGTAGACATTCTTGTTAGACTAATGCATGTGAATTATTTAATATACGGTGGAATCTCTTATTCAATAGCTGATATGGTACAATTTGAATTATTAATTAGAATCATAAAGTAACAATACCACATCTAAATAGGTTAATAATATCATATTTCGGTAACACCTTGTTACCTTCTTTCAACCAAAATATTCAGTACCTTTATCTGAAGATGGTATAAACAATAACTAAAATGTTATGTATAATTTCTTTGTTAGGATGTGGTCTAGTTGCCTTATAATTTAGCAGCTAATTCATAGTCAAATCTAGTTGAAATTACTGACATTTTGTAAAATTGATAATTTTTCACTAGTTCAGTTTCCCAAAAATCAAAATAATATTACATTTTTAAAATATTATTTATATTAGAGGGTTAAACCCTCTATATAATATGTGGTAGGGAGTGCTCATTTTATTGATGAGAGTTGCCACATGCTGCTGAATGTTTTACTCGGTCCAACAAGGTATGGCTTACCCTCCATTGGTGAAAATTTTCCCTTTTTAAAACAAAAAAACTCATTTTTATATTTATTATTTTTATATAAACATATTAGTTTATTTTAATAATAAAGATTTGAGTATTTTGATCAAAAACATTTTTGCTTAGCTGCATTTTATTATAATTTAGGCTTTTTATTTACTGTATACAGTAGTTTCCCATGAAAGACTGCCCAAAAAACACGGCAACCCCAGTCTCTCAAGGAGATGGACTGTATATATAAATAATATAACCACAAATTTTAAGGCAATCATTAATGTTTTATATTTAATGACCATGATGATGATGCAAGGATTTATACTGACTACAATTTGTCTATGACTATTTCAGTGGTCCCTAAGAGAGAATTACAAGTTAGACACTTATGAACAAAACTTAAGGAAGTTGTACCTTTTAACATATATATTGGGATTCAGACAATAACTGAAAGGTATTTGATACACAGTGACCTTTATTTCAAGCCGCAAACTTTTTCAAAGGAAAAGCACTTGCGGCAATAAATGCTACAACCCCAATATTAGCAAAATCAAAAATTAATTCATTAAACTCTGCAATGAAACTGTTTGATTCTATTGTGATGGCTGTTTTTATGTATGCTGCTCCAATTTGGGCAACAGAGCATAAAGATTTATTAGATCATATACAAGATACATTTATTTGTAGGTTCTTGAATTTGCCTAGATATACACCAGGATACATAATAAGACCAGTAACAGGCCGCGTCTCATTAATAATAACAGCTCTGAAATTGACCTTGAAATATTGGCTGAGGGTGCTGGGTATGGATATAAATAGATTGCCTCGAATATGTTTAAATAGAGTGAGGCAAATATCCTGTGCTACAGGTGCGCCCATCAGGTTTATAAAACAATTAAGCAATTTACTCAATAATATCGGATCCTCGTGGCTTACTTATTGTAATGATCCTGATTCACTAAGGAATGCTATCCCAGGAATATTAAGAACTGCGATAGAGCAAACAATACAAAATGACTTAACAAGAATAACCCAATCAAAGTTATATTCCCACTATAGAGATATATATACAACGGTTACCACCGAAGAATATTTCTTAAGTGAACTCCCTTTTCCTGTCATCAGATTAATCGCACAATTTAGAACCCTTTCAATTTTTTTCAGAGAACACCATCTGATTTTAATGAGGCGTGAAGACCTGAAATGCACTTTCTGTGGCTCAGGAATAACAACGAAGATGTTGCACTACTTATGTGACTGTGCTGCTCTGTCTGAGGAAAGACGAAAACTAAATGATAAAACGGGGCAACTTTGTCCTTCATGTCCGGCACTAATTAATGAAATATCAAAGAATAGGTATATAGCGATGGCGATATTTGGATTCCACAAGACTATATCCCGGAAAAAGGCCACACAGTGTTCTCCCCATCCCTTGTGAACTGGCGAATCCTGTATAGGGCGAGAGGCCCTAAATAAAGGCTTTGTTGTTGTTGTTGTTGACCTTTATTGAAGACACATGCTATAACCAAGTGTTAACAAAATGGCCTCTGTCTTAAAAAAAGAAGACGACCAGCAATATCCAAACTTCTTCAAGTTTTTTCTATAAGTATATATATATATGTAATGAGTTGTGTTACTGTTGACTCTTGTAGAATCCTGTCTACTAGAAATGTGATGAGGTATCCAGTCAACTTAAACTGTGGTGTGAGTCCCTGTCAACTCTCGCTATACTGTGTTGACCGAGAGGAACAGTCAGGATGGGGAGTTTTCCAGTACCTCTCTGCACCTTGGAAGACCTTTAAAAGTTCTCACAAAGTACAGGCAGTCGTGGTCGAGGCAGAGTGGAAAGCTTGGGAATGTCCATACACAAAAAACGAAGACACAGTTGTACTAAGAAAGTTCCGTGAACAGATAAAAGTTGAGCTAGGAGCGAAAGATGGATGAGTGGATGAGGAGGACCTGGTGTACAACCTACGAAGGCCTGCGCCGATGGTGAACTAACTGTATTTTTAGCTAGGACGGGGGCTTTATATACCCTTTCTGAGAAAGGGGGTTTTGCATGCCACCAGATGTGAAGAGTGTGGGTCTTCTGGTGACATTCTACTGGCGCCGTCCTGACAGCTTCCAATCTATCTTTAGATGTTGCTTTGTGGCTTCCATCTATCTCGAATTTAGACGTGTTTGACTTCTATCTCTCTAGCTCAACTCTTAATCTATTACAGAGTTTTATTTATTATCCTCAGTTTGTACAAATTACATTACATATGATGATGTAATGACACATGTCAATCATGCATATAACCATTTACAGATGTGTTTCTATGATACAAAATAAAAATCTTGTTATAAGTTATATACAATATGGGGTTGTTGGCTTAAATTACCATAAATATATTCTTGGATTTTGTGTATATGTCTAGTTTGGTTGTCATAGGTATTTTTCACTGTTGCTGCAAAAATCTGATGAAAATAAATTAAAGGAATCACTTTTTATAATTTTAGCTTCCAAAATATTTAGTGGCAGCATGCTTTCGATTGAAAGGGTGTTAGTTTTACATTTTTGGTATGGCTCAATAAGTTGCTCAAATTTATTTATTTTTTAAATATCAATCCAAAATGCCTCAAAATCTTTGTATTTGTTTGTTTAGAAAGCTTTTATACCTCAAGGATTTCCAGATTCAGTCAGCAAAGATTACATCCAATATCAACTTTGGGACAGTATTCAGGTAAGATCATTTTCTAATATTAATATTGTCAAGTTTTAAGTACATATTTGATATGTTGAATAATTTTAACGCAGTATGCATGGTAATATACAATTGAAAGAAACGACTATTGAAACGTGTTTTAGGCCATCAGTACAGGGATGATGGTATGAAATGCTTTTTTTCAAGTAATTCGCTCTTTTTGAAAATATAAGGGTCCAAAAAATATTAAGTGTATTCATTTTTAAATACAAGTAGAATAGATACAAAAGATTTACTATCACACTAAAAAAAAGGATTTAAAGTAAATATTTTCAATATTGACTAGAAATATCTATCAAAAATATAAATTACACAAAAGAAACTTTAGTCATCAAATTTATAGAAGGCATACTATTTTTGCAAAAATTTCTATTGATCAATAACACCAGGCTCTGATTAGTCAAAAGTTTAATTTTCTCCTCTCTTTTCTGGCAGACAGTTTTAATTTCTTAGATCCTTTGAAAGAATATAAAAAATTGTTTGAATCGACCAAAAAAAGAGGTTGCCTTTACACAAAACACAGTTATTATATCATGTGTAGTGCCAAACATTAATATGTTCCAGGAAACATTTCAAAAATAAAAATTAAGTCATCTCTCCCATTAAATATATCACTTACACTAAGCACCATATATTGAATAACTTCACAGACTAGCGAACTCTAATCAGTGATAAAGCCACAACATCGCTTTGGCAAATTGAGAAGTGGCCATCTGGAAAACATGGTGTTGAACTAATTGCCCTAAAAAGTTCAGGAAGGGCTTTGATTTCATAAAACCCACAAGCGATCAAATAAAATATTCAGAATTTGGCAATGAGGTGTTTAGTTGGTAAAGTAGCTAGGCTAATTCCTTGACCAAAATATAGATGGAAATTTTGCAAGGATGATTTAATCTATAAATGATCCCAAATGACCCCCCTGAAACCATGGTCTCCAGGAGGTCTCTTCTCATTTTCCCAATGCTGGTATTTTGGCTTGTCACAGACCAGAGTTCACCATTTGCAGGAACAGTCAATAGATTACCCTTAGTTTCAGAATATAGTTTGATGGGAATGGAGACCACTATTTTTATAGATCAATATCCTCCTATCAAAATTTACATCTACATTCATGTTACTTATCCCAGGTCTACATGGTACAGGCTATGATATTCATGCTGGATAGTTTGCAACTACTTTTTTACAGAAAATCTCCTGCGTTTCTACACATATAAAAAGTTTTATCTTTGCAATTCAAGTTCTAGAATTAAATACTTTCACTCACTGGTGGGTTGTACTTATACCTGGATTATGGCTGTCAGAAAATTGATAGCCTCCCAAGTAATTGATAAGTATACAAATAATAATGTATAAGATGCTTAAAAATAATAAACCTATATACTAATATTCTACATATCCTTATAGTTTTTTTTATTATAGGCATTTTCAAGTGGTCTTTTGCGCACTTTGGCCACCCATTCTGTTCTTAAGGGTGTTGGAGTAGGAGATAGTGCAGCAACTCCCCTTGCTGCGACAATTACATGGCTTTTTAAAGGTAAGAAAATGAATATTTTTTAAATATTCACAATTCTTTTTAACATTTTTCACATATAGATGGAGCTGGAATGATTTCAAGAATATTCTTTGCATGGCTTGAAGGGTAAATATTTAATTTCTGATAATTATTCCCCTTTAAAATAAAATACATTTGTATTGTTTCAGGCCTAGTCTTGATTCTGATAGCAAGAAATGGAGGTATGTTTTTGGTCTGGAATAAAATCTTCTAACCCAGCATCATTAGAATTTACTCCACTTTTGAATTCGGTTAATTTTTACTAATGTATAAATTACTAATGTATACTGAAAAGCATTTGCAGCTCTTACTTGGAATTTGGTAAATCAAGTGTTTAATTTTCTTGAATGTAGTTTTGCTATTTTGTGTAATTCAATTAATAGTTTTGTATTAAAAATTTCAAATTTCTGTGAGGTCGCTAGTGGATTCATAGTGTCCATATAGTTGGGATCTATTCTTGTTAATACAATATCAATGTTCATATTTTAGAGAGAGTGACATATTTCTCTAGATATTTACTGTAAAGCATTTTGTTATTCCCTAAAAACATGTAATTATTTAATAGCACTATTTTAAACTTCTGTTATGTAACCTAAAACTGCCCTATAGATATTTATTGTTTTAATATTATTATATTTTCATATTCTAATAAAATATATCACCAATTTAAAAGTAAATTATTCAGTTTTTGCTAGAGTCCATAATAAATTTAGATTAAGGAGACTGAATGTTATATTTTTCATTAATCAATAAAAATATTTTGTGGCAAATGCAAACAATGCCATTGAATTGATTTGGTTAACCCAGGTTCATGGAGCAGATACAGATACTAACAAATACCTGATTGAAATAATTAGAAAAAAAGCACAATTATAAAACTAAGCAAAAAATATGTTTTCATATTGTTACTATCGCGCCTGCTGCTGTATCAAGGATGGCCAAAAGAGCACACTGAATTGATAAGGATCTCTGTTCACAGGTGACTCCTTTTTACTAACCTTCGTGTATTATGGAGACCAAGCGAGTAAAAGACAGAGAGGATCTTCCCATAACCCCATCAACAAGGGAGAGTGAGACTTGAGTGTCCGTCAGCCGGGCTTCTTTCTTCCTGATTAATTTGTCTGCCTCCCGATCCACAAATTGTGGATGGTTTTAGCCACATCATCACACCCACATCATCCTACCACTACCTCCCCCCAAGCCTCTTTGTCCCAAAAAGGGCAAACCTTCTTTCCAGTCTTCTGAAGACCCTTCAAACTCTTTAATGTCTCCGACCACATGAGGATTGTCAGCTGTCCTAAAACGTACTACCAGGATTATCATCACACCATGTTTCAATTTAAGTGTTTTCTTCATTCTAATCCAGTGATGATGCTGGCTCTTCTTGAGGTTGAATAGCCGCCTATCGCAAGATTTTGACGCTCCACATGATGATGACATAGTTCACTCCTTTCAATGATTTCATCTATGGCTTGGTTTCTTCCTTGCGCACATCCTGGAGCCACTTTCTCTGTTTTCATATCATTGGAAACTTCTATAACATCCCCTAGTCATTTCTGCCATTGGCAGTGCTGTAGATGTCTTTCTTTGCTGTTGTAGTATCTTACCAACTCGCACTATCCATATTGTGTCTGTTCAGAAAATATTTGCCTTATAGGGTGGTTCTTTTTCCAGCCGAGGTTTTCTATTAGCCACCTATTTTCTTGTTCTTGGAGCTTTCTCTTTTAAAACCCTCTAGCTTTTCTCACTGATATATTCAAAAGGGATGCAGAGTGCTAAGTTTCTCCCAGACCCATCATCCAGAGGGTTTTGTCCTTCCACTGTCCAGGTCTAGCCAGAGATTTCTTTCTTTGAGAGATTCCAGCCATCAGTCAAGCTCTTCATTCAAAGCTGCAGTTTCTCTCATTGCTGAGATAGTTTGAACAAGTTCTGCTTATTCTCCCACCATTTTTTTGGTTTAACAGGCATCCAGAACTTTCTTCACAAACAAAAAAAAAACTGCTTCTGACACCAAATGCTACATTGGCACCACTGCTCTATCAAGGATGATCTAATGAGCCTGAGGGATTGATAAGGATCACTTTTATCTCCTCTTTATTTACCATGGTGCATTATGGAGAACAAGCAAGTAACAGACAAGGAGGATCATCCCACAATGTTGTCAACAAAGGGGGAGTAAGACAACTGCTGGGCTTGTTTCTTCCTGATTGATCTGTTTGCCCCCCTGGTCCACAGGTCATGGATGGTTTTAACTACATTGTCACGGCCACAGACGTCATTGTAGCATATGTGTATATATATAAATATGTATGTATATATAGAAAGTAAAATAAAATAGATTTGGGGTATTTTATGGCCAAAAAGGTAAAAAAAATTGTGTGAGTTGTAAAAAAAATAATCTACTATTAAAAATTAAATGTTTTGCACTAATCTTAAAAAATATTAATTTATCTCTCTTTGAAGATGATGAATATTTGAAAGGGTTGGCATATCAATGATGATAAGTCAATCCCTTCCAATATCTTTCATATCATTGGGGAGAATAAAAATGCTTATATAAAATAAAGAATACAAATATTTAAATAAATTAAGGCTGACATGAGAAGATAGACATGGTTGATAGACTAAGGAAGCAGTAATATAACTTAGCAAACAAATAGAAAAGGATAACCTGTTCATGCAAATAAAAGTCGCTGATGGCTTATCTGTTGGAATAAATATCAACTTGGTAAATACCCTTTCTTGATTAATCAAGAAAAGCCAACCACCAGTATTATTTCACTTTTCTACTATTTTCATAGGTTTGTTTTCACAAATTTGACCTTAAATGCCCATTACTCAATTTTTCGGGAAGCCTCTAGGACCAGCTTTTTTGGTCTTTGAGGTACAGCCTGCAGTACATTGATGAGGACCAAAAGCTTGAAATGAATGTGATTGGCTTTTTTTGTTAATCAAGAAAATGTAGTAAGGTAAATATTCTGTAATAATTAAAAATCAACAATTAGTTGATATTTATTCTGACAGAAGACATAAGCCATCAGTAACTTCAAGTTGTGGGATCGAGAGATCCCTGTAAAATTTCAATTTTTACTATTTTTCTTTTATTATAAAAAACTATTCTCATTTATATAAAACTATATCATATATAAAACTATATCATATATAAACTATATCATATATAAACTATATCATATATAAAACTATTCTCATTTCGACTTAGAGCGCTATGTCCCCCTAGGGACACTTGCACTTTAAACATAAACAAAAATTTTGAAAGAAAAGAAAGAAAGATATTTAAATATGTACAAAATTGGTGGAAATCTCTTTATCTAGCCACTAATTTATTAGCAATTTGAATTATAAAATGCTAATATTGTGGCAGGATATTTGCTGATGTGCTAAATGACTTTGCTTCCTTCCTTGAATTGATATCTTCTAGCTTCTTGTCCATCTTCACCTGGATTATTTGCCTTTCAGGTGTAATGAAGGTAATTATATATTTGAACAATTTTTCTTTTTTTACCCTTTCTACTATCCAAGTTAATGGACATATCCAAAATATGCAAATTAGTTCATTATTGTGATAATTCACACATGTCCTGACAGTCACACAAATAAACCCACATTTCTATTCTATATACAGTAGAACCTCCATGAAGGAATCTCTTGTTAGAGAATACCTCTCTGCAAAAGAAAAAACTACTATTTAACTGCTCTCTGGTAAGAGGACATCTCTCTCTCTAAAATACAATTTGGTTCTCTCTCTCTCTCTGTACCTTGGTCTCCTTTAGAGAGATGATGTGTGAAAGAAATTATTAATATTGTATCAACATCTTCTGGAACAAAATATACAATTCTATATCTAATTTCTATATTCTGTGGTTGAAATTAAATAAATACTTCCATAACTAACACTATATTGTGGTAAAATTTAATCCTTGAGGATTTTTCTCAGACAAATAAAAAATATACACCACATTTATTTTTATAATTAATAATACAGATTTATAACATACAGTAAAACTTTGATATAGTGAATGGGGCAGTCCTTTTAGTTGAATATAGCTAATTTTTACTATAGCCATTGTTTAGTTATATTTCTTCTGATCATTTAATATAGAATAAAATGAACCTTTATGCCAAAATTTAAAATAAAGATTAGTCCTATGCAAAGCCATATTTGTTGATAGCTATTTTTGTTATGAACAGGCTTTTCTTGTGCATTTTCATACATTTGGATGCCATTTGCAAAATTTTTACAATTAAATAATGATATGGCACAATTTGGATTATAGATTAGAAACACAAGACCAAATCCAGATAAATAGTGTCTCACGTTTCAGTAACAGCTTTGTTTACCATCATCAGACAAAGCATCACAGCATATTTTAAATATGATCACTATTATTAATTCAGTACTTTTGTTTGAAGATGGTGACAACGCTGTTATCGAAACGTCACACTATTTATTTATTTGGATTTGGTCTTTTTAACTGGTGTTACATTTTAATAAGTTTGATGAATTTAGAGATATTCAATTAATTATTAAGTACAATGAAAAAAAATATATAAAATGTGTGAAATATAGCACCTCAATATAAACAACCAATGTCACACCTATTCATTTTTTGAATTGTAATCTGTGTTCTGAAGCTCGTATGAAATTTTGTTATTTAAAAAATTCCCTTCTCTCTAAGTTAAAAATTTGAGTTTTTAGGCCTAGAATAATTAGAATTCATGATTCTGGAACTTAAGGATGCAGGATGCGAATTAGTCCAACGAAAATGGTATAGTGCCAGATATATTTATACACACACAAAGCCTTTATTAAAACATTATTCTTATACAGATTCTCCTGTCCCATTGCCAGCTTGAAACAATATCCTCATGATCATCACCATCATGCAATGGAGGAGAAAATGATAAATCCAAGTTCTTTTTCCTAATTGGTGATTTATAAAAGTTGTATAGTGAGCAAGCTACCGTTCGACTTGATATGGTGCTAGTTAAAATACTTTTCACTGAGGTAAGTTGGCTGTCGTTTACTTCTGAGAAGAATATTTATCTTTCTTTGCTAATATATTGGCACCCTAAGATGTAGCAAGATATTTTAATTTGTATTTTTACTGTTTATTCCTCATCGAAGATTTTAGTATGGTTTTCCTGAAAAAAAAAGAAAAAATGAAAGGGGTATTTTCTGTTGTGCTAAATAGCATTTTAATGGAAATAGAAGGTTGCTAAGTAAATAGCTTTCAGTCAAGAATGAACTATTTAAGTACTTATAGTGAGGATAGAATTAAAAAGTTTCTATTTAAACCTGATTGTTCTCTTGACTAATGATGGCATTTCCCTCTGGACCATGCTTATTTAATTGAAGTAATTTATAATTGTCCATTATAATTGAGTATGTCAGCCAACTTTCTGCAAGCCCAATATATGTTTCTTATTTCTAAACCAGAATCTGAATGTTAACTTCAACAATGTGCCTCCCAGTGACATTCATCTACATTACATGTGCAGAATATAGCCGGGAGTATATATAGGTAAATTTAAGAATTTCCGGAGAAAAGATCAATAACTTTAATCCTACATTATTTTTAATGCCCTAGAAAAATTCCCACTGGCAGTGATGTTGCAAAGAATTGATAATAATTCAACACACTTTTAATTAACTAAAACTTCTAATCACTTGGGAGAAGTTAAAATGTTTATATTTATTTATGAATTTGTTTTTCAAGGTATTAATATAAAATTTTTGTAGTCCTTAGTTGGAATTGCTGGTGGCGCAACAAGAGCAGCCATATCACAACATCAAGCCCGCCAAAACAACATGGCAGATATTGCTGCAAAGGATGATAGTCAAGAAACACTTGTAAATGTCAGTGCTTTGATATGCAGTTTCCTTTTTATTCCAATTATTTCTTCAAGCTCAACCAGGTATTTATATTTCAAAATATTTTAACCTAATACGATGTAAATATTTATTGAACAAAATATATATATTGTAAAGTACAAGATAATAGTATTTGTATGAAAAAAGACGCCTTTACCTTTTAATAAATGCATATGCAATATGGTGGAATATAGCATGCAGCATGCAATATAGTGAATTTTTAAAATGTTTCAAAAAATTGCATTTTTCTTAGCTGCATAGATTCTTATTAAAAGAAAATGCCACAATATGAATATTATAGGATGCAACAAAATTGAAACTGCATCTATTTTGAAGGTCACAAACAGAAACCATGGTATATAGATTGATATTTTTCTGTATTATGTCATATTCATCTGATCAGAATCTGAGTTTTCTGCATAAAGAACCAGATGTTTGATGCATTTAATAGAAGATAGTTTTGCATATATATATACTATGCAGTAATATTATAATCAATGTATAATCATAAACTCATTTTCATGACTCTTCTGATTATATTACTATACTGGCATTAATTTCACATTTTGTTCATTTTATTATTTTTACAGCTAATGACTTATATGTTTATAATTTTCAAAGTTTAAACTGTTTCTAAAATATAATAATACTTTTTGTTTTGTTTCAGCCAAGTCTACTTATGGTTTGCTATATTGACAGCTGTACATATTTTTGCAAATTACAGAGCTGTTCGCTCTTTGCAATTTGAAAATATGAATTTGAGTAGATATCAAATGATAATCAAGAATTTTCTAAAAGATCCCTACCAACCACTGATTTCAATATCCCAAATAAATTGGGAGGAACCTTTGTGGCAATGGAATGAAAGAGCAAGAATCAATTTTGGAACTACTATTCAAAATCTTACAAATAGGTAAATATATATTTATTAATTTAAGAATGGCAGTGTCTTCTCTCCTAAAAACTAAACATTAAAAACATATATTGGAAGAAATCAACTAAATCAATTGATATTCTAAAATATAAATATTGTCTAAATAAATACGCTTTCCTAAATTTTTCTTATCTCCACTTAATCTTATAGAGTATCAAGCCTGTGGAGCTTGATATTTTTGATTATGTCTGTCAGGGATAGGTAAAGCTTGTTAATCTATGAGCTAACGAAGTCAACAATGTGGTTTGGGGTTGTAGATTGAGAATTGGAGTTGGTTTATATTGAGAAAACCTTGAAACCATTCTGGAAGGTCATTTTTTCTAGATTACCAGACTTAAGTCTTAAAATCAAGGACCGCTGTTCCCTTGGAAGGACAGAATTGATGATTGTCCTATATGTTCTGTTACAGTCATGTGCTGCAGTAGATTTGCCTTCTTGTTGGCATTGGGCCTTGATAATAAGTAGGAGATCACCTTGTCTAATTTTTTCATCATTTGCCGCTCTGCCCTCTACTTTATTCCTGTTTGGCATGTTTATGTCTATTTAAGCATATTGGCCAAAATTTTCTTCCACTAATTAAATAACCAGTCTCTCTTTTAAAAAAGCTATCTACAGGATTTAGTCTGAGGTCACCAAGTTTAAAAACAGAGTAGCCTTCTAACCAGCTTTGTAGTTTGTTAAGGGTTATATGAATCATGTTAATGCAGACCAAAAGTCAAATATGAATACATTATTGATAATTTTATTTAACAAGAAAAGTATATGCAACGACACTATTTATTTAAAAATTAAAGCTACTAATAGCCATTTTAGAAATGTTCATTTGCATGAGAAGGAGATACCTTTGTGAGTAACATTACCATGATTTTATTTTATTTTTATATATAACTCTTTAAACATATAATGTATTTTACAATTATATTTTGTTATGTGCAGCTCAATGGATCTGATGAATCTTATTCAAATATTTCAAAATTCTCATTATTTAATATCTATTCAAAATAAAAACAAAAACTGTAAGTATATAATTTTCAAATTGATATATGCAATAAGCCAAATTATTAAGGCTATATATATTTTAAAATATACCAAAAAGGCACCTTTCCCTTTAATTATACATTAGATCAATTCATTATGTTTATTATCTCAGTAAAACCTTTATTGTGGTGATAAGGAACGAGCAGCCACAACACCAGTTTTTGCATATCCAGACAAAAAGCCACCCTGTATACTATGGCTCAGACTATAGCCCTCAACAGTTCAGGGGCAATTTTGATTCAATAACACCCTATTAAAGAAGTTATGAAATCGGTCGAATTTACTAAAAAGGTGTTCAAGAGGAGCATGGCTCATTAGTGGTTCTCTACTGTTAAACTGGCAAAACAGCTAAGTGGGTTCACCATTGATGAGGTGTAGAACCTCTTAATATTTTTCATTGCAGTAAAGACAGTAGGAAGTGTTATTTTATTTATCATTACAGAGATCACGATAATTAGATATAATTTGGATTATAGATATGAATAAAAAAGGTAACTAGACCAAATCCAAATAAGTAATTTATATGCGATATCTTGGTAACAGCATTGTACCCTTTCATTATTATCTGAAGATGGTAACAATGCTGTTACCAAAACATCATATATAATTACTTTTTATATTTGATCTTGTTACTAAGATTGACCAAATTATTTTTATAATGCAAATCCTACATTTTAGCACCTGTACCAATTCTATTTAGGCATTCTTCAATTGCCCAACCTGCTCTTCTATTTTTTTTAAAAGAAAAATTTGAATATTTTACTATCTTTCTCTCTTTTTTTGATAATTTTCTTTGATAGAGCATTCATTTTATATATATGTAATATTGTTGCAAATGATCCTGCCGATGTATGGATAAACTGGCAGTCGTGTACGTGAGGCGAGTGTTGATGTTCTTCCCACACGCAGACAACAAGAAGCAGAAGCAGGGCTAGATGTTAGCACCGAGAGTGATCGGGGACAGCCCACGGGACAGAGGTAGAGGCCATGACACAAACTTGGATGCCTATCACCGAGACATGGAGCGAGAGCCCTAGAGAGACAGAAGCGGCCTGCCGATCGACACATTCTAGAAGATCTGCTGGTGACCCCCTGCTCAAACCTGTCCTATTTACATCCTAGAAGCAATGGCCACCCAGACCTTTCGGTCCATAAACCAGCATGCGGAGCATGCCCTCTGCTGCTATAAGCCACCGTACCAAAGGAATGATGCATTCTCCATGCACCGAACAGCCATTGTTTGGCCCCTCGCGCCCGCCATTATGGTCTGGCTCCATGGGGATGACCAATCAACCCACAGACATCTCCGAGAGTTCATGGCAAGGTTGCTGTCCGAGCCCTACTGTTCGGACTTGGTTTAACCCATCCTACGTGCCAATAGGACTCCCCCCTTTGGTTCTCGTACCCTTTGTTCACAGTACTCCCTGAATCTGCAGACGAATCAAGGACCTCTGAGGTTTCGAGGTTGACACAGGGAACCGCGCGAAGGCGGGAGGGTGGTACTACTGTGTGTACCCCTTGGTTTGTCCTGTTTACAGGGGTCATCTATAAAATGTCCCTGGGAGCCCCACATGGGCTGGGCATTGCCTTTTTCCTCCCCTCTGGCTCGCAGCTGCCACCAGCTGACCGACTACTCTTTGGCTTTTTATTTTGTCACCATTTTCAGTTTAAATACAAATAGGGGTGTAGAGGTTATATTAATAGTTTATATACAAAATATGGGGTGGTAGTAAATAGAAACAGTGACATTTTAATTGAAGGGTAGGATCTTATAAGGTATCGGCTCTAACTAATTGGAAGATATGTGACATATACTAAAAGTCTCATTATTATACAGTTTAAAATATACGATATATATGGTAATTTAACCAACAACCCCATATTGTATATAACTTATAACAAGAATTTCATGTTGTATAATAGAAACACATCTGTAAATGATTATACACATGATTGACATGTGTCATTACATCATCATATGTAATGTAATTTGTACAAACTGAGGATAAATAAATAAAACTCTGTAATAGATTAAGAGTTGAGCTAAAGAGATAGAAGTCAAAAACGTCTAAATTCGAGATAGATGGAAGTCACAAACAAATCTAAAGATAGATTGGAAGCTGTCAGGACGGCGCCAGTTTAGAATGTCACCAGACGATCCACACTCTTCATATCTGGTGAAATGCAAAACTTCCTTTCTCAGAAAAGGTATATAAAGCCCCTGTTTTAACTGAAAAATACAGTCACTTGACAGTTACTTCACCATCTGCGTGAGCCCTCGTCGGTTGTACCCCGGGTCCACCTCATCGACCATGTAGCCCAGTAAGAACTCTTCTATCTCCATCTTTCGCTCCTAGCTCAACTTCTATCTGTTCACGGAACTTTCTTAGTGCAACTGTGTCTTCGTTTTTTGTATGGATATTCCCAAGCTTTCCACTCTGCCTCGACCACGACTGCCTGTACTTTGTGAGAACTTTTAAAGGTCTTCCAAGGTGCAGAGAGGTACTGGAAAACAACCCATCCTGGCTGTTCCTCTCGGTTAACACAGTATAGCGAGAGTTGACAGGGACTCACACCACAGTTTAAGTCGACTGGATACCTCATCACAGATTCAGTCGACAGGATTCTACAAGAGGCTACCAAATGACACCACATTTATAGTCGACAGGATTATACAAGAGTCAACAGGACTATCACCACATTTATAGTCGACAGGATTTCATCTCATTACATATATATATACAGTAAAAAAGTGCTTCATACATGATAGATTATATATAAATTCTCAATGAACATGTGTTTGAAAGTGAATGCCTTTCTTGTCCTTAAGCAATAGTTTTTAATCAAATACTTCATATTCAACCAAAACTATTGTCGCGGCTGACCCTTCTGGTTCTTCGTGACGAAGACGCTTCTTCCTTCGTGGATCACCTACCCGGGCTTCCGTTGCTTTCCCTCTGCAGCTGGACCCTGCAGAGCACCCAAGGATGTCCAAGAACCACCACTCAAGTGGAACTCCCTTCCTCTGGCAGTAACTCTCGGCCTTACCACTGGTGGGGGGACACGAGAGACTTACCAGAATAGTAGCAGCAGCAATGTGGCGATAGCGAGAGACACAACAGCAGGCGGCACTGAGACTTCAAACACTACTCTTTATTGTCATTTACTACTAAACATTACATATAAGTGGAATAGTAATCAACGGGTATTTACATTGTGTTACTTCCCAGGGCCAATATAAAAGTGTATTTACAAACATTTTCCCCAGTAAGCAGGATCACAGCAGTCGGCGATTCCCACACCAGTTTCAGATGGAAACAGGCGAAAGCTCCATCTATTGGAGGAAGTTATAGTCATTTTGAGGCCTTATACGTGACACTGCCTCCCCCTCAAGGCGGATCGTCCCGATCCGATCTCATTGGTTCTGTTGCCTAGATGTCACGCTTCTCTCGCTGGTACCGCTTCTCTTGCCGGAATTGCCTTTCTGATGGAACTGCCTCTCTAGCTGGAACCGTCTTTCTCGCTGGAGCCGCCCCTCTTGCCAGAGTCGCCCTTTTGCCAGAGCCATCCTTCTTGTCGGGACCGCTTCTCACACCAGAGCTGCCCCTTTCACCAGTACCGCTTCTCTCGCCATTACTGCTTCTTATACCGGTACTGCTTCTCTCTTCGGTACTGCTTTTCGTGCCGGGACCACGTCTCTCACTGGGACCAATCCTCCTCCGGGACCACTTCTCTCGCGGCATTGCTCGCCGGTACCGCTTTTCGTGCCATAGCCGCTTTTCTCGCTGGCACCATTTCTCCCGAGGGCACTGCTTCTCTCGCCGGCACCACTTCTTTCACTGAGGCCGCTTCATCTGCGGATCTGCGTGAAGCAGATTCAGGGTCTGTCAGGAGGCTCCTCAATCAGGCCTTCCACTCCATGGAATTCCTCGATGTGACCCGGCTCGACCTCCAGCCCTCAGGACTCTGCCCGGTCCTCGCTGACATCATCCTCCAAAGCTGTCTGGGCTAAACCTGTTTCACCCTGCAAGTGGGCCTTCATTTGAGACAGCAGCTTCTCAATTTCTTTGCTTCTGAGAAGCCTTCTTTCTTCGAATTATTTTTCCCTCCGAAGTCTTTCTTCCTCTCTTCGGCCATTTAATTCGTCCCTCTCCTCCTGATATCCCTGTAGCCTCCGGACAATCTCGGCCAGCGAGTCCTGCTCAGAGACCATCCCTTGGCATCTCATGTCAATGGGCCTTTTGTCAGCAACCAAAAAAAAAAACTCTAAAAAGAGCCTCCTGATGACCTCCATGAGGAAGAATCCCACTTCTGACATCAGTGTCGAGGCTGACCCTTCTGGTTCTTCGCGACGACGACGCTTCTTCCTTCGTGGATCACCTACCCAGGCTCCCATTGCTCTCCCTCTGCAGCTGGACCCTGCAGAGCACCCAAGGACGTTCGAGAACCACCACTCAAGTGGAACTCCCTTCCTCTGGCAGTATCTCTCGGCCTTACCACTGGTGGGGGGACACGAGAGACTTACCAGAAGAGTAGCAGCAGCAATGTGGCGGTGGTGAGAGGAACAACAGCAGATGGCACGGAGACTTCAAACACTACTCTTTATTGTCATTTACTACTAAACATTACATATAAGTGGAATAGTAATCAACGGGTATTTACATTGTGTTACTCCCAGGGCCAATATAAAAGTGTATTTACAAACATTTTCCCCAGTAAGCAGGATCACAGCAGTCGGCGATTCCCACACCAGTTTCAGATGGAAACAGGCGAAAGCGCCATCTATTGGCGGAGGTTGTAGTCATTTTGAGGCCTTATACGCGACACTATGTATGCTTAGTTAATGATTTCATCTTTTAACTAAGAGACAAGAGATAGAAGCAATGGTGATTAACTATTTTCTTTAGCCTTCTTTTAAAATTAAACATTGCTCCTCATATATTAGTTTCTATTAGTGCCCAAATTGCAATGTGTTTCTATGCTTCAAACAACTCTTGGTTGATTATGCTTGCCTGAATTCTTCAAAACAAAGAGAGTCTTTCAATTATATTCATTTCATATTTTGTCTTCTTTGACACTGATGCTATTCTTGTAGGACAGGTTTTATTGGTGCTTTCCCCTCAGTAGGACAGTGGTCACTAGACGCACAGTATCTTCTTTACAAACTCTACATATACCTGACTAACTAGCCATGACATAATAGGTAAAATTAGTGCAAGGGGTCTAGCCTTGAAACCAGCAGTTATCTATGATATCATATTTCTTATTGCCATTTCTTATGGCCATTAATCATTAATATCATTATTTCACAATTCTATTTCATGTTGCATGTTTTTTTTATCAGGTTTTTTTTGCATTAAAATATATTTTCTGTTTTGAAGATCATAATGAAGATAATGAGCTATCCAATTTAAATTTAAAAGAATTTTATGATATTTTGATCTTATGTGATTTTTGAGATAGAAGCTAGACTCAAACAAATTTTCTACGTCATTTTATCTTTAGGTATATATATTTTAAAAGCATATATATATATATATACATCAATATTTAAAATGTTTTTTTTTTTTGCAGTTATAATTATTTGATTTCATTATCCTACTGGCTTGACATGAGGCTGTTCATTAGGTTTCAAAAGCAGAAAGAGATAAAAGAAACTGTATTATATTATTTTCTCCCTTCAATAACAATTTAATATTAATTTGTTTATTTGAATTCATAACTATTGCAAGAGTTTTGAATGAATTTTAATATTTGCCAATTATATTCTAACCTCCAATCTTTCAATCATTTTAATGTATTGCCAATATATTGCTTGCATCATTACTCCTAAAAATTTCTAGCTTATTTTTACAATTTTTCCTAAAATAGCAAAATTATTAGCTCTTAGATAAAGTTAATATTTTTGTTTTAAATTGTGTATAGATATCATCAATGTTGTCTTGCACCAAAAGAAAAGCAACTCTCAAGTTGTTTTATTTGCTGGTTTCCATGCTTGCCTTCTCAAAGAGCTACTCACCACTGAAGACTTCAATTATTATGCAATGGTATGTAATTTAAATCCTGTATAGTCTGTCTACAGAAATTTAAATACATGGTTTAGCAGGTAAATTAGGAAAAATGAATCAGAATTTTAAGATTATTATAGGTAAAAATTATATATTAAAATAAAAATTGGTATAGTGTATTTTGTGTGTGTGTATATATGCCTTAGCTACAAAATACTTGAGGCAGGTGTGGAACAAGGCACAGGACTTGTCAATAATGATATTGAACATTTTAAAAGATTTTTGTGGAAACTCTTTGGCACATCTCTCTACCTAGTAATAAATGGGGTTGCAGTCTGGACAGTTAGGAGGGAAAATATTGGCACTCCATTAGATGGAGACATTGTCATCCATGCCTACTTTCTTTGCTTTTCTTTGTCTCTGACCCTGTCTGATCAACATAGGTGGATTTTCCTTTAAGAATTCCCTCTTTGTCATTGTTGGCCTTATCAAATTGCTTCTTGATATGATAGACATTCAGTTTTGGCAGCTTAAGAAATTATACTATCTCTTTTGGGCTCCATCAGGCATACAGAAAAATAATGATGGAGCATGATTTTCATATTCCTTATTATTACTCATTGGTACATTTGCACCCACACATGTACTGTATATTTTACAATAATAATATAAATACAAATAGAAAAAATATACATTAATATATAAAGTTTTATTAGGTTAAGTGCTGCCAAAAAGTTAGATATAATTTACCTGCTAAACCCTTTATTTATGCAACCACATGTGTATTGAAGCATTTATGTCATAATTTAAGTACATTCCAAGAATAAATAATGTCTGATAAACTAAACTTGCATTTTGGAAGCCTGTAGCAAAACCAATTTTGGTAACTATATATGTATGTAAAATATGTTGATGTTGAAAAAAATTTTGAGAGGAAGACCTGAACTTACCAAAAGGGGCCAAGGAGAATATTTGTCTAATTTAATCACCGAAAGTGTCAAACTCAACTTGATGACACCAAAAACGATGTGACAACCAATGGCAATAATCGTTATTGGCAACCCATGACAATAACTGGTTTTGGTAACAATATATGTTACAAAATATGTCAATAACCATTATGGCACCATATACACTATGTGACATCGAATTTGCAATATCAAGAATTAACGGGCAAAAAGTTGTGAAAATTTGAATAAAGACAGTACCAGTAATGAACAAAAGTCTTTATTAGAACAGAAAACACCTATACACACTGAGTGACATCGTCATCCACTCAATATGTTGTAGAACAATGCAGGCAAAAAAACACATCATGATACTGACTCAATGAGTGGTCCGATAGTGTCCTGAGGGATTGCTGCTAATTCCTTATCAACCATCAGCCACAGTTAATCTTCTGTATGTGGCTGTGGCAGCGCACACAAACAATGTCAAATTAGGTCCCAGGCGTGTTCTATTGGTGAATGATCTGGAGAGCCTGGTGGCCATAGAATCCCCAAGATTTCATGCAGGGTATGGTAGCTGTTGTGTGCTTTGTGAAGTTGGACATTATCCTGCTGGAAAATGGCATTTGGTACCCCCTAAAAAAAAGGGCAGCATCGCTGGCCATCACTTGACCATCATAGTGCCCTCATTAGATGTGATGGCTTCATTTTATAACATAGGTAATGGCTCCCCAACTATATTCCTACATTGTCGTGAGGTGCGGCCTTCTACAAATGCAACCAGATTGGGTCTGTCACTAAGACAATGCCAAACTCTTTCTCGGTGATTGTCATTGCTAAACAGAAGTGAGATTCATCTTTTAACACTACCCTGTGTCATTCCCCTATCTATGTGGCTCTATCCCGACAAAAAGCAAATGGAGGCGACTGCCATTGATCAATGCTAGTTTTCTTAATGTGTCATGAGTTTAGGCTGCTGGCCACCAATCTGCGTATAATGGGTTTGGTCGATATGGGAGAATCAAGAGTGTCTTGCACATCCTGAAAAATAGCGACAGAAGTGGACTGTAGGGCTGCTAATGCCATTTGGTGAATAGGTTGTTCCATGCAAACTGACATAAGGTTTTGGTCAATAGTTAAGAATATAAAATATCTATATTTATATGCTAATAATGTTTTTAGATTGTATTTCCCCATCCAAAATGCTCATATGGGTGGTCAGGTTATTCCTATTCAGTCATTTTGGTGCCTGAACTTCTCTATTTTCTCCCTTTCAGCATTCTTCTCATGTATATATCAAAATGAAATGTTGCGCTGTGTTTAGAATGATATGCAAAGTCTAAAAGCAACTACAAAAGTATTTATTGAAACTGGGGAAAGTAAGTATCTTGCAATATTCTATGTGGATTGGTAGAAATATTAACATTTTTATGTTTCAGACCTGTATGAATTTCTACGAATTACCCATGTGACTGTACAAAACCACTTTAATAACTTCATGGAATCACTAGCTAAAAATGATTGGGATACTGAGCGTGGCATCGTTGGCTGTGGAGATTGGAGAGCCGACTGGCCTACATCTTATAAATTATTGGACTAATGTAATTTAGCTACGTTGTCAAAGTAAATAAAATAAACGAATTTAAAAATATGGCTTCAATTTTATTAATAATATGAAAACAGAAATGAAAGATTTAAAAATCAATATATTGGGTGTTCAAAAGCTTTTTAATACAATACCCTCTTAGGTGAGGTATTAAAGTGGTGCCGAAATATCATTAACTTAGCACCATCTATCAATGAAAATTATAAAAAAATTTAATGCTATATTTCTTTTATAATATATATAATTAAAATTCTCTCTCTCGACAGCCCTTATCCTGTGATAATTGAAAGAGGGAGGGCATGGCTCATCTGTAGTGAACCCTCCTTTTCTTTCAATTTTTAATTATTGCAGGATAGAGCTGTAGAGAGAGACCAATAATTTTAATTATATATATTAAAATTTGTAACAAATACATTTACTGGCGATGTGTAATGCCCGAAAAAGATCCCTTTCTAGACTGTCTTTACAATCAGTTAGTCTCACCTACAATCTTTGGAATCATTGGGCATAAATCCACAGCAAAATGTGGGATTTTTCTACCTTTGATAGAGTCTAGCCTGCTTAAAGAGCTCAAGATATGGCAAAGTAGCATTATGTCTAGGTATAATGAGAATGACCTGGACTTACTTCATTTTGTGGACAATTATTTTAGAATTGCTATTGGAGTTCCTAAGGATGCAAATGATGGGTGCAGAGTGTCTTGTTTATGTGTAGGCAAGTTTAAGCAAACCCTCTTGACCTTGAGTAGGGAAGTCATCCGTGAGAAAATTGCATGCAGCCAAATGAGAGGAGGAATGAAAACAATGAAAAATAGATAAGGCACAATTTGGATTATAGATTATAAACACAAAGTAATAAGACCAAATCCAAATTAAAAAAATAGTGTGACGTTTCGGTAACAGCGTTGTTACCGAAACGTCACACACTATTTTTTTATTTGGATTTGGTCTTATTACCTTGTGTTTAATGAAAAAATAATTTTTTTCAAAGAATCCCATTGGATACAAAAGTGTCCTACTTGGATATCACTGCCCATAGAAAATAGAGAATGGAAGAACTGAAGCGACACTAAGTATATTTCTGATGTCTGCGAGTGGAGCATGTGGGATATAGGTGTATAAGAAACATCAAATGTAGGATTTGTGAACAGAATTATGACACCTTGTGTTGCATCTCAGGGAGGAAGAAGGAAAACAACAGGCTGGGGGTAAAATACTTGATAAATGTGACTGTTTGCGCCTAGCTATGCAAATCGCTAGCTAGGCTGCATTGATTCATAGTCATGCAAATTCTTCTTTCTTTCTTTTGACTATGTAAATATGTATGTATATAAAATGAGTGGATGATTGAATAAAGAGTGTGTCAGCTAAACGCCGTGAGGCTGTGTGGCCATTCTCTTGTTGTTACATCGCATTAGGAAAGGTACAATCTCTCGGTAGTCAATCCGTAGGTCGAGGTGAAAGCATACAGTCCAAATTAAGCTCTGCCAAAAGATAGTCAACATCTAAAACAAAAGGTTAGAGAGCAACACGGATTTCCAAACTATTGCTGTAAGGATCCAAGCTCCAACATATGGTCCATATCGAACCGGATCTTAAGGAGAAGAGCGTGATTCTGCCGAGTAACAAACCTTCAAATCTGAAATATGTCGAAGGCAATCAAAGGCCTAAAAGTCAAGATCCGTTCACAGATAAGACGAATGGATAGATACCTGGCATCCGTGGATGAAGACATATCGGGAGGAGATCTCCAAAAATTAAAGCTGATATATGAAGGTGTATCGGAAACAAAAACGAAGACTGGGATCTTATTTGACGAGTTATTCGAACAGGAGGAAGTAGATGAAGACAAGGAACTCGAAGGTTATGAAACAATTCAAGATAAAATGGAAAAACTGGAATTAAAGCTTAGGCGTGCATTGGAAGCAATACGAAATACGGCTGATACCAAACAAACAAAGGGCCTCGAAACAGTAATATTGCCCAAGTTCGAGTTGCCTCACTTCTATGGAGATGCGAACTCTTGGTTCAATTTCAAGGAGGTCTTCGGAATGACCATAGATCAAAATCCAGGGCTAAATGATCTACAAAAGCTACAATATTTGGGCTCCGCAGTAAAGGGAGAAGCGGCCAGACTGATACGTGGGTTCCCGATATCATCAGAGAGCTACAGGCAAGCGTGGGATACTCTAGTGTCCAGATACGACAACCAAAGAGAGTTGGCTTATGCACAACTGAACAAAATCTTCAAGATTAAGCAAATGAAGAGTCCATCAGCAAAGGCTCTAAGGGAACTCTTAGACACATGTAACGAGTCTGTGCGCAACCTAGGATCCCTCGGATTGCAAAGAAACGAGTTGGTGGACATAATCTTGGTGCAGTTCTTGAGGAACAGAATCGATGAGGATATGAAACGGCAGTGGGAGTTGACCCAGGATGAGAGATCATTTCCTTGCTATGAGGACTTCGTTCTGTTTCTTGAGAGACAAGCTAGAAGTCTGCCACAAGGATCAGGGGAATATCAAAGAAAAGAAAATGAAATCCAAAGGAACTATGCAAATGTACACCTTGCGATAAATACCAATGCTCAAATATGCATAGCATGCAAAGCAGGTCACAGAATCTACAACTGTACTACATTTAGTACAATGCCTTATGAGCAAAAATGGGAATGTGTCAAACAACACAAGATGTGTTACAATTGTCTAAAGAGAGGTCATACGGGAAAAAATTGTTACCAAGGACCTTGCAAGAAGTGCAACAAAAGGCACCATACCTTGCTCCATAGGCTTGACACAGAGGTGACTAATACTCAGAAGGGTGCGAAGCCACAGATCTTTACACCTGTAAGTGAAATCAACAATACCAGTATTGAACAGGGAAGTGAGACCATCAATCAAGTGCTCCTTGCGACTGCTCAGATAGTTGTGGAAGGTGAAAACGGTACACAGCAGATCTGCCGAGCACTTTTAGATAGTGGGTCACAAGTTAGTTTGATCACAAAAGAAATTTGTGAGAGACTTGGGCTCAAAGGACAAACATCGGGACGCTCACTTAGGGGTATTGGAAATAATCCAGTCCAGGTGTCAACTACATCTGTTGACTTGACATTCAGGTCAATTTATAGATCCGAAAAATATGAAACGAATGCTCTGGTGATGGAGGTCTTAACCACCGAAATTCCAAACTTCAAATTGGCAGAACCGACCTGGATCATGCAGAGAGGGCTTGAGTTGGCAGACCCTCTGTTTCACATTTCGGCACCAATCGACATCATTCTAGGTGCAGAGATGTATGCATATCTGATGCAAGGAGAGAAAAAAATTCTGGGAAGGAACCAGCCTATAGCGGTGAAATCAAGGCTCGGTTGGATTCTGATGGGCAAGGTGGAAGGCTCTCTCTCGTCGAGCTATAAAGGTGGACCTTGCAGCCTTGCGGTTCAAACAACATCAGAATTGGATGGTCTGGTGGGAGATTTCAAGCATACGGAGTCAGTGCCGTCATTACAGGACCAGAATCCAAGAGAAGAAGTTTATGAAACTTACTACCAGAAAACCTATTCCAGAGGCGGCCAAGGAAGATACAGTGTGAAACTGCTATTAAGGAAAGCTCATCAAAACAGCTCCATTCCTACCTCTAGATCTCCAATAATTCCACTGGGAGAAAGGTCTGGTGAAGGTGTCTTGCGCAGATCTAACTTGGACAGCCGGAGGAGTTTTCGGGAGACCAATCGCCTAGCTGGCCCCTCTTCCCATTGCGCCTCAAGATCTGAACTGAAGTTCAGCGGTGGGGGGGAGTATGTTTGCGCCTAGCTATGCAAATCGCTAGCTAGGCTGTATTGATTCATAGTCATGCAAATTCTTCTTTCTTTCTTTTGACTATGTAAATATGTATGTATATAAAATGAGTGGATGATTGAATAAAGAGTGTGTCAGCTAAACGCCGTGAGGCTGTGTGGCCATTCTCTTGTTGTTACATCGCATTAGGAAAGGTACAATCTCTCGGTAGTCAATCCGTAGGTCGAGGTGAAAGCATACAGTCCAAATTAAGCTCTGCCAAAAGATAGTCAACATCTAAAACAAAAGGTTAGAGAGCAACACGGATTTCCAAACTATTGCTGTAAGGATCCAAGCTCCATCAGTGACAATGAAGAATCTTCATAAAACCAGGGAAGTAAAGATTCCGCCTTCACTGGGATGCATGTCAGAAAGGTGGTACCCAAAGCTCTCTTGCTTACTGCTTTGGCCTGCAATTTTAACCAAAAAGGAAAAAAGTTTGTCATTTGAGCTATGTTAGATTAAGGCACCCAGTCTTCTTTTATCTGTCAGGATGTATATACTGCAGCAGAAAGATTCTCACCTTCAAAGTAGGCATCCAGATATATAGCACAACGCTACAAGGGGTAAGGATGTCATAGAATTGACAAAATTTGAAATTGAGAGCTGGAGACTGCCAATACAGGCATTAGTGGTCAAAAGGATTATTACCAAGCAGAAACATTTTTATTCCTCAACCAGGAGTTTTCAAAAATATCAAACTAGCATATATCTATTTCAACAACAGAGGAAGAATAGACCTAAGCCAAGGAGCTAACGCTTATGGCTTCTTGTTATTGCAAGAGAGGTCTGGAGAATCGAGAAGACTAATCTCTACACTCAAAGGACCAGTTTGGGCTGGACAATATCAGGTAGGATGAGTGAAGAGGAAATGACAGATCCTACTCAGGTACTTACCATCACTATTTATTGCAACGAGAACAGCAATGAGATATTGAGGCATTTCTGGGAAATTGAAGAGGTGCGGTCAAGATACAAACTGTCAAAAGAAGAGTTCTGTGAAACTCTATCAAAAGGAAGTTTGACACATGGCTGATAGATGTTATGCAATTCCCCTTCTATTTGATCCTGAAGTGAAACCACGGGACTATTTCAGAACCTCTCTCAAATATTGTATTCAGTAGCAGGTCTATTTAAAAATATGTTTGTCTAAAGAGAGTTAACTCAGGAGGGCTTATTGTGAATGAATGAATATTAAAAGTTGTGTGGGACACTATAGGACCATATATATTACCACTACAACCCCAACTGTGGATTAAGAAAGCTAAATAACTTTAGCATCACAGAATCAAACTGCTCTCTTCATATACCAATATAATTATGAAAATATGAATTTGCCTTGAACATCATTAATTTACATTAACTCCTCTTTCATCTCTTTGACTGATGAGGGTAGAAAACAAAATCAAATTTATTAATTTATATTCACATGACTTTTATTTAAAAACATTGCTAAGATCTTAACAAAATAATTAAATACTGTAGAACTTCTATCTAAAGGACACTATTTGCTGAGCCAAAGCCAAAGTGTCAGAGAGAGCTGTTCTCTTACCGGAGAGCTGCTAAAGAGAGGCGTTTCTAGCAACAGTGTCCTTCCATGGAGATTCCACTGTATATTGGAAATTTTGTTGGCATAACCATTTACAGCAACCATTTGGACCATTTTATTTTTTGAAGTTTTCACACAAAGCAGATCTCATTGAGAACCCTCCTGAAACATGGATACTCCTAAAATAGCATCAGTATTTGAATTATATTAAATCTAGCCAATTTAGGGTTCAAAAAGTTTGTTACTCATTTATTTTTTCAAATTATGGAATGTTTTTCTGCATATAATTTTAAATTGGTATATAAATAACATAAGGTAACAAGACAACAACTAAATATATTGATAAAATGATTATGACATTTCGGTAACAGAATTTTTAATAAAACATGACACATCACAAATTATATTTATCTATTTGGATGCGGGTTTGATATCTTATGTTTCTAATCTATAATCCAAATTGTATCTTTTTAGTAAGTAGTCCGCATTTTGCAGAAATATTTTTTAGGTTTTGTTTTTCCTCCATCCAAATGCACAATATCGGTTAATTTACACAGCAACATATCACAAATTACTCATATTTATTAAGGATTAAGTCAAGGGTCAATATTAAGCCCAATTCTCTTCAACATCTACCTCAATTATATGCACACTTTAATCAAACCACCAGCTAAAATTGCCCTCTATACAAAAAACAATCAGGTGGGTCTCCAAAAATAACCTCTTCCATGCAGAGCACTCCCTGAACAAGGCCAAAAAATAGGTAAAAGGGTAACCCAGAAACTGCATCTATTAACATTAACAAATATAAATTGGCATCTTCACCATTAAAAATAACCTTCGCCATTATACTCCAAATATTTTTCTGAATAACTCAACAATCAACTATTCATCTTCCTCAAGATATCTTGCTGTCACACTTAACCCTGCTCCCACTTTAAAAAAAAAAAAACACCATAATACACATTTCTAAATACAGTAAAACCCCTCTATAGTGAACCCCATTGGGACAGGACTTTTGGTTCACTATAGCCACGGTTTGGGTATTTAAATTTTTTTGAGGATATAATTGAAGGGCATGCGCAAAAAAAAAAAGGCTACCTCTTAATATTGGCTGCTTTTTTCCCCCTAAATTAACCTATTTCTATATATTAAAGCTGTATATTAAAATAAAAACAAAATCATGTGAAAATATTGCCTTTTTGATCAGTTCCTCTGATATTTTAATTAGTATAAATGCAACCTGCCCCCATATGTCAAAAAAATCCAAGAAAAGTATACCTTATTTATAAAAATTAAATAAAACTTTATTAATAATATTTTAAAAGGTATAAAAATATATTTTAAATAAATATTATTATATTACAATATAGGATACAAAGGCTTACTTGAAGAAAAAGTGTTATTTTTTTCTGCTTTAACATATTCCTCAAAAATTTGGTTTCATATCTAGCAAAGAAATCTTCATTTTTTAAAATGAAGCCTAGCTTGTACTAACCACGTATACAAGGCTTCTTCTAAAAGTGTATAATGACACTGACGATAGCGGCAATAGTTGGGATTGATTCATCTTTGTAGCATTTTTTTTTTTTTTATAGTCTTCTTTTTTGCCATATCGTAGAAATGCCACTTTTGCTCATTTTCATTTTCTTCCGAAGTTCCGCTTGCGATGTACCACTCTCAATAGCTTTTATGATGGTTAATTTCTTTTCAAGTGATATCTTGGTACGAGCGACTTTTTCTTTGGCACTTCCATTATCTTTTAAAACTGGTTTTAATAATTTAATCATGTTTTAAGGAATTTTCCTAATGTAGAGTTAAGAAATTTAGTTTTCAATAAGGCATGAAAAATTTATAAAAGTGCGCAGTATAAAAATAGAACGTAAATAAAAACACACAATGTCGCTAAATTCTTTGTTTTGAATTGCGATCTGTGAGCTAGAGTTCACACAAAATTTTAATTAGTTTTGAAAATTATAATTTTGGAATTTTAGAATTAAAATTAAAAGTTCGTTATAAGCATGGTATTTTTGATAGAATTTAATATTTTGGGACCAAAATTGGGTTCGTTATAGCGATAGTTCGCTAGTTTGAAAGGTGAAAAGTTCGTTATAACGATGGTAATTTTAATGGAATGGAATTGGGATTTTCGATGGGTTCGTTATAAGGGAAGGTTCGTTATATCCATGGTTCATCTTAGCGGGGTTTTACTGTAATTGATAAATAAAAATACATTTAAAAAAAAAACTTTATTCAAATGCACTAAAGGGTAAAAAATAAAATGGTGTATCTTCTGTCATTGAGCAATTAGATGTATCTAAGTGAAAATAAAAGTGGCAGGAGACCATCATCATGAATTTTGAACCTAATGTGATTTAATATGTAGCAACTGATTAGCAATTTTTATGTGTTTGCTATATTTTTACCTTTTCTCTAAATATGATCGTCCCCCGCTGCTTGTATTTTCACTCGGATACATCTAATTGCTCAATGACAGAAGATACAATATTTTATTTTTTCCTTTTCAGTGAATTTGAATAAAAGCTCTTTTTAAAAATGTATTTTATTTATTAATTATTTAGTTAGTTTTTTTAGTCATGAATTTACAAAACTTAGAATCAAAAGTTCACTGGGGATTAGACCTTAAATAGATGGAAGCCTGCTCGTGGAGGATTGGTCAATTCTCTGTAAAGGGCGTAACATAAGACTTGAAAAGAAATATAGACATTTGTTCATTCCTGGCCATTCTGACCACCCAGAAGTCTGAAAACTTGTACACTTGCATTGTTCATTGGACTGAGTGAGTGTTAAAAGTTTCATACTTCTATGTGACCTGAGAGTATATCAAAATTAATTTACAAAATTTGAAAGGCAATTTGGAAATTTGTCCATTTTCAGCTACCCTGACAACCCAGAAGTCTGATAATTTGTCAACTTGCATTGTCATCGGGTTCTGAAAAGTGTACCAAATTTCAGATTTCTGTGCTCTAAAAGTATATTAAAAATCGATTGCAAGATTTGTGGACAGACAGGGAGCATTTTAAAGAAAAGCTTTTAAAATAGACTCAGAATTTCAAAATTTTCAGGTTTAAACTAGGTTGCAAATGCCAATATCTTACGCACAACATACCTTACACTCGTAAGGCCTATTTTAGAATATGCTGTCCCAGCCTGGATCAATGCAAGTATAAGCAACCTATCTAATAGAGACAGAATCCAAATCAGTTCAGTCAAGAGAGCCCTTGCAAATCAAGAGAAAAATCTGTTTTTCTCAAAATTCATATTTAAAAATATTAATTTTCCTAAAGAACACTTTATATGAAATTTTATTTGAAATTGGGACTCAAATCAAAGACTCAAACAGCCAACTCCTCTCTCTCTCAAAATAGTTTGAAATTCTCATCGTTTATTTAAATCATTCAGTTCTAAACACAAACCATTTTAATTTTCACACAGAAATCACAAAATACTTACATGTATACATAATCTCCCAGCCCATCCCCACAAACATGAGATCAGCCAGAATTACTTTAAGCTCTTTTGACCTCTAAATCATTGACAAAATAGATCCCTCTTTGACATCACCATTCACACTGATGGTAGCTGACTTGAAACTAGACTGTCTGGCAGTATGGTATATATATAGAGAGAGCTTTTTACAAAATAAAATCCTTGAAAAATATTCTTTTCCCACTCTAGAAATCTTTCAGCTTACAACTCCGAGCTCTCAACAATAGATACTGTTCTCAAAAACATTGTCACCAAGTAGAATAATCATTTACTCTGATTCAAGAACAACCACTTATACTTTTCAAACCTGTTTCTCCAGCCAATAACCTCTTCATAAGAGCATTGCCAATTTTCTGAACAGACTCCAAGCCAACATCTCTGTCAGAGTACAATGGTTTCCATATTATGTTGGAATTCCTGGAAATGAACTGGCAGACTCCCTGGCAAAATCTGGAACTCTTGGCCACACCAAGGCCAGACAGTCAACAAACCTACTAGATGAAAAAGACCTCCGTTTCAACAAAGTCCAATGCCGCCAAGAATATAATTCTATTACAGCCCATGAAGGGTACAAAGCAGAAAGGACAAGCATCAATTCTCTCCTCTCTAGGAAGCAGCAGTCCTTGATTTCCACACTTGGGTCTTGTCATCTATGAACAATGATATTCCAGAATGTTTGCAAGATTTTCCCACTTATGTACTAAGGGCAATTCTCAACCTTTCTCCCCCCCCCCCCTCACATAATTGACTGCATTTACTCATCCATTGAGGACCTCTACCCATCTGCGACACTATCAAAAATTTCAAGCTCCACAGGCTTGATACCCTAATATGATTGAGTGGAGATAAGTAGTTTTTTTTTTTCATGTAACCAATAATTTCATATGTTCAGAAAGACCATGTGTGCATGGGCCAAAATGCACTTTCCATATTGTTAATAAAGAGATCTCCCACTCAATTACAAAAATAATTTTAAACTAGGCATAGAAGAATAATAAACAGTAGGTGAATGATGTTTTTTTTATATCACAAATAAGCTAAATTTATGAAAGTGAGGTGCTTCGATAAGCTGAGAACTAAGCTACAAGAAACAGAATAATATATATGCTAACATTTTTGCATATTTGAAAGAATGCATATGATGTATAGATATTTCTGTTTTTTCTATATGTGGATTTGGTTTAAACTTATAGAAAAATTTGACCTAATACCATATTGACCATATTTAATATGTTTCTTCCAAATATGCAATTGTTTTCTTATTTATTCCTTTGTTTCTTGTAACTTATTTGATAACTATTAAACACATGAAAGCTTGTGTTATGTTAAACAAACAAGTACTTCACCTTAGAAGAGGAAAATACACATTAATTGGTAACATGACTCATGAAGAGCTGGCACTAGCTGACACCTTACCAAAGCCAAATATCGGCAAACCTGATGCTTATAAGGTTATTCTTTATTGCATGATATCCAACTTCTTTGATTCCCAATCTTTTTCATTTGGGGAAATCTCTGGCCTTTAGCACCTTCCCACTCAATTTCTCATCAATTTGATTATTTTTCAAATTTCCCGCAATATAAATATTGAAATATTTTATATAATGAGACACATTAATATGTTATAATACCTTCATAAAGGTTGGCGTTCAGCCAACTGAAATATTGATAAAATAAATGATATTTTGATCCAATATATGTCTTTTTAATTAAATAATGAGAGAAATTAACAAAAAAAGATCTCAATACCTGGAAGATATTTTTAAAAATTCTTTACAATTTCTAGACCTAGAAAAAGAATGGAATATCTCTGAATGTTATATTCAATTAATGAAATTTCACACCAAAACAAGATAAAATACTTCTGGAAAAATGTGTATGGAAACTCCATGGTTTGTGGAAAAAGTTTTTGTATTAACCCAAGTACACAGGGTACAAATCCTGATAACCTTAGTGGGTAGTAGTTAGCGACTGCTTTTCCTGTAAGCACATCCTTTTTTAAACATGTGGAAAACAATTTGGTTACTTGCACTCACTTGGGGGGTTTAACTTTTGCAAGAATTGGGAGCAATTTAAGCAATTTTTTCATTAAAAAAAAGTATCCAATGCGAGATTCAATCCTGGGTCATGGCTGTCGAAAACTCATGGTTTATACCACTCATCCACCAGGCCCCATATATACAACAAGGAAATTAGAGAATAGCAAGCCCAAAATATGATAAATTAATAGATATATCATGCATCTATAGGTGGGCTATATACTTGTAGAATTCTAAAATTTGTTCACCCTACACAGAAAGTTAACCTGAATGTCACCTGAAAGTTAAAAAATATCCAATAGAATGATATTTTTCAATCTAGAGATAGGTAGAATTCCTCTGAAATTCTTGAGGCATTTCAAAGATGGAGTTCTCTATGAAACAAAGATAACCACAGTGGTTTCATTGAAGCAGGAATACAAGTTTGAATTTCACTATTGAGTTACAAGTTTAAATAATACCTAGGTTTGAAATCAAGGAAGAAAATATTTCATTATAACAAACGCAAAACAACTTGAATATATATTCAAACCTAAAATTTGAAGGAAAATTTAATACAATTTAAAATGTCCACTTGGTGCAAATGCATTTTTAAAAAATTGCACAAAATAATATATTATGTATTTAAGGTTTATTTCATTTCAAATACATTGTAGTAACAAGATCCTACTATATAAATTACATGCAACTTTTCCGTACTTATCAATGCAATTACAGAAACATCATATATAATTTATATATTTGGATTTATATCTGTTGCCTTATGTTTCTAATCTAAAATCCAAATTGTGGGCTATGATTTTTCAAATATCTATTTAGATTTTATATCCTCTCACACACATAATATCTATATTATGTTTGTCATGCTAATATTTAAGTCTTTATTATTATTACTCTTAATTGATAAAACAGTATCACAGGGAGGAACCTCATAAGAAATTCAGGCAAGATACAAAGGGTAGATTTTCAAATAACATAAGCCCTCATTAAAAATAATTACATTTATCAGTCATAAATGGGGCTGTTTCTGCAATCTAACAGGCTCTGGTCAATGGCAAAGATACAATCCCAGCTTTAAATAATTCAGAAGACTCACCTAGAGGCCATGGTTTCAGGGTATGGCCCTAATGGGTATAGGGCAAGCATTGATTGCATGAAATTAATAAAATATTCAGAATTTTCAAAAAGGTGCTCAACTGGTAAAATAGATAGTCCAATTTGATGTCCAAAATATAGATTGAATTTATTTTGCTGCATGAGAGTGAGAAATATATATTAATTGATTAAAAAAAGATTAAGGCTACAGTTTTTGTTAAAATAGATGCAAAATAATTGCAACATTATTGATCGTTTCTGCAATGTAGCAGACTCATGTCTGTAACAAAGCCACAACACCAGCCTTGTACTGAAGAGGGCTATAGCTCAAAGGCTCTTGGTGGGCATTCTGAATTTAGGAAAGCTGGTGTCGTGGCTTTGCCACTGACCCCAGTCTGCTGGATTTCAGAAATGGCTAATGATGGGTTTTTTTAAATTCCATTTTGAAAAGAAAAGGTAGCTTTTTATCATTACGTTGTCTTAGTTAGATTGCTTATTTTAGCAATTACATCTGTGGTTGCTTGAAATATTTATTTTCAGAGTTTATCTTGAGACTCCACTTAGCATCTTGTACTAATTTTTCTATAGATTTTGCCAATTTATTACACCTTCCTCATCTGTTTATCAGATAAATATCTTCTTCTTATCTGTTATCTTGTTTACACACTTGAGATAACAGTAACTATTTAAAAGCATGCTGTGGTAAAATTTTCTCATTCAGTACTTTTGTCTGAAGATGGTAACAATGCTGTTACCGAAACGTCACACACTATTTATTTATTTGGATTTGGTCTTATTACCTTGTGTTTACCTTCCTTTCAATTTGGATATATATATATTTCAAATCAAAATAGTATATCATTAGGTCTCACAACAAAAACAATCCCAAATGGCGGGCAATAAACCAACAGGGCTGCAGCATATCTTGTAAGTAGGTCAACTTCATTTTTCAATTGGATTATTGTTTTAAACATGTCATATATGTCAACCCCCTTGAATCGCTAAGTTCTTCTGGCTCACAATTTGAACTTGAATCTTGTTACCTTTTGAATATTAAAATCTATAATTAAACCTAGTTCCTTTGATATTTTGATCTCATATATATTGTTAAATTTTAAAGATTTTTTCATTATAAAAATTATATTTAAAATATTAAAATTGTTACATTTCAAATTTAAATAAGCATGGTTATATAAGCTGGCCAAGCCAATACAATATTATATATATTGGCTGTAATGTATACAAGAACAAATGGTTAGCTATGATTTACAATTAATTAGCAAAAAATAATTCAAATGCATTCTTTCATATAAGAGACATATAATTTAATAGACAATAAGAGACATAAGGTAACATCTCTTAAACTATAAAAAGTGTAGCAAGTCAATAACTGCATTACCATCATCAGACAAAAGTACTGAATGAAAATATATCACAGCATTTTAAAAAATGTATATTATTGTGCTCATTCAGGACTTTTATCTGATGATGGTTACAATGCTGCTACCAAAACATCACACACAATTGATTATCTATAAACCAAATTGTACCTTGTATCATTCATAGTTCTTTTGTGTTATTCCTTCTGAATAATTCTCATGTTCTTTCCAGTGTTTAAATTTTAATTTAAAATACATAACCCTATATGCTCTCTTCATTTGTAAACACATAAATCATAAGAAAATAAAATTAGTTTTCCTAACATGAATATCATAGTTGGGAAATAGGCACACAATTTTAAAGACATTATAGATATTTGTAGGCACACACCAAACACAATAATATAGAACCTACTAGGAAACATCACTTAGAATCAGCCCAGGTTTCTCCTGAAGCTGGTCTTTCATTGAAAGATAGGTTATTTGAGGCTAATTATTCTTTGTTTTAAAATATAAATCTCTGATAGAGGTGTTATCTTTTTAATTGGGTTACTTTTGGAAATTTTCATTTTAAATATAGAATACCAATTGTAATTTTGACCTAATAAGAGACTTTGCAAGTATTATTATGCAAAAGACTTCCTGTGAGAGCCCATTATCCAGGAAAACATAATATGCTGGTTCCTATAAAAATATATATATTTTTAAAGAGGATGAATGTTGAAGTTAATAAAAGTTGAAAGTTATTAATGTTAAAATTATTTTTCTTATTAACCTATTTTTGAGTGGTACTAAATCCTAGACATTGTGCATTTTAAAAAGTTCTTTATAGATCCTCCTATGGTAATGAGTTTAGGTTGAATGTCTACTGTTGATTTATAAAGCACAATTTGGATTATAGATTATAGACTTCAATGGACCTAAGAAGTTATTCTTCCTATGAGCTAAAGAAAATGAATTCCAAAGTGAATATCAATGTTGATGCTAAGCCATCACTTGAAGATTCTATTTTAGAGTTCAGGCTCTGAAGCTCTCCTCTAGTGGAAAATTTTTTCATTCAGTACTTTTGTCTGAAGATGGTAACAACGCTGCTACCGAAACGTCACACACTATTTATTTATTTGGATTTGGTCTTATTACCTTGTGTCTGCTGTTGATATAATGTAGATTTGAAGCACTTCTTTGTGGCAATACAAATAACTCATTCTTATATGGCCACATTTAATATTAGGGAGATATTCCATGCACAGCCATTTTTATGTGCATGGATCAATTCTTAACCTTCAGTCAACTGTCATTAAAAGGGATATATATTTCTGTCAAAGTAAAATCTAGAGCTGATCCATTATAACATCACTTAGGACCAAATTTTTATGTAGTTATAGCCATATGGCTGTTAAAAACCTGGCTGTTGAACCAGGTAGCAGTTATAAAAGAGGTTGTTATAATAAGGTTCTAGTGTGTATTTCCAATTTACAAAAGTGAGTGTATATTAAAAATATACTTAATCTCACACACAAAAGCCTTTATTAAGACAATATTATACACAATTTACTGTGAAGTCTGAAAATGAAAAGAACAAAAAGTAAAATATAATCACATAAAATGGTAATAATGAAATTTATAAACACAAAATCTTAATTAAGACAATTAAGCTGATAAACAGATTAGTTTGTGTAAATGCGGGGAATTTAAAAATATAAAATAAAAAATGGTTTTTACATATGATAAATGCATACATATAGGCCTTTATATATATATATATATATATATAATACAATTAAGATCTTTCATTACAAATAAAAATTCCTCAGCTGAAGAACTAAGGTCATTAAAATTTGAAGCGGAACTTGATTACCATATTTACATTAATAAGAAGCGAAATACAAAATAAAAAATTGGCAAAGAAAAAGAGATATATTACAATTATGTTAAGTCTTGTTGAATTATTTTGGTTTCTGCTCTTTGAAAATTGATCTCTCTCTCTCTCTCTTCTCTTCTCTCTTCTCTCAATCTCTTTGCACCAGTTTTCATAAGATGGGGTTCATTCAATATTGACCGATTTCAAATAACATTTTCCAAGAAAAATTTCCTTTTTTTATACAAGACATTGGCATTAGAGATAATGAGACAACTCTGCTATATATATATAGGGCATTTTGTCTACACATATAACATTCCAGACCTTTTCTGAAAAGCCTTCAGTTCCAGTTCAAAAATAACATCATTTAGTACCTCTCAAAAAGAGCAACTTAGCTCATGATGTTAACAGTAAATGTTATGTACATTAAAAGCTCGATATGATTTTTCTGGAAAAATAATTGTTATTCTAAGTTGGAATACTTAAATGAAAAGTATAAGAAAGACCAACTGGCCTTAAAGAAAAACTGAAGAATGGGTTTTATTTTAATTTTCCCAGCAAATAATTGGAATTAACTATATATATATATATATATATATATATATATATTAACTATATAATTAACTATAATCAACTAAACAAACCTCATACATTTAAAAAATTCATATTTTGTACGAAAGTTGTGACATGGTTTAATAAAAACAATAATAAACAAATTAAATAAAATGAATTTAACTGCATTCGGAATGATAATTTTACGTTTCAATTTACACAATTAGTTTACACAAAATCAACTTTGCAGTGGTTCTAAATAAACTAAATATATATATATATATATATATATATATAAACACAAGTATATACAATTTATTTTAAATTCACTTATATCTTATAAAAGTCCAAAACATATTTAAAAAAAAAATACAAAAGAATTTGAAGGTTGGATGAAAAACAGACAAAATATAAATGTTTTAAGCAATTTTGCGCATTTTGAAACAATATAACAGGTAATCCAAACAGTGTTGTTAGCATCATCAGACAAAAGTACTAAATGAGAAAAATATCAAAGCATGTCTTTAAATAGAAATGATATCAGTACTTTTGTCTGATGATGGTAACAACACTGTTACCGAAATGTCGCATACTGTTTATTTGGATTTGGTCTTATTACCTTGTTTCTAATCTAAAGGCCAAATTGTACCTAATAACTATTAATCAGTCTATTTTGGATGTCAAATAGGCGATCAAATTTGATTATATTTCTCCACTTAGCGAAGCAGTCCTTTCCTGAGCGCTGGGGTAGTGGTCCTTTATCTGCAATCACCTTCCAATGCCCAACTCCATATTTTTCTACTCCCATTACGAGGATCTCCTCTTCCTTTTGGGACCATCGTGTCTTTACTTTTGCATGAGCTCTCTGTATTTTGTTATTTAAAGATTTCTTTGTATTAGAAACCTTTGGATTGCTTTTGGTTCTTTTAACTGTAGTGGTTTTACGGGGAGCTTTGAAAGGAGTTGATCCCATTCTTGCGGTCTTTTTTGTACGGCCCCTTTTTGCTTGCTGTTTTGAAGTGGTTTTAAGAGGAGCTCTAAAAGGAGTTACTCCCATTCTTGCTGTTCTTTTTGTACCCTCCCTTGTTGATTTCTGGCTTGAAGATTGAGAGGAAGAAGAAATAGTAGATTCACTGTCTGGTCGAGTCGTTACCCCCCATTCTTGCTGTTCTTTTTGTAGGCTCTCTTGTTGATCTCTTGATTGAAGATTGAGAGGAAGAAGAAATAGTAGATTCACTGTCTGGTCGAGTTGTTACCCCCATTCTTGCCGTTCTTTTTGTAGGCTCTCTTGTTGATCTCTTGATTGAAGATTGAGAGGAAAAAGAAATAGTAGATTCAATGTCTGGTCGAGTCGTTACCCCCATTCTTGCTGTTCTTTTTGTAGGCTCTCTTGTTGATCTCTTGATTGAAGATTGAGAGGAAGAAGTAGTAGATTCATTGTTGGCTTGAGTCGTTACCCCCATTCTTGCTGTTCTTTTTGTAGGCTCTCTTGTTGATCTTTTGATTGAAGATTGAGAGGAAAAAGAAATAGTAGATTCAATGTTTGGTTGAGTCGTTACCCCCATTCTTGCTGTTCTCTTTGTAACCTCTCTTGTTGATTTCTTGATTGAAGATTGAGAGGAAGAAGAAGTAGTAGATTCATTGTTGAGTTGAGTCGTTACCCCCATTCTTGCTGTTCTTTTTGTAGGCTCTCTTGTTGATCTTTTGATTGAAGATTGAGAGGAAAAAGAAATAGTAGATTCAATGTTGGGTTGAGTCGTTACCCCCATTCTTGCTGTTCTTTTTGTACGCTCTCTTGTTGATTTCTTGATTGAAGATTGAGAGTAAGAAGTAGTAGATTCATTGTCTGGTTGAGTTGTTACCCCCATTCTTGCAGTTTTTTTTGTGCGCTTCTTTCTTGCTTGCTTGCTTGCTGAAGATGAGGAGGAGGAAGAGGAAATGGCTCCTTCACAGTTTGGTGGACGGGTCACTGCATTTCCTTGCTCATGTGAGAGGGTTGTAGGAATATTTAATGAGAATGCTTGGGATGTCTCCAATACGTTTTCTTTTAAAAGGCCAGCCTCTCTGTGTGCATCTACTATGTTTTCAAGATTACCTTTTAAACCAAATACTGATTTGTAATCAAATCTTATTTTCCTGCAAAACTCCTCAACTTTTTTAGAACGTGAAGGCATATTACCCACAACTGATAACATGTTTAGAATATTTGGAAGAGGAATATCAGCAACAAATTGTCCAATATATGTTCTTAACATTGGGAAATTCATTTTCTTTATTTCTTTGCAAATTTTAAGGTCATAAAATTGGGAAACTAAATTTAATAATAAAGGTAGTTTATAACTCGATTTTGTTAGTACTTTGTGTAATATGAACACAAGAATTTCAGAAATTGTGAGATATTTTGATTTAGATATTTTTTCATTAATCGAATTTATTAGACGTTTTTCACCTTCATTTTGAATAAAATGTTCTTTCCCTCTATGGAATCTAAACAACATTTTCCAACAATCATATTCTAATGAGAGGTTGTAAATTATATTATCATAGTTTTCTAACATTAATTCTATATCATCACTCATGTTTATTGTATTTTTTAAGTAATAAACGCGCCTAATGTTTTCTTACTATTATAAGATTCAAAATCTTCAAATATAAAGCGATAGGCGCATATAGAGTGAAAAGTAAATAGTACCTTAAAAGCTTGCGATAATTTAAAAAAAAAAATTCCTTCTATGTATTTAGAAATATATTTAAATATTATATTAAAATAAAATTAATTATTAAGACAGTTAATAATAGTTTCAAAAAATTACCGGCCAACGACAACACAGCTCGCTTAACAAAACAAAGCAATATTCTGTGAAATAATTTATTTAAAAACAGATGAATAATTATATTTTTAAAAAATATTTTGAGAGGAGGGGGGTAATAATATTTGAATGAATTTTAAAATGAAAAATATGTGCGAAAAAAAATACAAAAATAGGAAAAATATATATAAAAAAATCAAAATATAAAAAATTTTCTCATGTTTTTAAAAAATCGTTTTTTTCTCGAATAAAGAGACTTTACATAATTTTAAGACATATTACACTTTAATAAAACCTTTTCATTTTTAAGCGATATTATCGATTTTATTTGAAAATTCAACAGTAATATATTTTCTTTTCAACATTTTAATTAAAACACTTTTATTTTAAATATGAAATTAGTTCATTTTATCGAACTTTTTTTAAAGATCATTTTTAAATTTAAAAACCTATTTTTATATCAATAAGTTTTTTACATTATAATAACAACATATTTTATATGTGTGCGTCTTGAACCCTTAAGAAATACTTTTAAAAGCTTAATACCTACATTTAATGTTCAAATATCAACATTTCATAATTTATATAATATATATATAGCGAATATTTAAAGATTTTAAAATTGCACTTAGAAGTTAAACAGTGCCATATAGTTGCATTAGGTGCGGGTTGGCAGGTTCATTGGCTTCAATTTTCTCATCGCACATGACCTGTATCCTTCCTAATCATAATAAAAAATAAATAAGGGAATGACAAAGTAATCTCTAAATTATCAAATATTAAGTTTACATTAATTATTATTAAGTTTAACCTAACTGTGTCGGTCATCTTTGGCTTTGTTTTCTGTCCAAAATAAATCTTTCCTTTTTTTGTATCTTTCTTTCTTTATATTAAATAATTTGCTGTTGAATAATCACTGCCTTATTATTTAAAATATCTAAAAGGTTATGGGCCCAGCACGTTTCCACTGCTCCATATTTTGCTGAACAAGAAAAAAAAAAGATTATTATTCCTAATAACGACGCCTTGTTCCAATTCGCGGTAGGACTAAGAATTTCTACCTGTGTCACAAAACAAAAGAAATTGAAAAGGTAAATACTACAGCATTATAATGATGGCAGATAGAATTGAATATTCTATCAACAAATTTGATAGGACTTTTGGTTACAGCATTCTTCCACCAGGAGCAACAATGGCAGGACGTTTGGTTACAGCATTTCTCCATTTGGAACAATACTGGCAGGACATTTGGTTACAGTATCCTTTGACCTGGAGCAGCACTTGCAGGAAGTTTGGCTACAACATTTCATCACCTGGAAAAATAATGGCAGTACTTAAGTCTTTAAAAGCGTAAAGAGTTGGCAGAGCCTTGGTGAAGATGCCAACTAGTTGATCATCAGTTGAGCAAGTTGAAAATTTAAATAGTTCCATTTCGCTGCAGTTCTCTTACAAAATGAAATGTCCTTTTATGAATTCTAGATTTTGAATCAATTTTATTGTACTCTGATTATCTATCATGATAGGAATAGGTTGACAGTCTTCTGGTGTAATAAGTTCACTGATCAATATTTTTAGCCATGCAGCTTCCCTGGAAGCCATGTTTGCCGCGATGTATTCTGATTCATTAGTAGAAAGGGCGACCACCGACTGCTTTTGACTACTCCAAGTGATTGGTCCTTGTGCGAGTTGAAAAACGTAGCCTGAAGTGCTCTTTCGAGAGTCAAAGTCTCCAACGAAATCAGCATCGAGTTTCCAATCAAATTGATATCATCTGTTTGTTTTTTTTATAAAAATTCTTGAGTCTTAAGTCCCAATTTTCTTTTAAATACTCGAAAACTCTCTTAACACCATTCCAGTGACTTTGATTTGGATTAGATGTGAACTGACTTAGTTTATTAACGGCGAATGATATGTCTGGACGTGTGCAGACAGCTAGAAACATCAAACATCTTATCGCTTCTGCGTAGAGAATATTTCCCATGCTTTGGTTTTCACTCTTATTCCCTTTAGATAACTTTACATTAGGATCGAAAAGAGTTTCTGAACAATTACATGAAAGCATATTGAATCTAGCGAGTACCTTTGTAATATAATTTATTTAGCTTAGTATTACATTAGTATTTTATCTGTCTCTCTCAATTTCTAATCCCGAAAAATAGTTTTGTTGTAGGCATCTCTCTCGGGCACGCGGCGCGCGAGCTCCACGTTTTTTATAGATTGAGTGAAGTCAATGGAAATATCGAATATGTTCGGGATACTCGCGAAAAGCCAGGATTATGGTGAGCTTGATGGTGGCACTCCCATTCAGAAAGACCTACAAATGTCAACAAAACAGCGGAAGAAATTGCCAAGATTATAAAGAAAAATCTTTCTCTAATAATCAGGCGAACGGCGGATATGCAAATCAGACCTCTAGAAAAATTCAAGCCAATGTAAATTGTACTGATCGTGTTGAGAGGCTTCGGAAATATAGAAATTTCAGAGGGTTACCAAAAGCCTAAAGGTGCTAAAAGAAAGGATCGGGACCCCGAAGGCAATACAGCTAAAGCTCCAAAGGCTGATAATATCCCAGCAAGACCGACTCAACCAGCAAAAAGGGTGACAAGAGACACTGCGGCACAGCTGAAAAAAAGCCGACAGCAGCAGACCTTGAGCAAGGCCAGGTCAACGGCAATGTCATTTGACCAAAGCTGCTACATTGAATACTGTGCTGACTTCAGCCCAGTTCAGTACATCATGGAACTGGAGAAAATGCTGAGAAAAGGCGCGGTCTTCCAGCTGAAGAAGATGTCTGGCCAGGTGCTAGTCGGGCTGGAGAGCATCGAAAAATCAGAGTGTCTATTCGAGGAGGTCCTCACCATCGGAAACATCTTCCTCAAAGTGTTCATACGCGCAGAAAAGATAGTGGTTGGGAACCTACCAATCGCTATAAGGGATGAGGCCATCGTCGCGGCGCTGCGGCCCTACTGCCAGGTTGTCTTCCTGACCCATGAGGTAGTGGCGAATAGTGGCTACACCTGGACTACCGGCAACAAAGAGGCCTTCATCCTTCTTAACGAAGGATTGAAACTCCACCAGATCCCTGCCAAGGTAGGTATAGTCTCAAAAGGCGAATCGACGCCGCCTACATCATCTACGGCGTTAGGTGTAATAAATGCCACCGTCAAGGACATCAGCGAGCCACATGCCCCTTGGGGACCAACGGGGAACGTCATCAGGACACCCAGCAGGGTCCGGTGTCTAGGCCTCCCTCCTCCAAGGCCATGCCCTTCAACAAATCCCCCTTTCTACACTACCTGCGGAATTGTCTGCACCCTTCAAACAGACCCCCTTAAAACCCCCAATCCTGCCGCGTCTTCGCCCGAAGCGAACTTCTCTGTCCATCCCCAGGAGACTCCGACCCCCGAACCTCCTGTTCCGGGACTGAGCACCAGCTAGATGCCGTCACGAACAGAGCCTTCCTTGACTAATGCTGAGCCATTAGCGGCTCCTGAAAAAGAAATCCAAAATATGACTTCACCATCCATCTAGTCTTCTATACCCGTGGCCCAAATCATGTTCCAGACCACTCAGGAGAAGGAGCTCGAGGAGCGGGTGGAGGAACTTTATAAACAACTAAACGCTGACTCTCCTATCCCCCCTATATAAGGAGGTTTTTGAGGATGAAGAAATGGACACGGTCCTATACCGCCCTGAGAGGGAGCAATTCCTCAGGCAGCTCTCGCCAGGAAACTAGACCACTCTGTGCAAATTCCTCAACAAGGCAATTGAACATGTTGGGGACAAAACTCCTTTATAACCAAAGGCCTATCCAAACTCAGGCTGGCTTGTAACCCTTGATATAATCTAGACGTCCCTTCTGAGAAGGCTTCGAGTCTGATGTAAATATATATATTTTTAATTTCTACTGTTTATAGCTATAATTATATTGGAACTTTGTTTTGCTGTTGACTGGAAGTCATTAAAGTATGTTTCAATCTCCTCTCTCTCGAAGTGAGAAGATAAATATTGATCCAAATTATTCTAATTCTGGTGATGTACTCATTATAAAGCCATCATCTACATAGAGGCCCAGATAAATCTTTGCATTATTTTGGAATCCATAGAATACACCTGGATCTGCTTGTGATTGGTTCAAATTAAACTGCTTTAGGAAATGTGAAAACTTTTCATTAGCTTCATCATAATCAAATGGTTTTAGACTTTCTGTAATCCAAGCATTTGAAAAATCACAAGGTACTCTGTTTCTAGGTCTGAGATTGTAAGAATGAGGTGATTCTACAGTATTTTGTTCTAGAGGACTACTGTCAAATTAAGAATCAGCTAAACACTCATCATCTAGTGAAATAGGCAGTCTATTTACTTGTTGATCACTAGTATTATTTTCCCTTACAGTTACATTTCTATAAATTTCTATTCGTTTTGTCGTAGGATCATAGAGACGATAATTCTTTGAAGTATTTTCATAACCAATCAAATATATATATGGTAATTTAAACCAACAACCATATTGTACATAATTTATAACAAGATTTTCATGTTGTATAATATATAGAAACACATCTGTAAATGATTATACGCATTATTGACATGTGTCATTACATCATCATATGTAATGTACTTTGTACAAAATGAGGATAAATAAATAAAACTCTGTAATAGATTAAGAGTTGAGCTAAAGCAAAAGGTCAAAAACGTCTAAAATCGAGCATATAGCAGTCCCAAAACAACAAGGTATAAAGATGGAAACTGCCACGGCGCCAGTGTCCAATTTCGCCAGACGATCCACGCCCCTGTCGCATCTGCTGTAATGCAATACTTCTTTTCTCGGAAAAGATATAAAAGGCCCCCGTCTTAGTCACGTGACAGTCTCTTCACCATCAGCGTGAGCCCTCGTCGGTTGTCATCAAGGTCCATCTCATCCACCATGTAGACCAGTAAGAACTCTTCTATCTTCATCTTTCGTTCCTAGCTCAACTTTTATCTGTTCACGGAACTTTCTTAGTGCAACTGTGTCTTCGTTTTTTGTGTGGACATTCCCAAGCTTTCCACTCTGCCTCGACCACGACTGCCTGTACTCTGTGAGAACTGTTAAAGGTCTTACAAGGTGCAGAGAGGTACTGGAAAACTCCCCATCCTGACTGTTCCTCTCGGTTAACACAGTATAGCGAGAGTCAACAGGGACTTACACCATAGTTTAAGTCGACTGGGTACCTCATCACATATTTAGTCGACAGGATTCTACAAGAGTCAACAGGACCTCACCACATATATATATTTTATAGTTTTCTTATCTCATTTAGCTCTGAATTGTTTATGTATGTTAGCATATGCCCCTGAACCCAAAACTTTAAAATTTCTTCCACTTCAAATTTCAAAAGAAGATAAATTATTATCTTTAGAAATGGTTCAGTTAAGAATGTAAACAGCTGTGTTGACAGCCTCTGCCCAAAAATTCTTATTTAGTGTCGAGTCACATACAGCATGGAGCGACTTAACCCTAAAATTGTTCTCTTGTCTCTCTCAGCGACGTCATTTTGTTAATACCCTTCATCGAAAATACCCTTACTTTTTAAATATTCAGAGAAATATTTGTTTACATATTCTGTTCCATTATCTTTTCGAAGTATTTTAATAGATCTGCCAAATTGATTTCGAATTAGGGTATCAAGTTCTTTAAAGCGATTAAAGACACCTAATATATGTTTCAAAATGTAAACACATTTTTATCCGCTACGATCATCCTTAAAAAGTAGAAAGTAATTAGAGTCTCCTATTGACTCACAGTCCATAGGCCTGCATAGGTCTGAGTGAATCAGTTCACCTTCCTCATATTGGTGTCGGTATTCAATTGAGCGGAAAGTTTTATGTTGTTGTTTCCCGTACCCACAAGCCTCACAAAAGAAATCAGTTTCGTCAATCAACTTGAGGTCACCCAGTCGTCCTTATTTGGCCATCTTCCGTATCGTATCCACATTAAGGTGTCCCAGCTTGCGATGCCATGTAGTGAGCGAGTCGACTTGGGTAACATTGAAGGAAGCTTCATGCCTTACTTTGAACAATTTGGTGTACAAATTATTAGAGCCTTTGATACCACAAGAAACTTTCTTGTTATCTTTTAAAAGATAGCACTTTTCTTTGTCAGTTAATATTTTGTTTTCTAGATTAGTTGCTGCTCCAATGGAAAAATACTTTTACCAATTTCAGGAATAAGTAAAACATTTGTTAGATGTCCTTGTGTCCATTCACCAACAACGTAGCAGAGGATTACAACTGTTCCTTTTTCGTAGACGTTCATCACATAATCATCTCCAACTTCAACTTTGTATTCACCGTCGAGTTCTGTGAATTCGGAAAACCTTTCACGTAGGCTTGTCATGTGTTCTGAAACACCGCTATCTAAATACCATACATCTTTGATTGAAGATAGAATCGCCGTCGAGACCAAAAGAAAAGAAACCAAGGTAAGAGAAATAACTTCTTTTAATTCTGAAAATAGAGTAAATGATCAATAGATCACGAGCATGTAAAAACAGTGGAAGTAGCTCTTGAAATGAAAGAACTACTTCCACTGTTTTTACATGCTCGTGATCTATTGATAATTTACTCTATTTTCAGGATTAAAAGAAGTTATTTCTCTTACCTTGATTTCTTTGTTTTTTGTCTCAAAGGCGATCTCGATATTTATCCCAAAAATGTCCTGATCTTTTACAGTAGTGGCAGGTTCCTTTGTTCTTCTGATTAAATTTATCTGAAGCCTTGAAAGCTACAGCGCCAACTTGTTCATCTCGAAGATTTATTCGAATTTCCTCCTGTAGAATTCGTGCCAGTAGATTCTCTACGTGACGGAGTCCCACACTGTCAGGAAGTGTGAATATTTCGATGGTAAAGAGCCGAGAAGTTTTACCATAAATGCTGAGTCATTCACTTTTTCATCGAGTTCCTTTAATTGTTTCACAAGTTTATTTATTTATTATCATTTACAAAGCACGCGATATCCGTCTTGGATATTTGCATGCATACACAAGTTTGAGAGCTTATTTACAGTGATTATTAATATGATTTTAGTTATTATAATAGAAATTATTAACATATTTGTCAGTTAGTTAACGATTTAATTACCCTATAATGAATATTAGTGAACATCACAGATAAGAACAGAAATTTAGAGCTATTTACAGCATATAACTATATACCAGTTATTACAGCCCAGGCTATCTATTACTAAAAATCATTCTACAAAATCTATTAAAATTTATATACATATATGTAATAAGTTGAAGTTCTGGTTGACTCTTGTAGAATCCTGTCGACTCTCGCTATAAGCTGTGGTAACCGAGGGTCAAACCTGTAGTAACCGAGAGAGACAGTCAGGGCGTGGAGAGTTTTCCAGTACCTCTCTGCACCTTGTAGGACCTTTAACAGTTCTCACAGAGTACAGGCAGTCGTGGTCGAGGCAGAGTAGAAAGCTTGGGAATGTCCACACACAAAACGAAGCGACACAGTTGTAGAAGGAAAGTTCCATGAACAGATAAAAGTCGGGCTAAGAGCAAGATGGAGATAGAGTAGATCTTACTGTTTTACATTGCGATGAGGTGGTCCTGGCACAAACGACAAGGGGTGACGCTGACCGGAAGACTGACTGTCTGTTGCTAAGCCGGGCCTTTTTATATAACTCCTCGGACAAAGAGAATTGCATCATGGCACGTGCCGCTGTTACTCGACACTGGCGCCTACCTGTCAGCTTACAATTTATTTTTAGAAGTGGCTTTGTGATTTACTTCTCAATCTTGCTTTAACTCAGCTTTTAATCTATTATATAGTTTTATTTATTCATCCTCAGTTTGTACAAAGTACATTACATATGGTGATGCAAGGACACATGTCAATTATGCGTATAATTATTTATAGATGTGTTTCTATATACAACATGACAATCTTGTTATAAGTATTATATAATATAGGGTTGTTGGTTTAAATTACCATATATATCTATTATTAACTATTTGATTTAGACAATTTATATTTATTTGATTTTTGACTCTCAAGTCCTCTACGAGTCGACAGTCCGTTAGAATATGTACAGGATTTTCTTCTTCTGCACCACATGAGCATTTAGGCGAATCCGTCTTTCTGACATTGTACAAATATGATCTAAAGTTACCGTGTCCAGTAAAAAATTGGACATTGTAAAAATTTGGCTTGACATATTTGGGTATTTGGGAATCAGTGAAGAAGGACTTGAAAATGATATTAGTCTTCTCATAGTAGTTCTGCAATTTTTTCCTTATATAATTAGAAATTATATTCCTACTTGAAGAGTCAAATCGATTGTAATTTATTTCGGTTTTCAACATGTTAGATTCAATATATTCAGTAAGTTTGGGGACTTGTGCAAGTATGTGTGTACAATCCGATGATGTTGTACTGTAGGCCTGTATACAATGTTTTAATATATTATATTGAAGAGAATTTAGTTTGTCCTTAGACTTTTTGTTTATGAATGGATACCATATTGGATAACCATAAGTAATTGTACTTCGATATAATGTCTTATACAATATCAGTCTTCGTCTAAAGTCTAGACCCCATGCTTTCTTTGTCAGGCCAAATAGGTATCCACTAGCTCTAGTTACTTTTATGATCATTTCATTAACGTGAGGCGTAAAGTCCAGTTTGCTTCTGACTCGGTGATTTTTAATAGTCACTCCTAGGATCTTAAGTTATTCAACCGGTTTAATTAACTTGCTACCTGAGACTATTATATCGCTATTGCATTTATATAAATATAATATTTTTGTTTTTTCATCTGACAATTTTAATTTACGACTTTCACACCACTTATTGATTTTTCTTAATACATTATCTAATGTCTTTCTTAGTTGTTCAGGAGTTTTATTCCAACATATTAACGTAATATCATCTGCATATCCTATTGTTTCACAATTATCATCCAGATTATTATTCAGTATCTCATTAATAAGAATATTCCATAATGTGGGAGACAGTGGTCCTCCCTGTGGGCATCCTTTACTTAGTTTCTTATTAATTTCAATTGAGGAGTATCTAAATCTTATTCTTCTATTATCAAAGTATGATTGTAGAAGTTTTATCATTGAAGCCTGCACACCATCTTCATCTAGTCTTTTCATCAAGGCCGGCCACCATGCATTATCAAACGCTGCACTAATATCCACTGCAATTATTGCTGCATATTCTCTTGTTTTATGTTCTAACGCAATTTTTATTATTTCAGTTAGTGCAGTAATAGTAGATTTCTATCTTCTAAAGCCATGTTGTCGATCACTTAGTGAATTAAAATCTTCATAATATTTTATTATTCTATTATTAATTATTTTTTCAAATATTTTAGAAATGTTGGAATTAAGACATAAAGGTCTATAATTTTTATAGTTATTAAAATCTGTTTTTCCAGGTTTCGGAATAATTATTGCCTCTGTGCTCTTTTCCATTCAACAGGATAGTATTGTAGGTCTAAATATTTTTGAAAGAGTTTCACCAATATAGGAGCTATAAATTGTTTAGTATGCCTTATCATGTTGTTAGAGATGTTGTCTATTCCGGGAGATTTCTTTGGATTTAATTTGTCAATTAAGTCGTTAACTTCAGTAATCGTAACCATCGGTTTTTCTTTATTGAGTAGTTTTAAATTATAATTTCTTATACTTTTATGTATGTTTGTATCTTCTTCACATTTATCATCTGGAAATAAGTTATTCAATAATTCCTCACCCTTCTGCAGACATTCCATATCAGTATTACCCTCCAAAATTTGCATATTTCTCTTCCGATTAGATCCACTTTTGATGTTTTTATACACCTTATATAAGTTTCCATAAGGGTTGTTCGATTTGTTTTCCTCCAGAAAAATTCTCCAGGATGCTTTCCTAGCTTTTTCTATTTCCCGTAAATACTTATTTCGTATGCTTTTATAGTATTGTTTAATATGATTAGGGCAATTTTTGTTTCTATAGTAACAGTTTCTAAGATAATGACAGTGATCCTTTAGAAGCTGTAAATTCGTATTCCACCACTTATTACTAATATTATTTTTTGTTGTCATATTATTATTTACTTTAAGTGAATTATGTGCTGCTTCAATCAGTATGTTCGTAAGTTCTTTTACCGTTTGATCAATCATTTCTGGTGTATCCACTATGTCTAGTAAGTTTTCAATTTTTTCTCCTTCAGTTCTGTTAATTCTCTGACTAAAACTTAACCAGTTCGCATTTTTCTCATTAAATTTCCAAGTGGAATAATATTTTTCTGATCTAAATTGTTCGTTTGTATATATTTCAAAAGATATAGCTACATGATCTGAAATTTGCGATATCTGGTGTGTCTTCCAATTTCTGATCGCCGCAATTGCCTGTTTATTTGTTAGTGTGAGATCAATCACACTTGCATCACGACACGTGAAAGTTTTATTATTATGGATAATTAGGTTTATTTCATTATAATTTTTCCTGATATCATACCATAACGGAGCTCTGGCATTGAAATCGCCGCAAATTATCACCGGTATATGTAAATTTGTATTAATTAACTTCTTCATAAATTCCTCGTGCTCACTTTTCATTGAATTCGGATGTATATAAATGTTGGAAAGATATATTTTACTTTTTGTTTGTATGGTTATAGTTGTAGCGAATGAGTTAGTGAATTCTGTACTTAAGTGAATTTTTAATCTGCTATTTCTTACAATTATTGCCGTATTTATATTGGGACTGTTCATCAATTGATATTTTGTACAAGGTCCTGTAAATATTACCTCCTCTTTGATTATATAAGGTTCTTGTATCATTACTATATCTGCGTTTCTAATTTCATCAGATGCACAAAGCTCATTTATGCAATTTTTGCTTTTTCTGGTATTTTGTTGAATAATTTTGATTTTGTCAATATATAGTTTTCGCCCCATCATTCTGGAAGTTTATTATTGGCCCGCATCTTCTATATGTGTAGAATATTCTGTTCTTTGTATTATAATTTGCATCTCTTTTTTATAGATTGGGCAGTCTTGACTATTCGGTTTATGCTCCAAATCTTTTTCTAAAATGTGGATGTTTGACGCAGTTGCAGCATTTATTTGTAGTCGAGCATTCGTGTTCTCCCTCTTTTTCACATTTAATACATTTTTTTGGGATTGGGACAGTTATTCCTCTTATGATTAGGATTAAATAAAAAACAGTTCTGACATTGATTCACTAATATTTTACCTTTAATATCGCATCGTTGAATATCCGTGTAAATTTTTCCATTTCTCTTCATAATTTGGTAGACTCTAGGTGAAACCCTCAGTACTACATCTTGCTCTGCTCTATTGGTTTTCATTGGAAATAGCACTTTGATCTCTTTACTGAGTTGAGAAAGTTCAGGGTTCATCTCACATAACGTTGTCGATAAATTAGCTAAGTTGGTCATCTTATTGACTGATTTTATGATTATGTTTGGATCTCTTAGTTTTGGCTTGTATATAGTCCTTCAGTATTGTTTCAGGTGGAGAAATGTTGTAACCAAACGTCCTGAAAGTGTTTTTCCAGGTAAAAGAATGCTGTAACCAAAAGTCCTGCCAGTATTGCTACAGCTGATGAAATGCTGTAGCCAAACGTCCTGCCAGTGTTGCTCTAGGTAAAAGAATGCTGTGAAAAAAAGTCCTGCCAGTATTGTTCCAGGCGATGAAATGTTGTAAACAAACGTCCTGCCAGTGTTGTTCAAGGTTATGGATGATGTTGGAGAAAACGTCCAATGGCACCGCACCAGCATAGGTGCCTCCGGTCATGGCCGCAGGAGGTACTGGAAGGCCAGAGATGATCTGTCCCGTCACAAAGAAGCACCTGATTGCCAGAAACCGCAGTTTGCGCATGATAATCTACTTTCTTTGAAACTATGATGCAGTTTCTTTTGATTTAATAAAACCGTTTTATAAAAGCTGAGCGTGATTGTGTAAATATCTGTACATTACTCCTTCACTATTTTGTGTATAACAGTAATAAATTTACATAAATTATAAAATTGGCCTATAATATGAAAACGTTAATAAATTTTCACGAATATATTATGAAAAAATCAAGGCTATCTTTCTATTAAGTTATTAATATATTTATTATTCTCTCTTTACGTGTGTTTGTATATTTAAAACGTGTAAATAAAAACAAAACAATGAGAAAATATTTTAAAACAGTTTATTTACATAATTTCTCGTAATTCCAATACAAAAATTTAATCATCGACCCAAAAATGATTTTTTTAATATAACAATAATATATATAACAATATATATACACACACTGACAATAAATATCCAAAATACATCCAGAAACAAAATTTTATTCGTTTTCCAAAGAGAGAGCATAAACGTATCTATTATATATTTTACAAAATTATTCTATTTTTTAGTTACAAAGTGTGTGTTGGATGGTATAGTATGATAACGTTTTGTACAAATATAATATTTTTTGGTATATTAGATTATTTTATAATAATTTTACATATATAACACATAAAAGCACATCTATAAATGATTTATCACAAGAGAGAGAAAGAGTTATATAAAGATTTTATTTTTTCAACGGAGCCAAAACTTATATATGGTCCCAAGCCACTCAGCTTAATCCTTTAGAAGAAGTCAAAGAAAAGAAAAAAGGAACGCATTGATTGAGCGTTGCTTCAAATGTGCTAGCAAAATTCTTCTCATGTTTGAATATTTTCATAAAAAATACATTTTTCATATAAACGCACAAATTGTTCATTACCATGAGTTCACATTATATAAGATCCTTAATTTTGTAAATACTTAATGTATATGAATGTAATTTTATTCAAAATGTCATATAAAATTATATTTGATCATTCCATATATTAAAAAAAAGGGTTTTGTACGTTTATGATAATATGAAAAAGCAAAAATTTTAAGAACATATTGGGGGTATTGGGTATTAAATATATACATATAAGCTATGCACGGGTATTTTTTGATCATTTTAAAGGGGGGTAGGTCCAGTATAAATATATAATGCGTGGTGACATTGCAAGACTGATACAATATCCGAGAGACTCTCACACCCAAATAAGGATGATTATCGCTAACACAACAATCGCCATGCCAATCAAATACATAAAAAGGAAGATTTTCTTGAAGTACTCCCCCTGCACATACAAACTTATTGTTAGTTACTAAGCAATTTATAGAAATTCACATGTGTACCCTAAGATGTATGATTACATAAAGGAAAATTTGAAAATAGGTCGCTTGGTTCAATCAGACCAACCCTGAGAATTACTTTACAATAAATGCTATGAATAGTTCTACTTGGAATGTTGCATGGTCTTTGAATCCAGGCAAGAAAGTGGATTTTACATTGGAACGATTGAAAAAATCTTATATATATTGTTTGTTTGTTTTAAAAAACCGTATTGTTTTTATTGTTTGACATGGATTTTGTTTTTGCTCTGCTATATGAGGAGTGATCTTTAACTAATTGTTGATACTCGTTGGCTGGGAAGCCATTTGACAATTTGTGGCATTTTCCTTTGTCAAGATCATCTATTGCCCTTGGCTATTATTATACACATTGCCCTCACCTATCGAATAATGGAAACAAAAAATATACGAGTCCTTAAATTCTCAAAAATGTTCTAGATTTTTTTAGCAAAATCAAAATTTCCTTGAAGATTACATCGTACAATCAATATAAATATGATAGGAATCGTGTAGAAGGGCATTTTTTTATGCCCCTCAAAGCTAAAGTTACTAAATATAATATTGAAAGAAACTCATCCCTGTAGATGGTTTAATTTTAACAAACACATATATATTTATATATGAAAATTAAACCAGCCAGGGATGATTTTCTTTCAAAATATATATAAATCCTTCGACATATATACACTCATAGACAAAACTTAAGGAAGTTGTACCTTTTAGCATGTATATCGGGATTCAGACAATAAATCTGAAAGATATTTAATGCACTGGGACCTTTATTGAAGACACACGAGATAACCAAGTCTGAACAAAATTGCCTCTGTCTCCTTAAAAAAAAAAAATATATATATATATATATATTGACAGAAACATATCAGATCCATGTTTGTAGGAACAAGATTTTCAATGTATTTTGCTACACTGTAAAATTTTTCTCTTTGCCTCTCTGCTATTTTATTAGTTTTTTTTTGGGGGGGGGGCTTTACATAAAATAAATTTCTGTGTCATTCTGAGGTTTGTCTTTCCTAATTTTTTACGTTACATCAACGACTTTTCATTTCCTTAAGTTTTATTCATAAGTGTAGATGGATTCATGAAAAATTTGTTATTTATATTATTTTAAAGAGAGAATTCATATATATTAATTCTACTGTTAGAACTTCAAACTAAATCTCTTTGCGCTGACAAGTTACAACTAGTTGATAATTTCGTCAACTTATTCCTTTCTGGGCGCTGTGGCGGCTTTGGTATCTTTCCTCCTATATTTCCCATATTCTCCGTTTTGTATTCTAACCCGAGGTTCACTTAGTTGATGAAAATTATATAAAAATAATAATATTATTGTATATGGAGATGATATATGTCTCCTTCAAACTTAGTCCCTATTTCTGCTCCGCGCTTATGAAATTGAAGACTTGGGGCGATGGTGTCGACCTTTCATATTAAATCTTACTTTTCCTTATTACTAATAATTGTATATAGTTGCGGAACTAATGGTTTCCTGTGCTGCTCTTTTCCTGTTATTGCACCTTGTACGGAGAATCTGTATAAGACTAACGTCTTAATAAAGGCTTTGTGTGTGTGATATATGTCTCCTTCAAAATAAAAAATAGTCGACCGGCGACATAAAAATATGAAACTTCCTTAAGTTTTGTCAATGAGTGTATAAATGTTGATCGTTTCTTTCATCCTACATATATATTAAGAACCATTCAATAAGAAAGATAATTTAGTGTCACTACTGTATGGATCGGCACACAAGTCCACAACTTACCGGCGCGGATTTTTCTGGCGTTGCCCCAGCTTGCTGGCCCAGCTCTCCCATCTTGATTTCGTTTCCCACTGGATGAAACATTCTAGTGTCATAAAATAGTTTTATTCTGTGTAGATATATGGAGGGAATGGAAATATGATTGGGAGAGAAGCGTTGAAATTAAAAAGACAAAGATCATGTGAACTGTATGGGGTATCTATCAAGAGAATATGGATAATGAAGAAAACTTTGGGGGTAAAAATCAAGGAAAAATGAACAATAGAAAGAAGTGGACTGATGCTCTGGATGGAAAGAAGAAACCATGAAGAAATAAAGAGAAGGGCTCACGATATAGAATCGTGACGCCGCTTGAGATAAGCACTTGCTAAAAAATACAGAGAAACTTGTCTACCTTCGAGTTTCCCATAATAGATAGAAGAGGAAAAGTTGTAAAAATGAATACAAAATGTAGGAATTTTGCGGTGTTGGAAGAGACATGTGGTAAATAAAAAATTCACGGTTAATGCTCTCTCCCTGCTTATGAAATTCAAGACTAAGTTGAAAAATAGCAACTATGAAAATGCACAAAAAAGACGCTCCAAGTGCTATACACAAACACATGGCTGAATAGCTACGTTACATATTTACCTCGTTTCTTTATGGCCCAGAGAGCAAAGTGCAGCACGATGTGGGAGAAGGCGAAGCCAGCGATGTAGATGGCCAGGGGGTAGTTGAGCACGGGGTAGAGGTAGCTGGTGTCGGGGAGGTTGGCCGACAGGAAGATGGCCCCAACTACAAACACATTCGCTCTTTTAGGATTAATACCACTTCGATTGAACAATCCGCGCCTTAAGCTGTTAAACGAGCACAAGTATCCTTAAATGTATAATTAAATAAGTATAACTTATACAATGCAACATCTTTATACTATTTTTAACACAATGCGTTCATTAGGATTTCGACAGGAGAAATTAGAGGGTTCTTTCTTAGTTTCCCCCCTAAAATTAAGATTTTATAGAACATTTTAATGTGTCGAGCGTAGTTTCGGATGATGATCAAATGCAAATATATGTGCTTAGTAGTATTCACTTTCGAAAACATCTTCAAAGTCTAAATACACCGGATGTATTTATAGACAACGCTATTTAATGCGTCGTGAGCCTATAAGTAATAAGGCTTCATCGAAATGTGATTTTAAGCATTTAGTCATGAATTTAGGTTTAAAATGATAACACAATGAAAGCTAACATGTTTAACTATATTCTTCTGAATATAAAAGCTAACAAGTTACTTTTCCTCATTTAGCTCATTTGGTTTTCAACACGTCTCTTTATTTCTATATTCCGAAAGATAGGTCCGGCTCAACCATTTCTCTGCTACAATTCTCCTTGACCAGGTATACGACCCATATATAAGCACCGCACTTCACCATCCATTTATTTAGCCTTTGGCTGAGCCTCCTCTCTTCGACAACTCTTCTATTGAAAGCCATCCTTCCTATCCTAATTTTAGTCTTTATTCATTTGAAACCTTTGAAATTACTATGAACCTCACTCATATAAGCTTATGTAATTGTTTCTAAATGAAAATATGCTTTTTCTTTTAATATATATTATTTTTTCTTTTATATATATATGTAATAATGTGTTGAGATCCTGTCGACTATCTGGGATAATGTGTTGAAGTTCTGGTTGACTCTTGTAGAACCTCGTCGACTCTCGCTATAAGTTGTGGCAACCGAGGGTCAAACCTGTAGTAACCGAGAGGGACAATCAGGGCGTGGAGAGTTTTCCAGTACCTCTCTGCACCTTGTAGGACCTTTAACAGTTCTCACAAAGTACAGGCAGTCGTGGTCGAGGCAGAGTGGAAAAGCTTGGGAATGTCCACACACACAAAACGAAGCGACACAGTTGTCGAAGGAAAATTCCTTGAATAGATAAAAAGCGAGCCAAGAGCAAGATGGAGATAGTAGATTTCTTACAGTTTTACATGGTCGATGAGTTGGTGACAACCGGCGACGTGCTGATGGTGACGACTACTGTAACTCTCTGGTTGTTGCTACGCGGGGTCCTATTTATACAACTCTTTGGACCAGGAAGGGGACCAGGAAGTATTGTCTTAATGCACGTGTCCGTTAATCGACACTGGCACCGGTCTGTCGGCTTCCAACCTATCTTTAGAAGTTACTTTGTGATTGTGGTTCTCTCTTGCTCTTAACTCAGTTTTTAATCTATTATATAGTTTTATTTATTCATCCTCAGTACATTACATATGGTGATGCAAGGAGACATGTCAATTATGTGTATAATTATTTATAGATGTGTTTTTATATACAATCATGTCAATCTTGTTATAAGTATTATATAATATAGGGTTATTGGTTTAAATTATCATATATATATATTTTAATTAAATAAAATACAAAGCATCATAGAGCGGCATAAATCCTCGAGTGTAGCTATATAACTTAATAAAAATGAATCAGAGGCAATGTGGAGTTGCTCGTGATTAACCCAGCAGGAAACTTACTGGCGCAGAAATGCGCAGCATTGCCGACGATCAGATGCGCCCAGTTGAAGACGAATCTCTTGGAATGGGCGGGATCAGGGCGAAACAAGGCCATGAACGGCTGCGACACGTAACACAAGGTTAGGGAGACAGTGCTTAAGTAAATTCTTTAATAAACCTTGTCAACACTGTGCAACAAGGAGAGTAGAAATTGGTTTTATTTGTAAAAAAAAAATCACTCAAATATTTCAGTTATCCTAAATAGATATCAATATTGTTTTCTTTCTTCATTAGAACATTGCGACTGCTGTGATAGAGATGCACGGAGATATCTGAGGCTCTTCATTGGACACGACAACATTAACAAGCTTGTTTTCCTGATTAAGTCGCTCCTGGGTCTATTAATCTATTCGAGAGGGATTCATTTTGATATCGGAAATAGGTTCTGTCTGCTGATGTCTTTTGATCAATTTCCCTGGTGTACAATCGATAGGCGTTGTTTCGCTTATCACTTCTTGACTACTGGAGCGGAACTGAAGATATAAGAGCTCAGAGATATAAAATGATTCAGAGCTAGCTATTGTGGAGCCCAATGTTTTTTGAAAATTCAACTCTCTTTAATAACCAAATAGAACAAATAGGCAAAAAGTTTCCTACCTGCACTACAGCCAAGACTGACGCGATGATTCCAACAATTGTGTGGGGGTTGCTCTAAAAATTGAAAGACAAATGATCACAATGGTCATCTTAGAACTTCATGTCAATAATACTTACGCTGCTCCAGCCTTTCTTCTCGACGAATATGATGATAAGTGCGATGATGATGAGGACGATAGCGGAGACCATTACACCGCGATGTAACTGAACACATGAGGTGGGCGTTTTAAGAACAAGACATGAACATAACACACATGCGAAATAGGCGAAAATTCTAGCAATTAAAAATACATGTTCGTGCAAAAACTAAAAATTTCACACACACACACACACACATTTCTAAAATGCATATATTAAATGCGTCAAAACAATGAATTTATTTGACCTTCTCTAGGTAGAACAAGCAGATTTAATAATCCACCCGTAGAATGTTATCATAGCCAACCAAGTACTGATGAGGGTCATAGCTCGAAGCTGTGAGTTATACAGGTTGGATCTTTTTATGAACTTGCCACAACAAGCTTGTCATGCAGCTCATTCACTGATATTAATCTGCACGTTATGAGTAAAAAATCAAATAAAAATGAGACGTTATATGCTCAATATAAACCCGAATTTTTAAAAGAGAAATGCTTTTTCACACACATGAATGCCATCTCCTACCGCACCCTTATAATAATAAATATAATAATATGTATTTTTACAATACTTTTATGTAAAAATGACAACTCAACCTACAGGCGGTTCGTCATGTGTGAAACAACATAATTTTCGAAGTGAGCACTCCTTGGTGAAACATCGTAAGAGAGGACTTACAAAGAACCAAACTTTGACCCCACAGGGGTTTCTATCCTGCCAGATGGGCTTGTAGTGGCGGGCGAGCACAATCCCCAGGTTCACCAACAGCAGCCAGGCTATCACCATCAGCGTCCCTGGCCCCACACACAAAATGTGTTAAGTCCGCCTACTTAGAAATATATATCTAGAAGAGTGAAGTTCTACAACATATATTCAGTAAAACCTCTCCTTAGCGAACCCTAATGGGACTGAATCTGTGGATCACTATAGCCATGGTTCGTTATAGCCATATTTCATTGTATCATAAAATAAAAATGAAGATTATTTCAAGTTCGTTATAAGGGGAGATTCGCTATATCCCAGGTTTGTTTTAGCGAGGTTTTGCTGTATATACATGCATATATATTTATAATATATACAATATAATTTATAACACACACACATATATATATATAACATAAAGTTGCGGGCGGATGGTATTGTAACAAAGTATTTATTAATTTTATTAACAGAGTGGTCATTTTTATGTTTATATTTTACTACTCTGTAAATTTCCCTCGTGGCTTATCTTTTGTTTACCATTCATAGTTTGTCCTTCCCTGAAATAAATTGTTGTCTCATCCTGAAGTTTTTTTCTTCCCTAATTTTCCACGTGGCAATATTCATGTACCAAAAGAGGCACCTCTATCTTCCATTATGCATTAGAACAAGGCGTTATATTTATCACCCTAGTAAAAACTTTACTATAGCAGTGATAAAGAATAATCCACAACACACACACCAGTAAAGATTTCTACTAGGGGGATAAATATAATGCATCGTACTAATGCATAATGGAAGGGAGAAGTGCTTCTTTTGGTATAATGTGTTCTGATCTTTAAAAAATCACATTCTAGAATTTTGGAGAAATTATAATCAGTCCACAAAAATAATTATATTTTCTCCCATTACCTCTATAATGTTGGCTATCTTTAAAGAGAATTAGGTCATCTTTTAATATAAAAGAATTTGCAAAGTATTCAACTCTGCGTTTGAGAGGTTGCGTTTGTTGACTCGAATTCCCAACTATATATTGGGAATTAAGCAGAAATTATTGTGTCAACTCCGAGATCTCTTCATTCAATTCCAAGTAGCTTTTCAGTAGTTTTCAGCAATCGACGGTAAAATTTGTTGTAAAAGTCTACCGAACATTCTTTCCGCAGAAGTTCCGCGGAGACGTTTCTTGTCTCTTGATGGGAGTTCTAGTGAGTTCACACACACAATTTGATGAACGTTATTAATTATAAGAATTGGCAGTTCCTGTCTTATCAGAAAATTATAGTAAAATTAAGCATGGTGGTTACAGGAGAAAGGAAAGCGTTCCGAGATAAAACGTTTGTTTCCTTGGTAATATAAATTATAGTAGTTAAGTCGTCCTAACCGCGGCCTGCATAGCCACACCAGAGAAGGCCGTTGGGCAGAGCGTCCATGATCATAATCCGTGTTCCCGAGGGGCCGTAACTTGCGACGAACTTCCAATCTTGGACGTCGATACACCCGCGGTGGCCTATTCTGTAGCTTGATGGATGGTAATGTTGTTCGAAGGTGAAATCTCTTTTCGGCGGTTGGAAGAAAGCTAGAGATACAAGAAACGGCTTGAAAGCAACAAAGATGGATAATTGAGAAATCAACAGGACGGGAAATGATTTTTGATTGTGATAATTTCACAGAACAATCAGAATATTTTATCAGTTCTCGTGTATTGCTGTCATCGTTGGCAAATATACGATTGCTGCAAAGGTTTCTAACGTAATACAATGGTTAGAGGTGATTAGTCTTACGAAATCAGAATGAATTATAATACGAGTAAATTGCATATTTTGTACGAGTGTTGTGTCTAAATTATAGAACTAGATTATATAATCATAGATAAAACTTAAGGAAGTTGTACCTTTCAGCATGTATATCGGGATTTAGACAATAACTCTGAAAGATATTTGATATACATTGACCTTATTGAAGACACACGAAATAACCAAGTATGAAAAAAAATTAACTCTGTCTGCATAGAAAAAAAAAACAAACGACCGGTGATATGAAAGACTTTCCACTTCCTTAAGTTTTGTCCATGAGTGTAAATAAACAGATGACAATATAATGTGCACGTTTTATATAGTTAGATTAATTGTAATGAGATCGAAGTTCAGCAATGTGAAATCTTACTCTACTTTGTACAAGAAAACACACAAGCAATTAGTTAAAGTTAGGGTAAATATTTTCTTTCTCATTTCAAGGTTAACACCAGGAGTGAAATTTACATTAATTTGAAACTAACTCCAATCAGTGGCGGTAAACGACAGGATGACAAAGCATTGGATGTCACCAAGTTGTGGAGGCGACGAAAAGAGTAATTAGTAAAAAAAGCGCTAGTCAAGTATGGCGCAGATGATCTGAGTCAAAAATAAGGAATGACAGGACTAGGCTATGGCAGATCTTCAAGTGAATTCTTGAAACGCATTGCTTTCTTTCCTGTGTCCATGTGTTGATTTGTTTGAAGAGGGATTGACATCGTTGCTCAGCACTCTCCAGCTAAAATTCTATATCGTATTGATTCAATAAAATAATGCGCCTCTATATCTCATGGAATATCTTATATGAACAGAGAGAGATGAAAATTGAGTAGTGAAAGGGTAGATTTCAGCCAAGTTTCTCACCGTGGAGCTGGATTGAAACGCTGGTTCCTGCACTTCCCACGAAAGCAATCTCCGTGAAGTTGACTTGGCTTGGTGAAGCTATCCTCAATTGATGTCTTCTGATACCTTCACACCACCACACATGTGAGTTATATCTTACTTACGTAATGTCACACAAGATATGGGTATAATCTCCAACCTTTAACGATATACTTTTAATATATATATTAGATAATAAAAAGGCATATATTGGAATTAATAAAATATTTATTTTGCCAATATTTCGGCTGGCCGAACGCCAACCTTTATCGAGGCATTAATATAATAAAAAGACATATATATATATTATATTGAATAAAATATATTTTGCAAATATTTCAGTTGGCTGAACGCCAACCTTTGTCAATACATTGCAACGTATTATTTCGCAGTAAAATATAATAATAATAAACACAAATAATAGGTTATAGTACCTTCATAAAGGTTGGCGTTCAGCCAACCTAAATATTGGCAAATAAATATTTTTATTCAATCTAATACATACCTTTTTATTATCTCATAAATTATAAATATGAATTTCTCTTAAAAAAAATTTTTTTGACGGGTATTGAATTAAATGATATATTGAGAGAGTTTATATTGAAGCAATAGTTGTAGCTATTGAACATTTCTAGCACTCACTGTTACGAGAGAGACATATGTTCTATATTTAAGATGTGCATTTTAAATATAAAATTTAGTTGTGGTTCTTATAGTTGTTTTATGAATTTCGTTGACAAAGCTTGTATTCTTTAACTTAAAAATTTGAAAAAATGAGAAATAAACGTCTCTTTAGACTTTAGAAATTTGAGGATTTTTGAATTCTTACGAACAGGAATTATTTTGGAAAGAAACTAGACTCTCTAAAAGTGAGACCTAATCAATTAATAAATATATATCCTCTTCGTATGTGTGTTTTCTATAGTCTCTATTAAACATTTTCGAAATCAAATAGTTTTCTATTTGCAAAATTTTCAAAAATTGTAAAGTCGTCATTTTGCATTGCAATCAACGATTCTTTCGAATATAATTAAAGGTAAAGTTGTGTGGAGGAACCTCTATTATCTTTATATTTTTACACACAAATATCATTAAAAAAATCAAAATATATATATTTAATGGGTATGTATATACACTCATGAACAAAACTTAAGGAGGTTGTATCTTTTATCATGTATATTGGTATTCAGACAATTGCTATGAGAGATATTTCTAGAAGAATTTCTATTACCTTAAGTTTTGTCCATGAGTGTATATGCTCAAGTGTTTTTAGAGATACCTAAAACACTTTCAAACCTTTTTGGCACTATTTGTGTTGCTTGGTATTTAGGGTAAGTCATTTGAACCTAAACTATAAGACATGTGTAGAGAATTGGTATAGTTACAATATTATATAACCATATAGGATTTTTTAAATTAAAAAACCAAATCGATAACAATAAAGCTAGAGTAAATTTATCAGTAATGTATTTTCACCAGTTCTCGGCCATTGTTGCCTTCACACCAATGGAGCATGCGCCGAGTGCAGATAATTTAATGTTCAGTTTTCAATTTACTCTCATCTAAGGTTTTCCTAGCGCTTCCAAGACACGCATTTATAAGTACTTCCTCGGCGTGGAACTGAGGAGGGTTCAAGAAGACCTTGTCTGCAGAAGGACTCTCTCAAGGTGGATGAACCTCCCTCGCTGAAGAAATTTGCTTATTATATTTGCATATATTTTCCTATATCATTTCTGTCTGTAACCATTGACTAGCAGTCAATGAATTGTTTCAATTGCTAAAATTGTCTAAGATTTCCCTGGTTATTCATTTAAGTAGATCCAGAAGGTTTGTCATTATCCGTATGTCTTTCACTTACTCAATATAGGAATATTCACCCATACACATATATACATATTTGGTCAGAGATTTTATCTTTAAAGTATTTATTTGTTATGAAAAATGCTTATTAATTTAATAATATATATATTTTCGTTATTGTTTTTAAAATGTAACATATGTTTTTGTGTGTAAATTTAGTTGAATTGGCAAAAATGCAAAAAAAGATTTTAACCTTTACACAACTAAATTTTCATTTTTGCTACATTATTATTCATATGCTTATAACAATGTTGCTATAACATGTATATTTTTCTTACCTGGCTATAAAATGAACTTTAAATGTAATGTACTTTCGTTATTTTGATTCCAATTTTGTGTTCCCAAAAATTTGAAATTTCAATTTGACTAGTAAGTATCAAAGCATTATTCGGTTTGTGTTGTATAAAACCAGTTGCCAATTCACTCTAGCTTTTACGCGAGGGTTCTTCATCATGTTTTAAGATGCCTTTGAAAAATTTGACCTAGTTTCGTATCATTTGTTCTCAAGTTAAGGGAAATGCAACTGGTCTTACTGCCGTTTTCGAGCACAGGTCCTTTAGCGAGCAGAATGTGGAACTTCTCGGCTCCGAGGTCGAAGGTTGCCCGCGCGGGCAACGTGGTCCTGAGGTCGCGGTGCCAGCGGCAGCTCAGCTCGCGGTCGCTGTAGCGCTCCGCCATGTCGCTCAGCCCCAACGTCAGCTGAAACGTCGCGCCCATTTTATAGAATATCTACAATCCCAGATAAGTAAAACAGAAGATACATTATCAATACATAGTGATGAATAAATAAATAAAAGAGCATCAATGTGTTTTTTCATTTAAAACAAGGTATATTTCGGACTATATTGTCCTTCTAATGGTCTATCTAAAGAGATGGATAACGATGCCAAAGACATCCTCGCGGTAACAATGGCGTCCATCTGCAAGTTCTTTCTGAGATTTGAGGTGAGGGGAGATAACGAAGACCCTCTGATTACTTTTCGGAGTTGGGGAAGCCTCCTCGAATGTTAACAATTGTACATAGTCTTTTTTTATAGTTTCCTCTTAATGTACACTCATGGACAAACTTAAAGAAGTGAAAGTTTAAGGAGACAGAGACGATTTTGTTCACACTTGGTTATCTCGTGTGCCTTCAATAAAGGTTGCTGTGTATCAAAAATCTTTCAGAATTATTGTGGTGGTGCTTATCTCCATGGTTAAATCAATTCCTGAAGTACACTCCTCTCCAATTTTGCAATGGTAGTTATAGGCCTGGAAAATAGGTCCTCTATTGTCAGTTCTGAGCATGACAAGATATGTTCCGGAGAAGCTTCTGAACTATTGCGTTTCAAGCAGTTATTGGAGGGTTTTTTTTGTCCATTTTGAAATTTTAAGGTTTTTAAATGGCTACTTCTTAGTCTTGCTAAAGCTGTTTGTTGATTTCTATTGAGTTTTTGAAGTTCTTCTAATTGTTTTAATGGTTTGTACCAGTGATGATTTGAATAAGCTGTCAGTTTTGATTTATTTTCTCTTTTTTATACATATATATTTATTCAAGGGTAAGATTATTGCTGGGTAAGTGACACGCCTTTTTTGCTAATTTATCTACTTCTTCATTAAGAAGTAAGAGTTATTGTCTGAATCCCGATATGCATGCTAAAAGGTACAGCTTCCTTAAGCTTTGTCCATGAGTGTATCTCTTAGCGTGAGTGTAGTACCATTGACGTAAGGAGTTTGCTCTGATTTAGAAAATAGCAAAATTTTCCAAATTTATTTCTTTGATACCTCTTCATGACACCTCTTGGGATTCAATCGAAATATGTTGAGATTACAAAGGGAAGTAGGTGGGTCAATTATTAACTGAAATATCTGATGTATCTCTGGGAGTAATTCACATTTTGAAGCTATGAACATGCCATCGAAACCCGACCTGGCCGCATGTGGGTTCTAGTTCAAGTGAGGCAATACCGATCTAAAAAAGTTCGAGAAGTTCATATCCATCCTCAGGCTATTGTGCCGAACCCATTTATTCAATTCCATATATTATATTTTATGATTTGTCATTCGAGGCAGTGAATATTCAAGACGCTACACTCGAGATATGTTCTGTCTTCCCATCACCTACATGTTAATCCGAGCCCAGACTTGAAATACGAATTATTCGCACATAAAGAAGATTCCCATAAAGTTGAATATCATGGAAATATTATTTGTTCCTGGTTTTGAGATATAGGCAATCCCAGAAGATCACGAGACTTACATCATCAAGAGGTGTGTTGGAGCGCCTCTCATTCCAGGACTGGCGAACTTGAGTTCTCTGCCCATCGGCATGGATGACACACTCGGTGACGCTGTCAGACCCCTGGAACACAGCTGGTTGGCTCACGTCTCGAGTCGCGCAGAGCTACTGACCATTAGATTGTCGGCCGAGATCCCCATAGCCAGGTACGTCCCAGGGTTGACGTCACTGCCTGTGATCTCAAACTGGATCTTTCCGGAGGGGATGAAGCTGTAGGAGAGGAGAATCTGACAGTTCTGTGTCTGGATGCAGCCCGAGGGGACCTCCATACAGGCCTTGGTGACGCTGCAGCCCTGATAAGCTGCTGTCCGCCGCCCTTGGCTTGGCTGCAAACAATCCTTTTCAATAACACGGTAAGATTTATGGTCGGAGTGGAGAGAATGACCCTAGCCTACCATATTTCAAGGTAGGAAATAAGATAACTTAGTCGTTTTAGGGACGAAACGAAGTAATCTTATTTAATTATCTTAATTACCAGCCTTAAAGCATAGAGGTGAGGAGCGTATGCTGTATGATGACTATGGCATAAAGAATCAAAATTTATTATTCATAGATAAATGATAAATACAAATGATTAACATAAATTTATATATATGGAATGTTGAGGACAAGATTTTGATAATTATTCTAACAGATTATTTGAGTTTTTAACCAGATAAACCTACAGATACATAAAATTAATACAGTGAGGTGTTGAGTAGAAAATGATTATGATTACACTTGCATATGTATGGAGTTAATACAGTAAGATGTTGAGTAGAATGTGAATTACACTAGCAGATGTATGGAGTTAATGCAGTAAGGTATGTTGAATAGAAAATGTATATGATTGCATTTGCAGATATATTTGGATTTAATACATTAAGTGTAGAGTAGAACTGCGTCCTTTTAAACGTTTTTCTAGATGTTTCAATCGAGTTATGTAATGCAGTGTACTGACATTTCAAATAAGTAATTTGAATAGACATAATAAGCAAGTGCTCTTTTATAACTATGAATAGGCTTAATTATTTTTACAAGGAAGACAGTCTGTGTGATTCAGAGGTGCCGGTTATCGTAGAACAAGTGGCTGAACATTGAATTCCTGCTGGAAGGCTCACAGGGCTCACCTGATCTCTCTCCACGGCCGGCGGCGACGCCATGATGTTGCCGCTGGTGACTAGGAATGCCGGCGTTTCCTCCCCCATCCAGAACGTGTGGCCGTCGCGCAGAATGGTGGCCCTGCGCATGACAGCCGGGGATTGGTGACACTACGCGACTAGTGAGTTTACTGATTATCGATATATGACAAATTCATTTTATTGTGCATCTTCGCGCGCCATCATGCTTCATTAGAACTATTGTCACATCTCAGTAGTTACTTTTTATTATCTTTTAAATCTAACTACTACTAACAGATTCAGAAAAAAACACATCCACAACAACCAATAATGTATTTAACTCTCGACGTTTCAGTGACCTCCTGAGTGACATCAGGTCGCTGAAACATCAGGAGATAAATAAACCAAATAAAGCATAGGTTGGTGTGGCTATATTTGTTCTGAATCAACTTCCAATCAACAAATGATATTCGGTACTACTAACAGAATTACTTATTAATGTTTAAAACACATTGATTTGTAACGCTAATAAATGTGATATAAAATGCTTCATATATGTCCAACTACGGCGCCCAATAAAGTGTCAGGTTGACGCCGTGTCCAGTTGGCACTTAAAATATTCAAATGAGATAGAAAATATGGATTTGATCAAAGAAAGAGCTGTGATTTAAAAACAAAATAGTTTTAAGTTTTCAATGTAATCTAAACCTGCCTATATCCGTGTAACTTCCCGTAAAATGATAATCAATATCAATGACTATTACTGCCTAATGAGGTTTGCTAAGAAGAAAATCAAAACCATTTTTCCTTGTGAGATTTAGTGGTGATAACATTTTATCTCTTTAGAGATATGAGCTTCACCAATCTGTCTTTATTTATAACCCTGTCAATATACAGAGAATCAATATTGAGACAAATACATAAACAAGTTTCTCTAAGAATTTTGTTTTACCTTTTACGTGATTGTGATTTAATGCTCCAAGAATTGTGTTAAAACTTTCCTCTTCTCCGTGATTCATTACCCAGAGCCTAATTAAGCTGCACACGTGTATACATTATACAATTCAAGTTGTAGATTCATCACCCTTTTTAAACAAGTTTATTGTCCTTGACGTCTCGACGACCTACTGTCGCCATTTTTAATGATGGAAAGCTTATTAGCGAAGTATTGTTTTTGCTAATAACTTTCCATCATTGAAAAAGGACGACAGTGGGTTGTGTCGAAATGTCAGAACAATAAACCTTTTTATATAAAAAAAAGGTTGATTAGAGGTCAACATGAATTGATCAAAATCCAACGTACTATTATGGTATATTCCCTATAACCTTTTACTATGATAGCAACACTTTTGCATCCAGTACTCTTTCAATATACGACGGTCATAACTCTTCAAGTTCCAAGTATTATAATTAGTATTTTTATAGTAAATTTGTAAAAGTTTTTTTTGAGGATTTGAAACTGTGTGTGTGAAAATAAACTCTTCAAAATGTACTTATCTCAAGTTAATTATATTTTTGATCGAATATGGTTATGCGGCATTATGGTTATTTGTCGGTATTCTTCCTCTAACAAAGAAGCCCTACGATGTTTTCAAAAGACTAGCTATGGGGAAAGGAAGTTCCGAGAGGACGGGAATACAGTCCACCTATCGGTTGAGGAAACATATATATAAATATTGGATTTTGAAATTGATAAATTGTTTTATTTTATTTTCAATTCAAAATATGCCATTTGATTAATAAACATATATGTAGGGTGTGGTAGAATTAAGATTATTCTCTGCCTACCTGAAAACTACTCGGTCATTGAAATTTTGCGGCGGCTCCCAAAGCACGGAGATTTGTTGCTTGGGGAAACTGCTGGCGTGAGTGATGGTGTCCTGCCACAGACGGCGAGTTAGCGACACCCGCACGCCGCTCACAGGCTGACAGCTACCGTGCTGGAGCGCCGAGAGCAGCCGAGGTGCTGCGCGGAGTCGTCCTGAGGCGGCAGCTGGAAGGAGCCCGGCACCACGACGGACTTGTTTGACGCCAGCCGGGCTTGGACAAGGAATCCTTTGAAGGATTCGTAGCCGTTGCTAGGATTGGACTTGATGGAGACTGGAAAACAACATGATTTTAATCCTTCATTGCAATTAGTTATTAATTAGATTCTAAATTTTGCAGAGGCTGATTATCAACACTTGAATTTGTGTGAGCAAGTTTTAAAAAAAACGAATTCTAGATGACTTCATTTAAAATTATGATTTCAAAAAACATTCAAATCTTATTAAGAACAACTTTGTTCAGAATGCTTTAAAAAATGTAATTATTATTATTGTCGCATATATATAGTTTAGAATAATATTGAAAATGAAACTCGAAATCAAATTATAACGACATAAGCCTTTGGTACCTGTAGGCCACCTATCAGAACCTAGCCCAAAGATACTTTTAAAGCTAGAGGTGAAGTTAGAGTACCTTTGATAAGCGTTGATTTGTCATTGTAGTTCTGTTCACTTGTAGCAAGAAAAGTATAGACCACAAAAGAGACCACTATCCTCTCTTCTACCGTCCGGGGAGGTCTTCACTGCTTCTTAAGTGAGATTGAACTGTCATGAAAAAACACGGCTGATCTAGGCTGATATGTCAATAAAAGTCATTAGCATACGGCGCCATGAATAGGACAGAGATTAAAGAAATTGAAACAGCCCAAACCTATAAGCATTAATTGTTGCAATGCTGCGATGTGTGGAGGCAAAGGGACACCAACGCAACAACATTTTAAGATATACTTCTGATTATAGAGTCCAAACTATGACAGCAGAAAATATCATCGGTTAATCATCGTATACAACGGAAGACATTGTTCAATAATTTTAAAAACGACAAAAATGTCTAAATAGAAGTTTCGACTAAAAATGAAAATTGAGGCATCCATAGTTTATCACTTCAACAACTGCATATAGGTTGACTATAAGCTGTACTAATACCTGGCTGTCCTTAAAGGTTATTACAACAATCACCTACAGTTTTTAACAACCCTATGTCAACACAAACTACCCGCTTTCAAAGACCACTTTTGTGAGCCCATTGTTGGCCCTTAATTACAGCTTTCTTACGTTGTAATTATTTCTTTCCCATTGAAACCTTTCCTTTATGCGTATCTTGGGGTAAGACATGGTAGAACACGCCTGGGTTGTCACTCTTTAGGCTAGAAGTACAGTTTGACGGTATTCTTTAGTTTCGATTGGCTTTGGATGATACTTGCTCGGAAAATAGGCAACTTTGGCTCCTACAACTTGTGTTTTGTGTTGTGTCAAATTTTGTGTGTTGTGTGTGTGTCAAATGTAAATACAAAAAAAAATCAAATTTAAAATACAAATTTTAAGACGCTAAGTCATACAATCTTCAACTCTTATCCTTATGAGTAATTTTATAATGAAATAAAATGTTCGAAGTCTATTGAATATATGCATTGTAGAATGAAGATAAGGGATCTGTGAAAGGGAAGAATACCTCGGACGCCTCCGGGCTCTTGCTGGGCCATGAAGATGTAGGGGGACGGAGACGCTTGCGGCCCGACGCCGTGTTGGGGCGCCATGTCCAGGCAGGCCTCCTCGGGCGCGCCCTCGCTGTAGGCCCGCGCTCTTGCCGCCAAGAGCAGCACCAAGTAGAATCCAGGCGTCATCATTCTGCACCGAGATCGTTTATCATAAACTACTCACAAATATGTTTTCAATAGAATGTAATTTAAAATAATTAAAAGTGAGAGACACTAAAGTGTTCTCATATTGGAAGATGCGAATTGTTTTGACGATTTTTTGAAATTTGAAATACTTATTTTATATCTCAACCTATGGATTGTTCTATTTTCAAAAAACGATATATATATATATATATATTAATTATTAATTATAACTTATTGTATGCAAAAACAAAATTTACAGCATTAATTTTGTCATTAATATTTTGGTAAATAATTATTTTTGCATGATAGTTTTTTGAGGCTCATGTCTTGAGAAGTTATAGATGGACGCCCTTTCTTCAAAAGTATTCCCCAGTATTTTGTTTCTTCAATTAACTAGCCATAAAGTAGATGATAAGGCATTTGCCTTATAAACTAGGACATCCTTCGTTAGGCCTGTTACATCCTAAGCTCTAAGTCGGTATCCTAAGATGCCGTGAGCGGGGGTCGCGATTGTACCTCACTAATGATGTCAGGATCAGCTAAACCAAAACTACAAAGACCATTTCACATCATTTTACATCAATTTCCAAACTAATTTGTATATATACGTAAATATTTGAATTAAACATTTAAAAGTCGATATGATATCTCTCTCAGTAACATACACTCATGAACAAAAGGAAGTTGTACCTTTCAAAATGTATATCGGGATTCAGACAATACCTCTGAAATATATTTTATACACAGTGGCATTCATTCAAGACAGAAGATAACCAAGTGTGAAAAAAAAAATTACTTCTGCCTTCTTTAGAAAAAACATATGACCGGCGACAAATATCATTTTTGTCCATGAGTGTAATTAAAATAGAATCGCATCGTGCAACTGAGCGGTGCTGATGACTTTCTGATAGCTATCAGGACAAATACCGTCTGAGCATCGTTTTCCGATTTCTCTCCGGAAATAGATTAATATTCTTTATTGAATTTACAAGAAAAACAACCACATACGTCTTGTGGACTGTTGGGACTTTGTCTAGACACAAGGACACCAAATCCAAATAAATAAATAGTTACATGCTGTGATATTTTCTCATTCAGTACTTTTTCCTGAAGATGGTAATAACGCTGTTACCGAAACGTCACACACTATTTATTTATTTGGATTTGGCATTATTTCCTTGTGTTTATATCTAGAATCCAAATTGTGCCTTATCGGACTTTTTCCAGATGCATCAATATTAAGATAAAACCTTTCTTTAAAATGACAAGCATTTAGGTAAGAAAATGGTTAGATGTAATTGAATTTTGACCCCTACTATTAACAAAGTAGAGACATTCACTTTATCTTCGGGAACCGAATGATATTCGATATGGTTTTGAATTCATGATTATAAATGTGCATTGGAAGTCTAGCAGGCGCAACAAAAGGAATAGATGTCTGGGATGAGTGTAAAAGAGATTACATGGTTGTTATATATTTTGACAAATCCAGAGGGGAATAAACCACAAAGTGTGGAACTAAAGGTGTCCGAGGTCCAAGTTGGGTAACAACGTCGTCCTTGGTTCACCTTATCGGGAGAAACAAAGCCAGTTTAGAGGTTAGTGGGATAACGGATAGGAAGCCTGGACAATTCATTTTCTTCAATACTCCAATCTCAATAGGATTTGGCCCAAAGTAAAAATAATACATTGTGCTCTACCGTGGGTAGTTTATAAACATGCTGAGATATGTCTTGTATATGGGATTTATTAATTTGGGCTTATTAAAAAAAGTATTATAAATATGGCGGAATACTAAAGTAAATTATAGTTTATATTTTATGAAATAATTTATGCGCGAATGTGAGAATCGAAACCGGGATCACGTTTGCTGGAATCGACCAATGGGCTTATCTCGCTCGTGTAATGACATCGACATTGGATCGTATACTGCCGTCTACATCTTTGATGATTATTCCTGCCATTGTGAGCATAAATATTATGTCATGCTTTAGCGCTACATAAAAAAATGTGAAGAATCTCTATCAAAAATGTCAAGAAATATTCTTTTGAAGAATAACGGAGAACAATCAGAAAAAAGAGAAATTAATGAGCATAGTTTGCCGGATGTGCTGCGTGAAATATTAAAATGTTTTAAAGCACCAGTTGCCAACCTTCTGGCGCTCCACTTCAAACAAAAAAACACATGTTGGGCGACACATTAATTATGCGCTGAGACATACTGGGCTGTATAATCCAGAACCTGGTTTACTGGAGTGTTGAATGGTTTTTTAACCCAGCAGTTGACAACCTTCTGGCGCTCCAGTTCAAAGTAAAACACATGTTGGGCGACACATTAATTATGCGCTGAGACATACTGGGCTGTATAATCCAGAACATGGTTTACTGGAGTGTTGAATGGTTTTTAACCCAGCAGTTGACAACCTTCTGGCGCTCCAGTTCAAAGTAAAACACATGTTGGGCGACACAATAATTGTGCGCTGAACGTTGGTCTATAATCCAGAGCGCAGTTTAGGGAGTAATTGCAGCTTTGCAGCATAATTGCGGTTTGTTTATTTTATTTGAACTCACAACATAAACGTTGTTGTTTGACGACACAGTTGAGATACTTGCATCCGATACTCCTCTGGTTCAACTAATTGGTATTTTGCAGCTTGGATCCTGCATCTCTTTTTCGGAACTGATTAGGATACATTTGGATTTATTATTTCAAAGTGAATCATTTACGAATATATTTATACGATACGTTATCATTGTTTTGTGGCCCGATAGCATGATGTCAATCAAACTACAACGGTTTTTTATCGCCACACTCAAGCCACCACAAGACTACCCATTCGGGTGACATGTGGTCCGCCCATTAAATGAAAAAAAAATACGATATTGAATTAAAAACGGAATAAAACAACAAGCAAGTAGTAAACATGTACATGACAATTATTCTAGAAGAATACCTGAAAAACCTATATAGTGAGACTTTTAAAATATATATTTTTGGTTTTATATTTTTTAATTAATGGATATATGGAGCAATATGTGGATTATATTCAATTCCAGGTGATGAAATTTATCGTGAGGAATTTGTAGAAATTCAATTAAATCGTCAGTGTGCCAAATCTCTCGGGACAAAAACTGCACCGGTACAAAAAGTTTCTGGGAAAGGAACCAGACCGGTTATTACGTCGTGCCCAACCCGGTTGTTATCTTCCATCGTCGGGCACGCGTCGCTCAATAAAGCATCGTCGTGCCTCTGGATGGATAAATGTATTCTACAATGGGACACTACCAGGAATGTATACGTAGTATTTTTATTGAATATATCTATCCCATATTTTATTAATTGAGTCTCTATATATTGTAATATATATGCAGAGTAGTTATTATTTTGCACGCAGAAGCCGCACGCACGCATTGATTAGGTATCTGTTTATTTATCATTCACCCCTCGTTGACTCTTTGAATTTCTATGCAAATAAGATGATTGATCAATTGCCTTGACATCCTAAATTTATCCGCCCTCATTTAAGCGAGACAATATTATCTACTACCCTTTCCGTGATATTGTCCTAATCAGCTTTTGATTGAACGCTGGGAGACTCGGTGATAAGATAGGTCCTAGCAATAGACCAATTATTGTTCTCTTCACGCCTTGAATTGTTACACATGGAGATATTGATTTTTTTTAATTTGATATTTTTAGTTAAAATTTTAAAATGATATTTTCCATATAAATATTTTTGCAGTGAATACCATAATTGTCGTTTGGTCAAAAAGACAATACTTCATTAATAGGCTTTCACCTTTTTTTTAAGGGCGATAGTGAGTCGTCGAACATCAAAACGACAATAAACCTTTATAAAAATGTTGATGAAGTCTTCAATTTGAATTAGTAAATATTTGTATGCGTGGGTGCGCGCTTCATTTTGTCGTGTGAGAACATCCTCTCATGGGCAACAGATTTAATCTAGATTAAAAAGCGAAGGTTGAAAATTGGAATTAATATTTACATATATATTAACACAATAGATATATAATGCCGCGGTTATATATATAAAAGACTAGATAATATTGGTACTCATAATTAAAGCGGCCATGGCATAACTCACGGCTGTCACTATCGGCTACTCGCCCAGAGAGCTCAATTTTGGCACTGACCTTCCAGTGTTTTAGAAACGAGATGGATCCTCTACTGAGAGAGGACGCCTGGGTTATCACAAAGATCAGCGACTCTCTCGGCTTTAGTCGAAAGCTATTTTACAATTTTTATATGGAGTTCATACAACAGAATAATTGTACAACAACAACAACAATAGCCTTTATTGGGCACACGTGCCATACAGGATTCTCCCGGTAGGACAAAATAAATAAATAACAAATTAGCATCATAGTATATACAAATGTTGGGTATTGACCTCGACCAATTATCAAGTTGGATCCGGTGTCTGTGCTAAATATTTTGATTGAGCTGATTTCCAGTATTTATAAAAAGCGAATGCAAAGGGTCTGGATTTTACGACTTTTGCCATTAAAACATAAGGCGAATTGCTATTATAGCCGGTCTCTTGACGAAGAATTTCTCTTTCTTCTTCCATTGCCGTACAGTAGAACATGTAGTGTGGAAATTCGAGACTAAATTCACCGTTGCATAAGGTGCATTTTATGGTCTTAGTTTTCAGTAGTGAAACATGATTAATTCTCTGTACTACAAAAAGGCTTCTTACTTGTGCAATGATTCTCTTTAAGGTTAGGGGGATATTGTCATTCAGAAAGCATTCCTTTGTAGGTGATGAATGAAAGTATTTATAGTGAGAGTAGAGTACTGATTTTCCTATTCTTACATAATCCAGCTGCAAGGACTGATCGGTTGCCGTTCTAATAATTAGGGGGATGCATCTTTGTAGAATATTGAAGTCTGTACTTCCAACAAGCCACGAGAATAAATATACTAATACAAATTAAGTATTTTCACGCCTTTTTTTTTTGTACATTTATTTATTTATTTTTGTTTAAAAAGAAAATAAAGAAACTTAGTTATTTATATACGAAAAGTAGAACATTAAAAAACCTAAAGTTCTATTATAACATATAGATACATTTAGAAAGAGGGAATCATATATCGCCGCAACTCTTTTTATTAACGCGATTAAGGAAGCTTTCGGGCAAGCCCTTCTTCAGCTAATTATAGTGTACAAACAAGGAGAGATTATATATCGTTTTTAATATAATTTTTTTTTCTTTTATTTTATATTAAAAACGATATATAATATCTCCTTGTTTGTACACTATAATTAGCTGAAGAAGGGCTTGCCCGAAAGCTTCCTTAATCGCTATAATAATAATAAAAAGAGTTGCGGCGATATATGATTCCCTCTTTCTAAATTGTCGAAATCCGCAAACCGTTTACTATGAATATAGATACATATTTGAATTTGCACAAACCCGCTCGATATGTTCGGTATAATGTGACTTCAATTGGGCGTCACCCATCCCCGCGCTGCAGTTCACTGGACTTGTATTGATTACATGAGGTCGCAGTCCACGGTTTGGGGTGAACGATAGCACTGATGACACTTCTACCTTTTCCGAATCTACTTGTAGAAAAATGATGCGCGCGTACGTTAAACCGGGTCACATATGCCGAGTCATGTGTTTACGATATTCGCTGTCTGCACGTGTCTATTGGTTCCTTTCTCATATTTTGTTTGAGATAGACCTTTTTATGTGGCACTTTATTCATAGACAAAACTTAAGGAAGTTTCATTTTTTTGATGTCGCCGGTTGTCTGTTTTTTTTTTTTTTTTTAAGGAAACAGAGATAAAATTACTCACATTTGGTTATCTCGTGTTTCTTCAATAAAGATCACATTGTATCAAATATCTTTCAGAGTTATTGTCTAAATCCCGAAATACATACTGAAAGGTACAACTCCCTTAAGTTTTGTCTATGAGTGTATGTAATTCAGGAGTCTTTAGTGAATTGGTGTAATGCTCGCTCAATTTGGAAATAGTACGTACAATTAAAAACGATAAAACTTGTAATAAACACTATTTATATAATCCATATCATATATTTAGGTGTGGTACTTAGTATAGGAGTATAGAAAGTACTCCGACCTTGTAATTAGAAGGTTGAAGGCCGCGTTTTGTACAGGAAACAAGAAATTATGGGGAATTATATTTTATGTGACAGAGTGTATCTTTGCTTAAACTGGTTGTAAACTAGTTCTAGAATAGCAACTTGCCGGCGGTGGTGGCGTGTTTAATGCGCTCCCTTGCCGTCGCTTATTGTTCCCTTTTCTATCAGGTTGTTTCTTCACGTTTTCCCTCTTATATTCTAAAGTTTCCTTAAGTTTCAATCCTAAAATGTTCAATGCAGTTTCTCATAGAATATTGACATTACTTAAGGACAAAAGCCTTTTCTCCTATGAGAATAGAAAATCACAATAAATATATTTTTAAAAAGAATAGCTTATATCAAGTTGTTTTTAGCCATATGATTTATTTAATAAACCAGTAGATACAAGGGTGCAAAAGGCAAAATCTATTGAAGTGTAATTTATAAATTCCGGAATTTAAAAAAATAATTGTATAGGGGCAGAGAAAAACTTTCAGTTTAAACACGAGAGTAAGAAATGAATGGCGCAATTACGACCTCTATAGATTCAAATTTAGAGATAGCGGCCAATATTGCACAGATCCAATTAGTGATCTGGGGAGCCGAATGGCCGGTCACGGGGGATCTAATCTCCTCCTTTTTGCTCTTCCTACAGTTTCCCGGCCAACACTTGGAATCTGTGAATACGCGATTGGTCATGATGGATCCTATCTGTCACTTCCTACAGTTTCCTGGCCGACACTTGTAACTGTGAATGGTCACGGGATATCCAATATCTGTCACTTCCTAGAGTTTCCTGGCCGACATTTGGAATCTGTGATTGGTCAAAGTGTATTCAATATCTATCACTTTCTACAGTTTCCTGGCCGACACTTGCAACTGTGAATGGTCATGGTGAATTCTATCTCTGTCACTATCTACAGTTTCCTGGCCGACACTTGCAACTGTGAATGGTCATGGTGAATTCTATCTCTGTCACTATCTACAGTTTCCTGGCCGACACTTGCAACTGTGAATGGTCATGGTGAATTCTATCTCTGTCACTATCTACAGTTTCCTGGCCGACACTTGTAACTGTGAATGGTCATGGTGAATTCTATCTCTGTCACTTTCTACAGTTTCCTGGCCGTCACTTGTAACTGTGAATGGTCATGTTAATTCTATCTCTGTCACTATCTACAGTTTCCTGGCCGACACTTGTAACTGTGAATGTGAATTCTATCTCTGTCACTTTCTACAGTTTCCTGGCCGACACTTGCAACTGTGAATGGTCATGGTGAATTCTATCTCTGTCACTATCTACAGTTTCCTGGCCGACACTTGTAACTGTTAATGGTCATGGTGAATTCTATCTCTGTCACTTTCTACAGTTTCCTGGCCGTCACTTGTAACTGTGAATGGTCATGTTAATTCTATCTCTGTCACTATCTACAGTTTCCTGGCCGACACTTGTAACTGTGAATGTGAATTCTATCTCTGTCACTTTCTACAGTTTCCTGGCCGAGACTTGCAACTGTGAATGGTCATGGTGAATTCTATCTCTGTCCCTTTCTACAGTTTCCTGGCCGACACTTGTAACTGTGAATGGTCATGGTGAATTCTATCTCTGTCACTTTCTACAGTTTCCTGGCCGACACTTGTAACTGTGAATGGTCATGGTGAATTCTATCTCTGTCCCTTTCTACAGTTTCCTGGCCGACACTTGTAACTGTGAATGGTCATGGTGAATTCTATCTCTGTCACTATCTACAGTTTCCTGGCCGACACTTGTAACTGTGAATGGTCATGGTGAATTCTATCTCTGTCACTTTCTACAGTTTCCTGGCCGTCACTTGTAACTGTGAATGGTCATGTTAATTCTATCTCTGTCACTATCTACAGTTTCCTGGCCGACACTTGTAACTGTGAATGTGAATTCTATCTCTGTCACTATCTACAGTTTCCTGGCCGACACTTGTAACTGTGAATGGTCATGGTGAATTCTATCTCTGTCACTTTCTACAGTTTCCTGGCCGTCACTTGTAACTGTGAATGGTCATGTTAATTCTATCTCTGTCACTATCTACAGTTTCCTGGCCGACACTTGTAACTGTGAATGTGAATTCTATCTCTGTCACTTTCTACAGTTTCCTGGCCGAGACTTGCAACTGTGAATGGTCATGGTGAATTCTATCTCTGTCCCTTTCTACAGTTTCCTGGCCGACACTTGTAACTGTGAATGGTCATGGTGAATTCTATCTCTGTCACTTTCTACAGTTTCCTGGCCGACACTTGTAACTGTGAATGTGAATTCTATCTCTGTCACTTTCTACAGTTTCCTGGCCGAGACTTGCAACTGTGAATGGTCATGGTGAATTCTATCTCTGTCACTTTCTACAGTTTCCTGGCCGACACTTGTAACTGTGAATGGTCAATCTTTGTTTCACTATTGCTCTTCCTACAGTTTCATGGGCCACACTTGGAAGTTGTGTATAACTGCTGATTGGCCCATTGACCGAGTGCTCTATTTACACTTCCATGAGATTGATTTCTACGCACAGAGTAATCCTTTACTTTCTTCCTGAGATCTATCATTTTGTTCTCACCAGGCGTTTACACTATTAACCACAGTTTACCCAACAATCTCTATAATAAACCTTTAAGTATGCAGAATAATTTTCAATTTATTATTTTGCCAAATTATCAACCAACTGTGATAAAGCTATATATCACAAATTTTAGCATTTTTCAAAAAGGTTTGATCTAATTTACCACAATATCTTCTATTTAATTTATTAATTTATAATAAGTTCACTAAACCCAACCGTGTAGACAACTAAAACGTACGTCATCTCTACCATAATCGAAAATTTCCTAAATATCAAGCTCATGAGAACTTATTCCTTCTTTCCATGTTTTATTTAACATTGTAAGAAGCCTATATTCACCTTTTCACAGCGAAGGTTACAGAATTAAGACATCTTTTCAGAGGTTTCTTTAAATGCCTTGAAAAAAAAAGTTAACTGTCCTTTGGCACTTGAAGTTAATTGGCTCAGTTTCTGATGTCCTTAAACCAACGACTAATCGGCGCATTACTTGACGTTTTTATTCCCTTTCTGCTCTTCCACATAACCCAAATATTCCAGCGTTTCACTACTAACAATCTAGGCGCTAAAAATGCTTGGAAAGTTATAGAGTTGTGGATGAAACAAATACTATTTGAATATAATTTATATTGAACTGAACTTTCTATATATATATATATATATATAGGGCTATATAAGTGGCTAGAGAAAAATACCAAGATTTTAATTAAAATGCCAATGTGTATTGTATTAGTTAGGGCAGACTGGAGTGACCTTGGTATCGAGATCCAGTTGTTGTTGAAACGTTTACTTCCTTTGTGAAACAAACCAGAAGATATTATTGATCAAGTTCGGGAAGTGATAAACGACGGGCGTTTTGTACGAAATGTTGAAAGGTGAGATATTGGCTAATGTGTTGGATTGGTTGGGATCAATTTCGAGGTCGCTTGGCCAATAGATGGGCGTTGGCTTTGTCCTTTCTTTCTCTTTTATATTTTGATGTGGAAATAGTATCCTGTCTATTAATTTATAAATTATGTTCAATATAAAATGGAGCATATAAATATTTGGTCAGAGAAAAACTTTAGTTATAGATCTCACACTTATATTAAGAAACTTCATATCTAAAAAGATCTCTCAAGGTGGTTTTAATTCATTTGAAGTGAGGAAACGTGGAATGTAGAGCACCCAAATATGGATTGTTGTTCTCGATGGAAATATAAGCATCAACTAGAGATTCTGCGTGAATCCACTCATACTCAAATCTATCCAATTCGAGTTGGCCAAGTAGAAGGCAGGATGTCATTAAAATCATTTAATATTTCACGATATCAACAGCGATTTATTGAGGGCCGCGGCACAGGAGTTCAACAATAAAATATCGCTGTTTGATAGAACATCTCCGCACTTGTTGTACCGCTGCTTTCTTCCTTCTAAGATATTGTTCAATGTAAGTTTGTGTGTTAGAAACTGATTCATCTTTCCCAGAGATTTCTCCCATTCTTGACTCAATGTTCGAGATGTCGGGGTTGATCTGCGTGTGACTTGCGGCGATGTCAACAGCCCAGGCTTGACGTATAGAAGAGCGGTGATGTTAGTGGGATTTATAGTGAAGGAACTGCTCTATCCTACACACCGCGCTACAATACCTATGTTCTTAAAAATGTCCACATGTCAGAAAATAATTAAAATTATAAAAACTACTAAATAATACATTTTAAAGGAATATTACATTGAAAGTATCAAGAGATTGGGGAAAGTTCAGTTGAGCCACGCCATATATTGTGATTGTATTGGTTTCAAGCTCATCCATGTTCTTATCTCTATTTATTAGACAAACGACGAATTATAATCAGCAAACAAAAATCCTTATAGGATATTGCAATGAAAAATGTAAAATTCGGGAAATCCATCTGGGGCACGTATTGTAATTTCCGCAGAAATATTTAAATTGTATTGATCCCTCGGCATTTCAGCGTTCTTGTCTCCACTGAGCCAAAACGAAAACAACAACATTTACCATAAGTGACACTTTGGCCAGTAAGGCTTTTTATTTTCACCAACACAAATAAAAACTTTTACTAGCCGAAGTGTCTCTTATTTAAGAATAATGAATGCTGGCCAGGCGACCCGCTATCTTCAAGAAAAGTTTACCAAATAATATATATTATAAAAGGATATTACATTAGTGTCAAATTCGGGGAAGTCCAGCTGAAGCACGTGATATATTGAAATGGACTTTCCTGTTTGCCAAGGCTACCATGGCTACGGAGAATAGCGCCTTCCAGAATACATTACATAATATGAAATTCTAATAGAAATGTATATAGGGAACATTTTTCAATAAATATAAACCATCATTTCACCAGCTAGAACAATTAATTCATGTCAAATCTAAATATTTAAGAGGGAAATGTTCTTTATGAAAAAAGGATGCGAGAGACAATACATACAATACATATCAAACAAATCAATAATTTTTAACCCCTTTCCAAATGCTTCAAATTTTATTTCTCCTGACGAGGAGAAAATATTTTTGTCGAAACGTTGAGAAAATAAAAACAAATTTCTGGCCGGAGTGCCTTCTATTTTAAAGAACTAAAAATGCCGGCCAGACCACCTTTATCTTCAAGACAAACATATCTGGTGAACTATCTCGTTTAAAAACGTTCTATATAGATTTAAGAAGTATGTATAGGTTCGTCTCGGAGAATCCTCTAGGTACGTTACCGAAGGACTAACCTGAAGACTCGATAACAAAACCTACCCGGAGTATTGACACCGCCAAGAGCTGAGCTAGGAGAGACCGGGAGCTGTCAGAAGACGTGCGTAGGAGCGCCACTCACCTGGTCGCGCTCCGGCTGCAGTCTGAGGCTGCGCAGACGGCGTGAATCACCGCTAGGGCCTATCCGGCGTTTCCAGGGTCGGTGCAACTCCACACACCGGGGTGATTCACCTTCTTCATTCACAGGAAGTCCTTCGGAATGATTCAACTTTCCCAAGTAGCAGGATTTGATAGTTAAAACAGAAAGGTATTCTATATAAGATTCCTTTCACTTATGGTATATATAAATACATCCTGGATTAAAATTTCATCGGCGAATTTTCTCCAATTTACATTTTTTCGCTATATTTCCGCGTTTATTTTCGAATTTTTTCATAATAAAATTTAAATACAATTAAAGTTACGGGAGAATTATATTTATCTACCAAAAGAGAGGTACCTCTCCCTTTAAATGTGCATAAGAACGATGGCACTATGCATCACCTCAGTAAAAAACAGATTCGTTATCATCACTAGTAACGTTTTTACTAGAGCGATGCATAGTGACATTGTTCTGATGCAAATTTAAAGGCCTTGGTATTTCTTTGGGCACATAAAATTGAAATATGTTTCGAATGCTATTGAAACATAACCAGAGATATAATTCAGTATTGATGTATTACAGTTTTCTATAAGGCTTATCGAATTGTAAGATCAGATCAATTATACTTGCGTCACGGGATTTTGTGAGTAAAAGAAACTCAATTCCTGAAACCTGCTGCATTTTTGTAAACGCAAAGTACAATAAACATTTTGACAATAAATACTTATCGAACGATTCTTAAACTGGATCAGTTCGTAAAAAAGACAAAACAGATTTCAAATGTTCAACACGATACTCTTTTCCCACAATAAAAATATTTAATAACTCTGAAAGAAATACATTCCTAATAATGAGAACTAATTTTCTCATTTTTGATGGCATTACAGGCGCACATCAATTCCACACCCGCTCTGAGGGTTTTGATGTCTTACCGAATTTAGCGTTGGAAATATTATAATGATTCACTTATCTGCTGTGTGTTTGGTTTGGGCGATGTGAAGTTTTTACTGGCTCAAATACACTGATGGACAAAACTTAAGAAAGTGGAAAGTCTTTGATGTCAATGGTCGTCTATTTTTTTTTTTTAAAGGAGACTGGGGGAAATTTTGCTTACACTTGGTTATTTCGCGGCTTCAATAAAGGTCACTGTGTATCAAATACCTTTCAGAGTTATTGTCTGAATACCGATATACATGCTATATGGTACAACTTCCATAAGTTTTGTCCATGAATGTATGTTTGATTTATAAATTAGAGTAAAAGTTGAAAATTATTCATTTATCTATACATACTTTTTGCAGAATTTGTTGTAATCACAGAATATAAATATTAAATATGAATAAGACATTAAGTCTCAGAATAACAATCTAATTCACTCCGTTATATAATATGTATAATTAAGATAAATTTAAACTATAAATATATTAATTAGCAAATTTAAAGCGTAGCTCCGCTAGATTTTTTCTGTTTTATCTTATCTTTTATTAAATACTAAACACACACACACAACAAACCTTTTATGTTGTCAATGTGCTAACAAATATTTATATTTTGAATTTATCTTAATAATATAAAATATTTATAATTTTACGCGCTAAGATGTAATATATAGTTAAATTCCAAAGAGAATCAAGAAAGAAACTACAAGTAACGTAGTACGGTACGAAGAGAAACTCGCGCTATCTAACCAGCGGGAAGTAGCTAATACGTAGTTCTTATCTAATTCCTGGCGGTTAATCTGATGAGGTCTTAGTCTGCACCCAGCCCATATTTCATTTGTTGTTGCTTTTTTTTTAAATTATTATTATTATTATTATTATTATTTTTTTTTTTTTTATATATATTCATTTATATATATCATCTTTTATATATATTCATTTATTTTGTCTTTCTTTTCTTTGTTCTTTTTGTTTTTTTCTCTTTTCCTTTTCTTTTCTGCTCTCTTTTTTTCTTTTCTTTAAAACTATATATAGCTTCTTTTGTGTGTAAATATTAAATATATAATTCATTGTATCATATTTGAAAATAATAAACAAACCGTCTCTGGGGCAAACCTTATATGCACTTCGGTGTTTCTTTGCGGAGCTTGATCTGGGGGTTTTCTTTTCCCGCTGATTTTAATAACAATAAACAAATTTTGTAAATCTAGAAGCAGAGTACAGGGGACGCAAGGGCTTGTTAGCCTATATCGTTCCCGGCTTTGTCTTTGACAAGCCAAATTTTTCCATCATCCATCTGTTGTTGCTGTTGTTGTTCCTGACCGGCTTATGGACCGAGAGGTCTGGGTGGCCATATTGCTCCTAGAATGTTGCTGCTGTTGTTCCTGACCGGCTTATGAACCGAGAGGTCTGGGTGGCCATATTGCTCCTAGGATGTTGTTGCTGTTGTTGTTCCTCATCAGCTTATGAACCGAGAGGTCTGGGTGGCCATATTGCTCCTAGGATGTTGTTGCTGTTGTGTCCAATGAAGAGCCTTAGATGTCCTCGTGCATCTCTATCACAGCAATCGCAATGTCCACTATCTTGGGTGTATAAACCTAATGCTCTGGGTCCATGTTAATATGTGGGTAGGAGTTAGCTCCACACCAGGACGGTTGTTGCATGTCCTATAGGTTCTTGTGCCATCTGGATGTATTGCCATTCATCTTAGAATGCTCAAATTTAATGGAAACATCAAAACATCCCGAAATGCCCCAAATGCGATTCCCAGCCTGCCAGTCCTGAACATCTATAACATTGTATCAAATCCTCCAAAAAAAAGACCACTGGGAAAACCCCAGGACTATAATAGAAAAGCTGAGACAATGGAACCTAATGGAGATCGTTTAAACGATTTGAGGAATAAGCAACAACAACATTGTCATTCCTTTATAATATTTCATTTAATTTCCATAAATAGAAAGATTGATCTCCCTCTATAATTTGTTAAATATATAAGGCAGTGTCGGGCAACCGGTGTGCCGTGGCACACTGGTGTGCCGCGAAGAATTCTAGGTGTGCCGCGAACATTTTTGTAGGTATTTAGAACTTTTGGTTAAATTTAAAAATAATGTTTCAAAAAATATTTTTTATAATTTTTATTCAATTTTAATAATTTTTTCAAAAATTTTCATATAAAAAATGAAATTAAAAAAAAGCAAATTACATTTTATATAAAAAACATTGCTAAAGAAAACTTTGCATCTTTTCCGATGGTTCAAGAGAATCCATCAAAATCTATTATCAAAAAAGAAGTCGAAGAAACTTTGACATTACTATCCGCTTCTTTTGATAAATATTTTCCTTACTTGGACGTTGAAAAGATGGAATGGGTAGTTAACCCATTTATGCACTGTGAAATTCAACATCTGGAAGAAGAAATTCAAGAAAACTTAATTGATTTAAAAAACGATTTAGTTTTCAAAAGACTATTCACTGAAAAGGAGCTATCTGAGTTTTGGTTGTGCTTAAACTCCAAATTTCCTAAACTTAGTAATGCGGCCATCGAATCATTGTTGCCATTTGGAAGTTCCTACCTGTGTGAGCAAGGTTTTTTAACACTCACAGAAATGAAGTCTAAGAAGCGCGAAAGACTTCAAATGATAGATGAGGAGATGCGCGTTTGTCTTTCACAAGTAGATCCCCGTATTGATTTGATATGCTCTCAAAAACAATCGCAATGCTCGCATTGATTATGTTAATTTAATATTGAAAATTAATAAAATGTGATATATATGTTTAAATTTTTACTAGTATTTATTGTTGTATTTTAATTACCTACGAGGAAATTTATAGTGAGAACCACAGGTGCGCCGCGAAAAAAAAAGAAATTAAGCTTAGTGCGCCGCAACTCGAAAAAGGTTGCCCGACACTGATATAAGGAAATAATAAAATAGTAATTAGATATTTCCGCTGCCATGAAATGATTATAGCTCAGGCTAGAGGTTTATATAAAATACTATGTATACATATTTACACTCTTAAACATAACTTAAGGAAGTTGTACCTTTTATCATGTATATCGGGATTCAGACAATAACTCTGAAAGATATTTGATACATAATGCCGTTATTGAAGACACGCGAGATAATTAAGTTAATGATTTAACTCTCTTATATCAGCCACTTTGTCTATATAAATTTTCTGAACTCTGTCGATTAATACATGTAAATTTTTAGATATTTAATTCTAAGTTTTAAAATTTATTGTGTGTGTTTTGTTTGTTTCCTCTGTAATAGGTGCAAATAATCAATATCGCGCGCATGGTTGATTAATAAATTATTTTTGAAGTGTTCACAAAATTGTCTCTGTCTCTGAAAATGTTTTACAAAATAAGAACGCGATCTTACATGCAGACGCAAATATAGAAGTTACTTATCTGTCAGCACAGAGCCGATTAGGGAGAAGTTCAACGGGACCGACTTCTGCAAGTCTTTTCGACACTAAAACTTTTATAGGGAATATATTATAATTGTAGGTTGGATTTTGATCAATTCAAGTTTAGAACTTCATTAACCTTTACATTATATATATATACCTTATAAAGGGTATTTGGCTTATTCTGGAATAATTAAAAATCAACAATTAGTTAATATTTATTCCGACAGATGGCGTAAGCCATCAGTAACCTTTAGTTGCAGGATCAAGAGATGCCTTTTACCTTTTTATAAAAGTTTGAATTAAAAGGCGATCCACATTGAATATATTTATTTTTTTTAAATGCATACCTCGATCTGTGAAAGGAAAAATATCTTTTTTCTCAAAATTTTTCGAAGAATTTCTCACTCTTTCTCAATTTATTGCACAGTAAACATATTCAATTTAAAATTTATTGTAGACCACGTAGAAACGACTAACAATAGACAATACCTTTCACAAATAAGCTTTCCACCTTTTTGAAAAGGGCGAAAGTGGGTCGGTGAAATGCCAAAAGGACAATAAACCTTTATAAAAAGTTTGATGAAAGCTTCAACATGAATTATAAAACATTTATCAAAATAATAAAACATTCTATTGATAATGCAGGTTGTCTATTTGAGCGTTAAATATAAAGTAATGTATACATATGGGCTTTTACGATCTTTATAATAACGAATAGATTCAAAAAGGATAAGTTTCTTTATTTGAAAATTCATTCGAGCTTTCGGGCGCAAGCTGCCCTTCTACAGGAATAATGGATACAATTTCAAGTAATCATGTATGTACAGTTATATATATTTTATTTAAATGGTTTCTCGCTTTAGTCTTGTATAGCGTGAGTGGATCACATGCCCGCGTGATTTAGTTTAAATCAAAGAAAAGCCTTGATAAAGAGAGGCGTATTGCCCCTAGAAATACTAGCTGATTAATAATTTATATCCAGTATATGCCATATATTTATTTATACATATATATATATAAGCTGTTTTTTTTGCATATTTAGGATTATTTATGAAGTTTTATATTTTAGTATTTAAGAAAAATTATTGCTATGCATATTAGTCAATTGGTTGATATTATTATATGCAATATTGTTAAGTGGTGTGATGATTTTTGTAAGCCTTAATTTCTCATTATAACACAAATTGATCAACTATAGGTCAATAAAATATGCACCTAAAATGATTCCTAATTTTAAACTTAAACTATAGAATTCATATGATAATATATAGGTTTTTGTGTTTTCTATAAACTCAATGAGATAGAAAAGATATTGATTGGAATGAAAATATGGAGGCGAAGTATAATGGAAATGGTTAAATGTACGGAAGAAGAATTCTGCGACGAGAAGAAATTGTGGAGGAGCTGGACAAATTAGTGTGATAGGAAGGAAAACAATAAGAAATGTTATAGGACTCAGGATCTACTTGCTATATGATTGTTTAGGGAAGTGGGGTTCTTGAGAAGAGAATCTAAATGACTGACATCATTACTAACAGTCGTTGGCAACTTAATCAATTAGCCACTAGCTATGAAGATTCGAGGGAATAGCTGCTGAATAAAATGAATATAGAGAATGAAATATATAAATACACCCATGGACAAAACTTTAAGAATTTTCATATTTTGGTGTCGCCGGTGGTCTATTTTTTCTAAGAATACAAAGGCAATTTTGTTCACACTTGGTAATCTCGTGTGTCTTCAATAAAGGTCACTGTAATATCTTTCAGAGTTATTGCCTGAATCCCGATATACATGCTAAAAGGTACAACTTTCTTTTGCCATGAATGTATATGTAGATATGCAACAAATATTATTTACAATTTACGTTTCCAAGCCTAGTTGAAAAAAAGGAGAGGGAGCAATAGCAAACTCGCCAAAAATATCAAGGTTCATCTAACTGATAATACCCTGTAAGGGCCCCTGCTCCAGGAGAACTGGATGAGTAGCGTTTGTAATCCAAGTTGCACATATGCCCCGTCTTCCAGGTAAAAGTTGGCCATTTAGCATTGATGCTAATCATCTTGTTACTGAGAAGTATTCCCATTCTTGACAACTAGACGTATTTTCTCATTTATTAAGCTCAAAATCCACGGACTTGATACCTTTAAATGATCGAGAGCAGATAAAAACTTTTAAGAACTTAAAAACGACATTATTTTTAAAAATTCATAGCTTCTCTCACATCTTTCTTTTTTTATTATTATTAAAACAAAAGTTATGTTTTAATATTAACTTAACATTAAAGGCCATCGTAAAATCTGTGTTTGACAAGCCAGCTATCACAGGGAAATTGTAAAATCCATCGATGGCTAGACCTAGAATTCCAAGTTAACAATCAATATATTAAGACATCGATAATATCCCTATTCGCTATAAAAGAAGTGACACAAGTTATTTTATAGAAGACGACCGTACAAGATTTTGGGCAAGACGCCCTTCTACGGGTAAAAATTGTCCTCTATATCTCTTCTCCCCGACTTATGTTTTTTCTTCTATAATTAATATATTGTTGTCCAATAGCAATTTAATTTTATTTTCTATAAAATAATCCCTTGCATAAATATTGAGTAAAATCAATCATTCCTCCAGGAAAAAGTTTATTTTTGAAAACATTTTTATTGTTCTCTAGCTTTCGGGTACGTACGCCCTTCTACAGGAGAAAACCTGTAGAAGGGCGTACGTGCCCGAAAGCTAGAGAACAATAAAAATGTTTTCAAAAAGACACTTTTCCCTGGAGGAATGATTGATTTTACTCAATTTAATTTTACTTTCGTTTTATAATATTCATTTTAAGTAACACAATAAATGATATGGGGTGGGGACGTCACTTCATTTTCCAAATTATTTTTTGAAATTTTGATGATGTCCATCCGCCCTGTCCCTATTCACCAAATGGTACAGACATAGGCAGACAGACAGAAGTAAGTCTTTGACGTAGATTGGAACCATCTGGTAATCCGCATGCATTGAGGGAGAGATACTTTGATCTTAGCCAAAAGGCCGAGAGAAAGAGCAATGGCAATGGCAAAAACGCCAATGGCTACAGTTCTGTGGAAGGCCACATTACTCTCCCTAAGACCACAATTTGGTGGCACATAGAAGGAATCTCTGAGAGGAACAGAAGCCCTAAGGGTTGAAGAGCGAGGTAATTAGTGAAATATCTTTCTAGCTTGTAATCTCAATTCCTTCCAATTCCATAGAAAATTACATTAAAGAATAAATAAATACAAATTCTTTTTAAACAAGCATCCAAGTTGCAAAATGAGTGCTAATAAAAGGTATACAGTAATGATTTTCATGAAGCCAAAACCCTTTTCTTAGTGTGTGTTGCTAGCCAGTGACTCTACCATAGGGGCCGAATTGCCCCTGGTGCCAACAATTTTCAGAAATGAAGTTTTACCAATAAATAAAAGCATGTATTTTCAGAAGATATTCTAACCACGGTAATTCACTACCTGGAAATAACGTTAAAATTTCCCCAATTTCTCAAAACATGTTTAAAATAAATGTCAATCGGACAAGGAGAATAAATTTTGGGCTTAGATCACGCGCGAGCGCGTGATAAGCACCTAAATAAAACCAAAAAATCACGCGCTAGCATGTGAAAGTCATCCGAGGAACATCTCAATATCAGACAAAGATGCGTGGTTGGTAGAGAGAGGATTAATGTGCAAGATATCCTAAAACACAGACAATGCCAGAAGTCATCAGATGAATCAAGTTTTAATGTTTGGGTTTATGAATGCTTCTTCAATGAGCGTAGGCACACACCGACAAGTCCTGAATTCTAGCTGCTATAAATATCCGCCTGGAAACAAGGAAAGACGTCGTGCCGGTGGTGCTTTCTACACGAGGAAAATCCGCCAGAATTCGCAAAGAAGATTGGCGAAACAATCCTTCTTTATTTCTTACTTGGCTCAATCAGTGCGCGACACCTCCCTAGATGTCAACACCAGGACTTGGATCGGTGGAAAAGTTCGGGATTCAAAAATTATAATCCCTCACGCTCTCTATACTATGTATATATATGTAGCTGTCAATCCAGCGATGTGTTTGACACATTCGATTTTAATATCTCTAGCTTTCGAGATTTAACACCTTCTACAGGAATATTCTCTAAAAATATAACGTATAACTTATAAATAGATTTCTCTCTCCAAGAGGCGGCGTTATAATAAAAAATAGCGTTAATAAATACTCTTGTAGAAGGAATAAAGCTCTAAAGCTATAGATATTAAAAATCACAAGAAACACACATCCCTGGATTTGCCACAAAATGTTCGGGATTGTCAGTTATCAATATTGAACATAATTTTGCGTTAATTAGAACAATTTCTATATTTTTATAATTATATCTAATGGGTAAAATAACCTTTTTTAAATACACTCACGTACAAAAGAGGAAGTTTTAAATTTTTTCAAATGAATTAATTATTTTTATTTTCAATTAATAAAATAATTTGTAACTTTTAGCATGTATATTTGGATTCATAAAATAACTCTGAAAGATATTTGATACACGGTGACTCTTATTAAGACACACGAGATAAATAAGTGTGAACAAATTTGCCTCTTTCTTAAAAAAAAAAAAGACGACCGGCGCTATCAGAGACTTCCCGCTTCCTTTTAAGTTTGGTATACGAGTTCACACACAGAAGTATTTAACACGAATATTTATTTTACAATTAAAGCAATTTCTTACTGCCCTTATTGCAGTGAGGGAACATTGGAAGGACCTTGCTCATCAGTGGCGAATTCTTCCAACGGTTTCACCAGATCAATCCATCAGGCCCCTTTAATATTGTAATGGGATATTGTGTTTATATATCAGGTCCTTGAGTAGGAGTCTTGGTTAGTGTTTAATAAAACTATGGACACCTTATCTCAAAGAAAAGTAGAAATATATTCAGAATCGGCGAAACAGCAGGGAGGGTTCACCACTGATGAGCCAGGCCGTCCAAATAGTTTTCGTATTGCAGTATGAGAAGTGAGATATTTTTAAAAACTTTATATAGAAACATTCGCGCAATACAGATGGCGCATTTTTCTTTGTTTAAATATGTAAAGTTCGACTCATCGGTGATACAGCTTCTCAACGATATCACGAATTTGGTCGCTAGAGGCCGCAGCAACTGGTGAAGTGAATACGCTGCCTTGAAATGGTGTGTTGTATTAAATAGGCTGCCTTTCAACGATTTGTTGCATTAAATACGCTGCCTTGTAATGGTGAGTTGTATTAAATACGCTGCTTTGTAATGATGTATTATACTAAATATGCCGCCTTGCTATAATCTGTTGCTTTAAATATTGTGCCTTGTAATTGCGTGTATTAAATACGCTGCCTTGAAATGGCGTATTGTATTGAATACTCTGCCTTGAAATGGTACTAATGTGTTGTATAGAATACGCTACCTTGAAATAATACGGTATATTAAATACGCTACCTTGAAAATGGCAATGATGTGTTGCATTAAATACGCTGTCTTTAAATGGCAATGATGTGTAATATCAATTAGGCTGCCTTGTAATGGTATGTTGTATTAAATACGCTACCTTGCAATGATGGGTTGTATTAAATACACTGCCTTGCAATGATGGGGTGTGTTGATCAGTGTGAGAGCTGGAACGGTCAGGTAGATTGATCTGGTTAAACTGAGGGTTATAATTGATGGGAGCCACACAATTCCTCCTAATATCTTGACACGGACTCTTGCGGTGACATATAGGCCCAGAGAGGTTAGGTCACAAAAATTCTTTATGGAAGATATCCATATAACACCATCCCGTAGATGTAGATTCTCACCAGAAGTAGACAATAATTGTGGGCGACGCTGAGCAAGGGCACGTGCCAGGTTTTAAAATACTTTCTAATGTAGTAGATTAGTGCCGGGGGAAAGGTCATAAGGAAGGATCCACCCCCTGTCTTGGAGTGGAGCCCCTTGAGACGCGTAAGACGTGTTTTTACTTTTAATTAATTATAGAATTTCGTATTTGATAAATTAGATTTTAAAATGAGCAGGGTAGGCGTCAATTGCCCCGTGTCCTCCAGTCCCGGAATGCAGCGAGGCTTGCCGTGGGAAGAGAAACCGAGTAAGCGCTATAATGACATGAGTAACCAACATGTCCTTACCTTGAACATTCGAATTTAACAACCTCTCGGATTTCCTTTTTCCTCTTTGAATCAGCACAGATCCTCTAACCTTATTGATGTACATCTTCTTGGAAGAAATTAAAATCGTATCATAAATAATAGTTTTAAAGATGATTTTTCTAAATTTACTTTCTTTAGAAAAAAACTTAATTTTTATTGATGTACATTTTCATTGAAAGTAAGTAGCGATTTCTTTTGTTAGGACACACTCCAAATTTCATACACTCATGGACAAAATTTAAGGAAGTTGTACCTTTCAGCATGTATATCGGGATTCAGACAATAACTCTGAGAGATATTTGATACACAGTGACCTTTATTGAGGACACACGAGATAACCAAGTGTGGATAAATTCGCCTTTTTCTCTCTATAAAAAAATAAAAAATAAAAACAGACGACATCAAAGAATTTCCACTTCCTTGAGTTTTTCTTAAGAGTGTATATCAAAACTCGATATATCGAACCTCCATATATCGGAATCTTCGCAATACCAAAATCATCTTCATATTGGATTCCTCCATATTTTGACTTTCTACGGGATGATGAATAATATGGCAGGAGAAAATGAAGCTATTGTATTTACAAAAGAAATATCTGCGTGTGTAAGCGCCGATATTTCTTTGGTGAATACACTCACCGACAAAACTTAAGGAAGTGGAAAGCCTTTTATGTATCCGGTTGTCTGTTTTTTCTTTTAGGGAAGAGACAATTTTGTTCACACCTGGTTATATCTCGTGTATCTTCAATAAAGTTTACTTTGTATCAAATATCTTTCAAAGTTATTGCCTGAATCCCTATATACATGCTAAAAGGTAACACTTCCTTAAGTTTTGTCCATGAGTGTACAACAAAAGTTTTTCCGCCATATTTATTATTAATCCGTAGAAAAGCAATTCCTTTTCTCGGAAATTTGTTATTTGCTTTAATAACAGAAAACTGATTGTTAATTTTAAATTTTGAGTTTTTACAATCTTTTAACAATTATATCTAATACATTTCTATATAAATTTATTTTTATTTGCTATTTTTCTTTCGAAATATATAGATAAATTATTTCTACGGCCCTCTTATCCTACGTTGATTAAATGGCCGTAGAAATAACTTTAATTATATATATATTTCAATAGAAAAATAGCGTTGAAAAATAAGTTTATAATTTTCATCTATAGATGGCGCGAAGTTAATGATGACATTTTAAAAATTAATATAAGATCAGACGTGATATCCCAACAAGGGATAATTGCGCCAAAGAACATATCTATATTTACAATATCAAATTTACATTTTCAATTTATAAAATACCAATGTAAAAAAAAAACGATTGAAGATAGTTATAGTTTGAAAATATCGAAAAAAGCAAGAAAGAAGAATACAAGAAAAAAATTAAGAATAAACCAGATAAATTATCCTACACCAAGAAAAAAAAATCGAATACATGTTACCTACACTTATTCACAATACGAGAGAAATGGTTAGTAAGAATATATAACTGTAATATATTACACTATCTGGAAATATATATCTGTAAAAATTGTCAATATTGTGTATTTATCACAATATTGTGTATTTATCACACTGTGTCTATATTTCCATTGAATAACAAATAGGGAGTCACGTTCTCCGCAGTTATTTTCATTATGTACCAAGTGTTATTGTGTGAGAAAATACAAAAACATAAATAACGTACATATACACTCAAGGACAAAACTTAAAGAAATTTTACCTTTTAGCATGTATATCGGGATTCAGATAATAACTCTGAAATATAAATTTTATACACAGTGACCATTTTTGAAGACACACGAGATAAGTGTGAACAAAATTGACTCTGTTCTCTTAAAAATTCTATATACAGTTACGAGCGTCATGCGTTCTTAATAATTTTTCATCTCTGTCACCGTTTGCTTTTTTTTTTTGGAATGGCGCTCTCCTATTGGTTGGCTACGATCACGCCACCTTTGCCCCCCCCCCCCCCCCCCCCCACTCGCTTTTTTCGTTTTTGTAACTATTGTGTTGGAGCGGGTCGCTCCTTAAATAAATGCATATACTAGTTAATAACTAAATGGAATCCTCTCTTTCTTTTTCCCAGTAAGAGACGCCTACGGAAGCCAACAGTACATAGACAGATAAAGCACATAGGCTATAGTTATTAACTAATATATGCATTTATATAAGGCGGCAATTTATAATTGTAACAAATAGTATTTGAATCAAAACATTCAATCGGGTAAAACACGGGCGTTGCCCGGGTCATTCGGCTAGTATATATATATAGAAGACCGGCGTCATTAAAGAATTTCCATTTCCTTAAGTTTTGTGTATGAGTATAAAAATTGCGCGATAACCTAAACTATATTTTTTAAAACTTCACGTATAAAATAATTTGCACTAATTTCGCAAAATACCCCTTTGTTTAGAATATATTTATGCATTGTGAATATGTGCTAAATCTTTTCTAGGAAATAGTTTCTAAGAAACAAAAAGAAATTGATACTCTAAAGTGTTGACCTTCAATTCTGTCTGTTGACTATAACAGCTGACAATTATTGAGAAAATCTACCGGAGGCAATCTTCAGTGAGCAGACGATGCTTTTGATAGGCGCGAGTGGATGGGTCGACCCCCCATCTAGTCAAGGCTGGCTGTCGAAACTTCGACTTCTCTCCAAGTTGATATCTCTTGGAAACACATCATAAAGCAACGAAGTTATAAAAAACCACTCCTTAATTTCCTTCTAGACGTCCATTGTTCACTCTATAATATTGGCCGATGTCTACCCGCACGACCAGTTCGACACTTACCAAAAAAGTTGAGAATCTGGCTAAAATGAAAAAGAAAATTACGAGCAGAAACTAAGTGGTTGTTATGTCTCAACATCTAGTCTATAAATAGATTATTACCTGTGTTTATTTATTGATACTTCTACCATTGTTGGTTTTCTCGGGGCGAGTCATTAAGACGAGATGTCCTGTTGTTGTTGTTTATTCAATAATATTATGATGGTTTTATTACAACCCCCTGTTAATTACTCAACACTTTTGTCTTTTCAAAATATCAAATTCATGTTAACATACATTTATTTGTGAAAAATTACAAAAGTGAAATTTTACTTGGATCAGGTAAACAAATCAAGAAAAAGGCATCTCCTGATCGTGCAAATAAAGGTTTCTGATGACTTGCTGATAAGGTCAGCAGCCCGAAACGCGTACTTGGTTGGCTTTTCTTGATTAATCAAGAATGGATATTTGGCCAATTCTGGAATAATTAAAAATCAGCAACTTTTAGTTGCACGATAAGGTGATGTCTTTTTCTTAATATATTCATTTATTATTATTTATGGCCAAAATATATAGTGGTACATTTCTAGTGAAAACTTCAATCCAGAAATTTTAGGACCTTTAGACCCAATTTTTCAGCGTGACAGTTAAATGTTAAAATATATATGCATTAAAGACGAGATAATCATTTTCCAAATTCTTCCTAGTATCAGACAACGTTAACTAAGAACCACGAGTTATGGGATGACCTTTTCCACAATGCGACTTTATGAATAAAAAAAGGTTTGTTTACATCTACACGGTTTATTTCTATGCGAACCTACGCATTAAAAAGATAAGTTGGGTGCGTCAGGACAGATTGCTGAGCTGTCCCTTTAGGCGTCTATCTAGAATTGTCTTAATTGATAGAACCGCAGACGTACACGACAACAAGGTACCATCTTAATGTAGCTAGAATTCGTAAAGATCATTCGGCCAATATCTGGGAGGAAGATCAACGGATTAAAACAATAGCGGCAGCAGACACAATGTGTTACCTTGGTGTTTTATTCTTCAGAAGAAAGCGCCAAGGAAGAGAGAGAGAGAGGCCACTCGACTCAAGAGTCCAGGAGGAAGGAAAGAGGTCAGGGTGGCCGGGACTAAATATAAGCAGCCGCAGAACCTTGGGTCTGGGCAGCATAATCGGCTGTAATCGTCCATTGTGCGGGGACTTCCGAGTCCTTGGGAATTCTATTAAAGCGAGGAAGCTTATTACGTTGGAAGGTATTGTGCCTTTGCACACTTTTCAAGTTCTCTTTTTTTTGTGTGTGTCTTAGTGTATAAGTACGAGAAACACTATGTAATACTTGGTAAAACCTCTCTCACACTCTGGTATGTGGAATTTTTCTGGGAAGTAATCGGCTAATAAAAGAAGAGCGACATTTTTCTCTCGAAATCTGAATGTAACCTAACCGAATTCAATTGTGTGAGCGTGGCTGGAGAATTAGCTCTCGTCATCAAACAATGCTGCAACAGAAAAGTCTCACATGCATGTAGGTTACTTTTTGATTTTATTTAAAGCGCATGATTTTGAAAGTAGCAACGTGAAAATATAAGGCTTCCGGGGATAGGTTTCTTTTAAAACATTGTAATTCTCAAATCTCCTGTGTTCGGGCATGAAAGTCCTTCTACAGGAGAAATCACGCTACAATAAATCCTCACACACACACACACACACACACAATAGAACAAGAATTGAAATACTATTAAATACATATTGGGTACTTACATATATATAGATATTTGAATGCCAATTTAACTCGGGCCTCCGCTACACGGGCTTATCGGATTTGCTATTCAGAAGGGATTTCTTTATTTGGAGTTTATGGGGTGGGTTCAGGGAATGGATCCCGTGCTGTGGAAGCCCGCGTTAAATTGGCGCATTCAAATAACAATTTATATGAGAACCCTCTGTATTTGATTATAGTTCAGCTATTTTTTTTATATTGGCGATTTATTGTAGCGTGTTTTCTCCTGTAAAAGGGCTTTCGTGCCTAAAAGCTAGAGAATTGTGAATTAAAATGTTTTAAAAGAAACTCAATCCCGGAAGCCTGATAGTTTCAGCTTACAAAGGAGTCTTTTATTGTATCTTGAAAGTATTTGACGAGGATTCTCTAAGCATGGAGTGATAGATCTGGTTAGGGGAGGAAGTATTGTACTAAAGTAGAAAGTTGGATTATAGCTCGCAAGTCAGACCAATAATTCGTCTGGGGAAACATCTGTAGAATATATTTATTTGAAGAAATAACATATGGAATCTCTAGAAGTGTAAATCCGTATTGAGAAAGTTCAAAGTTTTCATAATCTGGATGCCAGGGGCTCGGGTATAAAGCCGGGGCCTAATATAGCACGCTTCTGGCAGAGACGCTTCTTTCCCAACAACCACCGTCTTGAGCAACACCACAATTAGGCACCGAATCAATAACAAGGACGGCATCCCACGCCTTCCCGCACGGCCACTCACAATATTGTCTATTGTCAAACCTCGGCCCTCTTGTGTCTCGCACTCGAAAAACGTGTCAAAACATGACTTCAATCTTGTTTCAGGACAATTTAACGTTGTTTTATTTAGGTTTCTACATTTGTTTACATATTGCAAATAAGGTTGTCAAAATATAGTTCGAATTGTTTTTGTACCACCGATTTGACTAAGCGATCATTGTGAAAATCAAGTTTGTAGGTTTTTGGCATTTCATATATTGGTAAATATTATCAATCCTATATTTCTACCACAAAATGATAATAATAACACATTACATATCCGAGACATTGCGTATATTCTTACACAACGAGAACATCCACATACCAGCAAATGACATTAAATATACTAGGAATATTCAGCCGAAATATATATGTGTATGAAAAAGGCATCTCCTTATCGTGCAACTGAAAGTTGCTGATGGCTTGCGCCATCTATCGGAATAAAAATTGATGAGAATAGTTGATATTTATTTTGATAGATGGCGCAAGCCATCAGCAACTTTCAGTTGCACGATAAGGAGATGCCTTTTTCATAATTTATGCACCTTTTCCCAGTACAATATCACATTTGTACTATTTTTTCATATATATGTGTGTGTGAAAAATAAGAAAAAATGAAAATATGCTCATATGAGCTGTAAGGATATGCCCCTTTTATATTTTAAATATACCATAGATTTAAAAAAGGTTTGTTTGATCACATTATGGATAAATAAACAAATGACATTTTTTCTTTGTGTCAATTATTTCATTGCAAAAGAAAAGCAATTATTTTAGCAACAGATTATTGAACTTATTAATCTGGTTTTTTTATACTTATTTATGTTTTGAGAAATAAACAATTTCATTGTTGACATTTATAAATATTGTAGATATGTGTGAGTATATACATACAAGTCAAAATTCGAAAGTATCTGAAAAATTTTTCTTTTAATTGTTTTTTAAAAGCAACGTATTGCAGACGAATTATCATTTGGTCTCCTACATCTCTGCAATTTTAATCAGTTTCAACAATGAATTCCACTAACGTCTGTGGCAATCTCTACAATCTTATTGTGAAATTGTCCATGTAGAGTATTCCCCACACGAGTATTGTACGACGCAGTACGCTCGTTTTTTTAAAAATTTATTGCAAAATAATTTCAATTATTTATTTCAGCAGATTATTAATTTCACTGAACTGTGTAGTCATTTTATTTCTATCCTTTCCTCCGTGAAAGTTTATGTAAATAAGGCGCGGAGTGTTTGATAATAAAATATTGTCTTGTCATTCTGACGTTTGTCGCGTGTCCTCATTTCCCCACGCGACAATATGGAAGAAAAATGGAAATATCAACCACACGTGGAATAGCTTTTACATCTTTTATATTAAAAAACGAAAGAAAAAATAAAATATAAAAAGGTCAGGTGTTGAAATCAATATTAAAAATGGCATATCCTGACCAGGAGCACATTTGCTTTACAGAAGGCAGAGCCCCATCTGGTGGAACAGAAATCAACTAAACATTGATTTAGCCTGTTCCCTGATATGAAAAGCGCGAAACGCGTTCGTGGATGGCTTTTCTTGATTTATCAAGAAATTGGGTTGGCCAAATATCAGGGAACAGGCTAAATCAATGTTTAGTTGATTTCTGTTCCACCAGATGGCGCTCTGCCTTCTGTAAAGCACATGTGCTCCTGGTCAGGATATGCTATTTTTAATATATTTTATATGTATCAATCATTTTTCATTTATTCATTTAATATTTAACAGATTTTATTATCAAGGTGGAAATATTAGGCTTCCGGGGATAAGTTTCGTTTTAAAACCATTTATTTAATAAATCTCTGGATTTCGGGCACGAAAGCCCTTCTACAGGAGAAACACTCTGAAATTTAACTAATTTTATTATTTCTATTCCATTTTAAGGAGTGAAGCAAAAAAAAAAAACATTAACACGGAATATAGAGCTACTTCTCTAACAAAGACATAGATTCTTTGAGGAAACTTAGTAAGCCAATTAAGACGTTCTTGTAGCGTGTGGCGGGCGGGGGCATCGGACTCTCAAGGTGACAAGAACCGAGTTAAGAGAAAAAGAGACAAGTCGGAGAGTTTTTCCATGGAGAAGGAAAATGCCCTTGAGAAGAAAGGGGACTGACTTGATATGTTGCAATCTGAACATTTTGATGATTATCTCCCCACATAGAATCCTCGATATAAACCAACTTATTCTTATCTTCTGCACACACATCGAATTCCTCGATATAAACTTACTTCTCGTTATCTCCCGCAACATAGAACCCCTCTATGTAAACCAATTTCTCGTTATATTTCTCCACATAGAATCTTTCGATGTAAGCCAACTTGTTGTAATATTCCTTCACATGGATTCCTCGATGTAAACCAATTTCTCGTTATCTTCTTCCACATAGAATCTTCCGATGTAAGCCAACTTATTGTAATATTCCTTCACATGGATTCCTCGATGCAAACCAACTTCTCGTTATCTTCTTCCACATAGAATCTTTCGATGTAAGCCAACTTATTGTAATATTCCTTCACTTGGATTCCTCGATGTAAACCAATTTCTCGTTATATTTCTCCACATAGAATCTTTCGATGTAAGCCAACTTATTGTAATATTCCTTCACATGGATTCCTCGATGTAAACCAATTTCTCATTATATTTCTCCACATAGAATCTTTCGATGTAAGCCAACTTATTGTAATATTCCTTCACATGGATTCCTCGATTTAAATCAATTTCTCGTTATATTTCTCCACATAGAATCTTTCTATGTAAGTCAACTTATTGTAATATTCCTTCACATGGATTCCTCGATGTAAACCAGTTTCTCGTTATCTTCCTCCGCATACAAACCGTCATGTAGGAAGGTAAAAAAAAAAAACGCTTAATTTTTTTTTAATTTAAAGTTCTCGTTTGGAAAGAGTTTAGACAGGAAACGCAATATGTCTTCACTTTCAATTCGCCTTCTTAAAACTTATCTAGAGCAAAATATCCCTTTATTTTGAAATTCTTTTGATATATTCTGTAATGGGTATAGTTTATTATATATTTTTTTATTTTTTGGAATTCCTTACTGAATATTATTAGAGCAATATTTCGAAAGTTTTACACAGTAGTGACTTCGGAGTGTTTCTACATGGTGCTGCTTTCCAAATAACATTAAAATGTTAATTTGTTGTTCGTGCCGCATACGTTCCACAATATTTGTCCTACCTCATGAAACTGTGACTCTATATAGATTTGTTATAGAAGAAGTCACTTTGAACCCGGTTATGTACAAATATATTTGCACATCCTATATCCGGATGAAATTTTGACACTAAGTGAAGTTATTTTCATAGTGTTTATTTAAAATATTTTAAGCTAGGCTTCAAACAAGTATTAAATTTTCATTTGCGCTGAAAATGATACTCAATATTTAAGCAATAAAACAAGAGGCTCTTGACATGTCTAACACTATATTTACTTTAAATATATTCTATATTCACATGTATTTTTCAAACTAATATGATTCCATTTAAATGTACAGTGGACCCTCGGTTTGCGAGCATAATCCGTTCCAGATCCATGCTCGTACTCCAAAACGCTCGTAGTGCGAAACTAATTTCTTATTTTTAATAATTGAAACTCGGGCAATTCTTCTTGCTACGAACAATTGCACAGTTTCCCACATTTTACATATTTCCCGAATCTGATCTGAAGGGAGGGATCCCAGTGAATTTTCATCCATCACAATTTCGGGCAACCATCACGAGTTGCTCGTAATGCGAAATTTCACTCGTAATCCGAGGTAAAATTTTTCAAAAAATTTTGCTCGTACTGCGAAAAGCTCGTACTCCAAGGTGCTCGTAAACCGAGGGTCCACTGTAATGCTAGGGGCTTGTCGAAGAGCCTTTTGCTTGCAAGCCTTGTAAAGCCCGCCAATAAAAAATTATATGCCTCATTAACGAGGTAGTTTTGATTCAAACCTATTTTCGAGATTCAACGTTTTCTTCGAAAGTTATCATTATGAAATCCTTATATTAACATGATGCATTAGCGCGTCATCTGTTATAAGAAATTTAAACTATTTTTGACGTGTATGTTTCTTTTTGAATTAAAACAAACTTCGACTGCCCTCACTGCAATGATATATATATAATGTTCCCATTAGCAAATTATTGAATACCTAAATTGCCATCGTTTTCTCGAGAACAATACCACCAGAATCTATTTATAATATATAAGTCGAACTGCTTTTCACATGTGTAGACATGTGGTGCACTGACAGTAAAAGCAGTCGTCAACTTCTACCCACTATGATTATTATGGCCTGTATCACGTGTACTAGGGTAATAAAAAAAAGTATTGAGAGAGCCGTCAGTTCAGTAGAAATCGTGATGAAGTCGAGGTGGTGACATCGGGAGCGGGAATGTCATGGCGGTGGGGTGACGACCCCGGGGCCACGTGGTGGCGGAGTTCTGCCGGCAATGGACGCTCACTGCGCGTCCTTCTGTTTGGCAACACCCGCTCAATGGCATTCGTCCCCTTTTCCGGGACACAGGCTCTGTGTGTGCGTTTAGCTATTGCAACAGCGGACGCCTAGCAGTCTGCTCACACAAGGGCTTTGCCAACAAATTTATGGCATTTTATGGCAAAACGTTTTTAATCGCTTGGTGTTTGCAAGAGTCAGTGCTAGAAGGGTGAAATGGCTGAGAAAACAATTAGAGCACAGTAGTGATCTTCGGAGTGTTTCTACATGGTTATGCTTTCCAAATAACATTAAAATGTTAATTTGTGTGTTCGTGCCGCATACGTTCCACAATATTTGTCCTACCTAATGAAACTGTGACTCTATATAGAGTTGTTATAGAAGAAGTCACTTTTAACCCAGTTATGTACAAATATATTTGCACATCCTATATCCGGATGAAATTTTGACACTAAGTGAAGTTATTTTCATAGTTTCAACCCCCAAATATGTTAATAACAGCATAATTTTAATATCATTGAGTCTTAGAATGATAATAATAAAATATATTAATACTTTTTTTTCTTCACTACTACTGTTAACAATCAACAATTATTAAAACAATATTGCTTATGCAAACTCGGGCGGAACCCTGGTACTTTATCCAGTTGTAAAGTTTCGTAGAGGAACAACATCATTCTCTGCCTCTCCTCAAATAAGGAGAGGATGGTGTTGGTCAATGTTGGCCAGAGTCCAAGCTTGCCTTTACATTCCCAATTGGTCTATTCAACCTATTTCCCTCATTAAACCAATTATTTCTTCAACACACACTACCTGTAAAATGGAAGGATTTAAAAGCACGAATGTTTCTTTTATACATAATTCAAACCTCTACTGCCCTTACTGCGATGAAAAAATATATTGGAAGGGCTTGGCTCATCAGTGGTGAACCCTCTCAGCGGTTTCGCCAATTTAATCCACCAGACCGCTTCTCAGAGCTCTAATACTGTATTGGACGATTCTGCTTATATACGCAGCACTGAAGAATCTCAGAAATGGTTTTCAAGAAAACTATGGACATAAGCTTATAGGACAGTAGAATTACATTCAAATATTTGCATCGAGCAATGCTCTTTTCATCGCAGTAAGGGCAGTAGAAGTTTGTATTATGTATAAAAGAAACATTCGTGCTTTTAAATCCTTCCATTTTATATGTATAGATGAGGCGTTATTGCTTTGTGTTAACACACTACCTGATATGTATTCTAGTCACACAGAAGCTGAGTTTATCTCAATTAAAGGTAAATTATATTTGTAGACACAAAATGGAGTCGGTGTGTATATTCTTCTGTTCGACTTTGTGTACTGCGCTCATGCGAATAACTTCCAGGAAGTAGCAATTCCGTACTTACAACAAATTGCTTTTAGAACGCGGTTGAGTGGAAATGGGATCCAGATTAAACGATCAGTATTCAGTAGCGATATTCGTGCGTGCGGCGGCAGTGATTGATGTCGACCAACAATGTCACAATATTTGGTCGTCTGGAAAACATAAATAATCTTGATGTGAGGTAATAACAACTATATCGTGTCCACTTAACCGTCTTTCGACAAAAAGATGTTTTTATAGATCACACGAAACAATTTAGTTAATAAACGTATATATATTAAAGTGAAATTTTATAACGCTCATTTATAAATAGAAATAATTTGTTCGTATATGGAAAAGTTAATAGTGAGTTACTTTAAGTGTCAAAATTGACCTTTATCACATAAACATTAGTTTTCAAATTAACTGTGTAACTATTTGTGAAAATAATTTGTTGTTGTAGCAAAGGAAAACGACAATTGTGGTGTGCTATAACTAAAATTGTAATACTATTACTATACTCACTTGCTACTATATATACTATACTCAATTGCCCAAATTGAGAATTGAACAAAATTGCCCCTCTGTCTCCCTAAACAAACAAAAAAAAAACAGACGACATTAAAATATAAAATTTCCTCAAGTTTTTCCATGAGTGTAGATAAAAGAACAAACTCACATAACTTTGATATTTTAGAAATAAAACGTCAAAGACCTATTAGGACTTTTGATCCAAATATATATCAAAGTAAAGAAGTCGAGAGAACCTCCAACAGAGATAGGTGATCCAGCTGCGTGGCAAGTGTTGACTTGGACCAATCAGCCCTCAGGTTCTAATTGATATTCTCCTGCGGCAGCCGAGGTGTGTCTGTGTAAGAAATAGATTATTTCGGAGTATCAATTTCTATGAAACGTTTCTTGTGATTTTTACCCAACACTTCCTTGAAATAAACGAACAGAAACTAAAATGAGTCATTCATTGTTTGTCTATGAAGCTCACAGATAGAAATATTTGCCTCCTAATTGGCTTCTAGTATGTTTGGAAATTTACTAAAACTCACGTAAAAAGACGGCTTCACTTCTGAAATTTTTACGACTGCGATATTTAGGTTTAATTAATTTTCGACGATTCTAAGGATGAATATGTGAGATATTTGCCGAAATGTCTTGAAAATTAATCATTTTATCTGGCTGATAAAAAGGTTTTTTTTTACTACTGAAATATATTTGTGATGTTCAGAGCAACCAAAGTTTTATTTATGACTTCATCAGTAAAACGGGTGATGCGTCAAGCTGGCCTTTGTACAATCCAGATTTCATATCTCGACAAAACAATCAAGCCTAGAGAGATTAAGGTCTATTTTGACGGAAGATGGGTTTTGCCCAATCGATTTCCTCCCGACACAAATATCTTCATTTTGTTTGTGGGTTTTTAGTGAATAGGAAAATAGAGACACATACTTAATCTTGTTGAAAATCTTGTGGCCAGGATCCTTTTAGGTTCTATAAATATTTAAGAAAAATTATTTAATCTATTAGAAAATATTATTTCGTGATAATATTGGAAAGTAGATTTCTTAATGGAAACCAAATAGATGGCGCTTGGAGCACGGACTGGGAAGAATGACACAGGATTCCATGACGCTGAGGATGTGCGGCATGTGCGTCATGGCGGAGGACGGATGTTTGCAGTCATATCCTTCTTCACTGAGGAGGATCGCTCAAGTAGAGCGTTGACAATTGACTCTTCTAATCAAATGTTAAAGAAATAATTACGATAAAATAAAGAGTAATTAATAATAATGGGGTAAATAATTTTTGAAGAATATATACAGTTGAATATGTACAAGTTTCTTCAGAAAGGGAGGCTTCCCCAGTAGACCGTTTGGACATCAATCTTACAAATAAAGGAATTATTTATTATAGCATTCTTCCATTACAGGAAGTTGGTGAACTCACTAACAAACTCTCGACACCTCTTTCTTTTCAATAGAATTAGGGTTAAGTTTTCAACTATTGAACTAATGATTAATAAAAGGAAAATAGTTGGATTATTATGAAAAAAAAAAAGAGCTTTAAATATATTTAGATATTAGAAATTGCGATATACTTTTATAAAAATATCTAAAAATCTTACGCGATAATTTTATTCATTATAAAAACACTGCGAGCTTTCGATCTCTCGCTCTTCAACGGGCGAAGTTACAACTGAGAGTGAGCACGGGGAGGGAGGGGGTGGCGTGATAAATGATATCTTGATTTGGAGTATGACAGAATTGTTCTGGGATGTCTCCTGTTGATACTGTTCTTACTTTTGGATATGAGGGATTCGATGATTAATCTTTCTGACTTGACGTTATATTACATATATTTAGAGGGATTTATTTCTAATTGTCAGTTTATTTGACTTGCAAACAAAAGTTTTTATTGAGTCAGGTAGTCTTATGGAGATTCTTCAAACTGAAACTAAAAGCAAGAAAAGAAATGAAATGGAAAGCAAGGATGAATACAGAAACAAATGAGCCCAGTATTCCTTGAAATAATCAATTCTACATACAATATGTCGTCTTATAAGTTTTTCGACTTAAAAACAGAAAAAAAACTAAGAATAGAAAATTATTGAAGAGAAAGAATATAAATAAATGTATATGTACATTCACTCACAAATTTTTCCAAGGAATTTTAGAAGTGAAAAAGGAAAAAAAGAGAAGGGAGAGAAAAAAGTTGATTCAACTTATAAATAAAAGGTTACCTCCCGTTCCACATGGAAACCGACAACATTCGCCAAACACACAATATACATTCAAAGCTAACACTTAAGGAAGTTGTACCTTTTAGCATGTATATCGGGATTCAGACAATAACGCTGAAAGATATTTTATATATACAGTGACCTTTATCAAAGACACACGACATAACCAACTGTGATAAAAATTGCCTCACTCTCTTTAAAAAAAAAAAAACGCAGATAACCGGCGACATCAAAGTCCTTTGTCCTTTCCACTTCCTTAACTTTTGACTGTGTTGTGTGAATGTATATTTTTGAAATATCGATTAGAAATAATTTTTGTTGATAAAAATATATGTTTACAAATAATTAAGAAATTTGAATAAAAGTAAGTTCACTTAAAATAGATAAAAGGAGTTCTGGGATATCTTCGTACTTGTTTAAGCTCTCAATATCTTTTTACTACTTCGAATTAATGATCTCATTGTAAATTATTGACGATCGATCCCAAAAGAGCATAAATAGTGCAAAATATCATCCAAACATAGCATAAATAATACAAAAAATGGTTCCCAACAGAGCATCAACAATGTACAAAATCGTTACCAACAGTTCATCAATAATTTTCAAAATCGTCACCAACAGACCATCAATAATTTACAAAATTCTTGCCTAGAAAATAGACAAGTGGTAAAACTATAAAATCCCATTTAGAGATTTTAGCGTTTGTTAGCTTCGTGAACCTGGATGCCTTCTACCAATCAGAATCATACACAGAAAAATTCGCAAATGATAAAGAATGTTTGCCATGATGGAGCAAGGTCTCCAATCGGGACGTGGGTCTGATATTGGCGCTGACACCGATATTATACCAAGACATCCCAGATTCGACACAGAAAATTCCAGAGACATTCACACCCATAAAGGATCCTGAGAGCTTATATCCAAGTACGAAGTAATCCCAGCACCTACGTATGTTTAGTTAAATAATATATGCAAATATTGGCAATTATATCTGGAGGAATACACCATGAAGACTAAAGGGAGAGGTAGACCAAGGAAGAGTTGGTTTAATATTATAATTAATTAGAGTGAGCTGGAATTGTGTGTGGCAGATACAAAGTAGATGATGAGATTGCACAGAACATAGTGAAATGGCCTTCCACAAGGCCGACCTCGGTACCAAAGATGACATGATGATGACTCATCAGAGGTGAACCTTCTAGCGGTCTGCCAGACCGTACCATTGTATTCGGATGTTCTGCTTATAGAGCTGGGAATGTATCAAAATTATTGGTGATGGTGTTTGAATAAATTATCGCCATAAGTTTTAGGGAGTGTATAGGTATGTGTATATACACTCATGGACTAAACTTGAGTAGAACCTCTTTCATTTCGCCGGTCGTCTGTTTTTTTTTTTTAAGGAGTCAGAGGCAATTTTGTTCACACTTGGTTATCTCGTGTGTCTTCAATAAAGGTCACTGTGTACCAAATATCTTTAAGTAGTTAGTATATTGTAGTGTTACTCTGACGAGCTCTAAGTTATATATTGGAGTGTGTTTCTCTGAAGGGCACTAAGTAATGTATTGTAGTGTTGCTCTGAATAGATCGAAGTAGTGTATTGTAGTGTAGAAAGGTCACTAAAAGTCCGTTGATAAGAATCAATTCTTTAGAAACAGTTTTGTTTCAATAAAACGAGAATAAAAAGTATCAATTGAATAACTTTCTATCTACGTTAAATATAGGTGCTGAAATTCAGTTCTGGAGCTCTTCTGTCAAACAATGGCTTTGTTGCTTCCAAATTGAAATCGACCCGTTCCACGGATTCAATAAACTACGCACGCATTCAGCAGCGACATTGCCGCGGTCGCCCGAGTCGATATTCTCTCTCGGCAGTAATTAGCAAGTGCCAAAAGGCGAGGCGTTCCTCGTGGCGTAACAATGGGGCCAGCTGGCCCCACCTTCCATTGTGGCTGTGGGACAACGTTGGGGGGAACGCGAGATTTTGAGGGCGTATTTCCTGCTTGCAAATTTGCTCGCTTCAATATTTATTTTATAAAATCAGATGCGCTAAAGGTGACATTTATTGTTCTCAGATCTGTAAAAATATATCTATCACATACACATCATAATAACAGGGCAACCTGAAAATGGCGAGAGTAGGTCACCGAAAACGTCATTGATGTGATTTACTTTCTGTTAGTCAAAAGTAGATTTGGTTTTCAATATATTTTCCTGCGACGCTCGTGCATCATGCGTACGCAATGATATTTACTTACAGGTAATTAATTTCATACCAGAACAATATCCAGTATAGATATACTACAAAAATCCAGATCTCATTATTTATTTATCCATTGCGGACGGTATGTCGGACACGGCTATGCAGGATAGTGTTGATAGAAACCTTTGGAGAGAAGATAACGTGCCACAAACTGGAGTGAGTTCAGAGATAGGTTGAACTCACGTTCTATCAAAGGACAATAATTGGTCTATCATATAGATAAGGTGACGTTTTTAGAACATTACGTGAAACTGAAGCTTTCTGTTGAACTAAATTTCATGGCCGATGAATCACATCGTTCCAAAAATTTGAGTTACATCATGATTACAATTAGGAATGAAACTAGTTCACAGCAACATTGACAGCTCTTCTTTTCACTATCATCGAGGTATTATTTGATTAAACTTTCTTTAACCGAATTCTTGGAAAATGAGGCAAGCATATTGTCTTCCCAATGAAAAAAATCCTGCTAAGTTATATATAAAATACACATATTGGTTGATAGAAGTTTCTGAAATGTCGGGTATAGTGGCATTAATGAAACTAGAGACACTAAATCCTTATGGCAATAATTCAATAAAATAATCCCTTGATACAAGGTGAGAACATCAGGATTCCAGAAATAAGTTTTTTTTTTTTTTTTAAATTTCAAATCCCTAGCTCTCGGGCACGTGAATTTTATTATGTTTCTCCTGTAGAAGGGATATCATGCCCGAAAGTTAAAGCTTTGAAATTAATTTTAAAAAAGAAACTTATCCCTGGAAGCCTGATGTTTTCACCTCAATGAAAATATCTATATTTGTAACAAAATGGTTGTCATGGAAATATGATTTTAAATATTTTGAACCTGAAATATTGATTGATGTTGGTAAAGGATATTTTTGCTGAAAACAATCTCTTCCAACTCTGACATTTGAACCCTGGTTTGAAATGGTTAGTCTGTGACGTCTAGAAAACATAAAATATTCAAAGAGTTTCCAACTCCATCAAAAATTTGCAAGCCCGTCATTGTAGAGAATGCTATGGAATCTTTGCTTGTAACAAAACAACGTTGCGCTATGTTTACATCAGGAATAAGATTTCTAGAACTCAGCACTGAGGTTTACCAACAGCCAAGGATAGACTGTCGTTGCGCAGAATAATTGGTGAATAAACTCATGTACAAAAATTAAGGAAGTTGTACCTTTTAGCATGTATATCGGGATTCAAACAATAACTCTGAAATATATTTGGTACACAGTGGCCTTTATTGAAGATACACGGGATAACCAGGTGTGAACAATATTGTCCTGCCTTTAAAAAAAAAAAGACGACTGGTGACATCAAATACTTTCCATTTCCTTAAATTTTGTCCATGAGTGTATATATAAATATATTTTGAAAATAGAGCAATCCATATTTAATTCATTAGATAATAAAAGGCATATATTGGATTTAATAAAATATTTATTTTGCCAATATTTCGGCTGCAAGATGTAATGCCTCGATAAAGGTTGGCGTTCAGCCAGCCGAAATATTGGCAAAATAAATCTTTTATTAAATCCAATATATGCCTTTTATTATCTAATGAATATATATATATATATATCAAACAAGGCACCTCTCCCTTCAATTGCATCAGAACAATGCACCATACATCACCCTAGTAAAAAAAAATACATGTGATGATAAAGAATGAGACACAATTGCCTCGTTTGGAACCTGAATATCATCTTCCCGAAACTTTACATTATACATGTAAACTATAACTATGACTCCTTCAGACCTATCTCTTCATCGCGTCAAAATTTCACACATCCCCTAACACGTATGAAAATGAAACAAACATTTCATCTCTATTTCCATAGCTATCAGCGGTAAGTCTTTCGAGGTTTCGCCTCGACTGTTGCAGCAGTTCGATTCTTACAGAACCGAGATTGACAGCTATCGAAGATGAGAATCGAACCGCGATATAATAGTCGAAGAACTCACAGCACACCGTGGTTGACAAACATGTAAAATTAGATATTGCGGTAATCTTTAGAATTCAAAGTTCTCCTTGAAAATCCGTTGGCAGAAAAATTATCGTTTATGTCATGTCGACTAGATGTGGAGTAATCCCGCAGATGGACCTGACGAAAGCGCCGGTTGGAAAGAAAACAAAGCTGAGGCGCAGCTTTCTTCCCACCGAAATGTGGGTCTCGGCTGCCGTGAGATTCCAGCTCTGATAAGTACAGCGGCGGTCTCCCTCCAGCTGTTTCCCCATTGACGTCTCACCAACTTGCCTTCGCTAGGTTGTGTATCAACGCCTTACACATTTCACCGTGAATAGACACATAATGTTTCTGTCATATATCTTATATAAATTAAATAATCAACTTAAATGTTTGTCTATATTTCGAAATATACGTCTTAATGAATGTTAATATACATTATTTTAAATTTCAAAATACCCATTTTCAACATCGTCACAGACTAGCTGCACATCAATGGATGCATCGTAAACCAAGTGGTTCTGGTTCACAAAACAAGGTGGCTTTAGATAATTTTATTGTCCTCTTAACAGTACGTCTCGCTAGTTGCGCCCTCATTGTGAGGACGCATAAAATCCAAACTGCTATTGTAAGAAAGTATTTACGATGGGAAACGCGCTGGTGATCACCTGGTTGCATTCTTGGATCTCTAACAGCAGCCTCCTCTGTACCTTGGTTTACCACATCCTTGGTTCAGTACAACGTGAGGAATGATATAGGACATGTCAATAAATGTGACTCTGCGCTGCTGGAAAATGGAATCCTCAAACACCATCAGACAGGGTGTTTAAAATTCCAACTTCAGGTTTACTTGGTTGCTTAATTACAATAATTAAAGATGCGAAATTTAAATATTTTATAATTTCCTGCTTAGCGCCGTGCCAACTTTGTTCGACTTCACTGTTAGTGGCCATTGTATTCCCTTTTTGGTGGCTGCAAGAATGTGAACTCCCAAGAATCGTAGATATGTCCTACAGTACAATGGTATTCCATGCCTGCTCTAACTGGAGAGTCAACAGCAATCGCTGGTTGTGGAAGGGCGAGATTCTGCGCCTGATAATGTCCAACGTCTGTCTGAGCGGACAATTGGTGGAAGCTCTGGGCAGCCAGAGTAGCAAGCTCACAACTCGGAGTATATTTTGCGGTATGAAGACCGTATCTCGTGGTGTCCGAGAATGTCCCGCTGTGATAAGAGATTTCTTCCCACAATTTGATGCAAGGAAATGACAGCATATAAACATTCCAAAAATCCTTGACTATCCCTCCTCCTGAATCGTGTATGCTCATCACAAAACGCCAAGACAGAAGCCGCTCTCATCAGTAAGCACAACAGCTTCATTCATTCTACTAATGAGTTCTAGCACTGAAAACACTTTTGATGGTGAGTGGGAGGAAGTGAGTAATGATGTAATTTACATAACCCAAGAGATTTACTTTCGTTAGAATAGAGAATGGAATATGTCAGGAGCTATCACACACTCGGCAAATTAGATGCTAAAACTAGGCCCCATCTATCAGTCGTTTCTGAAATCTGGCAAACTCGAGTCTCTGACAAAGCCAAAACATAAGCATTTGAGAATCAGAAGGCTCACACGAGATCTTCAAGAGATTCTTGAAATCTTCAGAATTTGCCAAAGAGGTATTTAAGCTGGTATAAAGCGGCAAGGCCAACACTATGGCCAGAATAATTTTTAAAATGTTGCCGGGAGATAATATAACAGCAGTATGGTAGATTAAACTGGCGAAACCGCTGGGAGGGTTCACCAATGATGAGCCAGGCACTCTCTTTAATTTTTTTTCCATTGCAGTAAGGGCAGTAGAAATTGTTAATTTTCAAAAGAATCATACGAGTCTATAATAGTTTCGAATATTCATAACAGATGGCGCGCTATGCATCATAATATAAGTTAATATATAAAAAATACTACTTCTCTCCCATAAATATTCACGCAAAATCACTGTGCGCTATCCGTTTAAATGACCGTTTAAATGACGCTTTTTTTGAGATTATATAATTATATATATGATATTAATTTTGCAAAATATTACTTTTAAACACAACAGATCAATGCATTATCGCACCAGAGAACATTTTTTGAAGTGCGCGGATGTTACTTTTAGCTATACGACTAAATAACTAAGGCAAACATGATTTCACAAACTGGAGATAATGTCTCAAAGCTAAACTAGCATCTTTATATAAGCGCGCAACTTGATAATTATCCGTGTATTGCCACAAAAGACACCTTTGAAATAATAATGGATTCTTGTTTCCAAAATCAAAATCGCAAAATACGTTTCACTTGTGGGCCTACTCACAAGCTAAAGAGTGGAAACGCGGCAGTGTATAAGCCTCCACACACCCTAATATATTGAGTGGAGTATACTCACGTGGAATTTATGAGTGTCGACATAGACTGAGATTGAATGGAGTATACTCACGTGACATTGTATTAATGTTAACTTAGCCTAAGGATCAAGTAAAGTAATAGCGTCATATTGTACAAGTGTTGGCGTAAACCTAAGTTCCAGTGAAGTGAACTCAGACATCAGCGCAGACACAACTAAAGGTCCAGTGAAGTGTACTCATGCGACAGTGCCGACACAACCAAAGGTCCAGTGTACTCATGAGATAGTGCCGACACAACCAAAGGTATAGTGAATATACTCACTCGACAGTGCCGACACAACCAGAGGTCCAGTGAAGTGTGCTCACGCGACAGTGCCGACACAACCAGAGGTCCAGTGAAGTGTACTCACGCGACAGTGTCGTCACAACCAAAGGTCCAGTGAAGTGAACTCATGCGACAGTGCCGACACAACCAGAGGTCCAGTGAAGTGTACTCACGCGACAGTGTCGTCACAACCAAAGGTCCAGTGAAGTGAACTCATGCGACAGTGCCGACACAACCAAAGGTCCAGTGAAGTGAACTCATGCGACAGTGCCGACACAACCAAAGGTCCAGTGAAGTGAACTCACGCGACAGTGCCGACACAACCAAAGGTCCAGTGAAGTGAACTCACGCGACAGTGCCGACACAACCAAAGGTACAGTGAAGTGTACTCACGCGACAGTGCCGACACAACCAAAGGTCCAGTGAAGTGAACTCACGCGACAGTGCCGACACAACCAAAGGTCCAGTGAACTCATGCGACAGTGCCGACACAACCAAAGGTCCAGTGAAGTGAACTCACGCGACAGTGTCGACACAACCAAAGGTACAGTGAAGTGAACTCATGCGACAGTTCCGACACAACCAGAGGTCCAGTGAGGTGTACTCACGCGACAGTGTCGTCACAACCAAAGGTCCAGTGAAGTGAACTCATGCGACAGTGCCGACACAACCAAAGGTCCAGTGAAGTGAACTCACGCGACAGTGCCGACACAACCAAAGGTACAGTGAAGTGTACTCACGCGACAGTTCCGACACAACCAGAGGTCCAGTGAAGTGTACTCACGCGACAGTGTCGTCACAACCAAAGGTCCAGTGAAGTGTACTCACGCGACAGTGTCGTCACAACCAAAGGTCCAGTGAAGTGAACTCATGCGACAGTGCCGACACAACCAAAGATACAGTGAAGTGCACTCACGCGACAGAGCCGACACAACCAGAGGTCCAGCGAAGTGTACTCACGCGACAGTGCCGACACAACCAAAGGTCCAGTGAAGTGAGCTCATGCGACAGTGCCGACACAACCAAAGGTACAGTGAAGTGAACTCACGCGACAGTGACGACACAACCAAAGGTCCAGTGAAGTGAACTCACGCGACAGTGACGACACAACCAAAGGTCCAGTGAAGTGTACTCACGCAACAGTGCCGACACAACCAAAGGTCCAGTGAAGTGAACTCACGCGACAGTGCCGACACAACCAAAGGTCCAGTGAAGTAGTGAAGTGTACTCACGCGACAGTGAGGTCCGCAGCGCCGGCCACTGACCGAGTGAAGTAGGCCACGGCGTGCCACTCCCGCCTCAAAATAACCCGGGTGTGTGAGCGAGCCTTTCACTGGAGGCTGACCCACTCACTGGCTGTGTGGTCGGAACGTCGCATGACTGACCTTCATTTCTTTATTCGCATACCTATATACCTAGGTATCACGGATTGTGATTCGCATTTTTAATAACATATGCATAGTGGGTAAAATTAAATACGAGTAGTTATGAAAAACTTCAGGGTGGACATATCTATTACTCAGCAATTGATCTGGCTTCCCCTGGTGCATTATAGGGAGCTTTTAAGTAACAATTTTATTTAATATTTTCAAACATAGCTTTACTCTTTTTCTCGATAATAGATCAAATAAATGCCAAGTTTGAAATTTGATAGTTATATATATAATGCAAAAAAAATAATTTTCATATAAAAACTTATTTTTCCATCAAACATGAGTAAAATTATCATATTTCTCAATCATTATAAATATTTCTTAATCGTTTATATAAAATATGTAAAAACCAAATAGGTAATTGAAATAGGAATTGTGTGAATTAGTTATTGGGTCTCTTGCGGATGACAAGATGACACTGAGCAGTTGTCGTGTTTCACTATCCTATTTTCAGATTGAATTGTTCTTCTAAACCTTGTGACCAATTTTATATAGACTATTTAATTATTATTTCATATTTTAATATCATTGAGATATACGTATTTTGGTGCATCAATTATGTATTAGCGCCCGTTTATAAAACCCACAAATTGTTTTAATTGCTTTCAACAAACCCTAAAAACATCGAATAATATTAATTTATATATATATATAATGTCATTATAAAAATAAATAGTTGTATAGTTTTATAGTTAAGTATTTTATTAAAATTATCTTCATTATTTTGATTATTTAAATTCAAATTATAAAATTTGTAAAATGTTATTATTTAGTATAGATAGAGAGAAAAAAAAATCCTTTAATTCTAAAACATCATCTAGTTAATTATATATTTATAATTAATAACAATAAAATTTAACAACGTAGCGTCTTTTGTATCGGCTTTTACACGTCGTTTAGACATACTCTAATCCTATATATAGAATAATAGAAGTGAGAATATATATGATAGTTAGAAAAAAGAGAGAAAGACAGAACCATGCACTTTTAATCAAACTAATAATAAGAAAACAAATAGTTTTGTAAAGAAGGTAGATAAGATTGTTAGTATATATATATATATATATTTATAATTTTATATTTTATCCTTTTTTTTTTTAAATGATTTTTTAAATTTTTTTATTTTAAAATATGAATATAAATAGTTGTATTTAGTAATATATCTATATTATTAATTAACTTTTGTTATAAGTTTGGTTATTATGTTTTGAAACCCTAATGGTAGACCAGACATATACAAAAAAATTTAAAATTGGAGTAATTATTGAAAAAAGAGATCTGCTGAACCGGGAATTCTCAAATAGAAATTCAGCGGCGTTTCATCCCTTCTCTATTACGTCATAGATCTCTTTTCAACCGGATTTTATGTGTTAATATAAAGTTATTTCAGTGAAACATTTATATGAACAGATATAACAAATTCCATTAACAAGTTCCAACCGTGACCTATCTTGCCCGCGGCGTCTTCAACTGTAAACATCTATTTCTGGATGACACATGTTGTGGGGGGGGGGGACAAAATTAGACCGTTTGTTTTGAATTTTTAGAACAAAAAGATATTCAAAGAAGAGAGAAAAGATATTTAATGGAAGAAGACCAAACTTTATAATCTTTACAGCTAGTTATATTAAAATAACTGATTCAACACTTATTCATCTTTCAATATTCCTTTAAAAAGGCAAATTATTAGAGTTTAATAAAGTTATTAAATGTGAAAATTCACTTTTATTTAATTTCCATTTTCCTCCCCAGAAATTGGAGATTAAACAAAATGAATTCTATACAATATTACTTTAAACATCTTGTGAAAAAATCTTCAAATCAGCTATTTAATTTAAGTTTAACTAATTGTTAAAGAATATAAATTTGTATTATTTATTATTGAGAGAAATTATAGAAAGTTGATTTAATAAATGGATATTTCCATTTATTTTTTTTAAAGTATTTTATAATAGATATACTGTTGAAATATTTTACTTGTCTGATACTAAATTTGTTTTTAATAAATTCCATGTTTAAATTTTTAACATCTTCTATGAAATTTTCTAATATATTATTTATTCTATAAAATCTTAGAAACTGTTCAAAGTATATACCTTTACAACAATTTAATGATATATTAGAATTCATATTACAGTATTTTATAATATTGAAATTATAATTACTTTTTTTATTATAAATTTTAATAGCATTGTTTGTAAGATCTATATTTAGGTCTAAAAAGTTAACTTTTTTGTTTCTATAAATTTTTTCATTGTTCTTAAGTTTCAAGTATTTAGGATAAATTTTAGGTATTAAGTTTTTGAACTGTGGATTATTAAATATTATAATGTCATCTACATAACGGAACATTTGCCAGTTAACATTATTTTGTAGAAAGTATTCTCTTTCGTACCAGAATAATATTAAATTTGCTAATAAAGGACTAGAAGATGTTCCCATGGGAACGCCTTCTGATTGAATATATATTTTATTTTTAAATTCTATATAGTTAAAATTTAAAAATGTTTCCAGTAGAGTTTTTGCTGTTTTAAGATCTAATTTAATTGTTTTATATCTGTTATGAATAATTTTAATGTGGAAAGTTTTGTCATTGATGATTTCGTTAAATAAATTGGTTATTTTATTATTTAGATCTCTTAAATTTATTTTAGAATATAGGTCCTCAAAGTCAAATGTGTGTACTGTTTCAATGTTTGTCCAATTGTTCATTAAATAGTTAATGATTTTTTTATTTGAGTCGATAAATTTATAATTATATTTATTAGTTAATTTATTTATAATAAATTGTAGTGTTGAAGCTAATTGTATATCAATGTTTTTTATAACTGAATTTATACCAGATGTGATTGTTCTGAAAGAAATAGGTTTTTTGTGTAGTTTAGGAATTATATAGAACTTTGGTATGTTTGGATTTTTGTAGTGATTATAAATTTTTAGTGAATTTTCAACGTTTTTGATGTCTTTTTTTATTTTTGTGGCTGTAGTTCTAGCAAAAGTGTATTTATGATTATTATCAATTTCCTTTTTTAGTATATCGTGGTATAGATTTTTACAAATTATAGATAAGTTATTGGAACATTTATCTATAGGAGTGAAAATAAAGTCCTTCTGTAATTTAATTATATTTTCTTTAAAAGAAGGAATATCTGAATTAGGTTTTGTGTATTTAAGTGTATTATTATAATAATTTATAATTTCCTTTTTAATATTATGTTTCCATTCCAGAAAAGTAAATTCTGGAATACTGTATTTTATACTAGTTTTATTTATGAAAATATCTATATCTTTTAATATAGATTTAATTGTATTATTATAATTGTGTTTAATTTGAGGTATATATTTATACCCTTTATTTAAAATATCCTGATATTCTGGATTTAAAAAAGAAAAATTGCTAGTTAATATATGACCTGAGAACTTATATCTATCAATATAGTTGTTGCAATTACATTTAATTTTTTTAAAATTTGCTAAATTATCAATAAATTGGTTATAATTGCAAACTAAATTACCTATATTTTTGTTGTATCTCCAGATTGTTTTGAAATTTAAATTTTTTATAGGGAAAAGATTATTAATGTTTTGGTTATTAAAAATATCATTAAACTTAATATGATTAAATAAATTGTTATTAAATTTAATGATAATATTAATGTTATTAGTAGATTGTTTAATTTTTCTGTATTTAAAGATGTCGTGTGTGATATCTATTAATCTGTTAGTCAGATTATGAATTTTAATATATTCTATGAGTTTGATAAATTTATTATTATTTAGTTTAAATAATGTTTTAATAAATTTATCGACAAAGTTGTTAGTATACATTTGTTTTGGGTCCAGTAATTCTTCAAATTCAATGTAACCTATTTTATTGGTAGTTTTACCTCTAGTTTTATTAGGTTTAGTTTTAAATTCATTTTTTTTTGTATTTGCAGCTGATTTCATAAGTTGAAATTTCTTCTGTTTGTGGTTTGTATGTGTAGTTTAATTCGTCATTAAGTCCATAGGGGAATAATGTGTTGTGTTTATAAATGTAGTTGTTTTCTAATAATAGTCGTTGTTTTTTGTTTTGACATATGTCTAGTATTTCTATCTTAAAGTTGTTAAAAGTATGTAATTGATTGTGTTCTTTCATATATATATTACCAATTGATTTTTTAGCGTGGTTTCTATGTAGGTTTATTCGTATATTTAATGGATTACACGTTTGTCCTATATATGATAATTGACAAATTTGGCATGTTAATTTATAAATAGTATTTACTAATTTACAACTAGTCGTTTGAAATGTGTCATGGTTCTTAAGAGAGGGACAAGTTTGACAATTCTTTCTTAGGCAATTCTTAGCGAGTTTAAATTAACATAAAAGAGGTGCTAACCCTAATATGCTGGTAGTTTTTTTTAGTTTTTTAGTTTGTTATTCAATTGAGATTTTTTTTTTTAAATATATTTATCTTAATTGTTTTTGTGGTGATAAAATTTGTAATAAAATGAATAATTAATCTATAAAAATATAGATATTACTGTTTGTTATCTGTTATATTTTTAAGAATAACTAATAAAAAACATCTTTAAACTATCTAAACACTGAAAAAAACAAAAGTTCTGAAGTTATTTTTTCTAAAATTACTTTTATAATTTATTGTTTTAAAAAAAACTTTTTACTTACGATTCGTTAATTCGTTCATATTTCGTCGTGTTTATAAAAATAAAAACCAATGTCTGTAATCGGATGCTTCATTTTAATGTGTGCTTTTTTATAATTGTTTCAAAATAAAGTAGAATAAATAAAAATATGTATAATCAAATAATATATCACACACATGATTTTTTAAATATATTGCTAACATAACCTGTTTTGGTGATAGCTCTGTTACTTGAAAACCTAGAATTCTCTAGAATCTTCCAAAATATATGTAAATAGAAGAGCCATTAATTAAATATGTTTTCCCACATTGTCACCAGGAAGACCAAACAGTCGACCATCTCTCCAGATGGACGCCTACCTCCTTCAACGGTTACAAACAGCCACCCTCCTAGGAATAACTATATTTACCCCTGGAGACCTACAGAACATTCCCAAGTACAGTACATCAGATAAACTGGATGTCCACCATTAGACGTGAAGTCTCAACCCAGATAGTTGACGACTTCAGTACGTGGCTCCAGGAATCCGGGTTACATCAAGAGAGGGAGAGAGTCATTAAATGCTGCACAAGCTAATATAGAGATATTATATAAATATTTCTCTTTGCTATAAATATTTCTGTTAGAAGGTTTATCTACAAAAAGTGTTTCACATTTTTCTATTAGAAGTTAGTATCCTCCTAGGTGTTTTAGTTGAAGTATTCCCAACAGAGAAATATTGTTCTATCACCGTCGGCCATTGTCGGCTGGTTGTTTGAGGGAATTCTGTCCGACCAATCGTGTTGTTCATTCTCCATCTTCCAATGGTCGTTCGACGTCACGTTGCGAGCAGTCTCCAGTGTGTGTCTCCTAGACAATGTCTCTTTTTAGTCAATTTTTTTAAATTTAATCTCCAACTCTTATCAAAATGACTATATCCGAAGTTGCATCTGTCCATTTGGTTATCTCCCAATTCTCCAAATCCACATTTCTCTTATCTCCTCTCTTATCCTTTCTTTGAATCTTATCACTATGTCTCTTCACCATACAATTTCGCTTCAATAATGTTTTAGCTAGTTTCTTTCTGATAGCCTTTCCTATTGTTGGCGTAGTTGGCTCATTTGCGGCAACTTTAGATTCGAACTTTCCTCTAGCCAGCAGTTCAGCCCGTGTAGTTGGCGTCATGGATTTCCAGGAACCAAAAATTATCTTTTAAAAAAATTCAAAATATATGTAATAAACAATATTGCCTAGATTTTCCATTAGATTATCACATTTTGGTGCGGTTTTATTCTTTATGTTAGTAAATTCTAAATCATTATACAAGCTTATAAAGGTACAACTTCCTTATGTTTTGTCCATGAGTGTATTTATAGCTATTCGAGTCTAATTATGAGCAAAATTAAATGGCGTTCCGGTTCCCAAGCGTTGTAATTCAAAACTCTAAAAATACCGAAATGTCCTACCGTGAATGTAGAATCCTAATTCAGTCTGGACACTAAAGAAGAGAGTTAATTGCGTGACACAGCGCTATAATGCCTCGCGCCATCAAATGACTTTGTTTAGAAAGGAAAAAAAAAGCCCCGCTGAGTCATTCTACGCAATTTGCCTCTCCATGGGAGAACAAAGACAAGGCGAGTAGATTACGGGATATAAAAAAGGATAAAAATGTTTTTCACGTAGAGATGAGTTTCGCCAACCGTTTACCGCTAGGTTCTTCTGCCCGTTTGAATATTAAGTTTTTGACGAGAAATATGATATTCAGATCTGGTAGGAATTCGACCTATTATTGAAAATAGCTAAATACCAGACTGACTTGCCTACTTTTGGATCCTAAATGTCATGGCAATATTGCTGCATTGTTTGTGCAATAATAATGCATTCTTATAACTACATTAGAACATTATCTTGTTCAACGAACATACAAGTGTATATATACCTGTATATAGACCGCCGGGACTTCAAAGCCTTATGTTTTTATCTTAATAAAGCGAAAAAAAAGTATTAAAATAATTTTCATAATAAAAAAGATCATGTAAACAGTCAGTATAAGCCTATTTTGATTTTAATATCAACACCTGACCTAATTCTATTTAAAATATATTTTTTTACATGTTAAGCGTATTTACGCAAGTTTGGCCAATAAATACCCATTTCTTGATTTCTCAGGAAGTCTCTAGGACCAAAATTTGGTCGTTGAGGTACAGTCTACACCACACTGACGAGGGCCAACAGCTCGAAACGCGTTCGTGGTTGTCTTTTCTTGGTTTATCAAGAAAATGGGTTGGCCAAATATCACGGAACAAGTTAAATCAACGTTTAGTTCATTTTTGTTCTACTAGATGACGCTCTTCCATCTAAAAAGCTCATGTGAGCGGTCAGGATATGCCTTTTTTGTATTTAAAAAATTATGTGTGAGAAATATTTTGTTGATGTTCAACAGAAGCCAATAATTGAAGGTTTTACAAATAGGAAGCTGTGATTTGCTGCGTGAATGACATAGGGGGGTGAAGGGGCTGAGACGTGAGTGGCTGGTGATAGACGCACTCTCGGAGGAAAAACAAGCAGAAAACGGGTCAGCAGGTTTCCTAAAAAGACGAAGTCCCAAACAGGTTAATTTGAATATTGTATCCCTGCTAACGTTTATTTATTTTCGTTGTCGATGTGTATAAATTATATTCACCGTAATATTTATATAAGTTAAATTCTTTCACAATAAGTAATTTTATTAACTGTATATGAAAGAAATTCATTGCGAAAGTATATTTAACTTATATATAACATCTTTGATGTCGCTGGTCCTCTGTTTTTTTTTTTTTTTTTTTGAAAGAGATAGAGCTTATTTTTCTAACACCTAGTTATCTCGTTTGTCTTCAATAAAAGTCACGGTATACCAAATCTACATGTATTTCATAGCTATTTTCTGATTCCCCGATATACATTCTAAAAGGTACAAGTTCCTTAAGTTTTGTTTATAAGTGTATATTTACATTCAAGGACAAAAATTAAGTGGAATGTCTTTGAAATCGCCGATCGTCTGTTTTTTTTTATTTTTTTATTATTATTATTATTATTTAAAGGATACATAGGCAATTTTGTTCACACTTAGTTATCTCGCGTGTCTTCAATAAACGTCATTGCGTATCACATATATTTCAGAGTTATTGCCTGAATCCCGATATGCATGCTAAAAGGTACAACTTCTTTAAATTTTGTCTTTGTGAGTATAATAATTATTGCACTTTTTTTCTCTTTGGTTTTAATAATTGACAGAAATGTCGATCGAAAATGAAGATTTATTATGCCGAGGTATCAATATATTGGCGAGTGCCGGCAACCTCCAACTGTAATGTGTCAATTTTGACAAAGATGAATACAGATAATGATGGAAGATTCAGCTGCCGATTTACAAGTATTTTACTTGTAATAATTTACTTGTATTTTCATTTTTCCTCACTTTCATTTAAAATAAATCTCAATATATGTGCGTTCATTTTCAGAATCCTGATAACTAATCACAGACAAGTGTGGAGCATTTGAATTTCTAGGTTTAGGTAATTCTGTAGTGTCTTTTAGATAAAGGATATACATGTCGTCTGCAGCGTACAGTTATTGAAGCCATTTTTACAAAACTTATCATCATACGAGTATACCTAGAGAGGCACCACTCCCTTTAATTGTGCATCAGAACGACGCATTATGTTCATCACCCTAGTGAATAACTTTACTAGTGATAATGAAGAATGAGCCACAACACCATTTATGGCAAATTTAGACGAAAGCCAACCTGTATACCAAGATTTCGGGCTATGACCCTCATCAGTAACAGGGGCGGCTTCGATTTCATAACATTCTAAGAGAGGGATTATGAAATTGGTTGAATTTACCAAACAGGTGTTTAAGCTGGTGAAGTGACAATGGCTGATATTCAGGCTAGAATACAACACACACATAAATGTATGTTATTATCATATGTATGCGCGCGCGGAAGGTGATTTATCATATTCAAGCCAGAGATTTAAAACTCCACTATCCATTTTATATTGCGTAGGTCCCTCGAGATAGAATCGAATAATCTTTCAGAAACAGATTCCTGAATCGTAATTCTGTGAATGTCTTTCGCAACGGTTTCAAATGCCTAGAGGAATTTTGCTCATTATCCAACAAATTCCTAAATGTGATTCTGAAACTTCCCTGTCCCAATTTATATATAAAATTATTTAAAATTGATTAGATATATTGGCCAAAATAATATTTTTAAAAAATATATCTTAATATAAAATTATGTGTGTGTGTGTTTGTTAGACCTTTGACATTTTTTGCTCTGATGAAAGATTGATCCTACATGAGTCAAATGCTTGGTCTTATTTTAAAGATTTAATAGTGCTCATCTGATGACACATCGGTTGAAAGTCTGTCTCCAGTAGTGTGTTTCGAGCATCAGTAAGTCACAAAGATTGGATCGAGTTTGAGAATTCATCCTTTTTGACGCATTTTAAAATTTCTCTTGGCATTGGAACATCTCCTTTACTTCGATTTGTCTTACTTTTTAAAAAGGAAAATATAGAACTGACCCTATGGATTCATCGGATGTAGGCGAATACCAGTTCTTCAGAAATATTTCAACAGAAAAGTTGAGCCGTTCTGTCCATCCGAGCTACAGATGAATTTAAAATCGCTACGTGATAAGATCCCATGCACATGGTGTCATTTCTTTAGACATTGCAGTGAAATCTCAAGTGCGTGACATACCGCTCAAGATATGCAAGGGGAATCAGCATTGTAATTAATCTAATTGAAAATTAAAGTCCTTAATGTATTTTTTAATCTAATCCACACTATCCCTGTATTTCTCGTTGTTTTTAAATCGTGATTCTTTATTGTGATTTATGTTCTTTTTTTTTATATAAGAATTGTATGATAGGAAATTCCCATATTATTAGCAAACACTTAATTTTGTAAACGTTCATTTGTTTTGATTAATAGATTTGATAAGACTGGAGTATTGGAAGGATTAGCGAAATCCATTTCCTCATAATCAAGCAGTTTACTCAAAATTTTCCCCTCGTATCACATTATATTAAAATATTAGGTTCTTCTTGTAATTAGCCACGTTTAGAGAGTCACTCCTTCGGCCGATTTAGGACTCAACCGGGAAACCAGAACTCCAATTAGCCCTTATATTGGCTTGACTTTAATTCCTCCTCCTCCTTCAATGCCTTCCTCTACTGAGGGTGACTGGCCACATGGTCTCTCCGTACTTCCTCCGCCATCCTCTTCATCTCCTTGTGTCGTCCAGTCCATTGTTTTAGATCGTCTGTGTGTCCCTGTCGTCTCCTTCCCCTCGATCTCTTCCCCTGGAGCTTTCCCTCCAACACTGTCAGCAATGTCTCTCTGCTGATCCTGCTGACTTTAAATACTAAAGTTTAAATTATTGTTAAATATAAATGACGGTAAAAAAGTATTTTTATAACTATGAAAATATTTAGTATTATTTATTATCATAAGTTCAAGAATATTTTTAGACACTCATAAATAAAACTTAAGGAAGTTTGATATTTTGATGTCACCAGTCGCCTGTTTTTCTGAAGGAGACAGAGGCAATTTTGTTCACACTTGGATATCTCGTGTATCTTCAATAAAATACACTGTGTATCAAATATATTTCAGAGTTATTGTCTGAATCCCGACATACATGCTTAAAGGTACAACTTCTTTAAGTTTTGTCTATGAGTGTAGTTATTAATAAAATATTTACGGTATATCAATATGATGTTTTACATTTCATTTTTTGTGATTCTAAACATTTTTTTTATTCACTTCAAAAATTTCTTCAGCCTCTGCTTTCTTTTATACCATTCTAACATTTAAAGATAATTCTTAGAAAAGCTTTAAAATGTGAGTTGTAAAATAAATAAATCAACAAGAAAGTTTTATAGCAAAAAGTCAAAAAAAAAAAAACAATGAAAAAAAGTTATTTTATTATTATGATATTATAATAGAAAATAAAAGAACTTTTATTCGTTTTCTTGGAAAATTTACTATTTACCTAAGGATATTATTGTTTAAAAAAGATTTTATTTAGAAATGATGCACACACATAAACGAACAATCAGCTCCTGAAATGTATTTTATTTTAAAATTAATGATATTTAATAAATAAATTTTATTCAAAATTGATAATTCTTTCAGTTCATAACGGCGTTCTCATTATTTTACATATACGTATATTAAGATAAATGGCTTATTCATAACAGCAATACCAATTTTTCTCTTGTGTCAGGCATCGCCCAATTTGTTCACTTGATTATAAACTTCTGTTGATAATAATGGATTCTTTTATAAACCCGCGCAATTTGAAAGTGAACAATTTGATCTTAAATGCGATCAAATTGAAATACATTAAAGAACAAAACGTAAGGGACTTGTACCTTTTAGCATGTATATCGGGATTCAGACAATAACTCTGAAAGATATTTGATACACAGTGACCTTTATTGAAGACCCCTGAGATGACCAAATGTGAGCAAAATTTCCTCTATTTCCTTAAAAAAATAAAATAAATAAATAAATAAACAGACAACCGGCGACATCAAAAGATGAATCTTCCTTAAGTTTTGTCCATCAGTGTATCTAACGCAGGAGACAACTTATTGCCAACCTATCTAGCATTGACAATTTACAATAAGATGATGAGACAAAGTCTATCTGCGTTCCTTTTTCTATAGCAGGATTATTTCCCTCTAAATATCATCACCTAGTATATTGACTTCATATTGTATTTATATATGATTTCAGGTTAATTAGCGCTCTGAATATCTGATTAAGGTCACTTGATAGGGAACTGTTTGGCTCTGATTGACTGTTTAATGTCATGTGACCTTAATTATAGCCAATCAGCGTTGAGTTCATTTTCTAATCAGGGCGCAGTGTATTTTTAGCTTAGAGGCATTAGCTATTGACATTCTATATAAAATATAGAATCATGGGTTCAAGTCTAAGAAATATTCTTTTTTTTTTTGAAATATTAACATTTTATTATTATTATTATTTTGTCATTTTCTCTCTCTTTGTGCTTTCAACAACCTATATATAGAAAAAATAAATATATTTATATAAAATATATTGTTATTACCCAAATTCATTCATTGCAATTAAAACGATCTGATGTCTGATATCTTTATTCTATATTGGTGAATTTTAGCAGCGTGAGAATAGGTCTGTTTTATTACAAGGATATATTTCTGGTTCAAGTGCAGCGCATGGACAACGGGCTAATGCTCAAGTGATATTCTATCATATCGCGCGAGTTAGATATTCTCTAACAAGTAATTATTCTTCTAAGTAAATAAAACATCAGATTATAGCACACAAATACATTTTTTATGTTTAATGAAATCATGAATAGAAGAATTATTATGAAAAAATATATAATTAATTCGATATAATTGTATTTGGATAATTTTTGCATTCGCTATAATGCATGCACTCAAACATACCAACCAAGCGGCAAACTTATAAAAAGCCTCAAAAAGGCCGCGAGCGACCTCCCTCCGCGCTACGGAAGATGAGAGAGGAGGTGTGGGAAGAGCTATTTGTTTTCCTAATTGAAACCGGTCCGTCAAGTTCTTTATCATCATCATCGCCCGGCGTTTAGAGTTACCTAACAATGCCGCGCTGGATCGTCTGCGGCCACGTGGTTAGACGTGTCGAGTTTCTGAATCTGCCTTTGACGAAAGCTCAGCGTATTCAACTAAACGTGGTCGTATATCTCATACGTTCAGTCGCAGATGTCGTACTACATTCCTGAACACGGACGTCCAGTAGTTCGTTGCAAATATTTATATAGACATTTTGAATTTCCAGATTCAAGTCTCTTAAGTTTACAGACGATATCAAGACATTTCCAACACGTACCAAGTGCATAAACGATGGCGCTAGTCCCCAAATAGCTCCTTCATTGTATCTAAGTCTCAAGTCATTTTTTGATGCAATATTTGGTTCAATTCAGGAAAATTCATTAAGCTAAGACGTAATCAACTTAAGGGGCTGGTCTGATGTCCCATTAGATCATATGGTGGGGGAATACGAAGCGACACCAAGAGTTTATTGCAGTTTTTCCCTCTGTCACGGTGAATCGTCCTCTACGGCCCGTTTGTCATCAAGTGAAGGCACGGACACACAGTTGACCGCACAACGGTTCAAGGTGGGGCAGATAACAGCGGTCATCCAGAGCGTGACACTTTCCTTCGGCTTTCTCTTACAGTGGGGATCCTAGAAGTCCGGGGTTATTCTCCTCAACAGACATCCATACGTCTTCATGTGCAAATGTTCCTCGAGCACACGCACACACAGAAAATGAAGGAGAGAATACAACCCTTTATACGTATAGAAATTTAGCCACTTTGATTTCGTCATTCTTCTTTCTTATTCTGCCAGCTCGCAGAGCATTTCTGGTCGCGCAGTAATGATGAACATGGAGAAATTTCCATCGTTATTGAGGACATTTCCAGCCTACTCCGCAACGTCATCATCAGGAAACTTCTCTAGCGGCAGCGATTTCTGCCATCCCAGCGCAATATCCCACCACATAGCAAAATATCTCTTGGAGGTTCAGATGGAGAATATCGACTATAAATGCGCGTTCTCAATATTTATCACTTTATTGGGTGTTTGTGTGTATTGTAAAAGTGCCTGAACTTTCTATGTAAAACTAACGGGGAGGAGCATCTTTCAATCCAGAAATACAGCAACGACCTCCGAGGGCCGTTGATATGCCGGTGTCGTCGTGCGACGTGACGCGGAAACTTTCACCCGAGACGAGGGAGGCCCCAAGGTGATTTGGGAAATCTCTCCATAAACTGCCAGACCGCTCTTCCGGAATGTGTGTTTATGAGAGTCACAAATCTATATAAACTTCTGGAAGTAAGGTAGTCGAGTGTTTTAAAATAGAAGCAGAGAAACCTCGTAGATGTAGAAGTGGCAGCCACTTCTCGTACTCTGCTGCACCTCATCAACAACGGGTGTCTTCCTCCGTGTGTTTACTTGTCCGGTGACACTTCTATAATCGAAAGAGGAAATGCGTATAGTCTTCTGCATTCACATCAAAGACAGAGAAATGGATTTCCGGAGCTTCCTGCGGCCTTTTCTGACATTTTATTATCTCTGAATATCGGACTTAATCACTACAATCAATTCGTTCCATCCAATATTAAATTCCTCCTCTTAAAACTCCGAGGAAGAATTGTAAACTCAAATTCTTCAGAAAGTGTGGAATGCGCTGAATTTACAATCAACTTACAATGTCTTTGAACATATAAACGCCTTGAGGCAAAAGAAGATTCGGAATCAGCATTTTTATTTATTCTTAGTATATAAGTCCTTCTTCATTATGAATAAATAATATTCTCCATAATCTTCTCTTTTCCAATGCTTATTGAAATTCGTAAAAAAAGCGAATAATAAAATAAATATCTCTCGAATGTTCTTAATCTTCAAAAATGAATTGGGCTTAGCCTTGTCTAATTTTCACTGAAAAAGACGTCAACTGTCTTACGTGGGCTATGCTGGGATCATGTATCTTATGGCCGGATTATGGGATCTTAGCCTCAACCAATATTCGGGTCTATTCCCTAGCTGGATGCCAGGTTCCGCTTTCTATGCAACGTGAGCTCACGCTTCAAATCAAATATACTTTATATCGTGTCCTTGAGATCCTGTAGTGAAATATCTGCTGCGAAATATGATCATACGCTTAAATAAATAGAAAAATGTTTTTAAAATAATCTATCTAGCAATTGAATTGTGGAGAAAACATGGTCCCAAGTCAAGAGTTAGACAACCAGCAAGGACGTCCGCTCGGAGTGACAATCCTTGGTGAGATCCGGGAAGTATTGTTTGGCACTCTCGCAGAATTGATGAAACATCTGATGTTTGCCTCATCAATGACTTCAACCAGAGATTGGGAGTTTGACTGAAACATAGGTAACCGCACACAAGACAGAGGCCACGGTACAATTGCAGAACTTTGAAGGAGAGAAACTCCCCCTCTAATATATAACAATCCGACTAAAATACCATCCCGGTATCTGAAAAGACAGCTCGAGGCTAGATTGCCGAACTGTTTCAATTTACGAAATGAATTATGCATGCTGTCGCATGTTAGGTTCATCATCTTGTACCGTCCTTGGAAATACCGATTCATCTAAGCAGAAGTCACTATATTCAACCAAAAAACCTGTTCGCTACATTTCTTAGTTTATTTCCTTTGGGAATCAATATCCTATTCCATTATTTGAAAAAGTAAAAATTAAATCAGGTAAATAGTTTCTTTTTATTTAATAAAGTCTACCTACTATTTACCTGATTTAATTTTTACTTTTTCAAATAATTCTGGGTAACTATTGCTCACATAAAAATGACCTATTCCATTATACCACACTAGTAGGTATAATTGATGTGTTTCTTAATTTTGGTCACACTAGGGTCATAATTGCCGTCAAAACATCCAACTCCTAAATGGCCTATTGTTACACCTTGGGATGTTCACTGGCGTCTAGGTTGACGTAGAGCACAGAACAGAACGATCTCTCATTAAAGAACCAGGCTTTATTACTAAAGAAACAAGGAAGAGAGAGTGAACAGAGCGATAGAAACAATCTATATCTTACAGAAATTTTCATACTCGATAATATTACAAAATCAAAATTAATTTGTTTAAAACTTTAAATATTAAATTATTTACATTAGTCTATGCTGGCTGTGACAATATAAATATACTTTCAAACATGAACATTTTAGAAAAAAGTTTATCTTTGTTATATCGACCCTTACAAAAGAATCAAAATCCTTCAAAATTATTTACAGTCAAAATTTAATATTGGCAACACTTCATGTTTGCCTTAGCGGTACGAGGTAAAAACGTTTCATATACACACTCATGGACAAGACTTAAGGAAGTTGTATCTTTTTGCATGTATATCGGGATTCAGATAATAACTCTGAAAGATATTACAGCGACCTTTATTGAAAACAACGAGATAACCAAGTGTGAACAAAATTGTCTCTGTTCTTAAAAAAAAAAAAACAGATGACCAGCGACATCAAAGACTTAAGTTTTCCTTCCTTCCTTAAGTTTTGTACATCTGAGTATATATATATATATATATATATATATATTATATATTGAATCTTTAAAAAAACATGTTTGAGATGAAAAGCTAAAAAAAAAACGATTCATTTTAAATTGCTGAATAAAAAAAAAAGAATGTTTCCAAAGCGTCTTTATACTCGTATATACACAATGTTCGACATTTCGAAGACAATTACTTGCGGCCAAGGTCATCAAGAGCCGGAATTTTCTGACGAGCACATATTGCGCAATATTTTGTGTAAGCTAAATCTTGTGGAACGAATTAGGGATTATGCGGCGAGGCCAGGCATGGGACTAGATCAATAAATGTCTGCGCCGCTCTGTTTGGCGGGGAAGTGGAGCGGGCCGGTGGCTCGCCAGATTCTGCCGATATGGACAACAGAGTCGTCTGCCCGCGTTTGACTGATATGGACAATGAATTATATCCCCACCCTATATTGATATGTGCAATGTAATGCATCGCCAGATACTGGTGATATGAACAAGAATAGCTAATAATTTCACCAGATTTTTTTTTTTTTAGAAAAATATGAAAAAAATAAAGAAGTAAATGTATCGCCAGATTATGGCGATATGAACAGGAAAATTTGTGTCGTCTACTTATATTTGAATGATATGGACAAGAAGAATGTACATCCATCGAGATGAATGAGTCGTGTCTTGCGCCGCCAAAGACTCGCACAAGATGCGCTAGAGAGAAAAATTTCCGGAGAAGAACAGTAGAACAGCGATGTCCGACATAGACCGACTTCTAGAGGAGATCAAATCTAGACTTGGCAGATCTAAAAGCAGAAGACAACAGCGGGAGCTAGACAGACGAGGAAGGGATTACCAACCAGGACTGTAGTCACCCAACCATAAATTCTCAAAATAGCTCCTCAATGCAATAAATCTTTTATTTTAAAAGATCGTAAAAGCTTTCAGGCGTCTCCTGCGGATCACTAAAGCGTTTCTGAGAGGCTTAAGTTTTGGTTGCAAAGTTCCATATGGAGATTTTGGGTTTTTATGATTACTTCTGCGTGATGAAACATATATAGATTCATAGACCTGTTCCCCTCCCCCAGATCAATCAGAACTAAGACTGATGTTTTCCTCAATCAGACTCCTTCAAAACAACAGATCCATAACCATGGCTTTCATTTAGCAGCCAGACGGTTTCCCCACCGAGGATTGATCTAGCATAATCAAGAGTTAACTAGAAAGTTTTTTATAAAATCAATGTTATCATATATTGATCTTTTTCCGCTATCGATACAAATCCACGAAGAACGATATTATATGATTTATTTATTTATAAAATAAACTATATATTATATACGTTTTATTTTCTATGTTTTTAATCAATGGGGATAAAATTGTGTAAATCGCTGTTTACTTTCTCTGCTTAAATATCAAACGATAAATCAAAGTATTTATAAAGGATTTAACTTCCATATAAAGAACCCCAATGGGTAGCCCCCTCTCATCCATTTTATCTGAAATAACCATGTCTACCATAGACCAGTGGATTTGTAACCGGCACCCCTCAAACATCTTCTTCTGGCGACGATACGTTGACGATATTTTCTGCATATGCAAAACCGACAGCGAGGATACCATTCTCTCCGACCTCCACACTTACAATCCCAACATCACATTCACTCTCGAGAGAGAACGCGAGCATGTTATTCCCTTCCTAGACGCCCTAGTCATACGCACACCAAATACCTACCATTCCACAGTCTACTACAAGAAAAACCACCCCCCCCAGATACACCCATTATAGATCACACTGCCCAACTTCCCACAAAATTAACATAGTTAAAGCCCTCACCCGCCGCCTATTAACCCACTGCTCACTCCCCATCTTCAAAACTATTGAAAAGAACCGCATCATCTCCCATCTTACAGCTTCAGCTTTCCCTCTGTCCTTTATAGAAAAACACACCTACTCTCCTGTTCCTCTTAACCCCCCTGCAGCCTACAAATCCACGTGTGTGATCCCATTCTCTTCCCTCTCAGTTAACCTCTCCCGTTTCCTCAAACCCTTTGGCATCCGTACCTTTTTTACCAACACACCTAACCTCCACTCACTCCTTAGGCATTCCATCACAAAAACCGACTCCCCCACTGACCCTCTAACATCTACTGGTGCGGTCTACTCGGTCTCATGCCAACAGTGCCCTGCCACCTATGTAGGTGAGACCGGTAGGACCATCGCCATTAGAATGTCCGTGCACACACGCAACATCACCAACCGAGATCCCCGTTCCCTCATTTTTCAACACATTGCATCTTCTGGCCATTCCTTTGACACTGCTAACCCAACCATTCACTACAGAAATATCTCCAACCTACACCAAAGATTAGTTCTGGAATCCATTGTTTCCTCCAAGCTACACAGCATAAATAGAAAAATAGACATTCCCGCAATCTACACAAACTACATCTCCAACTGAATTTTTCAGATTCTACCTCTGGTATATTAATAACCCCCTTCCACCACCTCAGTCACACCGGTCAAAAACGGCTTTTCTCTCACTAATCATTCATAGATGGCAGTCCATAGCATGGTCATTAACCACACAAATTTACCCGTAATAGTTACTTAGATATATTTAATTATGTAATATCATTGTAATATTTTTTCTAACTCTCTAATTTTTCAAATATTAACACAATTTTAATTCATTCAGATCCAGACGCGCGAGTAGTCTCACGCGAGCGTGTATTTATATCTTACTTTGTTTTTGTTTTCTATAGTTAGCTGTTATATATTTAAATTGTTTAATTCTCAGTTGCTTAGTTTCCTTAATTTACCTTTAATTTTTGTTTTTATTTTTATTTTACCTGTAGAAGGGCATTGCCCGAAAGCTTGTAATGTTTTACAATTAAAAGAAACTCATATTCTGAAACTTCTTACTTGACATAAAGAGATATATTCAAATCCCACATCCTTTTATCAAAAATATTTAAACAAACATTCAAATCACAATTTTCAGGTATATTTCTAAAAAATTCTTTTCCAGCATACATACAAGACTTACAAAAGCGTTCGACCAAGAAAGGATATATGACATTTAATGAATGCCAAATATGCAAAAGCGAACAAATTTTAACCGACTTCTCTGCATTAAACATTAAACGAAAACCCCAAATTGGACAAGATCTATCATCATTATCAATGAAAATCTGCCTTCACCCCCTATCTATCCTCTCCCTTACCTCCTTATCTCAGCCAATCCCATCAGACTTGTCAAGAAGTAAATTTAGTCGATAACAAATCAACTAATTTATTTTTATGATTATTGGATGTCCAGTTTTATTTTATTCTAGGGATAAGTCATGGACGATCAGGAGGGATGAGGAAGAATGAACAAAAGGAGGAGCGGTAGCAGTAACAAGCTCGCTAAAAAACCTGGGCTCAGCTGGCCCCGGATGATAGTACCCTGTAAGGACTGCTGATCCAGAGATACAGAATGTTTGTACTCCATGTTAGGAGCGGTTGCATATGGCGTATATCCTCATGTCATAGGCGGCCATTTCGTAGTTGAGCTAAGTCGGCCTGCTATTGAGTAGTATTACCAGACTTGGCAGCACCGCTCCGGTAAATATAGTTATATTACTAATATTTCAGTGTATATTTGCCTTATACTATGAAAGGGATAATACGGTTACTCTTAATACTTGTGGTATGCAACACTAAATATGTAAATTTACTCAAGGTAACGCACTATGCAAAAATCTCAGTACGAAGGGATAATGATGGACAATGTGGTCAAAATATAAACTTACCATCTGGGAATGTATCTGGTAACCAAAAAAGACTGCTATGTATCATTCTGGCTCTATTATTTATCTCAGGCATTGAACAAAACCCAGGCCCCCCAACCAAAAGGCAAACTACATTGACTGCGCCAGTACACTCAGGAGAGAGAGAATCAATAGATGGCGAGCTAAAAATGCTAATCTTAAACATGGCGGCGGAAATAAAGAGTCTAGGAGAGAGAATTGACTTCAGACTTACCAAAATAGAGACTCGAATGGACGATTGGGATATGCGATTCTGCAATATGGAGGAGAAGCTAACTAAATGTACAGAGTCTCAACAAGCTACCGAAAAATTGGCTTCATGTAATTCGTTAAAGGTAAATAAACTGGAGGCTAGAGTCGAATTTTTTGAGACGAGACTGCGTGAGCCCAATCTAGTGTTCTATGGTATTGAGAGGGAGGGTGACGAAAACCAGGCAGATTGTAACTTAAAGATTCAAAACGTAATTAGAGATAAAATGGAAATCGGAGATGATTTAAAAATAACAAAATGTCACCGACTTTCACGCGGATCCAATGCACCAGTTCTTGTTGTGGTGCCTGATTATGCTGATAGAGCAAAAATATTTAAAAATGCCTACAAACTCAGAGATACTAAAATTTCGATAAGTAAAGATTATAGTAAAAATGTTAGAGAGCAGCGGCGCATCCTAATTGCAAAAAGGAAAGAATTGGGTGAAAGGGGAATAAAATCGAAGTTGAGAGATAACAAGCTTTTTGTAAATGATAAAGTCTGTAAAGTGATGAATGGCCAAGTTGTTGATAGCACAGGAGCTGCTATATAGCAACAACCTCGTAGAAACAATTGTGTAAATAGAAGAAATACGACATCAAAATTACAAATTAATTCTCCACCCAACAATAAAATAACGGAAAGTTACTTCGACACAGATACATGTAAATTCGATTTTCAAGACGCTGACAATGCAATTTTTTCTGAAAATTTGCGAGATATCGCGGAAAAAATAATATGTTGGAATATAAATGGTTTCTATAGTATTCTTTCGATATTTCCACTCCTCGAGCACATAAAGAATTACGAAATTTTTGCTCTACTTGAAACATGGTGCCTTAAAATTCAGAAAAGGATGGCACTTGGTTATCTATTTTCTTATCAACAAACACAAGAGCCCTCCAACATGTTATCTGTTTGATATTTGTATACCTTTCTCCAAACCAAATACAGCTGCATAACTTGGATAAACTGTCTCCATATATTCAAAAGCAAATAGCAGATGAATTTTTTTTAGAGAAAACCACACCAAGATGCTCTGCGGTGAGGACCCGATTTGTACCTTCTGTAATTCAAAACTAAAAAATGAAATCACTCACTATATTTTTGATTGCTATGCTCTGAAAGAAGAAAGAAGAACCCTTATGCTCAAAACTGGGCAACTCTGTGCTTCACTTCCATCAATAATTGACAATATGACCCAGAATAAGTATATTGCTACGGCGTTTTATGGTTTCCACAAGTCCATATCTCAGAAGAAGGCCAAGTGACACTCACTCCTCACTTTCTTACTGCTACTCTTTTTGTGTTGTTTTTCTTGCTTCCCTCTTTCTATTTCTTTTTTTTTTTGTTTGTTTGTTTTTTCCTTTTCTTCTGTATATATCGCTATTTCCTTTGTCTCACTGCTTTGTTCTTATGCATACCTCTGGCAAATCCTGTATAGGGTCAGTGACCCTGAATAAAGGCTTTTTGATGTTGTTGTTGTATTACCAGTCTTAATGGCAAAGCAGATGCATTCTACTTTACCCAATCATTATGGATATCAAATCTCTTTTGATGAGCACTACTCATCCCCAGCAGATATCATAAAAAATCTCAAGTTCTACAGGCATAATACCCTAAGGGGCAAAGTCTGGTCATTGTTTGAAATGTATGGATCGATCATGGAGTAGCTTTATTGTGGTGACATAGCACTTTTAGGACTGTTTCACCTGTATTAATAATAAATGCTTTATTCTCCAATAGGCAACTGCCAATATCCAGGAAATATAGGCAATCGTCTGCACGCACTATAACAATAGCACGCACGCGAAGTGCCACGGCTGCCAAACAAACATTCTTTTAATTGAAAGCCTTTCTCGGCAATTATTTACTTCAACCTGGAGTAATGATGTGTGTAAATAAGTGATTGTTTAATGAAATAGAAAGTTTTGGCGGATAGAAAATGAAAGCAAGAGAACAGTTTGAAGATGAACTATTGGCCTGATAGACTGGCTGAGAAGGAGACGCTATGAAGAAATAAAGAGAAGGACTCAAGCTTGGCGCCACTGGAGACCAAGACCTCAATAGCAGAGATATTGAAAGAAATTTGGAATTTTAAAATTTTATTTAACAAATGGGAATAAAACATTATTCGAAATGTATGTACATACATAGACAAAACTTAAGGAAATAGAATGTCTCTGATGTCGCCGGTTGCCTGTTTTTATTTATTTATTTTTTTTAAAGGCAGAGAAAATGCTGTTCACACATTGTTATCTTGTGTGTCTTCAATAAAATCTCTGTGTATAAAATATCTTTCAGAGTTATTGCCTGAGTCCCGATATACATGCTAAAAGGTAAAACTTCCTCAAGTTTTATCCCTGAGTGTAAAGATAAACTTGGATATAAACATTTACCCCTATTAATTAAGATTAAAATTACAAGTCTGTCCCTCGATAACAGAATTTATGTGTTTAAAGAAAAAAATATTTTCCATTTTCACTTATCACCCTAAAGGAGTGGAGCTCTGAGTCAGAGATGCACGAGCGGAAAATTGAGAATCATCGCGGCCGCGGTCCTGCCAGAAGCTGCAGACAACAATGGGTGGTCACGCGGCGCTGAAAGCTTACACCTACAAGTTTTGCCAAATCCTGAAACTTGTCTGATACCACACGGTACTCAGGAGAAGTTTCGTTCTTTGCCCTAATCTGAATAAATATACGGAAACTCTCAAAGCCCCCATTTCAGTTCCAACTATTGTGAATAAAATGAGGAAACGGAGAGAGAACTGTAAAATTATAGATTTTACGAAACATCCTCTTTGTATAGACAATCGTCTGAATCCACGTGTGGTTTATCTCAGTATGTGGAAATTGATGCTCTAGGAATCTTGTTATCACCTCCGAGTATTCTGATAGCGTCCAAATTCTTGGCATTTCGATTAGATTTGTGCAGAGCTCCGTACTAAGCAGAGTCCAGATGGAACATGCCCTCTACTATGGTCGAGTTACCTGAACATGGCGCGATGGAGTGCAATGGAGTTTTGTGATGGACAGATTCCACTGATAAAAGGATAAGCCATTCTAGATTAAATATCTGTTAGGTTTAAAGATGCTTACTGAACAATGTAACATGGAAATACTGAAGAATTTCTGATGTTGAACTGAATAAGAAAGCTATTGAAGGATAGATATCTGGTCCCTGCATTCCTTCTAGAGACCTATCATTCTGAATGTACGTAAAATTGAATAAGATGCTAAGATCACAGTTTAAGAATGTTGGGATTTCCCTGCAGATAGAAAAGAGACTATACAAACAGTTTAGGCTAGACTGCTGCTGATATTGAAGATCTGTATATAATGGGTTTAATTAGTGCACTTTCTTACCGCATATTAAACTTGTAGTACCAAACATTTACAAATTCCTTAAGCGCTGATTCTTTTTATAAAAAAAGAATCATCATTATAGGTCGTATTTATATAAATTAAAAATGAAAAAACGTTTTTAAAAACTTCCAACTATATTTTTATATATTGGTGAAAGCAGTTTTATGTTTTAATCGCTAATTCTTTTATTCAGCCCCTTTTTAGAACATTTTTTTCACGAGACGTGAGATTTCATTAACAAATCATTCTTTGTGTGTATAATAGCATATTCATTAATTATCCAAGGAATCCCTATATATAGTCACGACCGTCATGGGCTGGTTCTGTCACGGATGCGCGCGCATTATCATTATGATCATTATCATTATCTAATGATAATAATAATAATAATAATAATAATTATTATTATTATTATATTATTATTATATAGTCACAACCGTCTTTCCTCAATTCCTCAATTCCTCATCGGACGCTGTCACGGATGCGCGCGCACAGGGAGGTCACGTGCTCGCAGGCAGCCAACGGGCGCGCCCCGCCGGCATTACGTCATAGATTATAAACACAAGGTAATAAGGCCAAATAAAAAAATAGTGTGTGATAAGGCACAATTTGGATTATCTACTTATATAATTGCCTTATTCTGTCTGTGTGAAGTTCACGGATAGATTTTGGTCAGAATGGATAAAATAAAAAAAGTGTCAAGGGATGGGAATCGAACCCACGACCTTCCGCTTACCGGGCAGATGCCATGACCACTAGGCTACCCTGGACATATTTTTCCGTTCACATTTTTATTTTTATATTTTCAAGACACACACAGTTTGGGGCGGGACGTTTCACAAGAGAGACATCCACGGCGCCAATTTATAATTGTAACGAATAGTATTTTAATTAAAACATTTTTAAAATATATACGCACTCGGGTAAAACCCGGGCGTTGCCCGGGCCATTCGTCTAGTATTTGTATAAAAAAATTATGTTACAATTTTAATCCGCGCATTTAGGAAAAAATGACTTTTTTTGCTGAAAGCTTGAACAAATATAAATTTTAAAAATACGTTCAAAGAAGTTGGAAATGTTTGTCTTCACATCTGGTGGAATGTTGATGCAGCTACTAGATGACCAGACGGTCTAGGGTGGATGAAAATGCCCCAGATTCTGAAGGCATGTAAATATAAGATGCCGTGTGACCTCGGCGGTGTTTGGAGCGGCCTTGGTGACTCAACCCTGAGTAACCCACGTAACAGCCGATCCTAACAATACTCTTGTTGATCTCCGCTGCCGCTGGGGGAGAGGACACTGGGGTTGACAGCCGAAATGTTCCGGCGTCATTTCGAACAATGGACACCTGTCATCTAGTGTGATGCAAGGATGACCTCTCGATATACTAGGACTTCGCTCAATAGACACAATATGTCCTAAACTATTTCTCCGCAGCAAACAACACAAGGGCAACAGACCTGAAAACATAACTGATCAAGATCACACTTCAATATCCCGAGCTTCTCTGTTGGGAAATAAAGCTCATCAGTGGTGAACCCTCCCTGCGGTTTCGCCAATTTAATCTTCCAGACCGCTTCTTAGAGCTCTAAGGCTGTATTGTACGATTCTGCGTATATATGCTGCAATGATTTTCAAGAAAACTATGGACATAAGATTTTAGGACAGCAGAATTACATATAAATATTTGCATCGAGCAATACTCTTCCGCAAACAATAATCGCAGTAAGGACAGTAGAAGTTTGTTTTATATTTAAAATGGAAACGTTCGTGCTTAAATGCTTCCATTTCATAAATATAATTTATGTTTATATGGCACACTAGAGGCTGGCCCGAAGTTCTATGCTCTTGTATAAATACGTTATCATTTACAAATCTATTGTGTCGTATTTTCTTCCTTTATAGCGGGTTTATTTGTTTTGATCATTCTTTTTTCTGCAAATCTTTCGTATTTATTAAATTCAATATTGAAAAACCGTTTATAGCCAATATATATATTAGGAGGTTTCTAAAGAAAAAGAGTATATACATACACCTAATATAAATATATTGATTTATTAAAGGGAATGTAGAAATTGGAGTTTTTAATTTTATACAGACCGAGTTAATTATAGTGACGAGATTCTTTTTCATTTATAATTTAGTATCAATTTTACCGTCTGCGGTTTAAATCCCTTTTCTTCCATACTGTAAAAGAGAACGATTGGTTGGTCTTTGGTATAAAATATTTAAGTTTAGGTATTTTTAAATATCCTTAAAGGAAGAAATATTTTTATTAATATATATTAATATAAATGAATAAAACAAAGCTTCGAGGGCTGCGTATCTTTTATTAGAACGAATATAATTCTAGCTTTCGGGCACCTACGCCCTTCTACAGGAATTAATGAAACAATAATTCGACTAGTTTGAAATAGGTTTTATATACACGTAACTATTGTTTTGCATATCACGCGCAATTTGAAAAATATTAAAATGTTTAAATTTACATGCAGGTGTAATGATTTGGAAAAACTAATTCTAATTAATATGAGATAATATATGATACATTTTGGTTAAGGCAATCTTATTTTGTATTTTATATTTTACATATTTTTATAATTTGCAAGGAATCCCATCAGACATGTGATATCTTATACTGTGAATGACTTTGTTTTATCTTAATTTATTTAGGTCTATTGAATCATATGCTTCTGGTAAATAAATTCTGCGATTTATACTGCTATATTGTTTGGACACTATTGCTTCAATTATTAATCTTTGATATTTGTTATTGATATTGTTGTAATGTACTTTAGGTTCATTTAAGTTAAATGTGTGTCCTGTTGAATTGGAGTGCTGTACTATTAATGATAATGGGTCATTTTGGTTTATGTTTCTTCTGTGTTCAGTGATTCTATTATGTAATTAATATAGTAAAATATTAATAAAATATTCTCCTTAAATCTGAGGAGTATTTTAAATTTATATTTATTTCGACTTTTAAATTTGTGATATTTTCGATAAATGAAAAAACTCTTTCTTGACTTTAAGTTGGCCAGAGCAATCAATCATCTTCATTTCAGCGTCTACAGAAAGCCGATTTACATAGGCACATTTATTTATTTTCTTTCCTTTCAGCACATAGGCTTAGCAAACACGGCCTTAAAAGTATCTGTTCAGCTTACATAACCCTCAGAGTTTATGTCAACGATTGCTTAAATAAAGTTTATGTCCGTAATTTTATGAATATATTCACCAATATTTTATCTAAATTGTTATTTTGTTGTTAGTGTCCATTAAGATGAGTTCGACTTTTAGTGATCAGGTGGGTAAATGTTCTTCAATTTTGTCCACAGAGTTTTTTCAGCGATTTTATACAGAAGTGGTTTCCCAGTGCCTTCTTCTGTCTATGCCGTTGGCCAAATAAATTAAGTTTTTCTGCCTTTTGAGGCGATTTCTCACCTCAAGGAGAAGAAGAATTGCCTTTTCTTCATCACTAGAATGAAGCCGGAAGCTTAACCCGGCTTTCATTCGTTCCTTTTTTGTACTCGCCATCCCATTAGGATGTTGCTCGCCCTCTACCGGAGATGTGCTCATACTTGGAAATACAAATGAGGATTTTCAATTCATTGGAATTGACATCAAATGTCATTTCTCAAAATTATCCAGTGCTTTTAGAAGTAAATTGACTGCCATATATATAAACTGAACAGCGAAATATGATCGCTGTGGTAATGTAGATTAAAGTGGAGGGGTCATCACTGATCAGCCAGACGCTCCCAATAATTTTATCATTGCAATAGAAATAGTATAAAATTGTTTTCAATAAAGTAAAAACATTGAAAATAATGATAAATGAACATTCCACTCCTCCTTCACGGGGTGTAGTCTGTGTACCATTGTAGGACATGTAAAAAGATTTAAACAAGTTTCTACTTGTGCTGGATCCACTTCTCTATCCGAGTTGGAGAGTCCGGTTATAACTTCTTCATTAATATTAAACAGGTCTCTCCATTGTGCGAAGCTCGTGGAAGAAATGACTTGTAGCGCAGGGAGGTGTCAAGGAGAGCGACATATTGTAAGTGGAGCACTCTGCGGCGACCTTGTTGACCTAAGTTGTTCCCAGTGTGATCTTTCCCCTCGCTCTCTTGGAAGTCGCAGATTATTGGATGCTTCTGACAAAGGCCTTGCTAGACGTTGAGCCGCCAAATGAACAACTGTTAGTCCGATTTTGGCAACTGTTGGCGTTGTAAGAAGTAAGTTGGAGACAATCGAAAAAATATTATTTTCAATCTCTTTACTTTAAGATTCATTATTTATTGCTCTTTTATATTAAAAACTTCACATATTCAAAATAGATACATATATTTCAATTTTCGCACGATAATAGGCGAATGTCGATTCGTATTATAGGTAAATAGTACATCAATCGGTTATAGATGACTGATGTAAATGAGCCAAGACGGGCATCTATAAGTACTTCCTCGGCGTGGAACTGAGAAGGGCTTAAAAGAATCCCTCCTTGTCCGGAGGGAAGCCTCCCTTGCTGGAGAAATTTGTACACATATACAGCTGTAAATATTTCCCTACATTTTATTTACCCCTTATTTCATATTTTTCCTGTCACAGTTGATTAGAAGAATCAATAAAATTGTTTGAATTGTGTCAATTGTCACATCGGTTATTAAGCTCTTCTGACTTGGAAGGCTTCTGACGAGATGATGAGTGACTTGTGCCCTCGCGAGAAGAGGCGGTTTAAAATGACGGAAGGTCAAAGGCCGTCCAAACAGGAGCTGTTGTTGACACTCCACTCGTCACTCCATCCCTGACGGCTGCATGTCGACACCATCGCACTCTGCATCTCATCGGTGAGCCTCTCCAGCGCAGCTTCGAACTCCATCAGGAATCTCTCGAAGTTATAGGGAAACTCTTAGCATACACTCTATATCCACGGGATTTTATTAGCCATTAAAACATATAAGCATGGGGAAGAAGACCGAGAGAGAGACATTGTTCCTAAATATAAAACTATTATAAACCAACATTCAAAATGATTCAAAGAAAGGGTTTATATATATATTTAATTCCTACTACATGTGGAGTACATGCCATGATAATCATGGTGGGTAGTAGTTGGCGACTGCTTTTATTGTAAGTGCACCACATGTGAAAAGACAGTTCGACTTTTGCACTTAAAACTATGCCAGAGTGCCCCGTTTAGTTACTTGCTGGTGGGGTTGGACTTTTGCAAGAATCGGAGGCCATTGGAACATTTTTTCATTATAAAAAAGTTCCCAAAGCGGGATTCGATCCCGGACCGTGGCTGTCAAAAATCAACGGTTTAGACCACTCGACCACTCCTCCCCCGAAAGAGTTTATAAAAGTTTTCATTAAAGTAGTTATACCATAATTAAAATATATAGTGTGGGGGGATTCCGGAAAGAATCTATAAAACTGATATGTAAAATAGCAGCATTCGCCATTTGTATCGGCGCGCAGTATCCTACCGGGACGTTCCGTCAAAGTCACCCTCTTCAAACAAAATTGTAAGAAGCGAAAAGAGCGTGCAAGTATTTGCTAACATGTCATGTTGAAGAAGTGACGTCTTTATGTCTCCCCGCCTGCTGGAGCATGCTAGGGCCAACCACCCAATATGTGGACACAAACGGAAGAAACCAAATCTCTGTGCTTAGGAGAAATTTGTAGCAACATCATTCTTGCCAGCTAGGTCTCCGATATTTGTGGACTTTCCCTAATTTACACACAAATGATGACATTTCGTTGATTCTTTGTTAGAGGGTCGGTGGAAGGATGATCTAAACCGTTGGTTTTCGACCGCTACGACCCGGATCGAATACCGCATTGCACATTTTTTCTAATTAAAAAAAATGCTACAATGGCCCCCGAATCTTGCAAAAGTCCAACCCCACCAGCGAGTGCAAGTAACCAAACGGAGCCCTGGCACATTTTTAAAGGCAAAGTCGAACTGCTTTTCACATGTGTAGACATGTGTTGCACTTACAGTAAAAGCAGTCGCTAACTACCCACCATAATTATCATGGCCTGTACAACGTGTACTAGGGATAATAATTTTTTAAAAAGTGTCCATCAAGTCAAGTTAGACTTTCGATGACTATATGGGGACAAATATTCTTCAATTTTATCTGTTAGTGACCATCACTCGCAACTAGTGCATTCCCGTAGCTTTCTTGACCCCTTCTAGCCAGCTCATTGCAGGTATTCCTCTCTTCCTTATTCTCCTTTAAAATTTTCCCAACATCAACATCTATATATATATAAAAATCAATGTTTGTTTGTATGTCCGGTATACAAATTCGCAGTAGTTCACTAATTCAAACCAATATTTCCATACGTAGGTAAAAAAAATACGGGGAAGACGATAGGCTATTTTTAAAAATATATAAATCAATTATTAAAACTATATATTCAAATTATTCTACTTAGCTCACGAACAGCGCCCTCTACCAAAGATTAGATTAAATTATGCTGATGCAAACAAATAGATAATGCTAATAACAAACAATTATAAAAAAAATCTTATCTAAATATATATCACTCGGGTAGATATGCACCCGAGTCAATCCCGGGGCGAAGCCCGGGTCACCCGTCTAGTATTTTATAAATCATTTGATCTCATTATATGTCCGAAGTAGGTCAGCCTTTGTTTGCATATAAGTACATACTTGTATTTGGGATTCTAGGGATCTACCATGATTAATTAAGTTTAAGATTGAAAAATACATATTAGTACTTTTTTTATCTGTTCACACAAGGCTCTCTGAGCAACTTTCTCCATGTCTAAATCTCAAAAACTGAAATCCTTTTTTTTTTCTTTCTTTTCTGAGATGCTGGGAATTCCCGAAAATAATTATATTTCCAAAAGTTGAGGTTTTTCAACATCAAACAATTCTACACTCATGGATAATACTTAAGGAAGTAACTTATAATACATTATAAAGGACTGCGGCGTATGATTATAAAACAACACTTGAAGTTGCACCGCATAAGTTTCTTTTCTGTGAAAAATCAATATTTATTTCAAAGAGAAATATTTACTATTTCTAACTTTTTTGGATGAAGTATGAAAGGGTGAAAATATGAAGAGTAATGGCGAACGGAAAAATAAAAGTGTCCAGGGATGGGAATCGAACCCACAACGTTCCGCTTACCGGGCAGATGCCATGTCCACTAGGCACTAGGGAAGTGGAAAGTCTTTGATGATTTCGCCGGTCGTCTGTTTTTTTAAAGGAGACAGAGGAAAATTTGTTCACACTTGGTTATCTTGTGTGTCTGTCTTCAATAAAGTTCACTGTCTATCAAATATATTTCAGAGTTATTGTCTGAATCCAATATACACGCTAAAAGGTAAAACTTCCTCAAGGTTTGTCCATGAGTGTATATAGAAATTGTTTTGTTTTCCCTGAAGAGAGGGTTTATGATCTGGTGATTCCATCTCTCTCAACATGAGATCAAAACTTGTCCTCGAAACTTGTGATGATTAGAGATCTGGTGGTTTTTATAGGCAAATTTTTCTTCTTGAAGTCTAATTATAAAATATGCTATGCGTTTCTTTATACTTTCAAATATTTTGAATTATTTTAGTTACAGTTCAGTTATTATATTGAGACGATTTTTTATTTTATTTTATTCAGGACATCCAATCACACACACAGAAAAATGTATTTTTATATAAATTCTTAAAGGTAAAATAATTTATACATTTCTGTACGTCTGTAGCTGAAGTGATATTTGAGTTTCTCGTGCGATCTCGAAAAGACCGTAATTCTCTTTCTACTCTCTTTTTTAAGATATTTTAAATTTTCATGTAGAACAAAAGGCCCCTAATTTTATAGGATGCGTGTGGTAAATCAAATGGATGATTCGCAAAGAGCTCTTTTTACTTGTTTAAAACGGCTTTAGGACGATCTGCAAAAAGCTCCGTTCACTTGTCCAAACATCTTAGAACGATCTGCAAAAAAGTTGATTTTACATGCTCAAAATTAGAGCATTGTGTAGAATGAGAGATAACAATATTTTTAATAAGATATATATTTTTTTAAATTCTCAATTCATAAAAACATATTCAAAATGAAAGGAAATTAGATTTAAAATTAAAGGACGCGCGCGTGAATATGACGGCCTGGCCGAAATTTAGGCTTGCTCCCTTCCCCTGCTCTATATAAACTTATCCTAAGTATAAAACACCTTTTTATATGCTTACCTTATATACCTTTTTTCTTTATTTATTGGATAATAACACTTATTTAGTCTAGAAATGTAAGGAACCTTACTTTTAGGCCAGATATAGCGTATGCGTAGGTAACTTACATAAATTGGGTTGTGCAACAGGAGCGCAGTAGCTGCGAAATTGAATAACAACAATCGGGTTGCGACGGCGTGGCAGGCAGGGCAAGGCGACGGAAGGTGAAGCAACAGGGGAAAGGAAGGTTCTAAATAGGACTTTCTTCAAAGGGTTCCTTGTAATTGTTTGTGGCCGAGTCAAGGTTCACGGCAACAATGGAGCCGAGCCTTGACAGCGAGAACTTGACCTATTTGGCTCTTTGTCTCTTCCTGCTCTTTCACTGGCAGCTTCTCTCTTCCTGCTTCATTGGTTTATCGCTCTTATTTCTGATCTTTTATAAATAGAGCCGCTAGCCTTTCTGTTGCGCGCCCTTGACAATGTTTGGTTTACCTAGCTGACGTGCGCGTCGTTGTTAAACAGGACAAAGTGAGGATATGCATAGATATCTCCCTAGTTGATGTGTTTCGTCTTCAATTTATAGATAGAAATAAATAGGATCCTATTTTCTTCCAGGGGTTATACGAAGGTATAATTGTGTGTTTTCTATTAACCTTATTATTTCACTTGGAATATTCTGCCAGAATTATAGAGAGATAACGACAATGAACTGGTTTTCTTCTCACCTCTGCTTTATCCAAACGAAATTCCATTAGTATGCCCTTTGTGCATGAAGAGAGAGAGATTGAAACTTATTGATAAAAATTTTTTAAAAATATTTTTATAATATATACACGAAGAGAGTTGGGTCTAATAATAATCTGCCCAGAAGTTCCACGTGAATATTTCAATCGCAAAGGTTTTCCAGAGAGTATTCCCCTGCGGCACCAAGTGGTCCGATACATTCTGCGAAATCCCGGCTTCACCTTGATCATCCGACCGCCGGGTGTGAAAATACTGCCCCGGAGGGACTGTCGGGATATAGTTCAAAATACATTTCGACCCGAGTCGTATTCCTCAATTGTCGACCTACCCAAGTTTTATTTTGTGCTCGTTAGGCTTAGTGACAGCTTGCAACATAAATCTGGCATAGATGACAACATGAATAATACTTGAACTTGCACATCTACACAACATGCACACAGGCCGAAGTAGAATCACCAATTTCTGCTAAATAATGTACGCGCGTTGCTCATAGCTTTAATTTATTTGCAGCACATAAACAACCAGGCGTAATTTCCATCCTATTTCATAAAATACACACATAGATAAAACTTAAATTAAAAAAAACATATATTGATCAAAATATAATTTATTTTACAAATAATTCAGTTGGCTGAACGCCAACCTTTTTCAAGATATTATAACATGATATTTTGATCCAATTAATGCTTTTTTAATTAACTATTTATTTATGGATTGCTCTATTTTCAAAAAGATAAAACTTAAGGAAGTGAAAAGTTATATGTCGCCAGCCGTCTGTTTTTTTTTTTTTTTTTTAAAGTGACAGAGATAATTTTGTTCATACCCAGTTTTCTCGTATGTCTTCAATAAAGGTCACTGTAATATCCTTCAGAATTATTATATAAATCCCGATATACATACTAAATAGTGCAACTTCCTTAGGTTTTGTCCAAGAATGAACATTAGCATATTTGATACCAACAGAGTTGAAGTCAAATATTTGCCTTTCATATCAATATATTTTGTCGGGTTAGCATATTCTCTCAGAATCGGATCCTATCTCTCAGGATTTCTAACTGGCGCATCTCAGTAGACGGATGAACGCTAAGAATATTGGGAGTTTTAATCGGATTACTTCTGGAGACATTCTTGTAGTATTGCTGGCTAAATCTGAAATTCGTGAAAATATTGCCTCTAAAGATTTGAAAAAATAACAATCAATATTACTCAAGTCTACAAAATATTTTTATAATTCAAAGTAAAATGGAAATAATGGCGATAACTGGGAGGGGAAGGCGCTGTCGCAACTCCCGTCCCATAAACCAACCGACAAGGGTTATCTCCCCCGGGGTTGGGCAACGGCGGTTCAGCTCCTGGGAAACCTGGATTCCAAATAACCGCCACATAGAACCAACAATCGCTTTGAAAATAGATCAATCCATAAATAGATCTTTATATAAAAAGACATATATTGGATCAACGAATAATTTATTTACTTATATTTAAGTTTGCTGAACGCCAACTTTTGTTAACGTACAAAACGTATTTTATACGTAGTTTTATCTTGACGAAGGTTGCCTTTCAGCCAACTGAAATATTGGTAAATACTTTCTTCTCATTGATCCATTCTATGCCTTTTAGACTCATCGACAAAATTTAAGGAAGTTGTACCTTTTAGCATTTATATATAGGGTTTCAAACAATAACCATGAAAAATGTTGATACACTGCGACTTTATTGAAAAGATAAATGAGTTAACAAAGTGTGAGCAAAACAAAATAGGACACTTCCTTAAGTTTTGTCTATGAGTATATATATATATAGAATAAAAAAATATTTAAAAAGACGAAAACGTTTCTCAAGACAGAAGAATATAGGCAGATATAGATTTTGGGAACAATCTTTGCAAAAGTTCAAATGTGTAGCTAAATTGAAGTAGTTAAAAAGTTCCTTTGGTTTTGCACTTTTTTTTAAGTTCGAAGTCTCAAACTTGAACAAACTTTTAAATCTCTAATTTATTAGAAAATTAAATACAAAGTAGAAGATAGAACAATAGTTTTTTTTTTACCTCTGCTTCCTTTTTTATACTTTAAAGCGTTGCACGATCTGCGTGTGATGTTTTATACTTATAAAAACAGTTAGCCTAGAAACACCACGTCGAATATCTTCCTTGAAAAAAAAAAGCGATAGTAGGTCACCAAAACGTACAAATGTTTTTATGCAATTTTGACTATTTTTAATTTACACTGATGGGCAAAACTGAAGGAATATATACCTTCTAGCATGTATATCGGGATTCAGACAATAACTATGAAAGATATTTGATACACAGTGATCTTTGTTGAAGACACAGAAGATAGCCAAGTGTAAACAAAATTGCCTTTGTCTCCATAAACAGACGTCCGGCAACATCAAGGACGTTCTACTTCCTTAAGTTTTGTACAAGAGTGTACTTCAATCTTCTATGAATGACTAAGGCAATTTCTTAGATGCGCGTTTTGCCGAAAACTTTCTTCATTAAAACATCACAAATCTGAAGTTAAACGCCAACAGAAGAAGTTGGGGCAGTAAGGCGGTGCGCTATCCCGCCGGTGTCAAGGTTGCCCCGCCCGCCGCCGGGTGTGTCAATCCTTGCCGCCTGATGGTTGAAGTGAGCGACTACTGGGGACATTCCCTAAACTACAGCTGATTGATTGAATCGCCATTTTAAGTTCAGTCTTGCCTCATCGATATGATATCTTGGTGACAGATGAACGATCCTTTATTTATCATCTTTCTCTACCTGGTCTTCTTATATTCTTCGAATAGAAACCATCTCTAATTTAATATATTGAAACATGAGTGTGATCTCAATTTGACTATGGAATTACCCACATAATCAAGTTTATCCAAATGTAAGTCACCAAGGCTCACTAATCCCAAGCAGCGAAGCAAATGTCAGGATTTGGTGGCAACATTGCTATATAAGTAGCTGCTATCTAACGGGATGCCTGGCTGCTTCATACATTAATTTACATAACAGTTATGCTTCTTGAGAAAAAGGCTTCTCCTGATCGCGCAAGTGAAAGTTGCTGATGGGCTGTGCCATCTATCGGTATAAATATCGACTAATTATATCATAAGTTGGATAATCTTCTGGAGCAGTAAATTATTAAAAGTACAAAGTCACGAGGCGAAGATTTTCTGGTAACAAGATGTTCAATAAGGGTGTATGGTTCAAAGGAATCCTGACTTACCAAACCGAACAATCCGAGAATTAGTTTCATTAAGTAAATCCGTCATTCCTTTATAAAGCGGTGTTTTATTTTAATGGATATCATATTAATTTAGGATTTTATATTTAATTTTGAAATTAGATCATCTGGCATATAATTATATCCCATTATGAGAAAGGTTTACAGAGTAACAAAATATAAACATCAAAAATGATACTTTGCTGCATTATTAATATTATTCTGACTCACTTGATAACTGAACTTGTAAAATTTGTATCATTTTGAAACTATTTGATAAAAATACTTATGGCCTTGAAAAATGACGTATAGTTTGTTTAGTGCGTTTGGGGGGAGAGGCCTAGAAATATATAAAAAAAAGAGATGGGCGTTTTAATACGGGCGCTTGCTCAAATATTTTGAGCGAAGTCTGAAAAAAACGAGGTCAAGCCGCTCAAACTTTTTGTGAACGACTCAATCTTTCTTCACTCTGCCGCCCGCTGTTTGCTCGCTGGTGTGGGATTGAACGGACCGGCATCTCCCCGGTGGACCACGTCATCGCATAGCCGGCGATATACGTTTATTTCGTCTGCCAAGAAATGCGCGGTGTCGCCGAAGAGCCGTTGGCGATATTCCATCGTACTCTGTATCACCTTGTACATAATCATTGTACATAGCATTTATATGTTCATTTTTCACATCATCTTATCATTGTACTAATAATTGTGCACCTAGGTGATTGACATGATGTCAATAAATCATTTTAAATTGTCAAATTGTCGAATAAAAAGCTGTGAAGGTCGATCCATGGGAGTTTGATGTCATTTAGACAGATGTCACGACCGACTTGATAAATTCAGGGGGTTATTGATTCCTCGGGGGGAGAGAATCTCGCTATGACACTGTTGGTCCAGTTTGGAACAATGGGAATTGTTCCAACAACTTCTCCTTTCTACAAGAGATTCTGAGAGGATTATAAGAACGAGGATATTGAGGGAATTGTTTCCAATGACCTTTATCTCTTTTTCTCCCATCCTAAACAGTGGACAGTTATAGTATCAGGCCAGCATCAGACATCCAAGAGAAGGAGTTGTATATCTGGATGTGTATACAAATAATTGTTGTACTGTAAGTTTTATTAATACCACATCATTATTGTCAGTCAACAGTCGAAGAAGTTTGTTATAGAATATGATTTTTGCATGTATAAGATTAAACCATTTGCATTTCGAAAGGAGCCCCGCTTTATATGCTTCCTAGACTCCACCTTCCAATTACTTCTAGCTACGTACTACGTTTGGAAGTACAATTTATTGTTTATGTTCTTGTTATTTGTCACCAGGACTTCTTGTCTGCTTAGCGAATAATAATATCAGTTATATATCTATATATATATAGGAGCATTAGCACGCCATCTATTATCAGAAATTTGAACTATTTATGACGCGTCTATATCATTTTAAATAAAACAATTTTCTACTACCCTTACTGCAATGATAAAAATAATGGGAGGGAATGGCTCATCAGTGGCGAACACTCTCAGCGGTTTCCCCAGTCTGTCATTAAGCTGGCGAAACCGCTGGGAGTGTTCGCCACTGATGAGCCAGTTCCTACCATTATTTTTTATCGAAAAGATAGAGGTTGCCTGGCCGGCATTCATATTTATATAAAAAATATAGACACTTCGGCCAGTTGGAGTTTTTTATTTTCTCAACGTTTCGACAAAAATCCTTTGTCTTCGTCAGGAGAAGTAAATAAAAATAAAGCATTTGGCAAGGCATTAAAAATTGTAACGCCTTGCCAAATGCTTTATTTTTATTTACTTCTCCTGACGAAGACAAAATATTTTTGTCGAAACGTTGAGAAAATAAAAAAACTCCAACTGGCCGAAGTGTCTATATTTTTTATATAAATATTATTTTTATAATTGCAGTAAGGGCAGTAGAAAATTGTTTTATTTTTAAAAAATCATAAATAGTTCAAATTTCTTAAATATATATATTTATTTTGAAAATAGAGCAATCCATATTTAAATCATTAGATAATAAAAAGACATATATTGGATTGAATAGAAGATTTTATTCAATCCAATATATGTCTTTTTATTATCTAATATATATTTATATCTCAGAAATTTAAGTTATTTGTTTTTACACTATTAATGCAATATATAAACTCATGGCCGAAACTTGAGGAAGTGGAAAGTCCTTGATGTCCCCGACGTTTTTTTTTTTTTTTTTAAGGAGGCAGAGCTAATTTTGTTGGCACCAAGTTATCTCGTGTGTCTTCAATAAAGCTCACTTTGCATCAAATATATTTCAGAGTTATTGTCTAAATCCCGAAGGTACAACTTCCTTAAGTTTTGTCCATGAGTGTAAATGTATATTGCATTTAGCATTGTTAGTTTGAAGATAAACAGAGAAGATTTGGTTTTTCATTCAAATATCAGTAGGGCTATCTGCAGTAACACACTTTGGTGAACGGCGTTTTGCCAATTAGTCATTGCAAGAGTATGTGCGCTATGTTCAAACTTTCTATTTCTGGATGGAACGGCGCGGCGCCGAGACGTCCTCCATCGATTAGCGATAGTATTGACATCGGGCGTGAGATCACCTGCAGCCATCATTGGTCAAAGTTTTCCCTTTGTCAAAATCAGTCGCCATCCATCTCACAGTTAGTTTAAAAGACAAACGATAATGATACAAAAAAAACCTAATTGAAAAATATAGAGACCGATATAAACTACTTGATCGGAAGGACTACGAACATTTTTTAAAATTAATTGTAAAGAAATAACACGCCATCTATATAAAAGAAATGAAAACATCTAGCACGAATGTTTATTTTACACATAAAATAAACCTCTTGACTGCCCTTACTGCGATGAAAAAATATTGGTAGAGCTTGGCTCATCGGTGGTGAACCCTACTCCTAAGAGCTTATGTTTATTGTTTCCTTCAAAACCGTTTCTAAGATTCCACCCTTCAGTGTAGCACATATAAGCAGAATCGTCTAATGCAGTGATTAGAACTCTGATGAACCAAGCCCTCTCAATATTTTTTCATCGCAGTAAAGACAGTATAGAGGGGGGGGGGTTAATTTATGTGTAAAAGAAACATTCGTGCTAAATGCTTTCTTTTTTTATAAATATTGAAATATGGTAGAGAGAAAAATTCAAATTGTCTTCTGGTTGTTTTGTACCAGAACTATAGGATTTTTTTTTCATATTTTTGAGATAATCATTCTAATTAGGTTTCTTTTGTCAGCGGATGGATGGAACATTTGAAAAAGAGATGTACCCATAGAAAATTAAATATTTGAAAAATAATTATAAATGTTGTTGGAATTACAGCCTCTCACATTAATCTGACTTGAATGTTACTACGACTATTGTGATTCAACGACACTCATGGACAAAACTTGAGGAAGTGGGAATTTTTTGATGGTTTTTAAAGGACACACAGTTTTGTTCAAATTTTGTCATCTCGTGTGTCTTCGATAAAGATCACTGTATATCAAATATCTTTCAGAGTTATTGTTTGGATCTCGATAAACAGTTAAACCTGTCTATAGCGCCCGATTTTAAACATTAAAATGTAAACATTTTACAATAAAAGTGACCTGTCTATAGCACCCCCTCTCTATAGCACCCTATTTTGGTGAGTCCCAAGAGGGGGCGCTATAGACAGGTTTAACTGTACATGCTAAAAGTCACAACTTTCTTAAGTTTTGTCCATGAGTATATACAACAAAATATTGATGCCTATATACATATATTCAAGTTATGTGAATAAACAATATCTAAAACGATTGTTAAAAACAAACAACGGTTTATTGACATGAGAACATCCTTACAAGGTCAACAAAATTAATTCACCAAATACGTAGCGAAGGTTAGGAATGAAACTAATATTTGCATAATTACCCAAATGAATAACATTAATGTTTCACAGGTTTATTGTAGGATTGTTCACGTTCAACAAATTTGACACAACCTTTTTTTAAATGAAAAAAATAACCATTCTTTAGATTCGCACACAATGCGCCACGCAATGCTACGTGTTTTAGCAAGCCTTGAATTTCTCTTATTGTGATAATTAGATTTCTTTCAACCTTCCATTCTCATCCATATTCAAGTGTCCAAACACGCCTTGTATTCAATACTCAAGGACACTAGATGTATTGTAGCGCGATGACATTGCTTTGAAAATTCCTCGAGATTTTATAAAAGTGTTTTTATATATGCCTCTTTTTTGCAAGTCTTTAAGTTTCTAATACGGTAAATGTAATTCAGAGGTTGCGTTGACATTAATTCGATAACTACACACATAGGCCCACATTGGTGCAGGTTGTTTAATGAAGTACGAGGGTAAGGTGAAAGTTCTGACCCACAGATGGCAATCGGCAAAAGATTAAGATTTAAGTTCGTAGGGTTGAATCGGGGTGAAATACGTGGGGGCACCAAGCAATTTTTTTCACATTCTCCAATGCGGGATCCGAGCCCGGGACCATGTTGAGAGCTAAGCCCAAAAATTGAGTTAATATGATGGCGTATGCCATCACCAACATTCAGTTGCCTGAACAGGAGATATGTTTTAAATATACACTCATTAACAAAACTTAAAGAAGTGGAAAATCTCTGATGTCGCCGGTCGTATTTTTTTAAAAGGAGACAGAGGTATTTTTGTTCACATTTGGTTATCTCGTGTGTCTTCAATAAAGGTCACTGTGCATCAAATATATTTCAGAGTTGCTGTATGAATCCCGATATCTATATATATAAAAATCAATGTTTGTATGTTTGTTTGTTTGTATGTCCGGTATACAAATTCGCAGTAGTTCACTAATTCAAACCAAAATTTCCATACATAGGTAAAATAATACGGGGAAGACGATAGGCTATTTTAAAAATATAAAAATCAATTATTAAAACTATATATTCAAATTATTCTACTTAGCTCACGAACAGCGCCCTCTATCAAGTACTAAAAGGTTATAAATACGTTTAAAATCTAAATCTTCTCAATATTTTATTAATAATAGTTCGCTTAATAACACATACGTTTAGAATACTTGATCTAAATCGAAATATTTATAGACGCTCGCTCGATTTGAAGATTTATATATTTTCATTTTTAGATATAACTGATCTAATTCGCCGTTTAAAATAACTGCTCTAATCCGAAATATTTGGTATGTTTATTTGTGTTCACTCTATTTCTATTTATTTATTTTTCTATTTCTATTTATAATTTCCATGTTTCAAAAACCTATTTCAAAAAGGTCGTTAAAAATATTTAAGGCCTGAAATAGCTTTAACATGCGAATATTTTTGATGCCAAGAGTAGCTTAATGGTTAGGTGTACGGTTTCGTATTTCCACAACCTTGGTTCGAAACTTAGCATGGGTGTTTTTTTTTTTTAATATTATTGAAGCAAAGGTTTTTTTACAGTACCAAATTTTCCATACATAGGTAAAAAAAAATACGAGGAAAACGATAGGCTATTTTAAATTATATATAAATTAAATATTAAAACTATATATTCAAATTATTCTACTTAGCTAGGAATGCTCTAACCAAATATATATTCACTAGGGCAGATAAGCACTCGGGTAAATCCCGGGCGTACCCCGGATCACTCTACTAGTACATTATAAAAGGTACAACTTCCTAAAGTTTTGTCTATGAGTGTAGATGTATATGTTAAATATAAGTATTTTTTTTTTCAACATAAAAACAGATTATAACATGCTCATATTTCAATATAATGGCTATTTTATCCCTTTACAATCCAGGAACGTGATTTCAGACATAAAGCTCTCAGCAAGATGATGTGTAGTACGTTAAAAGAGAACGTGTACAACTAATGTTGTTTTCCCACAGTGGGATAAAGGAATCAACAAGTGTTGCGTAGTTTATTTGTCGCTACATCCGGATGCTGCGACATCAAAGCCGGCGTCCTCCGGCATTTCCCGCCGCACGCACCACCGTCGAGGGACCGTCGGGAGTTTGGTCCTTGGTGAGAGAGTTGATGGAGAAATGATAATTTAAATGCTTTGGAAATATATTTGAAAAAAAGTTCCACCTCATTTTATTCTAATCTCCTTATGTATATTTAGCCCTTTATTTCATATATCAATATGCATGGACAAAACTTAAGGAAGTTGTAACTTCTAGCAGGCATATCGGGTTTCTGACAATAACTCTGAAAAATATTTGATACACAGTGACCTCTATTGAAAACAAACGAGATAACCAAGTGTAAACATAATTATCTAAAAAAAAAGACGACCGGAGCATCATAATATGAAACTTCTTTAAGTTTTCAAAATGAGTGTAGTAAATCAGGATATATTTTTGCAATGGACTCAGCAAGGAGAGGTTTGGTTAGTTTGATGTTTGAATAAAATAATCAATTGGATAAATTAATAGAATAGTTCCTTGTGACATTACACAATGTCATGAAGATTATTAACATGCATCTGGTTTAGGATTAGTTGTGGTATGGTACAAGTCGTGCTTGGTGACTCCCATACATGAGAGTAGATGGTCTGGGGTTGCCTCCTCCTTTTTGCAGATGGTGCATGTTGAGAAGATCCCAACTTTGCCTTCAAATTTGATCTGCTTTGTATGTTTCGTTTTAAGGCGGGACAGACATGTGGCATCTCCACGGGGTAGATTGAGGATCGCCCCAGGTCTCTCAGGCAGATACCACTGGTGAGATAAATTAAAGAAGTCTTACTTCATTTTCCTCTTCTGGCTTGACATGAAATAATCAAAGCCAAGTTTGTCACTGGGTTGGGCATAAATTAATGTTAGTTTATCAAAATGTCGTTTGATAAAACCTAAGGAAAAGAGAATTGAGAGCTGATGGATATTACCCATAGGATTATAAATCACACTTATGTTACCCTTCTGGAAGTAGGTTTGGACGAGACCAAGAAACATTTTTTAAAAAACGACGCATTACAAGTGGCGGCAGATACAAACTTGTAACTTCTGTGGAGAGAGAAGCTGTTTGCAACTTGACAAATTCCCACTTTATCTTGCATCGTCTAATCAGCGTCACAAAGGGCGACCTCCGCGCGAGACTCAGCAAGTTCCGCCTAGGACACAATGAGGTCGCTATCTGGGAGATAACGCGGCAGGTCTCGAGTTCAGTGGGCAAAAAAATCTCACAAAAAAATTTTCACGGGATAATAATATAATGATATAAATATCTAAAAGAATAATTTGATATTTGTATGTGTAGCCGAATTAATTGATGTAGTGAACTTCCAATTGCAATCAACCCCATAGTTACTTTGTGTAGTGATTGTTAGAGCACTGGTTATACACTATTCCTCTATTTGGATAGAAAAACAGGATTGAAAGTGTGTCGGGACAAAAAAAAAAAAAAAAAAACGAAACAAGAAGCAAACACGCGATACATAGACGAACATGCATTCTATATGAATGGGATTTATCTTACGAGGAATTTCGTATTTCCCATCTCATGGTGATCAAAAAGTAAACAAATGTAAATGCACAGTAAACGAAGCGTTTGGCCATTCTAGAAAAAATGTGTTTCTTAAACGTATTCAAATACCGTATTTGGATTAATTTAATGATTTCCGTTCATGGAAAACCACGCCTGAAGGAAATGCCTTCTCCATCCCGATGACATCATAGCGGTCCGACGGCGGCGGCCAAGGCCAGGCGACTGTCCTGTCTGGACGGCAGCCTGCCGGAAATAGCAATGTATGCCAAGGAGTTCTTGGGACACCAGCTGGTGTAACGGTGCTCTGGTTTTTCTGCCTTGTAGAGCACAGCCTTTACTTCAGCCACGAGTTTCTATTCTCTCTTTGGCTTAACCCCTATTGCAACATTGAGTAATAAATATATAATGCAATGTTAAACATGGCTTAATTATTTTGTCTTTTGTTGTTGCCGTGTCCAATGAAGAACTTCAGATGTCTCCATGCTCTTCTATCACAGCAGTTGCAATTTCCTCTATCTTGGTTATGTAAAGCTGCTGCTCTGGGTCTATGTCAATTTTCTGCAAGGCTGCGGCCGTTTCTCGGCATGAAAATATGTGGGTAGGTGTTAGTTTTACACCATGTCAATTGTTGCATGTCCTGTAGGTTCTTGTGCCATCTGAATGTATTGTCATTCTTTTATTGTGTTTCGTTCTGAGTCTTGTTATTGTTTTTGTAATTATTCTCTCGGAGTTTATTTCGGATATTTGAATTTTGTATTTAAAAAAAAATCCATTAAGCGCTAGTTTTATTCCATTTCACCGTTGGTTCACAATGGCCGATGACGTAATTTCACTGCGAGGTGGCGAAGGATCTCAGACCATCTCATCATCCTTTATTTACTCATCGATATTTTCCGTAGTCTATGGCTTCTGTCTTGCTCAGGAAGAACATGTTTGTAACTTTAGTCAAGCCACATGAGGGGAACAGCATCAATCCTTGCACTCACAATGTGATGTCTTTTAAATTGTATATATCTTCTTTTTTTTTTCATAATATTTTCATTATTATATACATATATGTGCAAAAGTAGCCCTTCAAAATTTGTCACAAAATCATATTAGAAAATATATTTACTTACATCAACTATTTATTTGTTTATTTTCCGACGTTTTTCACTCTCCTCACGGGAAATGATCACTGAGACGTCGGAAACTAAATAAAGAATTAATTGAGATGTAGCCATATCCTTTTCCAGACAAAATTTCAACCAACAAATGATCTTCAATTTCAAATTTATGATATACATATGATTTTCGTAAAGATATATAGTTGTAAGGCTTCTTAAAAAGTACACATTTAAAAACTCCTGAATCATACGGCTTCTACATACAAGAAAGTGTAGTGCGTGTAACGAAATACATAGAAATTGAGGTCAAAGATTCTCAGGCGAGAAGAGCACTCCCCAAAAAAGTTCGAAATACATCCGTCGTTGGATATCCCAGAACCTACGCAAGCAAGAGCCTAATGTTTGAATTCGTTTATTTTAATAATTGATGAAAGACTATTGACTCTCTAGCGCGAAGCAGAAAACATTCTTGAAAGTTTTTCTCTCTCTACAGCAGTGCCTTGAGGACAAGATAAGGTTTGCCTTTGTGAATAGGTTTCTTTGGTTCAGGCTGGAGCATAAGTCCGATCTCACATCTGTGCGGCATGGTGAAATCGCCGTTGATCTCCTTGGCCACAAGTGATAGATAATTGGCACTATGTAGTGCAGAACGTTCAATCTTATTCAACGCTGGTAATTGTTTCAGGGCACTTGTTTTAGAACGCCACAGGCCCTACTTACATAACTGTATTAGGGCTAGCTATTATTGCTGGACTATGGCTGATGCAATGGTTCACGCTACGTAACTTTCATGTTGTACTGGGGCATGTGCGTGCTAATGAGGCCCAATTTATTCTAAGTTTTAGTTAATCGTGAGATGTGTCTCAATGTATTGTGAGGTTTCACAATGCAAACTTATAATGGTCAAGGGATAGTAAAGCCATATTTACTGGGCAACATGAGGTTTAAAAACGTCATTTGAAAATTATCCCGCATGTGTTTCTTTTGAACGAAAAATCAAAATTTATTTCAAGGAGAAATAATGATTATTTCTAACCTTAGGCATGAGGTTTGAAAGGATGAATTGTGAAGAGTAATGATAAACGGGAAAATAAATAAGAGTATCCAGGGATGGACATTTTCATCCCAGGACACTTTTATGCGGGATAATTTTCAAATGTCGCTTTACAATCACAAGCCGCATTATAATACGATTTAATATAATTCGGCTTGTGATTGTAAAGCGACATTTGAAAATTAAAGTAGAGTTCGACCTTTGTTGACTATATGGACAAATATTCTCCAATTTCATCTGCTAGTCACCATCTCTTGTATTTTAGTAACCGTCTGGTAGCTTTCTTTGCCACTTCCAATCAGCTCATTGCAGGTCTTCTCTTTATTCTTCCTTCAATTTTTACTAACATCAACATCTTTTCTAACCATTTGTTTTCATTATGTGTCTGAAGTAGGTCAGTCAACATGAGATTCAAGGGTAAAAAGAATGAATTTTCAACTTATTTGCGGGACACGAAAAATATTTTGTGTAGCTGCCATGGTAGAGAATATGCTCTGACATGGTTCGACGCCCGCGCGCGATAGAACTATTCTTTAATTGAACCTTGGGAAGCTATGAATTAGAGATAAAATTGTTTTCAAATTATAAAATATTATTCACAAGGCAAGTATCCCTTTTATTTAAAATGCAAGCTTTCAAGCGAAAATCTCTTTTACAGGCTGATATCAAAGATATATCGATTATTATTAACTAGGACTTGTGTATGTGCATGTATACATGTGTAGTGTGGGTATTTATAGCTTTAATTTGAAAGATATTTATTAATTTTGATAACCTTAGAATTTTTACCTTAAATGACAATGAGATTAATACCAGCCTTCTCAGCTCTTTATCTCAATGCATGTTCTAGATGGTGTTTCTGAAAACACGTGAATTTCACGTGTGCCTAAAATACAACCAATTACATGTTCTACCAAATGTGAAACCAAAAGGCTGCTTTCTTCCTGATTTCGTATTTTAGAACGCAACTAGTGTATTTTTAAAAGCTTTAAACATTGATGCTTATGATATTTAGCACCATAACACAAGCTTAAAAATATTGAAGGGCTGAGAAGTCCAAAAGCTTGAAAAAAAAGTTGCACAAGAAACAAAGCCATGGAAGCATTATTTATTTTATTATGATATTCTCGCCTTTGGGTCTGAGGCGTCTCGTAGTTTGTTTCGTTTCCACAGGCAGCTTGTGTGAGAGGTGACGTTTTATCAGATTCACACTATTTACAATTTCATTCACATTGATGTAACAGCTCCACTGACAAACTGTAGATCCTTCTCTCTGTAGGTTAAAGCTGATAAAATCTACATCTGGAGGTTGATGTGACCTTTGCATTTTATGGCCCTGAAGGATAAATCTTTTGTAATTTGAGCTTTTGTAGTCTCTTCAGATGGACTCTTAGAACAAGAGTTCTAATTAGAATGTATTCAATATTATTATGAATCACTCTATGCCATTGTTGTTGAGATTTTCATCTTGTTAATTATAATTCTCCGCCAGCACTCATTGGGCGACCTCAAGACCCCCTTCGTCCAGGCCGCCGAATGCCTACCTAGACACCACAGTTCTGGACATCGATTGTACAGCAGCAATCCCCGAAGTGGTCGTGTGCGAGGCCATGCTCCATTAGGCAGAGCTCGATAAATCGGAGAGTAATCTGTCCTTGCGGGGATTGATCGCCCTGCTCATTGTGCGGCCGCGGTCTGGCCGAATCGAGCGACACAAGCAGAGCTCTTTTTACAAGCACACAATTCTTTACTGACCTTACCACAATGGTAAGAAATATTGGGAGGTACTAGCTCATCAATGGGGAATACTACCAGCGGTTCGCTATTTGATCTACCAGACTGATTTTGTATATGGCTGTTCTGTTTAAATTACATTCATGGACAAAACTTGAGGAAGTTGTACCTTTTAGCATGTATATCGGGATTTAGACAATAATTCTGAAAGATATTTGTTAAACAGTGAACTTCATTGAAGACACATGAAATAACCAATTGTGAACAAAATTGACTCTATCTCCTTAAAAAAAAAAAAAACAGACTACCGGCGACATCAAATTTCCACTTCTTTAAATTTTGTTCATGAGTTATATTTAAGCAGTTCTTTCTAATTATGATAAAGTTTTTGTTTATGATCACCAGACATGATTCTGGTAAAATCAAATTCTTAGATATTTTTATTTAATTCTTTTGCGAAAATATAATCGAATGGATTGAACATGAAGAAATATGAAGAGAGAAAAATTAAGTCCATCGTTATATATATAAATTTTATGAAAGTGGGCGTTACCCATGATCACTATCCAACTACTGGCTGTTTCCATCAAAGCTGCTCATCATTTCTAATTATTCTTCCTCAAACACTTTTCAGCACCACGCTACTGCAACTTCTATCGGGAATTGATTTATAATGTAAAATTCGTGAGTCGCTCATTAATAAAAGTAAACTGCCATTTCTCTAGCTGTTGGCACTGTGATTACAGCCGAAGTTTCTTTCTCGTAAATCTCGTCTGTAATAATATTAAACTAAAATCGTCTCAATAAATATACGCTTATTCTTATTTTCTGAAATATTTTCTTAAAAAAAAGTAAAGTATCACTTTTTCAATATTAGGTAGATAATTAATGCAATCAATATCTCTATTATCTCTTTTAAGAGTTATTTTAAGATTATTCCTTTATATATATAGTGCATTGTATCAATATACGTGTATATTTATTTAATTAAAAAGCCATATATCATATATCGCGGATCAAGATATCATTTATTTTACCAATATTTTAGTTGCCCGAACGCCAACCTTTTTAAAGGTATTATAACATATTAATGTATGTGTCAATCACAAACTCAGCGCCACACAACGTCAAGAGAATTCTATTGGTAATATATATGATATTTTGAACCAATATATGTCTTTTTAATTAAAGATCTATTTATGTATTTCTCTAGTTTCAATATATATGATTAATACGAATCCTTAGAGCTCATTAATGATTCCATTTGATCTCTGGAGTAATAGAAGAAATAGAGTCGATAATATTTTCCAGATAATCTCCACCACTTTCAGTTAATCTCTCAAAGTAATTTTTAAGTCATAAATGTTGCTTTTAAAATTAATTTCTTAATTGTTCAATTTAAGGTTTGTTGTAAGGTTGAGATGTTTAATGATATACATAGGAAAAGAAACACTTTGCCAAAAATTATTGTCACAAAATTTATCGATAAATTCCAATTAAATTAATAAAAAACTTTATATTAAAGAGATAAATCCTTTTTCACACAATAAGAAACTCATCAAAATGCCAAATATTTGTTTTGTAACATCTTTCTATGAAATCAATTGATCATTTCATCTATAAAACAACTTCGTTAGTCTATACATAATCCCAAGTACTTGATCAATATAAAGAGGAAACTATATTGGTATGTTGCTAATTAAAAGAAAAACAATTTTCTATCTTAGAAGAGAGTTTGAGAACATTTATGAATCAAAGAATCATGTTGTCATTATTATATTTCCTAACATATGCACTCATGAACAAAACTTAAAGAAGTTGTACCGTTTAGCATGTATATAGCGGGATTCAGACAATTACTGTAACATACACACTCATGGAAAAAACTTAAGGAAACGGTACCTTTTAGGATGTATCCAAGATAGGAATATTACATTTTATGGTCGAAGAGAGATGACACAAATGTTTGTGACTATCACATATGTTGACCTCTCACGTCTGCGTGGTTCACGTCGCTTCGGCGGTTCTCTTGAGAAGTGCGACGGCGATTCTCTAATAATCGAGAGTCGATGAAAAATGTCATCGGTTGCTATGTGATATTCAGCTATTATATCTGAGCAGATTGCCAAAGACCCGAATATGTCACAGGCCTATAAAAAATGCCGTGTTAGATAATTGCGGCAGCATTGACGCCATAGTGTCGCCGCGTATTTCGCAATTTTCTCATAATTGGCCGGCCCTGCCCTAATGTAGCTGTGCCAGCCCTTTCTTGATGTAGCTGCGCCGGCCCTGCCCTGATGTAGCTGTGCCAACCCTGCCCTGATGTAGCTGTGCCAACCCTGCCCTGATGTAACTGTGCCGACCTCACTATGATGTAGCTGTGCCTTACCTGCTCTATTGAAACTGTGCGGGCCCTGCCATGATGTAGCTGTGCAGGCCCTGCCATGATGTAGCTATGCCTTCCCTGCCCTGATGTAGCTGTACCGACCCCACTATGATGTAGCTGTGCCTTCCCTGCCCTATTGAAACTGTGCGGGCCCTGCCATGATGTAGCTGTGCGGGCCCTGCCATGATGTAGCTATGCCTTCCCTTCCCTGATACACAATGACCTTTATTGAAGATACACGAGATAACCAAGTGTGAATAAAATTGCCTGTTTAAAAAAAAATAATAAACAGACAACCGGTGACCTCAGTTTTTGCATTTCCTCAAGTTTTGTCCATGAGTGTATGTTGCTTGAACGACACTCATATTCAGCAATGCTTATAAACTTCAGTCTAGGTAAGCATTCTGTAAATATAAAGCGGGCGAGGGATCCTCTCAATATAGCACAGGTTTAATAATGAAGTTTGTTTTAAAAATAAGAGTTGCGCGACGTCTTATGCCTTTTTTTGTAATACAGATATACTCGATGGATTTTAAAAGATGGCCGATTTTGGTACTTGAAGGCTTGTATTTCGAAACCATCGAAAATAAAAGAAAGCCTATTGCTGAAAGTGAGCTTTTTCTCTTTGTAAATTTTGATGCAAAATAAAATGTTTTATTAAACGGTATACGATACGGATTACGCCATTATATTTATAATCTTCAATGTATATGTACATTATGCACTCATGGATAAAACTGAAGGAAGTTTCATATTTTGATGTCACCAGTTGTCTGTTTTTCTGAAGGAGACAGAGTCAATTTGGTTCACACTTGGTTATCTCGTATGTCTTCAATAAAATACACTGTGTATCAAATATCTTTCAGAGTTATTGTCTGAATCCCGACATACATCATAAAAGGTACAACTTCCTTAAATTTTGCCCATGAGTGTATTATATCTATTTATCACGTTATATATTATGAAATTAATAATACAGACGAGCATAGTTGAGACCGCACGGCCTGTTTTAGCCACGCATGTCTATACTTACTTACAAGGTGTCTTGGCTTACAGGTAACTGCTATATAGCAAGCTTGGACATTAATATAAAAAATTATTTGCTGATAATATATGGTGATTTCATTTAAAGATATATGATATATATAAAAAGGAAAACATCCGATGTTGTCGCAGGTAGTGACATTGTCCCATGAAGTGTCACCGAACAATGAGGTGTTTGTTATGAAAGCCCGTGTACTTGGCGCGCAGTCAGGAACGGCGCCCGCTGGACAGGCTCCAGAACTTCCGACACTAAGTCGCCAGCACAGTCAATTAGGCGGAAATTGATGAACACAGACATTCAATCGGAAGAGAAATTTCTTGAAAATTATTATTTTTTAAAGATGAATATCTCTCTTTTTTTTTTCTTTTGGGGTGGACAATTTTTTCAGAAGCAGCGGTTGAAGATAAATCTGTTTTAGTTTAATATATATCACGGCGCGCACTCTCTCTCTGCTATCTGAAAATGTTCATGAGAGGGGTCAGGATATGTCTTTTTTGTTTTTAATATCAACACCTGACCTCTTTTCTATATTTCTCCATTGTGTGTACCTAAAGAAACCACGATATATATATATATATATATTAATTTTATATTTATTATATATATTATATTATTATTATTTTTTTACACAAATAAATTTACTGGCAATGCGTTTCTTTTAAATATCATCAAATATTATCTCTACAGACCTTACTACAATGATATGAATTATTGAATGAGAGGGCTTGGCTCATCAGTAGTGAACCCTCTCAGCGGTTTCGCCAAATTAATCTCTAGACCGCTCTACTATTGTATTGGACTGGTTTTGTTATATACCCTGCATTTTCTATGGAAGGCAGCTTAGGGGTGTTTAGTGAACTATGTACATAAGCTTATAGGTCTGTAGAGGTGCATACATATAATTTCAAGGTATATAACAATTGCAGGGTATATAACAAAACCAGTCCAATACAATAGTAGAGCGATCTAGAGATTAATTTGGCGAAACCGCTGAGAGGGTTCACTACTGATGAGCCAAGCCCTCTCATTCAATAATTCATATCATTGCAGTAAGGTCTGTAGAGATAATATTTGATGATATTTAAAAGAAACGCATTGCAGGAAATTTATTTGTGTAAAATTTTAACGATAGATGGCAATAAAATTTAATTTACTAATATATTATTATATTTTAGCCACAGAGTTTGTTTTGTAAATATTTTATATATCGTCGCGTGAAGGCATCGCTTGATTAATCAAAACATTTAAAAATATAGAAAGACCCTGACGAAGATAGGCGTACAGCCTAGCGAATATATGTGTAGTGTAAAAACCTCCCCTTTTATATTTAAATTGTATTTTACTAATAAAGCCAACCTAGAGGTAACCCAGACGGAGACGGGCGGGTAAAGTCCGGTCACTTGAGCCACCAGCTACATTCCAAGGGGCGACCATTGGGGCCCGTTAGTTGACAGTTGGGGATGAGGTGCGACACAGTGACAGTCCCGTCTCCCTCTGGTTGCTGAGTGCCATCTTTCAATTTGTGATGTGCCTATTTCCCCACCTCTTATTACCATATATATTATGTTTGTATTCAGTCAAATGATGTAAGCACCATGTTAAAAGAATACATATGAGTACTGCAATATACATAGACAATTATTTTATTGAATATATAACTGACACTAAAATTGAGGATATATTATTGAATATATACACATATATATATTTAATTAAAAAGGCATATATTGGATCAAAATAACATTTATTTTACCAATATTTCAGTTGGCTGAACGCCAACCTTTATCAAGGTGTTATAACATTTTAAAGTAAAGGTTGGCGTTCAGCCAACTGAAATATTGGTAAAATAAATGATATTTTGATCCAATATATGCCTTTTTAATTAAAGATTTATCTATGGATTGCTCTATATTTAACAATATATATATATATTATTTTTAAGGGTGAAAAACATAATTCATTGTTCTGATGCATAATGAAATGGAGTGATAACTCTTTTTTTTTTTTGGTACATGAATATCATCCTCCCTAAGCTTTATATTTAATACATACGTATAGAAGAAATGAATATTTTGACCAATCTATATATTAAATATATTTAAAACCGTAAAATTTGTATTTTAAAATTGATTAATGAATATAAGTATTTAAAAAAATAATAATAATAATAAAACGATTTCTTGGTCAGAAGACTTTGTAGACATCAAGAACGTTCAATAAAAGAAACAGTTACAGAATTGTATTTTTGCCAAATTGGTGCATTCAGGGAGGATTTATTTTCTATTTTTGATGTTTAGATAGGGTGTGAACATCATCTCTATAAAGCCATTCTCTCGTGTTTAACCTGGTTAATATAGCAGACGACACTAATGTCTATATCGCCAGTAAGAGATTGTAAAGAGGATGTCAAATTGGATCACCAGGAAATTGTAAAGCAATCGACCAATCAATCACCTCCTGTGATGAAATGTTAGCCAATATGTGTAAACGATATTATAACAAAAGATGCACACTTACACACAATACTTGTATAAACTATCTCTAAAGTGTCTGTACCTTTGTAATAAAGTTCTAGGAATATATTTTCAATTTAATAAAGTTCTCACTTGTCAATTTCTACTCTAATGTCAATGTCCAAGCTGGAGTTGACGGTAGAGCCGGCCAATTGAATCGATGGTTTGGATCAACACCCCATTGCCTGTCATCTATGCAGGATAAGACTATATGTCTTAATAAATACCTGTGTGTGTGTCTTCTAAGCAATCATTAATAGCGATATATTTATGAATCCCTACATGTGATATGAATTAAAGAAGATAATTATACTTTCATTTGAGGAAAATTGTATAAGGTCTTTATATAAATCTTGGTTCAATGGAAAGTATACTGATTTGTATCTTATTCTCACGCTAGGTTTCGTTAAAAAAACAAAATAGTGCCGTTGTCGTCTTTGTATTCAGCCAAATGATGTAAACTCCATGTAAAAAGAATACATATAAGTACTGAAATATATAGACAATTCTTTTATTGTGTATATAATTGACACTATTCATGATAAAATTGTGGAAAAAGTATTAAAAGTAACAAATATATTCTCACAAAATGAGTATCGTTTTGCTACTAATGAGCGTTTTTTAAATAAAAAAAGATACTCATTGTGAGAATATATATTTGTAATTTTAATAATTGACACTATAATTGAGTATAGTATTGGCTTTATGAATTAATTTATTGTTGGGCATTTATTTACTTCAAAAATATTATCAGGTAGAAAATTAGGAAAGACAAACTTTAGATGACACAGCAAGGTATTTAGGGCACAAGAACATAATTTTTTAAATAAAATACTAGAAAGGCAGTGAGGAAAGTTTACAGAGAGTAGAAAAATATAAATATCCGAATTAATAATCTTTTAATAGAATAATAAATATTTCACTAAATAGCTCCATGGGAGCTGTGACCCACAATTTGCAAATCTTGTTGATACTGACAAGGAGCTGACGTGCTTCTACCAAGGATTCCTTCAGATAAAATATATCACAATATATTAAGCCATTAAAGTTATATACACACAGGATAATGACTTTAATATATTTTAAATATAATGCTAATGATACATGTAAAAAAATAATTAACGATATTAATTATGTTTACATCGCCTTCGGAATCAAAGATATTAATTAAAAAATATATCTTGAAAAATAAGATTATTTACAGTTTACAGGTATGACAAGTACCATTTGTGGACAGAGTACGCGACACAAATAATGTGTGTCATCCAAGAAGGGAAAACCAGCCGAGAGAGCGGTGTCACCTGCGAGGAAGGAGGAAATATTGGCCCGCCGATAATGACCTAGATCTGATGGCTTATCGGCCTTGGAGCGTTACCGTCGAGTTCGCCGTTGGTCATTATCTGCCCGCTACTGTCATCATGGCTGTCCCAGCAAATTTGAGTTTCACTTCGAGTTCGAATTTGCTATCATAATAGTTATTTTATAACAAATGAAGACATTAAGACGCGAATAAATTCGCAAATAAATCAAACTTCTTTTTTTGTGAAAAGAAACATTCGCGTCTTAATGTCTTCATTCGTTATACGTATATAGATGGCGCGTTATTGCTTTGTATTAATAGTTCTATTCTCTAATTTTAGCATTTGACGGGCTTTCACAGGAATTCTTGATTTGCTAAGAGAAAGAGAGAGTGGGGCATCAACTATCCCTCTCGCGCCAACTTATCACAAAGGTTCATTGAGGAAGGGAATATAAACAAGTTGCATTAGAGCACGCCATCTGTTATCAGAAATTCAAACCATTTTTGACGCGTATGATTCTTATAATTGCGGTAAGGGGGCAGTATAAAATTGTTCTATTTGAAAAGAATCATATGCGTCGAAAAATAGTTGAAATTTCTGATAAAGGAAATATGTTATTTCAAATAATTATCTTTATATATTTACGAGTCAAAAGCCACGTTAAAAGTTTGTAGGAATCTGAAAGGGCAAATTTACCAAAACAGTCCAATGTCAGATCGTAGAACTTACCCAGTTTAAAGAAAAAAGGTTCAAGCATCCATCCTATGTAAGGTTTATAACCTTGTAGCGTCCTCTCATATAAGATATATCGAGTCTAGAGAGATCATTCTGGTAGCTTGGAAAGTTCGAACGATAACAATACAAGGTCACCAGTGATTTAATTCACGTCTTCATATTATAATGACTTGTTTAGCAAGAGGTTCCATTTGTTCGATGGAAAAGTAAACAATGGATGTGAAAATTTGTATACTAACATTGATGCCCCTCTAAAATACAATAACTAGAGAACGAAACAAAATATAGAAATATTGATTATACAAGACAAATTGCTTGCGGTAGAAGGTGAAATAAATGACATTTCGGCGACACAAAGAAATTAATAGTTGCCTTCCTGCAGCCATGGTAACAGCTGCCATGCGGCTCGGAATAAAGAGAACGAGGCTTTGGGTCGGTGATCGGAATATGACCGTCCACACTGCTTCCAGACGTGGCTGAAAGGATCTGCCAAGAGCCGCACGTGGCTCACGTCGGGGGTCGCTCGCTTACATTAGTTACCAACTCAATTACGTCATATATATATAACTTTGAAATCGTTCTAAAGTATTATAAATAGGAGTTTCCATTCTTCGCCTTCAAATAATGCTGTTGTCGTGTCCAATGAAGAGCCTCAGATGTCTCCATGAATCTATATCACAGCAGTCGTAATGTCCTCTATCTTGGGTGTGTAAAGCTGCGGTTCTGGGTCCATGTCAATTTTCTGCAAGGCTGCAACCATTTCTCGACTTGAAAATATATAGGTTGGTGTTAGTTCAAACCAGGACAATTTGTATATGTCCTCTAGGTTCTTGTGCCATCTGGATGTACTGTCATTCTCCTCCTTTTTAATGTTTCATTCCGAGTATTATGAATGTTTTTGTTATTGATATTGTTGTTGCTAAAATATTAATACAACATTGAAAAAAAGTTAAATAAACTGTTAATTTTCTAGGAAAAAATATTAAGATTTGTTCACATTCTTATTTAAATAATTTTTAAATTTAGACCTTGATTTATAGACACAAGAGATAGAGTATAGCATATGCATGTATGTAGAGACACGATTGTGTGATATAATATGAATTGGAATGTTGCATAACGACGCGACGACATGTTTCCCATTATATACGTAGACACTTCTCGTTTTGTTTCTACAAACGTACCATGTGGGTGCACAATGCTCACAAAATGTATATCTTTTATGGGATCGAGAACCAATGCTTTATTGATTCTCGACATTCTTAACACAGAAGAGTCATCGAGAGATGGTTCTATGTGTCATATATAACATGAGTCATATATAATAATTTAAAAATGTTTAAAGCAGGATCTTTCTTAAGAATATAAAAATGACCATAGGAAAACTTGACTGGTATAATATTGTGAGAAGACTTGTATATGTTGTGCGATCGAAATTGCCCATTTTAGAGGAAATTGGACGCACCAGGGTCGTCGAAGACAAACAAGATTTATTCATGGTCGTAAGAAAATAAGCGCGCAACTTTGATAATATATATAGAGAGAGTCTCATTATAAATCCCAATAAAAAATAGAAACAGAAAGGCTTTATTGGGCTCAGATTAGATGATCCCAGTCTTATCAACAATCCGCTGAATGAATCGATAGGTTACTTACCGATAAAAAGGCTTCATCCTTTTTCAAAAATACATAAAAACCTTGGATTTAATAAAAGGGAAAAAAGCATCTTCGCAAAGTAATATTGTCCTCCCATCATTTTACAATATATTCCTTATAAATTGTTCGATTGTTAACACGCATACCAAATAATTGGGATAATCTAAATTTGAAACCAAAACCTCACTTCTCTTATTCTAGATCGAGCGGAATTTAGATTTCCAGAAATCAAACTTTTTTAGTTTTCATAAATGTGTGTGTTTTCACAGCAAAGCCTGGGTATTGTACATTGACACGGGGACAAGTTTCATCAAGGTGTCAGAGATCGGAGCTGTCTCACCAGCTAGACTTACCTGGCAGTAGCTTGGCGACGTGTGGCGGGGCGGTGACACGGAGCAAGCCCTGGGGGCAGCAGGCTGTAAACACGCACTCCTGGCACGTGACACCAACCTGCCACTCCAGCAAAACACCATGTTATTTTAGATATCCATAGAGATGAAAAACTGCGATTAAAAATAATCAACTTCATAAAATATCAAATCTATTCTAATCCTACAAAGATGAGCAGACAACTATAAAGTTTTTTGGATAATTGTTATTTTAATTTAAATAATTTGACGTTTGGTTTTTCTGAATTTCGCATGCAATAAATATCAATTTCGCGTGTTTTGATGCGATCATTTCACCTATACTCTCTTTTTAGCATATCTAATAACTCCGTTAAATAAAAATAAAATCAAGATTATTATCTTTGATACTGAAAAGCTTCACATCAAATTTCTTTGCAAAGGGGTTTTCAACCAATCAGCACGGCACATTTTACGCCTAAAATTCTGAGGACGGTATTTCAGCCGAAGCTGCAGCATCCTATAAAATTGTGTTTACTAAGACAGCCAAGAAATGTCCTCTATGTGATGGTATAAGCCCTATTCCTACATACTCGGCCACTTAGAGCAAATACTAGTCGCAAACGCCTTCATTTGAAACCGAAATTGTAGATGCTAGAAATGATCTTTAAAAAAATAATGCAAGCATCAATTAAATTGGTTATCAACTTACAAGGCGTCCTATACTTTCTTAAACTGATAAAAAATAAGCTTAACATGACTAGGATCCCTGTAAAAATATATTTACATCTATATGAACCCCCGCGTTTATTAAATACATCTCTTGAAATACTTTTCAGAGGACCTTTTTTTCGACTCCACTATGAACGTCCCGCTAATGTCAAATTTCCTTTCTTTAAAAATGACAAAGTTTTCGAAAAAGTCTAGGGAATATGCAAGGTGCTGAAATATGGGATGCCACTATTGGCCAGAAATCAGCACAGATGTAATGGCGTGTGGCCGAGCGTTGTCATGGTGAATAAGCCACTTTCTGTTAGTCCACGTTTCCGTTCTTTTAAATGGAATTGATTTGAGAATTCAAATGAAATGCTTTGTTTTTATCCTTTTCTCCTCCTTAATGTATGTAAAAAAATCCATTTAATGTCAATGTGGCTAATTAAACTTTAATTAACTAAATTAAATGTAATGGAGAGTCCAGGCAAAAGGAAGTCAATGATAACCAATGGTGGGATCAAGGTGAATTTGTTATATTCTCAGGGGCAGAAATGTAGAAAATTCCTTGAAAATGGGAGGCAATAGCAAGATGGAAACCTAGATTTAAAGCCATATAAGGTATTTCAAAGAAGCAGAGATGTAAAAAGGTCTAGACAATGAGAGGCAACAGTAGAGTTACGCAAGAATGAAACCGAGAAGTAATGTCATATAAGGCATTTATAAGGAGCAGCGATATAGAAAAGTCCAGACAATGGGAGTTAACAGTAGATATAGAAAGAATTAAACTGAGATTTAATACCATATAAGGTATTTCTAAAGAGCAGAGATGCAAAAAAAGTCATAAGACATATCTCAGGGGGACAGAGTTGTATAAAAGGCCCAGCCATGTGTTATCTATGAAGGAGCAGGAAGGAAGACGGATAGGACAAGAAGGAAGGGAAAATTTCAGACTACCTGGAAAACCCGATCAAAGTATATTTTTAAACAATTGGTTAATTAATATCAGTTTCAATAATTAAACGTAGTCAAAATTGTAGTTTCATCTTATATGCCAGGAAATTGCAATACTTAAATTCATAGTTGTGCATAAAACTGTTTCTTTATATACCCATCAAAACTATGCATTTTCTCGAGCTTCTCATCGCAAAGCGCGCAAACTCGGATCGGTGTCACAGCACCAACTTTGATAAATTCGAACAAACGCCAACAACCTATGTACCATAGTTTCTAACTATGCCATACTAGGCCTACGCCATAGATCGTTTGTTCAACGTTTATATTTTTATGCCGCGAATTCGTCATTACATGGTTCTGCTAGTTAACTCTATACTATTCGGATGTGAAAAACCTCGTTAAACGACACATCACATATATACTCATGGATAGAACTTAAGGAAGTGAAAAGTCTTTGATATCGCCCGTCGTCTTTTTTTTTTTTTAAGGAGACAGAGGCAATTATGTTCACACTTTGTCATATTGTGTGTCTTTATTGAAGGTCACTGTGTATCAAAAATCTTTCAGCGTTATTGTCTGAGTTCCGATATACATGGTAAAAGGTACAACTTCATTAAGTTTTGTCCATGAATGTATTTTTGTATTAGTATTAGAAAGGGTTAAAAATCTAGTATAGAACACCTAATTAGCTTCACCTACGTTCAGAAACAGCACATCGTAATTCCGAGCAGCCAAATTTGAATAGAGTTAGGTGTGCGAGTACCCTTTAATCCATTCATAATTCCCATTTACGTCTCACGGAACATATTAAAAGTCTTTAAATATTTAAATGATACTGTAAGAATATGATCACGTTAATAAACATTTATAAACATATTTAAAAATATAATTAATTAATAAAAATACTTGTAGTTTTAGGATTTTATTAAAATATGCTAAAAAGGAGAAAATAAACATTTCATCTATCGTCAATATACGTATATTAACCATTATATTTATACGACAAAAATAAAAACTTCGGGAAACGATCGTCAAGGATTTCAAAATTAATGTGATTTTAATATAAAGAAACTTATTAACGAGTTTTATCTTAACACAAAATGTTTTTCTCTTTCCTCAATGAACCCTCTCAGCAGTTTAACCATTTTAATCTTCCATACCGCTGTAATATTGCATTGGGCTGTTTTTCGTTTATACTGAAGCTGACCTTTTGTAAAGGGCATTTAAATAAACTATGAACTTTGAGAGTTGATGATATTTAAAAAGTAGTGTTGAAGTAAGAAAATCCTTGTAAGAACGTGACCACGATAAACACCGGTAATTTCTGGCGTTTAGCAGTAGATTCTTAATTTAGGGTTTTTCTCATTCACAACGAGGGAGGTATCCCCATGTTATATACAAGATGTTTAACCTTTCTCTAATACTAATACAAAAGTACACTCATGGACAAAACTTAAGCGAATGCTACAGAATTTAGACAAAAACTCTGAAAGATATTTGATACACAGTGATCTTTATTGGAGACATGAGATAACCAAGTGTGAACAAAATTGCCTCTGTATCTTAAAAAAAAAAAAAAAAAACAGACGACGGGCGTTGAGGGCCAGTCGTCTGCATTACAATCCAGTTCGACGGCGTACACTCTACTCTTTGTAAATAGCTTTTTGATCTGCAGATATAAAAAGTACAATTTAAATGTTTCCTTACTTGTCAGGCTCCAACTATTCTTCCAAGTCCCGTAGGGCGAACCTTGACCTATATTTCTCCTTGACTATGTCAAGGCACATAAAAAGAGCATTTATGGGATTTTAATTGGCAGCGATAAGCTGTGTAAACTTGCGTAATTAGTGAGCCGACAGATTGAAAGGCCGCGTGTCTATTATTTCTTAGGATTGTAAATTGGGTTGAAATCTTCATTAATTCAGCTTAAAATTATATTAAAACTAAACTCATGGACAAAACTTAAGGTAGTGGAAATTCTTTGATGTCGCAGGTCGTCTGTTCCTGAAGGAAACAGAAGCAATTTTGTTCAAACTTGGTTATATCGTGTGTCTTCAATAAAGGTCACTCTGTATCGAATATCTTTCAGAGTTATTGTCTGAGTCCCGATATAAAGCTAAAAGGTACAACTTCATTAAGTTTCGTCTATAAATGTATGTTGTGTGAAGAAGAGAGAATATTTTAATTTTAGGGTTAATAAATACATTTTCAGGATATATTTCTCTACACCGTGGAATAGATGATCTGGCTTGAATAAGAATATTTTAATACGTTACGTGATGAACCAACTCAGCTTTCGAGATAAAAACTCATCATCAGGCCTCGTTTGCCCATAAATCCTTAAAATTATAAAGATATAAATACGAATTATATTATTTATCAATACTAATAATGTGTATTAGGTTGAGTAACTAATAAAAATCCAAACGATTGTGCTGATAGAGGGGCACAGCCAGGTTAGATATTCTATTTAGGGTAACACATTCTCTGACTGGAGACCCGCGTCCAAATATAGCTAGTTGAGCAAAAGGGGACCTTGGGGGTGTGTGGGAGGGGATGATGGGGGTAGTTTGACCAAACACAGCCACCCTGTCACTCGGTCATGTGAGATGAAGTTAGCATCACCATGGTTTTTCGGGGGCAATGGCCTTTATCATCAGTAACTCCTATCGTAGGATGTAATGAACAAATAGATGACTATAACAATATAAAAATAAAAATACCAAATCGCGAGATGGAGAGTTTCTTGTAAGGTTTTTATTTGGCCGAACTTTCGAACTTTTTTGCTCTTCTACAGCGGCGTCAGAGAGGCGCCATATTCATTATACATAGTATCATGCATATATATATGTCATAAAAAAAGACGTATTCTAGTTACGTTACCAATTCATGCAGTCGTGGATGGTAAAAATGAATGATAAATTTTGTTCCAAAAAATATTTATTATTTTTATTATTTTTAAAGCAAACAGTTTTTTGCATACATACAACTAAAAATGTTATTATCTATTTTCAATAAAAGTAAAATTAGGTTGTATTCCTTTTGTTAAGGATTCCTTTTCATTTTAAAATTTAACTCTGTGATTATAGAATTTTAATTATTTTATGAATAATAAAAATCATATTTTTATTATGTCATATATATATACATCTTTTTAAAATAGTGCAGACTGCACCTTTGTATGTATTGACAAGATGTCATTAAAATTATTTTAATTGTCAATTGTCTACAGGAGTAAAAATTTGCACTTTTAATAATATTTGATATCATTCATTAATTCTCTCTCTCTCCAAAAGATACAAATATTGGCTAAATCTCTATCACTATATCTATTTATGAAAACTGTTAATTTCCAAAGATTATTCATGCTCAAATTAAGCAATGTAAAATAAGGAATTTGATAAATATTTGTAAACATTTAGGAGACGGTATCAGTTTGGAGCTCTTGATACAGCGCGTGAAACTTGAAATAAGAATAAGGCTAGGAATTATTTTGGAGATGATCTAGGATATTTTGACGGATTAATTTAAAAGTTGCGGAAAAGTATTATTAGTCATATATTAAAAGAGGCGCGAGAGATAAACTTAAAGCAACAAAACGTAATGTAGGCTTAATCGGCCTTACCTACTTAGCTTAGGTAACTACCTATAGAGCGATCTGTGTGGTAATCTGCTTGGGTGAAGACAGCAGCCCATAAACTGCTCCAACAAGAATGGTGAAGAGTGAAATTATTGTTAACGACTCTAACACAACCAGCCAGTAGGAGGAAACAATAATGAAAGTTATATTTATTTTCTGAAGGAGAGAAAGAGATAGCATTGTTTCGTTCCTGCGTCCCATGTTCCTATTGTTGATGAGCCATAAATTTTGGCGTGCAGTGCCTTGGAATTGGTCCATCAGAGCAGTTAACCTCCGAGACCTATTTCCCAACTGCCCATAAACTATATCTTTTTACCTGCGCTTTCATCCTCTTTCTCTTTATTCATAGGAAGGCGCGGCTACTTGGATAATGTTTAGGATAACAAAACCGTTGAAGAGGACTTTAAGGTGAAAACACAGCCTTGAGATTGGAGATGTTCAATATTTTAATACATCTTTGTTTGAACCTGAGAATCGTTTGATCAACGTTAGAGTTATCTGTCGACGTTAAAAGCGTTCATTTCCAGTCGTCGAAATATGAATACGGTTTGATAAACTATGTTAGTAAGGTGACATTTTTGGCGTAACTCGTATCGGGACTGTATCTAGAAATCCTGGCGTACAGACTCCGGTCTAGGTAGCCCACTATCCAATGGTGTATCTAATAATCCAGGCGTACAGACTTCGGTCTAGGTACTAGGTAGCCCACTATCCAATGGTGCATCTAGTAATCCAGGCGTACATACTTCGGTCTAGGTATCCCACTATCCAATGGTGCATCTAGTAATCCAGGCGTACAGACTTCGGTCTAGGTAGCCCACTATCCAATGGTGTATCTAGTAATCCAGGCGTACAGACTTCGGTATAGGTAGGCCACTATCCAATGGTGTATCTAGTAATCCAGGCGTACAGACTTCGGTCTAGGTAGTCCACTATCCAATGGTGCATCTAGTAACCCAGGCGTACAGACTTCGGTCTAGGTAGCCCACTATCCAATGGTGCATCTAGTAATCCAGGCGTACAGACTTCGGTCTAGGTAGCCCACTATCCAATGGTGCATCTAGTAATCCAGGCGTACAGACTTCGGTCTAGGTAGCCCACTATCCAATGGTGCATCTAGTAATCCAGGCGTACAGACTTCGGTATAGGTAGCCCACTATCCAATGGTGCATCTAGTAATCCTGGCGTACAGACTTCGGTCTAGGTAGCCCACTATCCAATGGTGCATCTAGTAATCCAGGCGTACAGACTTCGGTCTAGGAAGTCCACTATCCAATGGTGCATCTAGTAATCCTGGCGTACAGACTTCGGTCTAGGTAGCCCACTATCCAATGGTGCATCTAGTAATCCAGGCGTACAGACTTCGGTCTAGGTAGCCCACTATCCAATGGTGCATCTAGTAATCCAGGCGTACAGACTTTGGTCTAGGAATCCCACTATCCAATGATGCATCTAGTAATCCAGGCGTACAGACTTCGGTCTAGGTAGCCCACTATCCAATGGTGCATCTAGTAATCCAGGCGTACAGACTTCGGTCTAGGTAGCCCACTATCCAATGGTGCATCTAGTAATCCAGGCGTACAGACTTCGGTCTAGGTAGCCCACTATCCAATGGTGTATCTTGTAATCCAGGCGTACAGACTTCGGTCTAGGTAAGCCACTATCCAAAGGTGTATCTAGTAATCCAGGCTACAGACTTCGGTCTAGGTAGCCCACTATCCAATGGTGCATCTAGTAATCCAGGCGTACAGACTTCGGTCTAGGTAGCCTACTATCCATTGGTGTATCTAGTAATCCAGGCGTACAGACTTCGGTCTAGGTAGCTTACTATCCAATGGTGTATCTTGTAATCCAGGCGTACATACTTTGGTATAGGTAGCCCACTATCCAATGGTGCATCTAGTAATCCAGGCGTACAGACTTCGGTCTAGGAAGCCCACTATCCAATGATGCATCTAGTAATCCAGGCGTACAGACTTCGGTCTAGGTAGCCCACTATCCAATGGTGTATCTTGTAATCCAGGCGTACAGACTTCGGTCTAGGTAAGCCACTATCCAATGGTGTATCTAGTAATCCAAGCTACAGACTTCGGTCTAGGTAGCCCACTATCCAATGGTGCATCTAGTAATCCAGGCGTACAGACTTCGGTCTAGGTAGCCCACTATCCATTGGTGTATCTATTAATCCAGGCGTACAGACTTCGGTCTAGGTAGCTTACTATCCAATGGTGTATCTAGTAATCCAGGCGTACAGAATTCGGTCTAGGTAGCCCACTATCCAATGGTGGATCTAGTAATCCAGGCGTATAGACTTCGGTCTAGGTAGCCCACTATCCAATGGTGTATCTAGTAATCCAGGCGTACAGACTTCGGTCTAGGTAGGCCACTATCCAATGGTGCCCCAATCACCCCGGCGTACAATATAACCCGCACACACGGGCAGAAAACAGAAATAAAGAGATATTGTCTGAGTGGAGGATGTAAGAAACTTGGGCTGCCAGCTCTGACTCGGTGCTGTTGACGTGAGACGTGAGTAAGTTTGTCAAGTGATCGCAATATTTAACAAACACATTTCCTCCTTTCGTCAATAAAATTACTCTCAGTTGGCCAGGAGTCAAAAGTGCATGAAGCAATCTTAACCAGTTCCTGCAAGTTACCAAACGGGACATTGAATAAAAAGTTGAACTATATCTCCATGTTACATCATAATAAAAAATCGCCGGTTTAGCTTTGTAAAAAGTCTCTTTTCGAATAAAGAATTATCTTAAAAGTTTTTAAAATATTTTTTTATATAAGTTAAAAATAAATTACCAAAAGAGGCACTTCTCCCTTTAATTGTGCAACAGAACGATGCACTGTGCATCACCCTAGTAAAAACCTTTACTATTAATGATAAAGAATGACCCACAACACTCCAGTTTTGGCAAATTCAGACAAATTCCAACCTGTATACCATGGTTTCGGACCCTGGCCTTCATCAGTACAGGGACGGCTTCGATTTCATAACATCCTACGAGAGGGGTTAGGAAATCGTTCGAATTTACCAATCAGGTGTTTAAGCTGGTGAAGTGGCAAAGGCCGGTTTTCAGCCAAGTTTACAACACAAAGTTGCAGGAGAATGATATTCATGTACCAAAAGAGGTTCCTCTCGTAATTGATTAAAAATTGGATTATATATATATTGGTTTAACACTATCGTGTGAGTATGCTAAGATAAGGGCATGAGAAAGAACCTGTGGCTTGAAGGCTAACTAAGACATGAGTAAAAAGAAGGTGTCACACTATGCGAGGAATATTTTAATTAAATCTATACGAGCAGACGTGTGGTGAACTTGCAGTAATAGCAGCCTTGATTGTCAGAGCCTGTGTTCTATTTATACATTCATATTAAAAATATTGCAAGATTCAGACGTCAGCAACCTTTTTATAAAAGTTTATTGTCTTTCTTGACGTTTCGGCGACCCACTGTCGCCGTGAAGTATTTTGTCGACTTGTTGTTCAGTAATATACTTTTATAAAAGGGTTTATGAAGTCTCCTACATGAATTAATCAAATTCAACCTACAATTATGGTATTCTTGACATTAAAAAGTAAGATTGAATTATCACATGATTTGTTATTTCTATGGAATTATCATTATCAGAGAATACTCGTATCATTTTTCATTAAAATAGTCACCAGATAAAAGCTATTTTAGGGTTGCTGGGATAGTCTTCTGATTCAGTATCTTTGTCTGCAAATAATGACAATGTCGCTGTACGTTACGTACAAAATACATAGTCTGACCCAACTGAGCTGGAATATGCGTCCATTAAGTATAATTACAAATGGAAATTAACTAGCCGTAGGTAATGGTGGGAACAAAGTAACTATACAACTAGAGATTTACAAATAACAATAAAAACAACTGCAAGTATAGTGATAGGATTGTGTGTGTGGAAAGAATAAAAATACTATAGAGATTACATATAACAATAAAATAACTACAGGTATAGTGATGGTCTGTAGAGAATATAAACTACAGATTGAAAATAACAATAAAACAACTACAGGTATAGTGATTTTTTTATAAAACTATTTTAGAGGCGTAATATTCTTTTTAAAATAAAACAATTTCTACTGTCCTTACTGCGATGGAAAAATTAAAGGGAGGGCCTGGCTCTAGTACATCGTATAGTGATTTTGTTGGGAGGAAATAAACACTATAGATTACATATTACAACTATTAATACAGGTATAATATGATGTTTGTGTGATTGTGAGGGGAGAGATTATAAACTACAGATTACAAATAACAATAAAACAACTACAGCTATAGTGATGGTATAGGGAGAATATGAGAACTACAGATTACAAATAACAATAAAACAACTACAGCTATAGTGATGGTATGGGGAGAATATGAGAACTACAGATTACAAATAACAATAAACAACTACAGCTATAGCGATGGTATGGGGAGAATATGAGAACTACAGATTACAAATAACAATAAAACAACTACAGCTATAGTGATGGTATGGGGAGAATATGAGAACTACAGATTACAAATAACAATAAACAACTACAGCTATAGTGATGGTATGGGGAGAATATGAGAACTACAGATTACAAATAACAATAAAACAACTACAGCTATAGTGATGGTATGGGGAGAATATGAGAACTACAGATTACAAATAACAATAAACAACTACAGCTATAGTAATGGTATGGGGAGAATATGAGAACTACAGATTACAAATAACAATAAACAACTACAGCTATAGTGATGGTATGGGGAGAATATGAGAACTACAGATTACAAATAACAATAAAACAACTACAGCTATAGTGATGGTATGGGGAGAATATGAGAACTACAGATTACAAATAACAATAAACAACTACAGCTATAGTAATGGTATGGGGAGAATATGAGAACTACAGATTACAAATAACAATAAACAACTACAGCTATAGTGATGGTATGGGGAGAATATGAGAACTACAGATTACAAATAACAATAAAACAACCACAGCTATAGTGATGGTATGGGAAGAATATGAGAACTACAGATTACAAATAACAATAAACAACTACAGCTATAGTAATGATATGGGGAGAATATGAGAACTACAGATTACAAATAACAATAAACAACTACAGCTATAGTGATGGTATGGGGAGAATATGAGACCTACAGATTACAAATAACAATAAAACAACTACAGCTATAGTGATGGTATGGGGAGAATATGAGAACTACAGAATACAAATAACAATAAAACAACTACAGTTATAGGGATGGTATGGGGAGAATATGAGAACTACAGATTACAAATACCAATAAAACAACTACAGTTATAGTAATGGTATGGGGAGAATATGAGAACAACAGATTACAAATAACAATAAAACAACTACAGTTATAGTGATGGTATGGGGAGAATATGAGAACAACAGATTACAAATAACAATAAAACAACTACAGTTATAGTAATGGTATGGGGAGAATATGAGAACTACAGATTACAAATAACAATAAAACAACTACAGTTATAGTGATGGTATGGGGAGAATATGAGAACAACAGATTACAAATAACAATAAAACAACTACAGTTATAGTAATGGTATGGGGAGAATATGAGAACTACAGATTACAAATAACAATAAAACAACTACAAGTATACCAAAGTTTTAGGGGGAGAATATGAACTACAGATTACAAAAAAAAAAAACAATAAAACAACTACTGGTTGATGAAAGTATAGGACAACTACTTCGTTGATGAAGGTATAGGACAACTACTGGTTGATGAAGGTATAGGACAACTACTGGTTGATGAAGGTATAGGACAACTACAGGTTGATGAAGGTATAGGACAACTACTGGTTCATGACGGTATAGGACAACTACTGGTTGATGAAGGTATAGGACAACTACTGGTTGATGAAGGTATAGGACAACTACAGGTTGATTAAGGTATAAGACAACTACAGGTTGATGAAGGTATAGGACAACTACTGGTTGATGAAGGTATAGGACAACTACAGGTTGATGAAGGTATAGGACAACTACTGGTTGATGAAGGTATAGGACAACTACAGGTTGATTAAGGTATAGGACAACTACAGGTTGATGAAGGTATAGGACAACTACTGGTTGATGAAGGTATAGGACAACTACAGGTTGATGAAGGTATAGGACAACTACTGGTTGATGAAGGTATAGGACAACTACAGGTTGATGAAGGTATAGGACAACTACTGGTTGATGAAGGTATAGGACAACTACAGGTATAGTGATGGAGTAAGGGAGAATATAAACTACAGATTTCATAAACCAAACACAGGTAGTGTAAAGGGATTGCACATTACGGTTACCAATAAAATCAAAACAACCAGAGGTTTTGACTAATGTATATAAATGTAGACAAATCTCACACTCTCACAAAGTAAAATAAAACAACCAGTCGCGGAGGAATAAACTATGTACTCCAACATCTGGAGACACGACTTACAATGTTGGTGGCGCCATCTACCAGAGAGATTTATAACTATTTATTCGTGTTTATTAAATTCTAAAATATTCTGCATTCCTACACTTTTATATTATTTTAATATATATACATAACATATATATATATATACATACATTTCATACATATACACATAAAAAAAATGCATATCTAAATATTGGAAAATAAATATTTTATTCAACCCAATATATCCCTTTTTATTATCTAATATCTAAATATGTATATGTCTAATTTATTATGAGAATATATTTTCAATTTAAAATATATATTAAAGGTTTATTTTATATAAAAAAAAAACTAATAAAATTGTTCTATTAATATGAAATAAACTTTCTATCTTTTTCTCTAAAAAATATTCCTTTTTACTGAATTTTGAAAATAGATTTAGATAACAACTAAATTGAGCACTTTGACAAATCTAAGTTCTGTCGCTGTCCCATCAGTTCTGTCTTTCATCGGCCACCCGACCTGCAGAGCTGGGCAGACCTTAAGACGAAAGCATCTACATCTTAGCGCAGCCTAAACTAATGCATTTACTCTTCGAAATTTGAGGAGAATGGCAACCGACCAATATCCAGCTGACTTTCGTCGCCATCTTCGAGTAAGAAACTGCTTCTTTTTGTTCTTCTGCTTAGCTCGCTTAGAATTCCTGATTCCCCCGTTTGGCCCTGCCTAACCTCTCCACAACAACAAATGTTTTAAGTATTCAAATGGAAAAACAGTATTTTGAATATTATCATGACTATTTAGTTTTCGATTTAGAAGAATAATAAACCCAATAAAATGTGTAATTTATTCAAATAAAAGAAGTAAAATCGTTAGAATAAAAGTAATTCTAGAAAAAGTTTACAAAAGTTCTTTTGGGACTTTTTTTAGACATTCATCAATATGAGGTCATTTAAAAGAATTTGTCGCACTCTGCATGTTATAATGATTATGAAATAATTGTTGTTATCTTTAATAAATAACGTTTTATTATATATACTAACAACATTATCAGAATATTATCGTCTGTTTTCAAAATATATAGGAACTTTTCCTCTGATATTTATATACTAAACATTCTTTTTATCTGAAATGATTTCATATTTAAAAAATAATCACGAAGCCACGCACTTCGTATATTCAAAGAGAGTTTGACAGAAAAAAGCACTTTTTTCCTTTTTATTTATTTTTATATACACTCATGGACAAAACTTAAGTGGAGAGTCTTTGTGGTCGCCAGTCGTCTGTTTTTTTTTTTTTTTTATTAAAAAGAAAATTTTTTTTAAGGAGAACTTTTTTAATTGAAGGATTTTCTCACTTAGCCGATTCCCTTACTGAACTCACAAAGAAAAACTCCCGGTTTGAATGGACAAAAAGGCACAAGGCTCTATTATATCAACCTGCCCTAGTACAACTTGACCCTCAAGCCCTCACCTGTGTTCACACTGATGTGTCGAACGTCGGTCTAGGTGCAGTTATAGTGCAAACATTATGGATAAGAAAAAGTAGCGTCGTTTATAAGTAGAACCCTAACCAAAATTCAGAACTTTATTATTCAACTACAAAGAAACGATGTTTTAGCAATGGTTTAGGCAGTATACAAATTACGGCCTTATCCTTACGGTAAGTAGTTTAGAGTGATTACAGACCATCATTCTCTATGCTGGCTTGGAAATCTGAGAGACCCCACTGGTAGACTAGCCAGATGGGCTCTGAAAATCCAAGAGTATGACATTGAGGTGATACACAAGTCTGGGAAGAAACACTTACCAGACTGTATCAAAAGTTCGTTTCCAAATCGGAAGCCCAATATAAAATCAAATTAAATAAATATATAACAATATAAATAAACTTTCGGTCTCACAGGGTCTCTACTTCAATGAATAAATATTTTGTTTATATATTATTGTTATTTAATGTGTATTAAAATCTTATTAATGGGAACGAACTTTTGATACAGCCTGGTAGATGCCGATTGCCTATAAAGAGAACCTTTCACTCAAACTGAACCTGAAGATGATTGTGATAAAATTGGCGCGTTGAAGTTTGTCTACATATTTTGGGGCTGTCACACTTTTATAATTATTGAACATATGAAAATGTGTTTTGCATATTGACATATATTAGTACAGTTTATACCTCGGGTGATGAAAATTAGCTTATGGTGAGTTCAGATAAGAGCATAAGATAATTACAATAGGGGAAATAAATTGTGTATAAAATGGTTTCAAATTATGGTTATAACTTGTAAATTATGTGTTGTAATTGAATAATAACATGATATATATAGTTAAACCTGTCTATAGCGCCCCCTCTAATTAGCGCCTCCCTCTCTATAGCGCCCGATTTTAAATACGTAGTACGATGCGATTTACATTAAAAGTGACCTGTCTATAGCACCCCTCTCTATAGAACCCTATTTTGGTGAGTCCCAAGAGGGGACGCTATAGACAGGTTTAACTGTATATCTATTATTTGATAAATTATTATAATAATGATTAATAATTAAAAATGAGATGTGCGTGTGTGTTGACAAATTATAATTTTTAATAATGTTAAGCCCAACAATGTGTGTTAAAATAAATGAAAAAGGATAATATATATATATATATATAAGGTAAATATACTGAGTACATTAGGGTGAATATATACAGCATTGAACGTTACAATTAATATTATAAAGTGCATTGACTTGTAGGGTGATTTATTAAAGAAGACTAGATTAGTGGACACGGGATAGACGGCTTCTCTAGTACTGCGATACGACGTCACGTTAACGTGAGCTGTTTGGTTAAAATCATCATTATTATTGTTATTTTATTCTTATTATTTATTGTTATTGTGTTTTATTAATTTGTAGATATATTCATTAATTATTAGTTTTTATGTTTGTTCATTTTTTCTTAATTCGGCAACAGTGTGTTGTTAATAATTATTTTGTTGTTGTTTTGTGATGTGTATTAAAAAACGTATTCAGTGGTGTGTATGTAAAATTATAAATTCTTTTGTTTCGTTGTTAGTAGTAAATTAAAAAATTCTAAATTCTAATATAAGTTTTTGTTTTATTCTAAAACGTCTCCTGGAGAAGAAGAACTCAAACTCAGCGAAGCACTTTAACTTATAAGTTAAGTATATGCGCGAACAGTAAGCATTGGTCCATCGACAGCATCTCATCTGGGTCATGCTATCAGCCAGATTTGGAAATGGGTGGTTGAAACTTTGGTAGAGAGAAAGAGTGAGAGAGTGAAAGAGAAAGTCGTTCTGTCGCCTGAAAAAAAGAAAATGTTTTGGTCGCGATGAGCTGGGGTGAGGAGAATGTAAAAAGATAAAGAGGGAAGTGCCCGATTGTGAGAATAAAAAAAAAAAGAAAGGTGGGCGGTGATGTTTGAACCGAACCGTGAATAAATAAAAGTACACACACAAATACACATACAGATTTATTAAGACCACCGGTCGTATACAGATTCACCAAAATAAATAAAATAAAATAATCTATATATATATATAAAATGCCATCTAAAAAGAACTTGTACTCGTGGTCAGGAGATGCCTTATTTATTTTTAATATCAACACCTGACCCACTTATCTTTTATTTTGTTCTATTGTTTTTTCATATATATAACTATCTGCTCAAGTTCGACTGTTAGGAATGTTACAGCGAAGAAACGTGTGTAGTTGAGATAGAATCAAGGTGAAATAAAAGAATATCAGCGAATAGTAACGATTTCTCGGGGAAAATTTGGCTGTGATGCCGTGAGAATTTGGAGGGTAGGGAAGTCGACGCTTTTTTCTAAATTTTAAAATTTAAAAATATTAAAATTAAATTTTAAAATTGTAGTTGTAATAAAAATCAAAATTGATAATTAATGAAATATGCAATATTATACAAACAAGTGAATATTATTTTTAACATCAAAGACTAATATAAAAGTGATCACACACACATTATGATTATTCATATAAAAATAAAAAATACAACAGTTAAGACATAAAAACTCGAAATAAAATCATACTTAAAAATGTAAATAATAAAAATGCAAAATATATATATTGAAAAGAGGTGTGTATATTTAAAATTCAAAAAGAATGGGGGGTCGGTGGAAGGGTGGTTTAAACCGTTGGTTTTCGATCGCTACGACCCGGGTTCGAATCCCGCATTGGCCACTTTTTTTCTGATAAAAAAAAAATGCTTCAATGACTCCCGATTCTTGCAAAAGTCCAAGCCCACCAGCGAGTGCAAGTAACCAAACGGGGCTCTGGCACATTTATAGGTGCAAATTCGAACTGCTTTTACATGTGTAGACATGTGGTGCTCTTAGAGTAAAAGCAGTCGCCAACTTCTACCCACCATGATTATCATGACCTGTACCACGTATACTAGGGATAAGTAAAAAAAGAGAGAATTTAAAATATAAAAATGACGATATTAAAAGAGAGTTACAATATTAATATATATATATTTTTTTTCTTTTTTTTTCTTTCGTTTTTTTTAAGGTAGTTGATGTTCAATCTCTAGAGCGTACATAGATTGATATCGATATAGAGATGTCGGTGTAGGTGATTGATATGTAAGGATGTCTTTACGTAGTGTTTGGGTAAGTTGGAATGTGTGATAATATGGTGATGGTGTCTTGTCCATGGAGCAGATCATATCGGTCCGTGCACCCTAGTGTGATAATATGGTGGTGGTGTCTTGTCCATGGAGCAGATCATATCGGTCCGTGCACCCTAGTGTGATAATATGGTGGTGGTGTCTTGTCCATGGAGCAGATCATATCGGTCCGTGCACCCTAGTGTGATAATATGGTGGTGGTGTCTTGTCCATGGAGCAGATCATATCGGTCCGTGCACCCTAGTGTGATAATATGGTGATGGTGTCTTGTCCATGGAGCAGATCATATCGGTCCGTGCACCCTAGTGTGATAATATGGTGGTGGTGTCTTGTCCATGGAGCAGATCATATCGGTCCGTGCACCCTAGTGTGATAATATGGTGGTGGTGTCTTGTCCATGGAGCAGATCATATCGGTCCGTGCACCCTAGTGTGATAATATGGTGGTGGTGTCTTGTCCATGGAGCAGATCATATCGGTCCGTGCACCCTAGTGTGATAATATGGTGGTGGTGTCTTGTCCATGGAGCAGATCATATCGGTCCGTGCACCCTACTGTGATAATATGGTGGTGGTGTCTTGTCCATGGAGCAGATCATATCGGTCCGTGCACCCTAGTGTGATAATATGGTGGTGGTGTCTTGTCCATGGAGCAGATCATATCGGTCCGTGCACCCTAGTGTGATAATATATGGTGGTGTCTTGTCCATGGAGCAGATCATATCAGTCCGTGCACCCTAGTGTGATAATATGGTGGTGGTATCTTGTCCATGGAGCAGATCATATCGGTCCGTGCACCCTAGTGTGATAATATGGTGGTGGTGTCTTGTCCATGGAGCAGATCATATCGGTCCGTGCACCCTAGTGTGATAATATGGTGGTGGTGTCTTGTCCATGGAGCAGATCATATCGGTCCGTGCACCCTAGTGTGATAATATGGTGGTGGTGTCTTGTCCATGGAGCAGATCATATCGGTCCGTGCACCCTAGTGTGATAATATGGTGGTGGTGTCTTGTCCATGGAGCAGATCATATCGGTCCGTGCACCCTAGTGTGATAATATGGTGGTGGTGTCTTGTCCATGGAGCAGATCATATCGGTCCGTGCACCCTAGTGTGATAATATAGCTGCAGTGTTCACCTCGTTGATGTGAAGCATATGTGGCAACCGTGGTGATGAGTGTAGGTAAAACTGGTTGCTTGTGTGGAGTTAGGGCAAGAAAAAAAGAAAGGTGATACGATTAGGTATGTGTAGCAGCTATAGACAGTGGACAAGATGATAGATGACAGGGTAGGGGTGATGTGTGAGATGATGAAAGTTGATGATTGAATGAAATACTTAGACTTTCGAAGTGACGAAGGTGTTTAAAATTAAGGCGTGTTACTGAGGAATAAGTTTGTGTGTGGTTCAGTTTAAATGGGTTGGATCTGACTACATGTCATTACAGTGGTGCTCACGAAGGTAAAAAAAAAAACTGAATAAATGGGCCTTGGTGCTATATTTTATACAGCAAATGAAAACATTAAGACGCAAATGTTTCCTTTACACATCAATCACACTTCTACTGTCCTTACTACGATGATGTCAGTGGTAAACCCTCCCAGCGGTTTCGACAATTTTTTTTTTATTTTTATTTTAATCTACCAGACCGCTTCTTTAAAGCTCTAACACTATATTGGATCGTTCTGCTTATATATTAGGTATACATTAATATAAACTAGCAAATTTAGCGCGCCTTACGTCGCTCTAATAAAAGAAATTAAAGCACATACAATCCTGCCTTCTTCACAGACATAATAACATTTATGAAGAAAATCACACAAACAAAAACGAATATATCGAATATAAAGTTATAAGTCAAAAACAGTTGAGCTATATATTAATTAAAATAATAAAGAGAAACGGTCATTCTTTTTTCTTTATATATATAGGTTTTGCAACTTTAAGACATTTATAAGAGACAACAATAAAAAAACAATAATATAAGACAGCACAATTTAATTTTTTACTTTAACAACATTTTCATTTTCTTTGAAACTCTAACATCAATATGTTTTCGTTATTGAAAAACCTTAATTGGAAATAACATTATTTTAGAGTACTGTTTTAGTTTTGTTAAGGTCCTTTTAATTTAATTTAAAAAGCACCTTTTTGATAACATTCTAATATTTTAATATATTGCATTTATAATTATATTATATAATTATATTATTCTTACTATTTTATTTAGTGTGTACTCTCAGTTGTACTCTCACGGCATAATAGAAACATTTTATAGTATATTTAAAAAATGCAAAATAAAAACGTTACACTATAATATAACAATGTGACATAGATCAATAAGTTTAAAATTACAATTTTCGATATATATTGAAATTTTATTCTATTTTATTTTGAGCGTCTATTTTGAATATTCACTAAATATCGAAATGAATATTAACTAAATATCGAATAAAGAATATAAATATATGTTTGTAAAAATTAATATTTGATACACATAGGCATATTTAATATACGCAATATTAAAATAGCCAATTTCTGGCGTAATTAAATTAAATAAAATAGAATATTAAGAGAGTAGTTAGGGAACAAACATACATACAGACAAACAGACATTTTTTGCGCATTGATAATTAGATATTATAGATAATCTTAAAATATAAAAAATATGAAAAATGACCTCAACAAAATAAAAACGGTGCTAAAACGAACAAATTTAAAATAAAAGTGTTGCAAAAGTGTTGAAAGTGTTGAAAAAGAAAAAAAAGTTAAAAATGAAAAATGTTAAAATGTTAAAAATGTAAAAAATGTTAAAAGTGTAAAATGATTTACTAAAATGTCGTCGTTAAAAGTACGCATTTAAATATTTAGACTATAAAAATTAGAAAAGAGGAGGCAAGTATGAAAAGTATTTAAAGTGTAAATTATGAATATTATCAAATATGTGGCTGATGTGGCTATTTATAAAACATACATACAGACAAACAGAAATTTTTTTGATTATTAGAATTATATATAATCTTAAAATATAAAAAATATGAAAAATGACCTTAACAAAATAAAAACGGTGCTAAAATGAACAAATTTATTTGTAAATAAAAGTGTTGCAAAAGTGTAGAAAGTGTTGAAAAAGAAAAAAAGTTAAAAATGAAAAATGTTAAAATGTTAAAAATGAAAAATGATTTACTAAAATGAAAAGTAAGCATTAAAAGTAAGCATTTAAATACGCATTTAAATACAAATAACGCATTTAGACCATAAAAATTAGAAAAGAGAAGATGAAAAGTATTTAAAGTGTAAATTATGAATACGTGTAAATTACGAATTTATTACGAATTTAAATTACGAATATTTATATATCAAATTATTTCGTTTTATTTCAATCAATGGCCGAGCGTGTCGCTAACGTCGAGCTTAACGTCGAGCTAAATGCGTATTTTTGCTAACTGCGTTATTTTTAAAAGTTTAAATATAATTTTGAAGTTACCTGAATAATTCCGGGACTAAATGTAATATGTATACGAAATATTGTCGTATAAAATAAAATATTAAGAGAGGAGTTAGGGAACAAACAAACAAACAAACATCCAAACATCCAGACATCCAGACATTTTTTGCGCTTTAATAATAAGATATTTTCGCGCCTTAATGTTTTCATTTTCTGTATATAGATGGCGCATTATTTCTTCATATACGATATTTCATGCTAAATAGGAGGGAGGGATAACTTTAGCCTAGTGGTTATGTTTTGTCAGTGAAAGTATATTTGCTTAAGTTGATAAATCGAGCGTTTAATTCATTTGGAGAGTAATGCTATGGCGGTCCCATGGAGGTTTTGTTCGGGGTTAGTTCTGGTGATGAATGTTGGTAAAGGTGAAGGAGATGAAGGAAGATGTGAGGGTGAAATATTTGCAAATTGTGTTTGAGGGTCAAACGTCTTTTTTTTTTTAAAGTAGCGTTGTTATTAATTAGTTGGTTTGTGGAATGGAGTATTTTTACAGAAGGAACAATGGTGAAAATGACCTTACACTGAGTGAGGTGAAATGATATTTATATCACACTGTCGTTATGATAATAATAGGAGGTATTTTTTTCTGAGTGATGGTTATAGAGTATCCTTAGTGGGTAACACAGACGTACATTTCAAAATACCGAAAAAGCTTTATATTTTCTTTATTTGAACAATTTGGAGTTACATAAAGTTTTTTTATGATGAAATTATCATTGAAATGTATAAAATGGGTTTGATTTTGTAAAAAAGCATAGGGCTCCTCTCCCTTGAAATTAAACGTCAAACCTAGACCGCTTTTATTGACCTTCGACGCAAACAAGCGGACTTGAGACGATGAAAACCCACAACATCAGCTTGGGAAAATTGAGAAGCGTCCTCCTAAAGACCATGGTTTCGGGCTGATGGCCCTCGTCATCCTTGGAGGGACTTTATTCCATGAGATCCACACTGAATCCAATGGAATCTTCACAATCTGTCAAAGAGGTGTTTAGCTGGCAAAGTAGCAGGGCCAAATCTGTGACCAAAATATAGATGGAAGTTTCGCCGGGAGGAAATTGATATGGAAGCCATTTGATGTCCAAATATTGTATTATGGAACCCAGTTGATGTCCAAATATTGTATTATGGAAGCCATTTCATATCCAAACATTGGATATAGAACCATTTGATGTCCAAAACACTTGATTTTGGAAGTCATTTGAAGTCCAATTATTGTAATATGGAAGCCTTTTGATATCCAAACATTGTATTATGGAAGCCATTTGATTTCCAAACATTTGATTTTGAAAGCCATTAAATTTCAAAATATTATATTATTAAAGCCATTTGATCCATTTGGTACCCGAACATTAGATTATGGAAGTCATTTGATATCCTAAAATTTTATTAAGGTAGCCATTTGATGTCCAAATATTGTATTATGAAAGTCATTTGATCTCCAAATATTGTATTATGGAAGTCATTTTATTTCCAAATATTGTATTATGGACGCCATTTGATGTCCAACTTTTGTATTATGCAAGCCAATTGATGTTCACACTTTGTATTATGGAAGTCTTTTGATGTCTAAATATTGTATTATGGAAGCCATTTAATGTCCAAAATTTGGGTTATGGAAGTTACCTTATGTCCAAACATTGTATTATGGAAGTCTAATTATGTCCAAATAGTGTATTATGGAAGCCATTTTATGTTTAAATATTTTATAATGGAAGTCATTTTATGTCCAACTATTGTATTATGGAAGTCATTTGTGTCCAAATATTGTATTATGGAAGTTATTTGTTTTCCAAATATTGTATTATGGAAGTCATTTGATGCACAAATATTGTAATATGGAAGCATTATTTGTCCAAATATTGTATAATGGTAGTCATTTTATATCCAAATATTGTATTATGGAAGCCTTTCGATGTTCAAACATTGTATTATGAAAGCCATTTGATGTTCATACATTTGATTATGGAAGTCATTTAATGTCCAAATATTGTATTATGAAAGCCATTGGATGTACAAATATTGTACTATGGAATTCAATTTATGTCCAAATAATGTATTATGAAAGCCATTTGGTGTCCAAATATTGTATTATGAAAGCCATTTGATGTCCAAATTTTGTACTATGGAATTCAATTTATGTCCAAATAATGTATTGTGAAAGCCATTTGATGTCCAAATATTGTATTATGGAAATAAATATATGATATATGTCCTAATATTGTATTTTGAAAGCCACTTGATGTCCAAACATTGTATTATGGAAGTCATTTTATGTCCAAACATTATATCATGGAAGTCATTTTATGTCCAAACATTATATCATGGAAGTCTAATTATGTCCTAATATTGTGTTATGGAACCTATTTGATGTCCAAACATTTGAATATGGTAGCCATTTGATGTCCGAATATTGCATTATGGAAGCCATATTATATCCGGTTATTATATTATGGAAGTCATTTTAAGTCCAAATATTATATTATGGAAGCCATTCGATGCTTAAATATTGTAATGTGGAAGTAATTTGATGTCCAAACATTGTATTATGAAAATCAATTGATCTCCAAAATCGTATTATGGAAGTCATTTGATCTTCAAATATTGTATTCTGGAAATCATTATATGTCCAAATATTTTATTATGGAAGCCATTTGATATCCTAATATTGTATTATTGAAGCCATTTGATGTCCAAATATTGTATTATGGAAGTCGTTTTTATGTTCAAATATTGTATAATAGAAGTCAATACATGTCCAAATATTGTATTATGGAACCCATATGATGTACGAATATTGTATTATGAAAGTCATTTTATGTAGAAATATTGTATTGTGGAAGTCTTTTGATGTTCAAATATTGTATTATTGAAGCTATTTAATGTCCAAACATTGGGTTATGGAAGTCATCATATGTCCAAACATTAGAATATGGAAATCATTTGATGTGCAAATATTGTATTATGGAATTCATTTGTTGTCCTAATATTGTAGTAGAGAGAAGCCATTTGATGTCCAAACATTGGATTATGAAATCCAATTGATTTTCCAAACATTTGATTCTGAAAGTCATTTAATATCCAAACATTGTATTATGGAAACCTTTTGATGTCCAAATATTGTATTATGTAAGCAAGTTGATGTCCAAATATTGTATTATGGATGTCATTTGATGTCCAAATATTGTATTATGGAAGCAATTTAATGTCCTAATATTGCATTATGGAAGTCATATTATGTCCATATATTGTATTGTGAAAGTCTATTGATGTCCAAATATTGTATAATGGAAGCCATTTAATGTCCAAACATTGTATTATTAAAGTTATTTGATCTCCAAATATTGTATTATGGAAGTCATTTTATTTCCAAATAATGTATTATGGAAGGCTTTCGATGTACAAATATTGTACTATGGAATTCAATTTACGTCCAAATATTGTATTATGAAAGCCATTTGAAGTCCAAATATTGTATTATGGAAATAAATTTATGTACTAATATTGTATTTTGAAAGCCATTTGATGTCCAAACATTGTATTATGGAAGTATAATTATGTCCTAATATTGCAATATGGAACCTATTTGATGTCCAAACATTATATCATGGAAGTCATTTTATGTCCAAACATTATATCATGGAAGTCTAATTATGTCCTAATATTGTGTTATGGAACCTATTTGATGTCCAAACATTTGAATATGGTAGCCATTTCATGTCCGAATATTGCATTATGGAAGCCATTTTATTTCCATATATTATATTATGGTAGTCATTTTAGGACCAAATATTATATTATGGAAGCCATTCGATGCTTAAACATTGTAATGTGGAAGTCATTTGATGTCCAAACATTGTATTATGAAAATCATTTGATCTCCAAAATCGTATTATGGAAGTCATTTGATCTTCAAATATTGTATTCTGGAAGTCATTATATGTCCAAATATTTTATTATGGAAGCCATTTGATATTTTAATATTGTATTATTGAAGCCATTTGATGTCCAAATTTTGTATTATGGAAGTCATTTTATGTCCAAATATTGTATTATGGAAGCTATTTGATGTCCAAAATTTGAATATGGAAGCCATTTGATGTCCGAATATTATATTATGGAAGCCATTTTATGTCCAAATATTGTATTATGGACCCCATTCGATGTTCAAACATTGTAATATAGAAGTGATTTGATGTCCAAACATTGTATTATGAAAGTTATTTGATCTCCAAATATTATATTATGGAAGTCATTTGATGTACAAATATTGTATTATGGAAGGTTTTGATGTCTAAAAATTGTATTATGGAAGCGATTATTTGCCCAAATATTGTATAATGAAAGTCATTCCTTTTCTAAATATTGTAATATGGAAGTTATTTTATTTCCAAATATTGTATTATGGAAGCCTTTCGATGTCCAAATATTGTATTATGAAAGTCATTTGAGGTTTAAACATTTGATTATGGAAGTCATTTAATATCCAAACCTTGTATTATGGAAGCCTTTTTTTGTCCAAATATTGTATTATGAAATTCAAAATATGTCCAAATATTGTATTATGAAAGCCAATTGATGTCCAAATTTTGTATTATGAAAGCTTTTTGATGTCCAAATATTGTATTTTGGAAGTCATTTGATTTCCAAAATCGTATTATGGAAGCTATTTAATGTCCAAATATTGTTACATGGAAGTCATTTGATGTCTAAATATTGTATTATGGAAGCCATTTGAAGTCCAAATATTGTATTATGGAAGCTATATGTAGTACAAATATTGTATTATGGAAGTCATTTAATGTCCAAATATTGTTATATGGAAGTCATTTGATGTCCAAATATTGTATTATGGAAGCCATTTGAAGTCCAAATATTGTATTATGGAAGCCATTTTATATCCAAACATTAGGTTATTGAAGCCAATTTGTTGATACTCAATTTTCAATGTAAAGGGAACAGAGCGAGAAGCTCATCAAGTTTATAACACATATTTATCAGCTTAACAAAAGTTACTTTTTACGCAAATACACATCAAATTAGAAAATAAGCTGAAAGTAAAAGGTTGCCTCAAACACCAAAACTTTCACACACAAAAAGTATAAAAAATTTAATAAAAACACGATATGTTATATCAAAACTAGTACTTATCTATTATTCCAGTGTTGTGTGTGAGAGGATCGGACAAAGAGTGCGCAGAAGAGAATACCAAGTTGAAAACATCAAAGAGGGAGAACTCTATAAACGTCTCAGCCGACTTCTCTTCAGACTGCCAAGCTCCTCCATCCCCGCTGCACTCGCCAGTTGCTTAAAGTGGCAGCGGTGTTGACACATGGCCATCATCCTAACTGCCTCGTCCATTGAACTGACCTTTATTGAACAGCTTCCTTATACTTATCAAGAACATTTTCTGTGAAAATATATCAAGCACTATACTGGTGTTTAGATCGAATTCAATATATCTTCTAGTGGCCTTGAACCTTTCCATAAATACACATTAGGGGTTTCTTCTATACGTTGCTTAAGACCCTTTATAACACCTCCCTAAATCCATGAGTATTTCACAAAAAAAAAAAAGATAAACTTTCTGATAATGCTCTCTACACTACTTTCATTTTTAATACCCATTTCTTCTACGCTAGCCAAAACTTTAGGCGACAAATCCTTGAACATAATCAGTGATAATTACTATTCCCAGAAATTACAAAACACGCACACAAAATAAAAAAACTAAGTATCAAAAACACAGGCTGAATTTAAATAAATATAAGCAATAAACCTATCCTGACAGGCTAGCCAATGAGAGAGAGAGCGAGAGAGAAGTGACCTTTCACGGAAATACACAAAAGTAAAAATTAGCTGAAAGTAAAAGGTATCCTAATACACCAAAACGAGTACGCACAAAAAGTACCAAAAAATATATATATATAGGAAAGGAAGAAGTAAATGAAATACGCGATAAGTTATATCAACACTAATTACCTATCGTTTATTCCAGCGTTGAGGGGATTGGACAGGGCTCCATAAGGATCTACGGGAGAGAGTTTTTTTTTTTTTTGCTTATCCCTAGTACACGTGGTACAGACCATGATAATCATGGTGGGTAGTTAGCGACTGATTTTTACTGTAAGCGCACCACATGTCTACACATGTGAAAGCAGTTCGACTTTGCACTTACAAATGTGCCAGAGCCCCGTTTGGTTACTTGCACTCGCTGGTGGGGTTGGACTTTTGCAAGAATCGGGGGGCCATTGGAGCATTTTTTTTATAAACATAAAAAGTGTCCAATGCGGGAATCGAACCCGGGTCGTAGTGGTCGAAACCAAACGGTTTAACCAGCCTTCCACCGACCCCCACGGGAGAGAGTAGAAATTCGAAACATTAAGAGAGGGAGTGTGCTATAAGTGTCTCAGTTGACTTCCAGAAAAAGCTTCGTACATCACCTTTGAACCCCATTCATGTACAAACATTGCCAGATTTGTCCAAAAGGAAGGCGTGGGAGATCATTTCGCTTAGCAAATAATCAACATTCCCAGCCCCGATAACTGAAAATCTTGAAACAATTTATGTTTATCAAATTATTTGACGAGCCAATAGGGTGAAAGTTTTCAGAGAAGCAGATGAAACTTGACAAAACATCGGTTAGATGTAGAAAATGCATAATTGTCCAAGGAAGCAATACACATAGCGCTCTTTATAGGCAGAAGATGGAATCTTTCAACACTATTGCGTTTTTTAAAAATAAAGACGAATTATTGTTGAGAGAGAATAGTTACATCTTTTATAATTAAAGAAAGCACTATGTGTTTTGTTTAGTTACCTAAACAGCCTTTTTTACTTTAGGCCTTGTGTTTTAAGCGGAAGAGCTTTACTCGAAGCTTTGAAATATGTGTAAAATTTCTACAATTACATAAGCATCTTTCTATAGTGTCGTTAGACGCCATCACCAAGCATTCAAGTTAATCTATATGAGAAGAATCAAAATACAATAATAGTGTTACATAATCATACATACACTCCCTTCATCCCACAGGTTATTCCACGCCTTGGATACATTTAAAAGAATTACGGAAAATATGCAAAATATTCTGAGATTGAAATATGCCTTTTCAATATAATTGATATATGAATATATGCACCTTTGATTTTTAAACACATTTAAATCTTATTTTTGCCATCTATCGATAATTTTATACATTCATATTAAAAATATTGCAAGATTCAGACGTCAGCAACCTTTTTATAAAAGTTTATTGTCTTTCTTGACGTTTCGGCGACCCACTGTCGCCGTGAAGTATTTTGTCGACTTGTTGTTCAGTAATATACTTTTATAAAAGGGTTTATGAAGTCTCCTACATGAATTAATCAAATTCAACCTACAATTATGGTATTCTTGACATTAAAAAGTAAGATTGAATTATCACATGATTTGTTATTTCTATGGAATTATCATTATCAGAGAATACTCGTATCATTTTTCATTAAAATAGTCACCAGATAAAAGCTATTTTAGGGTTGCTGGGATAGTCTTCTGATTCAGTATCTTTGTCTGCAAATAATGACAATGTCGCTGTACGTTACGTACAAAATACATAGTCTGACCCAACTGAGCTGGAATATGCGTCCATTAAGTATAATTACAAATGGAAATTAACTAGCCGTAGGTAATGGTGGGAACAAAGTAACTATACAACTAGAGATTTACAAATAACAATAAAAACAACTGCAAGTATAGTGATAGGATTGTGTGTGTGGAAAGAATAAAAATACTATAGAGATTACATATAACAATAAAATAACTACAGGTATAGTGATGGTCTGTAGAGAATATAAACTACAGATTGAAAATAACAATAAAACAACTACAGGTATAGTGATTTTTTTATAAAACTATTTTAGAGGCGTAATATTCTTTTTAAAATAAAACAATTTCTACTGTCCTTACTGCGATGGAAAAATTAAAGGGAGGGCCTGGCTCTAGTACATCGTATAGTGATTTTGTTGGGAGGAAATAAACACTATAGATTACATATTACAACTATTAATACAGGTATAATATGATGTTTGTGTGATTGTGAGGGGAGAGATTATAAACTACAGATTACAAATAACAATAAAACAACTACAGCTATAGTGATGGTATAGGGAGAATATGAGAACTACAGATTACAAATAACAATAAAACAACTACAGCTATAGTGATGGTATGGGGAGAATATGAGAACTACAGATTACAAATAACAATAAACAACTACAGCTATAGCGATGGTATGGGGAGAATATGAGAACTACAGATTACAAATAACAATAAAACAACTACAGCTATAGTGATGGTATGGGGAGAATATGAGAACTACAGATTACAAATAACAATAAACAACTACAGCTATAGTGATGGTATGGGGAGAATATGAGAACTACAGATTACAAATAACAATAAAACAACTACAGCTATAGTGATGGTATGGGGAGAATATGAGAACTACAGATTACAAATAACAATAAACAACTACAGCTATAGTAATGGTATGGGGAGAATATGAGAACTACAGATTACAAATAACAATAAACAACTACAGCTATAGTGATGGTATGGGGAGAATATGAGAACTACAGATTACAAATAACAATAAAACAACTACAGCTATAGTGATGGTATGGGGAGAATATGAGAACTACAGATTACAAATAACAATAAACAACTACAGCTATAGTAATGGTATGGGGAGAATATGAGAACTACAGATTACAAATAACAATAAACAACTACAGCTATAGTGATGGTATGGGGAGAATATGAGAACTACAGATTACAAATAACAATAAAACAACCACAGCTATAGTGATGGTATGGGAAGAATATGAGAACTACAGATTACAAATAACAATAAACAACTACAGCTATAGTAATGATATGGGGAGAATATGAGAACTACAGATTACAAATAACAATAAACAACTACAGCTATAGTGATGGTATGGGGAGAATATGAGACCTACAGATTACAAATAACAATAAAACAACTACAGCTATAGTGATGGTATGGGGAGAATATGAGAACTACAGAATACAAATAACAATAAAACAACTACAGTTATAGGGATGGTATGGGAGAATATGAGAACTACAGATTACAAATACCAATAAAACAACTACAGTTATAGTAATGGTATGGGGAGAATATGAGAACAACAGATTACAAATAACAATAAAACAACTACAGTTATAGTGATGGTATGGGGAGAATATGAGAACAACAGATTACAAATAACAATAAAACAACTACAGTTATAGTAATGGTATGGGGAGAATATGAGAACTACAGATTACAAATAACAATAAAACAACTACAGTTATAGTGATGGTATGGGGAGAATATGAGAACAACAGATTACAAATAACAATAAAACAACTACAGTTATAGTAATGGTATGGGGAGAATATGAGAACTACAGATTACAAATAACAATAAAACAACTACAAGTATACCAAAGTTTTAGGGGGAGAATATGAACTACAGATTACAAAAAAAAAAAAACAATAAAACAACTACTGGTTGATGAAAGTATAGGACAACTACTTCGTTGATGAAGGTATAGGACAACTACTGGTTGATGAAGGTATAGGACAACTACTGGTTGATGAAGGTATAGGACAACTACAGGTTGATGAAGGTATAGGACAACTACTGGTTCATGACGGTATAGGACAACTACTGGTTGATGAAGGTATAGGACAACTACTGGTTGATGAAGGTATAGGACAACTACAGGTTGATTAAGGTATAAGACAACTACAGGTTGATGAAGGTATAGGACAACTACTGGTTGATGAAGGTATAGGACAACTACAGGTTGATGAAGGTATAGGACAACTACTGGTTGATGAAGGTATAGGACAACTACAGGTTGATTAAGGTATAGGACAACTACAGGTTGATGAAGGTATAGGACAACTACTGGTTGATGAAGGTATAGGACAACTACAGGTTGATGAAGGTATAGGACAACTACTGGTTGATGAAGGTATAGGACAACTACAGGTTGATGAAGGTATAGGACAACTACTGGTTGATGAAGGTATAGGACAACTACAGGTATAGTGATGGAGTAAAGGAGAATATAAACTACAGATTTCATAAACCAAACACAGGTAGTGTAAAGGGATTGCACATTACGGTTACCAATAAAATCAAAACAACCAGAGGTTTTGACTAATGTATATAAATGTAGACAAATCTCACACTCTCACAAAGTAAAATAAAACAACCAGTCGCGGAGGAATAAACTATGTACTCCAACATCTGGAGACACGACTTACAATGTTGGTGGCGCCATCTACCAGAGAGATTTATAACTATTTATTCGTGTTTATTAAATTCTAAAATATTCTGCATTCCTACACTTTTATATTATTTTAATATATATACATAACATATATATATATATACATACATTTCATACATATACACATAAAAAAAATGCATATCTAAATATTGGAAAATAAATATTTTATTCAACCCAATATATCCCTTTTTATTATCTAATATCTAAATATGTATATGTCTAATTTATTATGAGAATATATTTTCAATTTAAAATATATATTAAAGGTTTATTTTATATAAAAAAAAAAACTAATAAAATTGTTCTATTAATATGAAATAAACTTTCTATCTTTTTCTCTAAAAAATATTCCTTTTTACTGAATTTTGAAAATAGATTTAGATAACAACTAAATTGAGCACTTTGACAAATCTAAGTTCTGTCGCTGTCCCATCAGTTCTGTCTTTCATCGGCCACCCGACCTGCAGAGCTGGGCAGACCTTAAGACGAAAGCATCTACATCTTAGCGCAGCCTAAACTAATGCATTTACTCTTCGAAATTTGAGGAGAATGGCAACCGACCAATATCCAGCTGACTTTCGTCGCCATCTTCGAGTAAGAAACTGCTTCTTTTTGTTCTTCTGCTTAGCTCGCTTAGAATTCCTGATTCCCCCGTTTGGCCCTGCCTAACCTCTCCACAACAACAAATGTTTTAAGTATTCAAATGGAAAAACAGTATTTTGAATATTATCATGACTATTTAGTTTTCGATTTAGAAGAATAATAAACCCAATAAAATGTGTAATTTATTCAAATAATAGAAGTAAAATCGTTAGAATAAAAGTAATTCTAGAAAAAGTTTACAAAAGTTCTTTTGGGACTTTTTTTAGACATTCATCAATATGAGGTCATTTAAAAGAATTTGTCGCACTCTGCATGTTATAATGATTATGAAATAATTGTTGTTATCTTTAATAAATAACGTTTTATTATATATACTAACAACATTATCAGAATATTATCGTCTGTTTTCAAAATATATAGGAACTTTTCCTCTGATATTTATATACTAAACATTCTTTTTATCTGAAATGATTTCATATTTAAAAAATAATCACGAAGCCACGCACTTCGTATATTCAAAGAGAGTTTGACAGAAAAAAGCACTTTTTTCCTTTTTATTTATTTTTATATACACTCATGGACAAAACTTAAGTGGAGAGTCTTTGTGGTCGCCAGTCGTCTGTTTTTTTTTTTTTTTTATTAAAAAGAAAATTTTTTTAAGGAGAACTTTTTTAATTGAAGGATTTTCTCACTTAGCCGATTCCCTTACTGAACTCACAAAGAAAAACTCCCGGTTTGAATGGACAAAAAGGCACAAGGCTCTATTATATCAACCTGCCCTAGTACAACTTGACCCTCAAGCCCTCACCTGTGTTCACACTGATGTGTCGAACGTCGGTCTAGGTGCAGTTATAGTGCAAACATTATGGATAAGAAAAAGTAGCGTCGTTTATAAGTAGAACCCTAACCAAAATTCAGAACTTTATTATTCAACTACAAAGAAACGATGTTTTAGCAATGGTTTAGGCAGTATACAAATTACGGCCTTATCCTTACGGTAAGTAGTTTAGAGTGATTACAGACCATCATTCTCTATGCTGGCTTGGAAATCTGAGAGACCCCACTGGTAGACTAGCCAGATGGGCTCTGAAAATCCAAGAGTATGACATTGAGGTGATACACAAGTCTGGGAAGAAACACTTACCAGACTGTATCAAAAGTTCGTTTCCAAATCGGAAGCCCAATATAAAATCAAATTAAATAAATATATAACAATATAAATAAACTTTCGGTCTCACAGGGTCTCTACTTCAATGAATAAATATTTTGTTTATATATTATTGTTATTTAATGTGTATTAAAATCTTATTAATGGGAACGAACTTTTGATACAGCCTGGTAGATGCCGATTGCCTATAAAGAGAACCTTTCACTCAAACTGAACCTGAAGATGATTGTGATAAAATTGGCGCGTTGAAGTTTGTCTACATATTTTGGGGCTGTCACACTTTTATAATTATTGAACATATGAAAATGTGTTTTGCATATTGACATATATTAGTACAGTTTATACCTCGGGTGATGAAAATTAGCTTTATGGTGAGTTCAGATAAGAGCATAAGATAATTACAATAGGGGAAATAAATTGTGTATAAAATGGTTTCAAATTATGGTTATAACTTGTAAATTATGTGTTGTAATTGAATAATAACATGATATATATAGTTAAACCTGTCTATAGCGCCCCCTCTAATTAGCGCCTCCCTCTCTATAGCGCCCGATTTTAAATACGTAGTACGATGCGATTTACATTAAAAGTGACCTGTCTATAGCACCCCTCTCTATAGAACCCTATTTTGGTGAGTCCCAAGAGGGGACGCTATAGACAGGTTTAACTGTATATCTATTATTTGATAAATTATTATAATAATGATTAATAATTAAAAATGAGATGTGCGTGTGTGTTGACAAATTATAATTTTTAATAATGTTAAGCCCAACAATGTGTGTTAAAATAAATGAAAAAGGATAATATATATATATATATATATAAGGTAAATATACTGAGTACATTAGGGTGAATATATACAGCATTGAACGTTACAATTAATATTATAAAGTGCATTGACTTGTAGGGTGATTTATTAAAGAAGACTAGATTAGTGGACACGGGATAGACGGCTTCTCTAGTACTGCGATACGACGTCACGTTAACGTGAGCTGTTTGGTTAAAATCATCATTATTATTGTTATTTTATTCTTATTATTTATTGTTATTGTGTTTTATTAATTTGTAGATATATTCATTAATTATTAGTTTTTATGTTTGTTCATTTTTTCTTAATTCGGCAACAGTGTGTTGTTAATAATTATTTTGTTGTTGTTTTGTGATGTGTATTAAAAAACGTATTCAGTGGTGTGTATGTAAAATTATAAATTCTTTTGTTTCGTTGTTAGTAGTAAATTAAAAAATTCTAAATTCTAATATAAGTTTTTGTTTTATTCTAAAACGTCTCCTGGAGAAGAAGAACTCAAACTCAGCGAAGCACTTTAACTTATAAGTTAAGTATATGCGCGAACAGTAAGCATTGGTCCATCGACAGCATCTCATCTGGGTCATGCTATCAGCCAGATTTGGAAATGGGTGGTTGAAACTTTGGTAGAGAGAAAGAGTGAGAGAGTGAAAGAGAAAGTCGTTCTGTCGCCTGAAAAAAAGAAAATGTTTTGGTCGCGATGAGCTGGGGTGAGGAGAATGTAAAAAGATAAAGAGGGAAGTGCCCGATTGTGAGAATAAAAAAAAAAAGAAAGGTGGGCGGTGATGTTTGAACCGAACCGTGAATAAATAAAAGTACACACACAAATACACATACAGATTTATTAAGACCACCGGTCGTATACAGATTCACCAAAATAAATAAAATAAAATAATCTATATATATATATAAAATGCCATCTAAAAAGAACTTGTACTCGTGGTCAGGAGATGCCTTATTTATTTTTAATATCAACACCTGACCCACTTATCTTTTATTTTGTTCTATTGTTTTTTCATATATATAACTATCTGCTCAAGTTCGACTGTTAGGAATGTTACAGCGAAGAAACGTGTGTAGTTGAGATAGAATCAAGGTGAAATAAAAGAATATCAGCGAATAGTAACGATTTCTCGGGGAAAATTTGGCTGTGATGCCGTGAGAATTTGGAGGGTAGGGAAGTCGACGCTTTTTTCTAAATTTTAAAATTTAAAAATATTAAAATTAAATTTTAAAATTGTAGTTGTAATAAAAATCAAAATTGATAATTAATGAAATATGCAATATTATACAAACAAGTGAATATTATTTTTAACATCAAAGACTAATATAAAAGTGATCACACACACATTATGATTATTCATATAAAAATAAAAAATACAACAGTTAAGACATAAAAACTCGAAATAAAATCATACTTAAAAATGTAAATAATAAAAATGCAAAATATATATATTGAAAAGAGGTGTGTATATTTAAAATTCAAAAAGAATGGGGGGTCGGTGGAAGGGTGGTTTAAACCGTTGGTTTTCGATCGCTACGACCCGGGTTCGAATCCCGCATTGGCCACTTTTTTTCTGATAAAAAAAAAAATGCTTCAATGACTCCCCGATTCTTGCAAAAGTCCAAGCCCACCAGCGAGTGCAAGTAACCAAACGGGGCTCTGGCACATTTATAGGTGCAAATTCGAACTGCTTTTACATGTGTAGACATGTGGTGCTCTTAGAGTAAAAGCAGTCGCCAACTTCTACCCACCATGATTATCATGACCTGTACCACGTATACTAGGGATAAGTAAAAAAAGAGAGAATTTAAAATATAAAAATGACGATATTAAAAGAGAGTTACAATATTAATATATATATATTTTTTTTCTTTTTTTTTCTTTCGTTTTTTTAAGGTAGTTGATGTTCAATCTCTAGAGCGTACATAGATTGATATCGATATAGAGATGTCGGTGTAGGTGATTGATATGTAAGGATGTCTTTACGTAGTGTTTGGGTAAGTTGGAATGTGTGATAATATGGTGATGGTGTCTTGTCCATGGAGCAGATCATATCGGTCCGTGCACCCTAGTGTGATAATATGGTGGTGGTGTCTTGTCCATGGAGCAGATCATATCGGTCCGTGCACCCTAGTGTGATAATATGGTGGTGGTGTCTTGTCCATGGAGCAGATCATATCGGTCCGTGCACCCTAGTGTGATAATATGGTGGTGGTGTCTTGTCCATGGAGCAGATCATATCGGTCCGTGCACCCTAGTGTGATAATATGGTGATGGTGTCTTGTCCATGGAGCAGATCATATCGGTCCGTGCACCCTAGTGTGATAATATGGTGGTGGTGTCTTGTCCATGGAGCAGATCATATCGGTCCGTGCACCCTAGTGTGATAATATGGTGGTGGTGTCTTGTCCATGAGCAGATCATATCGGTCCGTGCACCCTAGTGTTGATAATATGGTGGTGGTGTCTTGTCCATGGAGCAGATCATATCGGTCCGTGCACCCTAGTGTGATAATATGGTGGTGGTGTCTTGTCCATGGAGCAGATCATATCGGTCCGTGCACCCTACTGTGATAATATGGTGGTGGTGTCTTGTCCATGGAGCAGATCATATCGGTCCGTGCACCCTAGTGTGATAATATGGTGGTGGTGTCTTGTCCATGGAGCAGATCATATCGGTCCGTGCACCCTAGTGTGATAATATATGGTGGTGTCTTGTCCATGGAGCAGATCATATCAGTCCGTGCACCCTAGTGTGATAATATGGTGGTGGTATCTTGTCCATGGAGCAGATCATATCGGTCCGTGCACCCTAGTGTGATAATATGGTGGTGGTGTCTTGTCCATGGAGCAGATCATATCGGTCCGTGCACCCTAGTGTGATAATATGGTGGTGGTGTCTTGTCCATGGAGCAGATCATATCGGTCCGTGCACCCTAGTGTGATAATATGGTGGTGGTGTCTTGTCCATGGAGCAGATCATATCGGTCCGTGCACCCTAGTGTGATAATATGGTGGTGGTGTCTTGTCCATGGAGCAGATCATATCGGTCCGTGCACCCTAGTGTGATAATATGGTGGTGGTGTCTTGTCCATGGAGCAGATCATATCGGTCCGTGCACCCTAGTGTGATAATATAGCTGCAGTGTTCACCTCGTTGATGTGAAGCATATGTGGCAACCGTGGTGATGAGTGTAGGTAAAACTGGTTGCTTGTGTGGAGTTAGGGCAAGAAAAAAAGAAAGGTGATACGATTAGGTATGTGTAGCAGCTATAGACAGTGGACAAGATGATAGATGACAGGGTAGGGGTGATGTGTGAGATGATGAAAGTTGATGATTGAATGAAATACTTAGACTTTCGAAGTGACGAAGGTGTTTAAAATTAAGGCGTGTTACTGAGGAATAAGTTTGTGTGTGGTTCAGTTTAAATGGGTTGGATCTGACTACATGTCATTACAGTGGTGCTCACGAAGGTAAAAAAAAAAAACTGAATAAATGGGCCTTGGTGCTATATTTTATACAGCAAATGAAAACATTAAGACGCAAATGTTTCCTTTACACATCAATCACACTTCTACTGTCCTTACTACGATGATGTCAGTGGTAAACCCTCCCAGCGGTTTCGACAATTTTTTTTTTATTTTTATTTTAATCTACCAGACCGCTTCTTTAAAGCTCTAACACTATATTGGATCGTTCTGCTTATATATTAGGTATACATTAATATAAACTAGCAAATTTAGCGCGCCTTACGTCGCTCTAATAAAAGAAATTAAAGCACATACAATCCTGCCTTCTTCACAGACATAATAACATTTATGAAGAAAATCACACAAACAAAAACGAATATATCGAATATAAAGTTATAAGTCAAAAACAGTTGAGCTTATATATTAATTAAAATAATAAAGAGAAACGGTCATTCTTTTTTCTTTATATATATAGGTTTTGCAACTTTAAGACATTTATAAGAGACAACAATAAAAAAACAATAATATAAGACAGCACAATTTAATTTTTTACTTTAACAACATTTTCATTTTCTTTGAAACTCTAACATCAATATGTTTTCGTTATTGAAAAACCTTAATTGGAAATAACATTATTTTAGAGTACTGTTTTAGTTTTGTTAAGGTCCTTTTAATTTAATTTAAAAAGCACCTTTTTGATAACATTCTAATATTTTAATATATTGCATTTATAATTATATTATATAATTATATTATTCTTACTATTTTATTTAGTGTGTACTCTCAGTTGTACTCTCACGGCATAATAGAAACATTTTATAGTATATTTAAAAAATGCAAAATAAAAACGTTACACTATAATATAACAATGTGACATAGATCAATAAGTTTAAAATTACAATTTTCGATATATATTGAAATTTTATTCTATTTTATTTTGAGCGTCTATTTTGAATATTCACTAAATATCGAAATGAATATTAACTAAATATCGAATAAAGAATATAAATATATGTTTGTAAAAATTAATATTTGATACGCATAGGCATATTTAATATACGCAATATTAAAATAGCCAATTTCTGGCGTAATTAAATTAAATAAAATAGAATATTAAGAGAGTAGTTAGGGAACAAACATACATACAGACAAACAGACATTTTTTGCGCATTGATAATTAGATATTATAGATAATCTTAAAATATAAAAATATGAAAAATGACCTCAACAAAATAAAAACGGTGCTAAAACGAACAAATTTAAAATAAAAGTGTTGCAAAAGTGTTGAAAGTGTTGAAAAAGAAAAAAAAGTTAAAAATGAAAAATGTTAAATGTTTAAAAATGTAAAAAATGTTAAAAGTGTAAATGATTTACTAAAATGTCGTCGTTAAAAGTACGCATTTAAATATTTAGACTATAAAAATTAGAAAAGAGGAGGCAAGTATGAAAAGTATTTAAAGTGTAAATTATGAATATTATCAAATATGTGGCTGATGTGGCTATTTATAAAACATACATACAGACAAACAGAAATTTTTTTGATTATTAGAATTATATATAATCTTAAATATAAAAAATATGAAAAATGACCTTAACAAAATAAAAAACGGTGCTAAAATGAACAAATTTATTTGTAAATAAAAGTGTTGCAAAAGTGTAGAAAGTGTTGAAAAAGAAAAAAAGTTAAAAATGAAAAATGTTAAAATGTTAAAAATGAAAAATGATTTACTAAAATGAAAAGTAAGCATTAAAAGTAAGCATTTAAATACGCATTTAAATACAAAAACGCATTTAGACCATAAAAATTAGAAAAGAGAAGATGAAAAGTATTTAAAGTGTAAATTATGAATACGTGTAAATTACGAATTTATTACGAATTTAAATTACGAATATTTATATATCAAATTATTTCGTTTTTATTTCAATCAATGGCCGAGCGTGTCGCTAACGTCGAGCTTAACGTCGAGCTAAATGCGTATTTTTGCTAACTGCGTTATTTTTAAAAGTTTAAATATAATTTTGAAGTTACCTGAATAATTCCGGGACTAAATGTAATATGTATACGAAATATTGTCGTATAAAATAAAATATTAAGAGAGGAGTTAGGGAACAAACAAACAAACAAACATCCAAACATCCAGACATCCAGACATTTTTTGCGCTTTAATAATAAGATATTTTCGCGCCTTAATGTTTTCATTTTCTGTATATAGATGGCGCATTATTTCTTCATATACGATATTTCATGCTAAATAGGAGGGAGGGATAACTTTAGCCTAGTGGTTATGTTTTGTCAGTGAAAGTATATTTGCTTAAGTTGATAAATCGAGCGTTTAATTCATTTGGAGAGTAATGCTATGGCGGTCCCATGGAGGTTTTGTTCGGGGTTAGTTCTGGTGATGAATGTTGGTAAAGGTGAAGGAGATGAAGGAAGATGTGAGGGTGAAATATTTGCAAATTGTGTTTGAGGGTCAAACGTCTTTTTTTTTTTAAAGTAGCGTTGTTATTAATTAGTTGGTTTGTGGAATGGAGTATTTTTACAGAAGGAACAATGGTGAAAATGACCTTACACTGAGTGAGGTGAAATGATATTTATATCACACTGTCGTTATGATAATAATAGGAGGTATTTTTTTCTGAGTGATGGTTATAGAGTATCCTTAGTGGGTAACACAGACGTACATTTCAAAATACCGAAAAAGCTTTATATTTTCTTTATTTGAACAATTTGGAGTTACATAAAGTTTTTTTTATGATGAAATTATCATTGAAATGTATAAAATGGGTTTGATTTGTAAAAAAGCATAGGGCTCCTCTCCCTTGAAATTAAACGTCAAACCTAGACCGCTTTTATTGACCTTCGACGCAAACAAGCGGACTTGAGACGATGAAAACCCACAACATCAGCTTGGGAAAATTGAGAAGCGTCCTCCTAAAGACCATGGTTTCGGGCTGATGGCCCTCGTCATCCTTGGAGGGACTTTATTCCATGAGATCCACACTGAATCCAATGGAATCTTCACAATCTGTCAAAGAGGTGTTTAGCTGGCAAAGTAGCAGGGCCAAATCTGTGACCAAAATATAGATGGAAGTTTCGCCGGGAGGAAATTGATATGGAAGCCATTTGATGTCCAAATATTGTATTATGGAACCCAGTTGATGTCCAAATATTGTATTATGGAAGCCATTTCATATCCAAACATTGGATATAGAACCATTTGATGTCCAAACACTTGATTTTGGAAGTCATTTGAAGTCCAATTATTGTAATATGGAAGCCTTTTGATATCCAAACATTGTATTATGGAAGCCATTTGATTTCCAAACATTTGATTTTGAAAGCCATTAAATTTCAAAATATTATATTATTAAAGCCATTTGATCCATTTGGTACCCGAACATTAGATTATGGAAGTCATTTGATATCCTAAAATTTTATTAAGGTAGCCATTTGATGTCCAAATATTGTATTATGAAAGTCATTTGATCTCCAAATATTGTATTATGGAAGTCATTTTATTTCCAAATATGTATTATGGACGCCATTTGATGTCCAACTTTTGTATTATGCAAGCCAATTGATGTTCACACTTTGTATTATGGAAGTCTTTTGATGTCTAAATATTGTATTATGGAAGCCATTTAATGTCCAAAATTTGGGTTATGGAAGTTACCTTATGTCCAAACATTGTATTATGGAAGTCTAATTATGTCCAAATAGTGTATTATGGAAGCCATTTTATGTTTAAATATTTTATAATGGAAGTCATTTTATGTCCAACTATTGTATTATGGAAGTCATTTGTGTCCAAATATTGTATTATGGAAGTTATTTGTTTTCCAAATATTGTATTATGGAAGTCATTTGATGCACAAATATTGTAATATGGAAGCATTATTTGTCCAAATATTGTATAATGGTAGTCATTTTTATATCCAAATATTGTATTATGGAAGCCTTTCGATGTTCAAACATTGTATTATGAAAGCCATTTGATGTTCATACATTTGATTATGGAAGTCATTTAATGTCCAAATATTGTATTATGAAAGCCATTGGATGTACAAATATTGTACTATGGAATTCAATTTATGTCCAAATAATGTATTATGAAAGCCATTTGGTGTCCAAATATTGTATTATGAAAGCCATTTGATGTCCAAATTTTGTACTATGGAATTCAATTTATGTCCAAATAATGTATTGTGAAAGCCATTTGATGTCCAAATATTGTATTATGGAATAAATATATGATATATGTCCTAATATTGTATTTTGAAAGCCACTTGATGTCCAAACATTGTATTATGGAAGTCATTTTATGTCCAAACATTATATCATGGAAGTCATTTTATGTCCCAAAACATTATATCATGGAAGTCTAATTATGTCCTAATATTGTGTTATGGAACCTATTTGATGTCCAAACATTTGAATATGGTAGCCATTTGATGTCCGAATATTGCATTATGGAAGCCATATTATATCCGGTTATTATATTATGGAAGTCATTTTAAGTCCAAATATTATATTATGGAAGCCATTCGATGCTTAAATATTGTAATGTGGAAGTAATTTGATGTCCAAACCATTGTATTATGAAAATCAATTGATCTCCAAAATCGTATTATGGAAGTCATTTGATCTTCAAATATTGTATTCTGGAAATCATTATATGTCCAAATATTTTATTATGGAAGCCATTTGATATCCTAATATTGTATTATTGAAGCCATTTGATGTCCAAATATTGTATTATGGAAGTCGTTTTATGTTCAAATATTGTATAATAGAAGTCAATACATGTCCAAATATTGTATTATGGAACCCATATGATGTACGAATATTGTATTATGAAAGTCATTTTATGTAGAAATATTGTATTGTGGAAGTCTTTTGATGTTCAAATATTGTATTATTGAAGCTATTTAATGTCCAAACATTGGGTTATGGAAGTCATCATATGTCCAAACATTAGAATATGGAAATCATTTGATGTGCAAATATTGTATTATGGAATTCATTTGTTGTCCTAATATTGTAGTAGAGAGAAGCCATTTGATGTCCAAACATTGGATATGAAATCCAATTGATTTTCCAAACATTTGATTCTGAAAGTCATTTAATATCCAAACATTGTATTATGGAAACCTTTTGATGTCCAAATATTGTATTATGTAAGCAAGTTGATGTCCAAATATTGTATTATGGATGTCATTTGATGTCCCAAATATTGTATTATGGAAGCAATTAATGTCCTAATATTGCATTATGGAAGTCATATTATGTCCATATATTGTATTGTGAAAGTCTATTGATGTCCAAATATTGTATAATGGAAGCCATTTAATGTCCAAACATTGTATTATTAAAGTTATTTGATCTCCAAATATTGTATTATGGAAGTCATTTTATTTCCAAATAATGTATTATGGAAGGCTTTCGATGTACAAATATTGTACTATGGAATTCAATTTACGTCCAAATATTGTATTATGAAAGCCATTTGAAGTCCAAATATTGTATTATGGAAATAAATTTATGTACTAATATTGTATTTTGAAAGCCATTTGATGTCCAAACATTGTATTATGGAAGTATAATTATGTCCTAATATTGCAATATGGAACCTATTTGATGTCCAAACATTATATCATGGAAGTCATTTTATGTCCAAACATTATATCATGGAAGTCTAATTATGTCCTAATATTGTGTTATGGAACCTATTTGATGTCCAAACATTTGAATATGGTAGCCATTTCATGTCCGAATATTGCATTATGGAAGCCATTTTATTTCCATATATTATATTATGGTAGTCATTTTAGGACCAAATATTATATTATGGAAGCCATTCGATGCTTAAACATTGTAATGTGGAAGTCATTTGATGTCCAAACATTGTATTATGAAAATCATTTGATCTCCAAAATCGTATTATGGAAGTCATTTGATCTTCAAATATTGTATTCTGGAAGTCATTATATGTCCAAATATTTTATTATGGAAGCCATTTGATATTTTAATATTGTATTATTGAAGCCATTTGATGTCCAAATTTTGTATTATGGAAGTCATTTTATGTCCAAATATTGTATTATGGAAGCTATTTGATGTCCAAAATTTGAATATGGAAGCCATTTGATGTCCGAATATTATATTATGGAAGCCATTTTATGTCCAAATATTGTATTATGGACCCCATTCGATGTTCAAACATTGTAATATAGAAGTGATTTGATGTCCAAACATTGTATTATGAAAGTTATTTGATCTCCAAATATTATATTATGGAAGTCATTTGATGTACAAATATTGTATTATGGAAGGTTTTGATGTCTAAAAATTGTATTATGGAAGCGATTATTTGCCCAAATATTGTATAATGAAAGTCATTCCTTTTCTAAATATTGTAATATGGAAGTTATTTTATTTCCAATATTGTATTATGGAAGCCTTTCGATGTCCAAATATTGTATTATGAAAGTCATTTGAGGTTTAAACATTTGATTATGGAAGTCATTTAATATCCAAACCTTGTATTATGGAAGCCTTTTTTTGTCCAAATATTGTATTATGAAATTCAAAATATGTCCAAATATTGTATTATGAAAGCCAATTGATGTCCAAATTTTGTATTATGAAAGCTTTTTGATGTCCAAATATTGTATTTTGGAAGTCATTTGATTTCCAAAATCGTATTATGGAAGCTATTTAATGTCCAAATATTGTTACATGGAAGTCATTTGATGTCTAAATATTGTATTATGGAAGCCATTTGAAGTCCAAATATTGTATTATGGAAGCTATATGTAGTACAAATATTGTATTATGGAAGTCATTTAATGTCCAAATATTGTTATATGGAAGTCATTTGATGTCCAAATATTGTATTATGGAAGCCATTTGAAGTCCAAATATTGTATTATGGAAGCCATTTTATATCCAAACATTAGGTTATTGAAGCCAATTTGTTGATACTCAATTTTCAATGTAAAGGGAACAGAGCGAGAAGCTCATCAAGTTTATAACACATATTTATCAGCTTAACAAAAAGTTACTTTTTACGCAAATACACATCAAATTAGAAAATAAGCTGAAAGTAAAAGGTTGCCTCAAACACCAAAACTTTCACACACAAAAAGTATAAAAAATTTAATAAAAACACGATATGTTATATCAAAACTAGTACTTATCTATTATTCCAGTGTTGTGTGTGAGAGGATCGGACAAAGAGTGCGCAGAAGAGAATACCAAGTTGAAAACATCAAAGAGGGAGAACTCTATAAACGTCTCAGCCGACTTCTCTTCAGACTGCCAAGCTCCTCCATCCCGCTGCACTCGCCAGTTGCTTAAAGTGGCAGCGGTGTTGACACATGGCCATCATCCTAACTGCCTCGTCCATTGAACTGACCTTTATTGAACAGCTTCCTTATACTTATCAAGAACATTTTCTGTGAAAAATATATCAAGCACTATACTGGTGTTTAGATCGAATTCAATATATCTTCTAGTGGCCTTGAACCTTTCCATAAATACACATTAGGGGTTTCTTCTATACGTTGCTTAAGACCCTTTATAACACCTCCCTAAATCCATGAGTATTTCACAAAAAAAAAAAAAGATAAACTTTCTGATAATGCTCTCTACACTACTTTCATTTTTAATACCCATTTCTTCTACGCTAGCCAAAACTTTAGGCGACAAATCCTTGAACATAATCAGTGATAATTACTATTCCCAGAAATTACAAAACACGCACACAAAATAAAAAAACTAAGTATCAAAAAACACAGGCTGAATTTAAATAAATATAAGCAATAAACCTATCCTGACAGGCTAGCCAATGAGAGAGAGAGCGAGAGAGAAGTGACCTTTCACGGAAATACACAAAAGTAAAAATTAGCTGAAAGTAAAAGGTATCCTAATACACCAAAACGAGTACGCACAAAAAGTACCAAAAATATATATATATAGGAAAGGAAGAAGTAAATGAAATACGCGATAAGTTATATCAACACTAATTACCTATCGTTTATTCCAGCGTTGAGGGGATTGGACAGGGCTCCATAAGGATCTACGGGAGAGAGTTTTTTTTTTTTTTTGCTTATCCCTAGTACACGTGGTACAGACCATGATAATCATGGTGGGTAGTTAGCGACTGATTTTTACTGTAAGCGCACCACATGTCTACACATGTGAAAGCAGTTCGACTTTGCACTTACAAATGTGCCAGAGCCCCGTTTGGTTACTTGCACTCGCTGGTGGGGTTGGACTTTTGCAAGAATCGGGGGGCCATTGGAGCATTTTTTTTATAAACATAAAAAGTGTCCAATGCGGGAATCGAACCCGGGTCGTAGTGGTCGAAACCAAACGGTTTAACCAGCCTTCCACCGACCCCCACGGGAGAGAGTAGAAATTCGAAACATTAAGAGAGGGAGTGTGCTATAAGTGTCTCAGTTGACTTCCAGAAAAGCTTCGTACATCACCTTTGAACCCCATTCATGTACAAACATTGCCAGATTTGTCCAAAAGGAAGGCGTGGGAGATCATTTCGCTTAGCAAATAATCAACATTCCCAGCCCCGATAACTGAAAATCTTGAAACAATTTATGTTTATCAAATTATTTGACGAGCCAATAGGGTGAAAGTTTTCAGAGAAGCAGATGAAACTTGACAAAACATCGGTTAGATGTAGAAAATGCATAATTGTCCAAGGAAGCAATACACATAGCGCTCTTTATAGGCAGAAGATGGAATCTTTCAACACTATTGCGTTTTTTAAAAATAAAGACGAATTATTGTTGAGAGAGAATAGTTACATCTTTTATAATTAAAGAAAGCACTATGTGTTTTGTTTAGTTACCTAAACAGCCTTTTTTACTTTAGGCCTTGTGTTTTAAGCGGAAGAGCTTTACTCGAAGCTTTGAAATATGTGTAAAATTTCTACAATTACATAAGCATCTTTCTATAGTGTCGTTAGACGCCATCACCAAGCATTCAAGTTAATCTATATGAGAAGAATCAAAATACAATAATAGTGTTACATAATCATACATACACTCCCTTCATCCCACAGGTTATTCCACGCCTTGGATACATTTAAAAGAATTACGGAAAATATGCAAAAAATTCTGAGATTGAAATATGCCTTTTCAATATAATTGATATATGAATATATGCACCTTTGATTTTTAAACACATTTAAAATCTTATTTTTGCCATCTATCGATAATTTTATACATTCATATTAAAATATTGCAAGATTCAGACGTCAGCAACCTTTTTATAAAAGTTTATTGTCTTTCTTGACGTTTCGGCGACCCACTGTCGCCGTGAAGTATTATTGTCGACTTGTTGTTCAGTAATATACTTTTATAAAAGGGTTTATGAAGTCTCCTACATGAATTAATCAAATTCAACCTACAATTATGGTATTCTTGACATTAAAAAGTAAGATTGAATTATCACATGATTTGTTATTTCTATGGAATTATCATTATCAGAGAATACTCGTATCATTTTTCATTAAATTAGTCACCAGATAAAAGCTATTTTAGGGTTGCTGGGATAGTCTTCTGATTCAGTATCTTTGTCTGCAAATAATGACAATGTCGCTGTACGTTACGTACAAAATACATAGTCTGACCCAACTGAGCTGGAATATGCGTCCATTAAGTATAATTACAAATGGAAATTAACTAGCCGTAGGTAATGGTGGGAACAAAGTAACTATACAACTAGAGATTTACAAATAACAATAAAAACAACTGCAAGTATAGTGATAGGATTGTGTGTGTGGAAAGAATAAAATACTATAGAGATTACATATAACAATAAAATAACTACAGGTATAGTGATGGTCTGTAGAGAATATAAACTACAGATTGAAAATAACATAAAACAACTACAGGTATAGTGATTTTTTTATAAAACTATTTTAGAGGCGTAATATTCTTTTTAAAATAAAAACAATTTCTACTGTCCTTACTGCGATGGAAAAATTAAAGGGAGGGCCTGGCTCTAGTACATCGTATAGTGATTTTGTTGGGAGGAAATAAACACTATAGATTACATATTACAACTATTAATACAGGTATAATATGATGTTTGTGTGATTGTGAGGGGAGAGATTATAAACTACAGATTACAAATAACAATAAAACAACTACAGCTATAGTGATGGTATAGGGAGAATATGAGAACTACAGATTACAAATAACAATAAAACAACTACAGCTATAGTGATGGTATGGGGAGAATATGAGAACTACAGATTACAAATAACAATAAACAACTACAGCTATAGCGATGGTATGGGGAGAATATGAGAACTACAGATTACAAATAACAATAAAACAACTACAGCTATAGTGATGGTATGGGGAGAATATGAGAACTACAGATTACAAATAACAATAAACAACTACAGCTATAGTGATGGTATGGGGAGAATATGAGAACTACAGATTACAAATAACAATAAAACAACTACAGCTATAGTGATGGTATGGGGAGAATATGAGAACTACAGATTACAAATAACAATAAACAACTACAGCTATAGTAATGGTATGGGGAGAATATGAGAACTACAGATTACAAATAACAATAAACAACTACAGCTATAGTGATGGTATGGGGAGAATATGAGAACTACAGATTACAAATAACAATAAAACAACTACAGCTATAGTGATGGTATGGGGAGAATATGAGAACTACAGATTACAAATAACAATAAACAACTACAGCTATAGTAATGGTATGGGGAGAATATGAGAACTACAGATTACAAATAACAATAAACAACTACAGCTATAGTGATGGTATGGGGAGAATATGAGAACTACAGATTACAAATAACAATAAAACAACCACAGCTATAGTGATGGTATGGGAAGAATATGAGAACTACAGATTACAAATAACAATAAACAACTACAGCTATAGTAATGATATGGGGAGAATATGAGAACTACAGATTACAAATAACAATAAACAACTACAGCTATAGTGATGGTATGGGGAGAATATGAGACCTACAGATTACAAATAACAATAAAACAACTACAGCTATAGTGATGGTATGGGGGAGAATATGAGAACTACAGAATACAAATAACAATAAAACAACTACAGTTATAGGGATGGTATGGGGTGAGAATATGAGAACTACAGATTACAAATACCAATAAAACAACTACAGTTATAGTAATGGTATGGGGAGAATATGAGAACAACAGATTACAAATAACAATAAAAACAACTACAGTTATAGTGATGGTATGGGGAGAATATGAGAACAACAGATTACAAATAACAATAAAACAACTACAGTTATAGTAATGGTATGGGGAGAATATGAGAACTACAGATTACAAATAACAATAAAACAACTACAGTTATAGTGATGGTATGGGGAGAATATGAGAACAACAGATTACAAATAACAATAAAACAACTACAGTTATAGTAATGGTATGGGGAGAATATGAGAACTACAGATTACAAATAACAATAAAACAACTACAAGTATACCAAAGTTTTAGGGGGAGAATATGAACTACAGATTACAAAAAAAAAAACAATAAAACAACTACTGGTTGATGAAAGTATAGGACAACTACTTCGTTGATGAAGGTATAGGACAACTACTGGTTGATGAAGGTATAGGACAACTACTGGTTGATGAAGGTATAGGACAACTACAGGTTGATGAAGGTATAGGACAACTACTGGTTCATGACGGTATAGGACAACTACTGGTTGATGAAGGTATAGGACAACTACCTGGTTGATGAAGGTATAGGACAACTACAGGTTGATTAAGGTATAAGACAACTACAGGTTGATGAAGGTATAGGACAACTACTGGTTGATGAAGGTATAGGACAACTACAGGTTGATGAAGGTATAGGGACAACTACTGGTTGATGAAGGTATAGGACAACTACAGGTTGATTAAGGTATAGGACAACTACAGGTTGATGAAGGTATAGGACAACTACTGGTTGATGAAGGTATAGGACAACTACAGGTTGATGAAGGTATAGGACAACTACTGGTTGATGAAGGTATAGGACAACTACAGGTTGATGAAGGTATAGGACAACTACTGGTTGATGAAGGTATAGGACAACTACAGGTATAGTGATGGAGTAAGGGAGAATATAAACTACAGATTTCATAAACCAAAACACAGGTAGTGTAAAGGGATTGCACATTACGGTTACCAATAAAATCAAAACAACCAGAGGTTTTGACTAATGTATATAAATGTAGACAAATCTCACACTCTCACAAAGTAAAATAAAACAACCAGTCGCGGAGGAATAAACTATGTACTCCAACATCTGGAGACACGACTTACAATGTTGGTGGCGCCATCTACCAGAGAGATTTATAACTATTTATTCGTGTTTATTAAATTCTAAAATATTCTGCATTCCTACACTTTTATATTATTTTAATATATATACATAACATATATATATATATACATACATTTCATACATATACACATAAAAAAAATGCATATCTAAATATTGGAAAAATAAATATTTTATTCAACCCAATATATCCCTTTTTATTATCTAATATCTAAATATGTATATGTCCTAATTTATTATGAGAATATATTTTCAATTTAAAATATATATTAAAGGTTTATTTTATATAAAAAAAAACTAATAAAATTGTTCTATTAATATGAAATAAACTTTCTATCTTTTTCTCTAAAAAATATTCCTTTTTACTGAATTTTGAAAATAGATTTAGATAACAACTAAATTGAGCACTTTGACAAATCTAAGTTCTGTCGCTGTCCCATCAGTTCTGTCTTTCATCGGCCACCCGACCTGCAGAGCTGGGCAGACCTTAAGACGAAAGCATCTACATCTTAGCGCAGCCTAAACTAATGCATTTACTCTTCGAAATTTGAGGAGAATGGCAACCGACCAATATCCAGCTGACTTTCGTCGCCATCTTCGAGTAAGAAACTGCTTCTTTTTGTTCTTCTGCTTAGCTCGCTTAGAATTCCTGATTCCCCCCGTTTGGCCCTGCCTAACCTCTCCACAACAACAAATGTTTTAAGTATTCAAATGGAAAAACAGTATTTTGAATATTATCATGACTATTTAGTTTTCGATTTAGAAGAATAATAAACCCAATAAAATGTGTAATTTATTCAAATAAAAGAAGTAAAATCGTTAGAATAAAAGTAATTCTAGAAAAGTTTACAAAAGTTCTTTTGGGACTTTTTTTAGACATTCATCAATATGAGGTCATTTAAAAGAATTTGTCGCACTCTGCATGTTATAATGATTATGAAATAATTGTTGTTATCTTTAATAAATAACGTTTATTATATATATATACTAACAACATTATCAGAATATTATCGTCTGTTTTCAAAATATATAGGAACTTTTCCTCTGATATTTATATACTAAACATTCTTTTTATCTGAAATGATTTCATATTTAAAAAATAATCACGAAGCCACGCACTTCGTATATTCAAAGAGAGTTTGACAGAAAAAAGCACTTTTTTCCTTTTTATTTATTTTTATATACACTCATGGACAAAACTTAAGTGGAGAGTCTTTGTGGTCGCCAGTCCGTCTGTTTTTTTTTTTTTTTTATTAAAAAGAAAATTTTTTTTAAGGAGAACTTTTTTAATTGAAGGATTTTCTCACTTAGCCGATTCCCTTACTGAACTCACAAAGAAAAACTCCCGGTTTGAATGGACAAAAAGGCACAAGGCTCTATTATATCAACCTGCCCTAGTACAACTTGACCCTCAAGCCCTCACCTGTGTTCACACTGATGTGTCGAACGTCGGTCTAGGTGCAGTTATAGTGCAAACATTATGGATAAGAAAAAGTAGCGTCGTTTATAAGTAGAACCCTAACCAAAATTCAGAACTTTATTATTCAACTACAAAGAAACGATGTTTTAGCAATGGTTTAGGCAGTATACAAATTACGGCCTTATCCTTACGGTAAGTAGTTTAGAGTGATTACAGACCATCATTCTCTATGCTGGCTTGGAAATCTGAGAGACCCCACTGGTAGACTAGCCAGATGGGCTCTGAAAATCCAAGAGTATGACATTGAGGTGATACACAAGTCTGGGAAGAAACACTTACCAGACTGTATCAAAAGTTCGTTTCCAAATCGGAAGCCCAATATAAAATCAAATTAAATAAATATATAACAATATAAATAAACTTTCGGTCTCACAGGGTCTCTACTTCAATGAATAAATATTTTGTTTATATATTATTGTTATTTAATGTGTATTAAAATCTTATTAATGGGAACGAACTTTTGATACAGCCTGGTAGATGCCGATTGCCTATAAAGAGAACCTTTCACTCAAACTGAACCTGAAGATGATTGTGATAAAATTGGCGCGTTGAAGTTTGTCTACATATTTTGGGGCTGTCACACTTTTATAATTATTGAACATATGAAAATGTGTTTTGCATATTGACATATATTAGTACAGTTTATACCTCGGGTGATGAAAATTAGCTTATGGTGAGTTCAGATAAGAGCATAAGATAATTACAATAGGGGAAATAAATTGTGTATAAAATGGTTTCAAATTATGGTTATAACTTGTAAATTATGTGTTGTAATTGAATAATAACATGATATATATAGTTAAACCTGTCTATAGCGCCCCCTCTAATTAGCGCCTCCCTCTCTATAGCGCCCGATTTTAAATACGTAGTACGATGCGATTTACATTAAAAGTGACCTGTCTATAGCACCCCTCTCTATAGAACCCTATTTTGGTGAGTCCCAAGAGGGGACGCTATAGACAGGTTTAACTGTATATCTATTATTTGATAAATTATTATAATAATGATTAATAATTAAAAATGAGATGTGCGTGTGTGTTGACAAATTATAATTTTTAATAATGTTAAGCCCAACAATGTGTGTTAAAATAAATGAAAAAGGATAATATATATATATATATATAAGGTAAATATACTGAGTACATTAGGGTGAATATATACAGCATTGAACGTTACAATTAATATTATAAAGTGCATTGACTTGTAGGGTGATTTATTAAAGAAGACTAGATTAGTGGACACGGGATAGACGGCTTCTCTAGTACTGCGATACGACGTCACGTTACGTGAGCTGTTTGGTTAAAATCATCATTATTATTGTTATTTTATTCTTATTATTTATTGTTATTGTGTTTTATTAATTTGTAGATATATTCATTAATTATTAGTTTTTTATGTTTGTTCATTTTTTCTTAATTCGGCAACAGTGTGTTGTTAATAATTATTTTTGTTGTTGTTTTGTGATGTGTATTAAAAAACGTATTCAGTGGTGTGTATGTAAAATTATAAATTCTTTTGTTTCGTTGTTAGTAGTAAATTAAAAAATTCTAAATTCTAATATAAGTTTTTGTTTTATTCTAAAACGTCTCCTGGAGAAGAAGAACTCAAACTCAGCGAAGCACTTTAACTTATAAGTTAAGTATATGCGCGAACAGTAAGCATTGGTCCATCGACAGCATCTCATCTGGGTCATGCTATCAGCCAGATTTGGAAATGGGTGGTTGAAACTTTGGTAGAGAGAAGAGTGAGAGAGTGAAAGAGAAAGTCGTTCTGTCGCCTGAAAAAAAGAAAATGTTTTGGTCGCGATGAGCTGGGTGAGGAGAATGTAAAAAGATAAAGAGGGAAGTGCCCGATTGTGAGAATAAAAAAAAAAAGAAAGGTGGGCGGTGATGTTTGAACCGAACCGTGAATAAATAAAAGTACACACACAAATACACATACAGATTTATTAAGACCACCGGTCGTATACAGATTCACCAAAATAAATAAAATAAAATAATCTATATATATATATAAAATGCCATCTAAAAAGAACTTGTACTCGTGGTCAGGAGATGCCTTATTTATTTTTAATATCAACACCTGACCCACTTATCTTTTATTTTGTTCTATTGTTTTTTCATATATATAACTATCTGCTCAAGTTCGACTGTTAGGAATGTTACAGCGAAGAAACGTGTGTAGTTGAGATAGAATCAAGGTGAAATAAAAGAATATCAGCGAATAGTAACGATTTCTCGGGGAAAATTTGGCTGTGATGCCGTGAGAATTTGGAGGGTAGGGAAGTCGACGCTTTTTTCTAAATTTTAAAATTTAAAAATATTAAAATTAAATTTTAAAATTGTAGTTGTAATAAAAATCAAAATTGATAATTAATGAAATATGCAATATTATACAAACAAGTGAATATTATTTTTAACATCAAAGACTAATATAAAAGTGATCACACACACATTATGATTATTCATATAAAAATAAAAAATACAACAGTTAAGACATAAAAACTCGAAATAAAATCATACTTAAAAATGTAAATAATAAAAATGCAAAATATATATATTGAAAAGAGGTGTGTATATTTAAAATTCAAAAAGAATGGGGGGTCGGTGGAAGGGTGGTTTAAACCGTTGGTTTTCGATCGCTACGACCCGGGTTCGAATCCCGCATTGGCCACTTTTTTTCTGATAAAAAAAAAATGCTTCAATGACTCCCGATTCTTGCAAAAGTCCAAGCCCACCAGCGAGTGCAAGTAACCAAACGGGGCTCTGGCACATTTATAGGTGCAAATTCGAACTGCTTTTACATGTGTAGACATGTGGTGCTCTTAGAGTAAAAGCAGTCGCCAACTTCTACCCACCATGATTATCATGACCTGTACCACGTATACTAGGGATAAGTAAAAAAAGAGAGAATTTAAAATATAAAAATGACGATATTAAAAGAGAGTTACAATATTAATATATATATTTTTTTTTTCTTTTTTTTTCTTTCGTTTTTTTTAAGGTAGTTGATGTTCAATCTCTAGAGCGTACATAGATTGATATCGATATAGAGATGTCGGTGTAGGTGATTGATATGTAAGGATGTCTTTACGTAGTGTTTGGGTAAGTTGGAATGTGTGATAATATGGTGATGGTGTCTTGTCCATGGAGCAGATCATATCGGTCCGTGCACCCTAGTGTGATAATATGGTGGTGGTGTCTTGTCCATGGAGCAGATCATATCGGTCCGTGCACCCTAGTGTGATAATATGGTGGTGGTGTCTTGTCCATGGAGCAGATCATATCGGTCCGTGCACCCTAGTGTGATAATATGGTGGTGGTGTCTTGTCCATGGAGCAGATCATATCGGTCCGTGCACCCTAGTGTGATAATATGGTGATGGTGTCTTGTCCATGGAGCAGATCATATCGGTCCGTGCACCCTAGTGTGATAATATGGTGGTGGTGTCTTGTCCATGGAGCAGATCATATCGGTCCGTGCACCCTAGTGTGATAATATGGTGGTGGTGTCTTGTCCATGGAGCAGATCATATCGGTCCGTGCACCCTAGTGTGATAATATGGTGGTGGTGTCTTGTCCATGGAGCAGATCATATCGGTCCGTGCACCCTAGTGTGATAATATGGTGGTGGTGTCTTGTCCATGGAGCAGATCATATCGGTCCGTGCACCCTACTGTGATAATATGGTGGTGGTGTCTTGTCCATGGAGCAGATCATATCGGTCCGTGCACCCTAGTGTGATAATATGGTGGTGGTGTCTTGTCCATGGAGCAGATCATATCGGTCCGTGCACCCTAGTGTGATAATATATGGTGGTGTCTTGTCCATGGAGCAGATCATATCAGTCCGTGCACCCTAGTGTGATAATATGGTGGTGGTATCTTGTCCATGGAGCAGATCATATCGGTCCGTGCACCCTAGTGTGATAATATGGTGGTGGTGTCTTGTCCATGGAGCAGATCATATCGGTCCGTGCACCCTAGTGTGATAATATGGTGGTGGTGTCTTGTCCATGGAGCAGATCATATCGGTCCGTGCACCCTAGTGTGATAATATGGTGGTGGTGTCTTGTCCATGGAGCAGATCATATCGGTCCGTGCACCCTAGTGTGATAATATGGTGGTGGTGTCTTGTCCATGGAGCAGATCATATCGGTCCGTGCACCCTAGTGTGATAATATGGTGGTGGTGTCTTGTCCATGGAGCAGATCATATCGGTCCGTGCACCCTAGTGTGATAATATAGCTGCAGTGTTCACCTCGTTGATGTGAAGCATATGTGGCAACCGTGGTGATGAGTGTAGGTAAAACTGGTTGCTTGTGTGGAGTTAGGGCAAGAAAAAAAGAAAGGTGATACGATTAGGTATGTGTAGCAGCTATAGACAGTGGACAAGATGATAGATGACAGGGTAGGGGTGATGTGTGAGATGATGAAAGTTGATGATTGAATGAAATACTTAGACTTTCGAAGTGACGAAGGTGTTTAAAATTAAGGCGTGTTACTGAGGAATAAGTTTGTGTGTGGTTCAGTTTAAATGGGTTGGATCTGACTACATGTCATTACAGTGGTGCTCACGAAGGTAAAAAAAAAAAAACTGAATAAATGGGCCTTGGTGCTATATTTTATACAGCAAATGAAAACATTAAGACGCAAATGTTTCCTTTACACATCAATCACACTTCTACTGTCCTTACTACGATGATGTCAGTGGTAAACCCTCCCAGCGGTTTCGACAATTTTTTTTTTATTTTTATTTTAATCTACCCAGACCGCTTCTTTAAAGCTCTAACACTATATTGGATCGTTCTGCTTATATATTAGGTATACATTAATATAAACTAGCAAATTTAGCGCGCCTTACGTCGCTCTAATAAAAGAAATTAAAGCACATACAATCCTGCCTTCTTCACAGACATAATAACATTTATGAAGAAAATCACACAAACAAAAACGAATATATCGAATATAAAGTTATAAGTCAAAAACAGTTGAGCTATATATTAATTAAAATAATAAAGAGAAACGGTCATTCTTTTTTCTTTATATATATAGGTTTTGCAACTTTAAGACATTTATAAGAGACAACAATAAAAAAACAATAATATAAGACAGCACAATTTAATTTTTTACTTTAACAACATTTTCATTTTCTTTGAAACTCTAACATCAATATGTTTTTCGTTATTGAAAAACCTTAATTGGAAATAACATTATTTTAGAGTACTGTTTTAGTTTTGTTAAGGTCCTTTTAATTTAATTTAAAAAGCACCTTTTTGATAACATTCTAATATTTTAATATATTGCATTTATAATTATATTATATAATTATATTATTCTTACTATTTTATTTAGTGTGTACTCTCAGTTGTACTCTCACGGCATAATAGAAACATTTTATAGTATATTTAAAAAATGCAAAATAAAAACGTTACACTATAATATAACAATGTGACATAGATCAATAAGTTTAAAATTACAATTTTCGATATATATTGAAATTTTATTCTATTTTATTTTGAGCGTCTATTTTGAATATTCACTAAATATCGAAATGAATATTAACTAAATATCGAATAAAGAATATAAATATATGTTTGTAAAAATTAATATTTGATACGCATAGGCATATTTAATATACGCAATATTAAAATAGCCAATTTCTGGCGTAATTAAATTAAATAAAATAGAATATTAAGAGAGTAGTTAGGGAACAAACATACATACAGACAAACAGACATTTTTTGCGCATTGATAATTAGATATTATAGATAATCTTAAAATATAAAAAATATGAAAAATGACCTCAACAAAATAAAAACGGTGCTAAAACGAACAAATTTAAAATAAAAGTGTTGCAAAAGTGTTGAAAGTGTGAAAAAGAAAAAAAAGTTAAAAATGAAAAATGTTAAAATGTTAAAAATGTAAAAAATGTTAAAAGTGTAAAATGATTTACTAAATGTCGTCGTTAAAAGTACGCATTTAAATATTTAGACTATAAAAATTAGAAAAGAGGAGGCAAGTATGAAAAGTATTTAAAGTGTAAATTATGAATATTATCAAATATGTGGCTGATGTGGCTATTTATAAAACATACATACAGACAAACAGAAATTTTTTTGATTATTAGAATTATATATAATCTTAAAATATAAAAAATATGAAAAATGACCTTAACAAAATAAAAACGGTGCTAAAATGAACAAATTTATTTGTAAATAAAAGTGTTGCAAAAGTGTAGAAAGTGTTTGAAAAAGAAAAAAAGTTAAAAATGAAAAATGTTAAAATGTTAAAAATGAAAAATGATTTACTAAAATGAAAAGTAAGCATTAAAAGTAAGCATTTAAATACGCATTTAAATACAAATAACGCATTTAGACCATAAAAATTAGAAAAGAGAAGATGAAAAGTATTTAAAGTGTAAATTATGAATACGTGTAAATTACGAATTTATTACGAATTTAAATTACGAATATTTATATATCAAATTATTTCGTTTTATTTCAATCAATGGCCGAGCGTGTCGCTAACGTCGAGCTTAACGTCGAGCTAAATGCGTATTTTTGCTAACTGCGTTATTTTTAAAAGTTTAAATATAATTTTGAAGTTACCTGAATAATTCCGGGACTAAATGTAATATGTATACGAAATATTGTCGTATAAAATAAAATATTAAGAGAGGAGTTAGGGAACAAACAAACAAACAAACATCCAAACATCCAGACATCCAGACATTTTTTGCGCTTTAATAATAAGATATTTTCGCGCCTTAATGTTTTCATTTTCTGTATATAGATGGCGCATTATTTCTTCATATACGATATTTCATGCTAAATAGGAGGGAGGGATAACTTTAGCCTAGTGGTTATGTTTTGTCAGTGAAAGTATATTTGCTTAAGTTGATAAATCGAGCGTTTAATTCATTTGGAGAGTAATGCTATGGCGGTCCCATGGAGGTTTTGTTCGGGGTTAGTTCTGGTGATGAATGTTGGTAAAGGTGAAGGAGATGAAGGAAGATGTGAGGGTGAAATATTTGCAAATTGTGTTTGAGGGTCAAACGTCTTTTTTTTTTTAAAGTAGCGTTGTTATTAATTAGTTGGTTTGTGGAATGGAGTATTTTTACAGAAGGAACAATGGTGAAAATGACCTTACACTGAGTGAGGTGAAATGATATTTATATCACACTGTCGTTATGATAATAATAGGAGGTATTTTTTTCTGAGTGATGGTTATAGAGTATCCTTAGTGGGTAACACAGACGTACATTTCAAAATACCGAAAAAGCTTTATATTTTCTTTATTTGAACAATTTGGAGTTACATAAAGTTTTTTTTATGATGAAATTATCATTGAAATGTATAAAATGGGTTTGATTTTGTAAAAAAGCATAGGGCTCCTCTCCCTTGAAATTAAACGTCAAACCTAGACCGCTTTTATTGACCTTCGACGCAAACAAGCGGACTTGAGACGATGAAAACCCACAACATCAGCTTGGGAAATTGAGAAGCGTCCTCCTAAAGACCATGGTTTCGGGCTGATGGCCCTCGTCATCCTTGGAGGGACTTTATTCCATGAGATCCACACTGAATCCAATGGAATCTTCACAATCTGTCAAAGAGGTGTTTAGCTGGCAAAGTAGCAGGGCCAAATCTGTGACCAAAATATAGATGGAAGTTTCGCCGGGAGGAAATTGATATGGAAGCCATTTGATGTCCAAATATTGTATTATGGAACCCAGTTGATGTCCAAATATTGTATTATGGAAGCCATTTCATATCCAAACATTGGATATAGAACCATTTGATGTCCAAACACTTGATTTTGGAAGTCATTTGAAGTCCAATTATTGTAATATGGAAGCCTTTTGATATCCAAACATTGTATTATGGAAGCCATTTGATTTCCAAACATTTGATTTTGAAAGCCATTAAATTTCAAAATATTATATTATTAAAGCCATTTGATCCATTTGGTACCCGAACATTAGATTATGGAAGTCATTTGATATCCTAAAATTTTATTAAGGTAGCCATTTGATGTCCAAATATTGTATTATGAAAGTCATTTGATCTCCAAATATTGTATTATGGAAGTCATTTTATTTCCAAATATTGTATTATGGACGCCATTTGATGTCCAACTTTTGTATTATGCAAGCCAATTGATGTTCACACTTTGTATTATGGAAGTCTTTTGATGTCTAAATATTGTATTATGGAAGCCATTTAATGTCCAAAATTTGGGTTATGGAAGTTACCTTATGTCCAAACATTGTATTATGGAAGTCTAATTATGTCCAAATAGTGTATTATGGAAGCCATTTTATGTTTAAATATTTTATAATGGAAGTCATTTTATGTCCAACTATTGTATTATGGAAGTCATTTGTGTCCAAATATTGTATTATGGAAGTTATTTGTTTTCCAAATATTGTATTATGGAAGTCATTTGATGCACAAATATTGTAATATGGAAGCATTATTTGTCCAAATATTGTATAATGGTAGTCATTTTATATCCATATATTGTATTATGGAAGCCTTTCGATGTTCAAACATTGTATTATGAAAGCCATTTGATGTTCATACATTTGATTATGGAAGTCATTTAATGTCCAAATATTGTATTATGAAAGCCATTGGATGTACAAATATTGTACTATGGAATTCAATTTATGTCCAAATAATGTATTATGAAAGCCATTTGGTGTCCAAATATTGTATTATGAAAGCCATTTGATGTCCAAATTTTGTACTATGGAATTCAATTTATGTCCAAATAATGTATTGTGAAAGCCATTTGATGTCCAAATATTGTATTATGGAAATAAATATATGATATATGTCCTAATATTGTATTTTGAAAGCCACTTGATGTCCAAACATTGTATTATGGAAGTCATTTTATGTCCAAACATTATATCATGGAAGTCATTTTATGTCCAAACATTATATCATGGAAGTCTAATTATGTCCTAATATTGTGTTATGGAACCTATTTGATGTCCAAACATTTGAATATGGTAGCCATTTGATGTCCGAATATTGCATTATGGAAGCCATATTATATCCGGTTATTATATTATGGAAGTCATTTTAAGTCCAAATATTATATTATGGAAGCCATTCGATGCTTAAATATTGTAATGTGGAAGTAATTTGATGTCCAAACATTGTATTATGAAAATCAATTGATCTCCAAAATCGTATTATGGAAGTCATTTGATCTTCAAATATTGTATTCTGGAAATCATTATATGTCCAAATATTTTATTATGGAAGCCATTTGATATCCTAATATTGTATTATTGAAGCCATTTGATGTCCAAATATTGTATTATGGAAGTCGTTTTATGTTCAAATATTGTATAATAGAAGTCAATACATGTCCAAATATTGTATTATGGAACCCATATGATGTACGAATATTGTATTATGAAAGTCATTTTATGTAGAAATATTGTATTGTGGAAGTCTTTTGATGTTCAAATATTGTATTATTGAAGCTATTTAATGTCCAAACATTGGGTTATGGAAGTCATCATATGTCCAAACATTAGAATATGGAAATCATTTGATGTGCAAATATTGTATTATGGAATTCATTTGTTGTCCTAATATTGTAGTAGAGAGAAGCCATTTGATGTCCAAACATTGGATTATGAAATCCAATTGATTTTCCAAACATTTGATTCTGAAAGTCATTTAATATCCAAACATTGTATTATGGAAACCTTTTGATGTCCCAAATATTGTATTATGTAAGCAAGTTGATGTCCAAATATTGTATTATGGATGTCATTTGATGTCCAAATATTGTATTATGGAAGCAATTTAATGTCCTAATATTGCATTATGGAAGTCATATTATGTCCATATATTGTATTGTGAAAGTCTATTGATGTCCAAATATTGTATAATGGAAGCCATTTAATGTCCAAACATTGTATTATTAAAGTTATTTGATCTCCAAATATTGTATTATGGAAGTCATTTTATTTCCAAATAATGTATTATGGAAGGCTTTCGATGTACAAATATTGTACTATGGAATTCAATTTACGTCCAAATATTGTATTATGAAAGCCATTTGAAGTCCAAATATTGTATTATGGAAATAAATTTATGTACTAATATTGTATTTTGAAAGCCATTTGATGTCCAAACATTGTATTATGGAAGTATAATTATGTCCTAATATTGCAATATGGAACCTATTTGATGTCCAAACATTATATCATGGAAGTCATTTTATGTCCAAACATTATATCATGGAAGTCTAATTATGTCCTAATATTGTGTTATGGAACCTATTTGATGTCCAAACATTTGAATATGGTAGCCATTTCATGTCCGAATATTGCATTATGGAAGCCATTTTATTTCCATATATTATATTATGGTAGTCATTTTAGGACCAAATATTATATTATGGAAGCCATTCGATGCTTAAACATTGTAATGTGGAAGTCATTTGATGTCCAAACATTGTATTATGAAAATCATTTGATCTCCAAAATCGTATTATGGAAGTCATTTGATCTTCAAATATTGTATTCTGGAAGTCATTATATGTCCAAATATTTTATTATGGAAGCCATTTGATATTTTAATATTGTATTATTGAAGCCATTTGATGTCCAAATTTTGTATTATGGAAGTCATTTTATGTCCAAATATTGTATTATGGAAGCTATTTGATGTCCAAAATTTGAATATGGAAGCCATTTGATGTCCGAATATTATATTATGGAAGCCATTTTATGTCCAAATATTGTATTATGGACCCCATTCGATGTTCAAACATTGTAATATAGAAGTGATTTGATGTCCAAACATTGTATTATGAAAGTTATTTGATCTCCAAATATTATATTATGGAAGTCATTTGATGTACAAATATTGTATTATGGAAGGTTTTGATGTCTAAAAATTGTATTATGGAAGCGATTATTTGCCCAAATATTGTATAATGAAAGTCATTCCTTTTCTAAATATTGTAATATGGAAGTTATTTTATTTCCAAATATTGTATTATGGAAGCCTTTCGATGTCCAAATATTGTATTATGAAAGTCATTTGAGGTTTAAACATTTGATTATGGAAGTCATTTAATATCCAAACCTTGTATTATGGAAGCCTTTTTTTGTCCAAATATTGTATTATGAAATTCAAAATATGTCCAAATATTGTATTATGAAAGCCAATTGATGTCCAAATTTTGTATTATGAAAGCTTTTTGATGTCCAAATATTGTATTTTGGAAGTCATTTGATTTCCAAAATCGTATTATGGAAGCTATTTAATGTCCAAATATTGTTACATGGAAGTCATTTGATGTCTAAATATTGTATTATGGAAGCCATTTGAAGTCCAAATATTGTATTATGGAAGCTATATGTAGTACAAATATTGTATTATGGAAGTCATTTAATGTCCAAATATTGTTATATGGAAGTCATTTGATGTCCAAATATTGTATTATGGAAGCCATTTGAAGTCCAAATATTGTATTATGGAAGCCATTTTATATCCAAACATTAGGTTATTGAAGCCAATTTGTTGATACTCAATTTTCAATGTAAAGGGAACAGAGCGAGAAGCTCATCAAGTTTATAACACATATTTATCAGCTTAACAAAAGTTACTTTTTACGCAAATACACATCAAATTAGAAAATAAGCTGAAAGTAAAAGGTTGCCTCAAACACCAAAACTTTCACACACAAAAAGTATAAAAAATTTAATAAAAACACGATATGTTATATCAAAACTAGTACTTATCTATTATTCCAGTGTTGTGTGTGAGAGGATCGGACAAAGAGTGCGCAGAAGAGAATACCAAGTTGAAAACATCAAAGAGGGAGAACTCTATAAACGTCTCAGCCGACTTCTCTTCAGACTGCCAAGCTCCTCCATCCCCGCTGCACTCGCCAGTTGCTTAAAGTGGCAGCGGTGTTGACACATGGCCATCATCCTAACTGCCTCGTCCATTGAACTGACCTTTATTGAACAGCTTCCTTATACTTATCAAGAACATTTTCTGTGAAAATATATCAAGCACTATACTGGTGTTTAGATCGAATTCAATATATCTTCTAGTGGCCTTGAACCTTTCCATAAATACACATTAGGGGTTTCTTCTATACGTTGCTTAAGACCCTTTATAACACCTCCCTAAATCCATGAGTATTTCACAAAAAAAAAAAAAGATAAACTTTCTGATAATGCTCTCTACACTACTTTCATTTTTAATACCCATTTCTTCTACGCTAGCCAAAACTTTAGGCGACAAATCCTTGAACATAATCAGTGATAATTACTATTCCCAGAAATTACAAAACACGCACACAAAATAAAAAAACTAAGTATCAAAAACACAGGCTGAATTTAAATAAATATAAGCAATAAACCTATCCTGACAGGCTAGCCAATGAGAGAGAGAGCGAGAGAGAAGTGACCTTTCACGGAAATACACAAAAGTAAAAATTAGCTGAAAGTAAAAGGTATCCTAATACACCAAAACGAGTACGCACAAAAAGTACCAAAAAATATATATATATAGGAAAGGAAGAAGTAAATGAAATACGCGATAAGTTATATCAACACTAATTACCTATCGTTTATTCCAGCGTTGAGGGGATTGGACAGGGCTCCATAAGGATCTACGGGAGAGAGTTTTTTTTTTTTTTTGCTTATCCCTAGTACACGTGGTACAGACCATGATAATCATGGTGGGTAGTTAGCGACTGATTTTTACTGTAAGCGCACCACATGTCTACACATGTGAAAGCAGTTCGACTTTGCACTTACAAATGTGCCAGAGCCCCGTTTGGTTACTTGCACTCGCTGGTGGGGTTGGACTTTTGCAAGAATCGGGGGGCCATTGGAGCATTTTTTTTATAAACATAAAAAGTGTCCAATGCGGGAATCGAACCCGGGTCGTAGTGGTCGAAACCAAACGGTTTAACCAGCCTTCCACCGACCCCCACGGGAGAGAGTAGAAATTCGAAACATTAAGAGAGGGAGTGTGCTATAAGTGTCTCAGTTGACTTCCAGAAAAAGCTTCGTACATCACCTTTGAACCCCATTCATGTACAAACATTGCCAGATTTGTCCAAAAGGAAGGCGTGGGAGATCATTTCGCTTAGCAAATAATCAACATTCCCAGCCCCGATAACTGAAAATCTTGAAACAATTTATGTTTATCAAATTATTTGACGAGCCAATAGGGTGAAAGTTTTCAGAGAAGCAGATGAAACTTGACAAAACATCGGTTAGATGTAGAAAATGCATAATTGTCCAAGGAAGCAATACACATAGCGCTCTTTATAGGCAGAAGATGGAATCTTTCAACACTATTGCGTTTTTTAAAAATAAAGACGAATTATTGTTGAGAGAGAATAGTTACATCTTTTATAATTAAAGAAAGCACTATGTGTTTTGTTTAGTTACCTAAACAGCCTTTTTTACTTTAGGCCTTGTGTTTTAAGCGGAAGAGCTTTACTCGAAGCTTTGAAATATGTGTAAAATTTCTACAATTACATAAGCATCTTTCTATAGTGTCGTTAGACGCCATCACCAAGCATTCAAGTTAATCTATATGAGAAGAATCAAAATACAATAATAGTGTTACATAATCATACATACACTCCCTTCATCCCACAGGTTATTCCACGCCTTGGATACATTTAAAAGAATTACGGAAAATATGCAAAAAATTCTGAGATTGAAATATGCCTTTTCAATATAATTGATATATGAATATATGCACCTTTGATTTTTAAACACATTTAAATCTTATTTTTGCCATCTATCGATAATTTTATACATTCATATTAAAAATATTGCAAGATTCAGACGTCAGCAACCTTTTTATAAAAGTTTATTGTCTTTCTTGACGTTTCGGCGACCCACTGTCGCCGTGAAGTATTTTGTCGACTTGTTGTTCAGTAATATACTTTTATAAAAGGGTTTATGAAGTCTCCTACATGAATTAATCAAATTCAACCTACAATTATGGTATTCTTGACATTAAAAAGTAAGATTGAATTATCACATGATTTGTTATTTCTATGGAATTATCATTATCAGAGAATACTCGTATCATTTTTCATTAAAATAGTCACCAGATAAAAGCTATTTTAGGGTTGCTGGGATAGTCTTCTGATTCAGTATCTTTGTCTGCAAATAATGACAATGTCGCTGTACGTTACGTACAAAATACATAGTCTGACCCAACTGAGCTGGAATATGCGTCCATTAAGTATAATTACAAATGGAAATTAACTAGCCGTAGGTAATGGTGGGAACAAAGTAACTATACAACTAGAGATTTACAAATAACAATAAAAACAACTGCAAGTATAGTGATAGGATTGTGTGTGTGGAAAGAATAAAAATACTATAGAGATTACATATAACAATAAAATAACTACAGGTATAGTGATGGTCTGTAGAGAATATAAACTACAGATTGAAAATAACAATAAAACAACTACAGGTATAGTGATTTTTTTATAAAACTATTTTAGAGGCGTAATATTCTTTTTAAAATAAAACAATTTCTACTGTCCTTACTGCGATGGAAAAATTAAAGGGAGGGCCTGGCTCTAGTACATCGTATAGTGATTTTGTTGGGAGGAAATAAACACTATAGATTACATATTACAACTATTAATACAGGTATAATATGATGTTTGTGTGATTGTGAGGGGAGAGATTATAAACTACAGATTACAAATAACAATAAAACAACTACAGCTATAGTGATGGTATAGGGAGAATATGAGAACTACAGATTACAAATAACAATAAAACAACTACAGCTATAGTGATGGTATGGGGAGAATATGAGAACTACAGATTACAAATAACAATAAACAACTACAGCTATAGCGATGGTATGGGGAGAATATGAGAACTACAGATTACAAATAACAATAAAACAACTACAGCTATAGTGATGGTATGGGGAGAATATGAGAACTACAGATTACAAATAACAATAAACAACTACAGCTATAGTGATGGTATGGGGAGAATATGAGAACTACAGATTACAAATAACAATAAAACAACTACAGCTATAGTGATGGTATGGGGAGAATATGAGAACTACAGATTACAAATAACAATAAACAACTACAGCTATAGTAATGGTATGGGGAGAATATGAGAACTACAGATTACAAATAACAATAAACAACTACAGCTATAGTGATGGTATGGGGAGAATATGAGAACTACAGATTACAAATAACAATAAAACAACTACAGCTATAGTGATGGTATGGGGAGAATATGAGAACTACAGATTACAAATAACAATAAACAACTACAGCTATAGTAATGGTATGGGGAGAATATGAGAACTACAGATTACAAATAACAATAAACAACTACAGCTATAGTGATGGTATGGGGAGAATATGAGAACTACAGATTACAAATAACAATAAAACAACCACAGCTATAGTGATGGTATGGGAAGAATATGAGAACTACAGATTACAAATAACAATAAACAACTACAGCTATAGTAATGATATGGGGAGAATATGAGAACTACAGATTACAAATAACAATAAACAACTACAGCTATAGTGATGGTATGGGGAGAATATGAGACCTACAGATTACAAATAACAATAAAACAACTACAGCTATAGTGATGGTATGGGGAGAATATGAGAACTACAGAATACAAATAACAATAAAACAACTACAGTTATAGGGATGGTATGGGGAGAATATGAGAACTACAGATTACAAATACCAATAAAACAACTACAGTTATAGTAATGGTATGGGGAGAATATGAGAACAACAGATTACAAATAACAATAAAACAACTACAGTTATAGTGATGGTATGGGGAGAATATGAGAACAACAGATTACAAATAACAATAAAACAACTACAGTTATAGTAATGGTATGGGGAGAATATGAGAACTACAGATTACAAATAACAATAAAACAACTACAGTTATAGTGATGGTATGGGGAGAATATGAGAACAACAGATTACAAATAACAATAAAACAACTACAGTTATAGTAATGGTATGGGGAGAATATGAGAACTACAGATTACAAATAACAATAAAACAACTACAAGTATACCAAAGTTTTAGGGGGAGAATATGAACTACAGATTACAAAAAAAAAAACAATAAAACAACTACTGGTTGATGAAAGTATAGGACAACTACTTCGTTGATGAAGGTATAGGACAACTACTGGTTGATGAAGGTATAGGACAACTACTGGTTGATGAAGGTATAGGACAACTACAGGTTGATGAAGGTATAGGACAACTACTGGTTCATGACGGTATAGGACAACTACTGGTTGATGAAGGTATAGGACAACTACTGGTTGATGAAGGTATAGGACAACTACAGGTTGATTAAGGTATAAGACAACTACAGGTTGATGAAGGTATAGGACAACTACTGGTTGATGAAGGTATAGGACAACTACAGGTTGATGAAGGTATAGGACAACTACTGGTTGATGAAGGTATAGGACAACTACAGGTTGATTAAGGTATAGGACAACTACAGGTTGATGAAGGTATAGGACAACTACTGGTTGATGAAGGTATAGGACAACTACAGGTTGATGAAGGTATAGGACAACTACTGGTTGATGAAGGTATAGGACAACTACAGGTTGATGAAGGTATAGGACAACTACTGGTTGATGAAGGTATAGGACAACTACAGGTATAGTGATGGAGTAAGGGAGAATATAAACTACAGATTTCATAAACCAAACACAGGTAGTGTAAAGGGATTGCACATTACGGTTACCAATAAAATCAAAACAACCAGAGGTTTTGACTAATGTATATAAATGTAGACAAATCTCACACTCTCACAAAGTAAAATAAAACAACCAGTCGCGGAGGAATAAACTATGTACTCCAACATCTGGAGACACGACTTACAATGTTGGTGGCGCCATCTACCAGAGAGATTTATAACTATTTATTCGTGTTTATTAAATTCTAAAATATTCTGCATTCCTACACTTTTATATTATTTTAATATATATACATAACATATATATATATATACATACATTTCATACATATACACATAAAAAAAATGCATATCTAAATATTGGAAAATAAATATTTTATTCAACCCAATATATCCCTTTTTATTATCTAATATCTAAATATGTATATGTCTAATTTATTATGAGAATATATTTTCAATTTAAAATATATATTAAAGGTTTATTTTATATAAAAAAAAACTAATAAAATTGTTCTATTAATATGAAATAAACTTTCTATCTTTTTCTCTAAAAAATATTCCTTTTTACTGAATTTTGAAAATAGATTTAGATAACAACTAAATTGAGCACTTTGACAAATCTAAGTTCTGTCGCTGTCCCATCAGTTCTGTCTTTCATCGGCCACCCGACCTGCAGAGCTGGGCAGACCTTAAGACGAAAGCATCTACATCTTAGCGCAGCCTAAACTAATGCATTTACTCTTCGAAATTTGAGGAGAATGGCAACCGACCAATATCCAGCTGACTTTCGTCGCCATCTTCGAGTAAGAAACTGCTTCTTTTTGTTCTTCTGCTTAGCTCGCTTAGAATTCCTGATTCCCCCGTTTGGCCCTGCCTAACCTCTCCACAACAACAAATGTTTTAAGTATTCAAATGGAAAAACAGTATTTTGAATATTATCATGACTATTTAGTTTTCGATTTAGAAGAATAATAAACCCAATAAAATGTGTAATTTATTCAAATAAAAGAAGTAAAATCGTTAGAATAAAAGTAATTCTAGAAAAAGTTTACAAAAGTTCTTTTGGGACTTTTTTAGACATTCATCAATATGAGGTCATTTAAAAGAATTTGTCGCACTCTGCATGTTATAATGATTATGAAATAATTGTTGTTATCTTTAATAAATAACGTTTTATTATATACTAACAACATTATCAGAATATTATCGTCTGTTTTCAAAATATATAGGAACTTTTCCTCTGATATTTATATACTAAACATTCTTTTTATCTGAAATGATTTCATATTTAAAAAATAATCACGAAGCCACGCACTTCGTATATTCAAAGAGAGTTTGACAGAAAAAAGCACTTTTTTCCTTTTTATTTATTTTTATATACACTCATGGACAAAACTTAAGTGGAGAGTCTTTGTGGTCGCCAGTCGTCTGTTTTTTTTTTTTTTTTATTAAAAAGAAAATTTTTTTTAAGGAGAACTTTTTTAATTGAAGGATTTTCTCACTTAGCCGATTCCCTTACTGAACTCACAAAGAAAAACTCCCGGTTTGAATGGACAAAAAGGCACAAGGCTCTATTATATCAACCTGCCCTAGTACAACTTGACCCTCAAGCCCTCACCTGTGTTCACACTGATGTGTCGAACGTCGGTCTAGGTGCAGTTATAGTGCAAACATTATGGATAAGAAAAAGTAGCGTCGTTTATAAGTAGAACCCTAACCAAAATTCAGAACTTTATTATTCAACTACAAAGAAACGATGTTTTAGCAATGGTTTAGGCAGTATACAAATTACGGCCTTATCCTTACGGTAAGTAGTTTAGAGTGATTACAGACCATCATTCTCTATGCTGGCTTGGAAATCTGAGAGACCCCACTGGTAGACTAGCCAGATGGGCTCTGAAAATCCAAGAGTATGACATTGAGGTGATACACAAGTCTGGGAAGAAACACTTACCAGACTGTATCAAAAGTTCGTTTCCAAATCGGAAGCCCAATATAAAATCAAATTAAATAAATATATAACAATATAAATAAACTTTCGGTCTCACAGGGTCTCTACTTCAATGAATAAATATTTTGTTTATATATTATTGTTATTTAATGTGTATTAAAATCTTATTAATGGGAACGAACTTTTGATACAGCCTGGTAGATGCCGATTGCCTATAAAGAGAACCTTTCACTCAAACTGAACCTGAAGATGATTGTGATAAAATTGGCGCGTTGAAGTTTGTCTACATATTTTGGGGCTGTCACACTTTTATAATTATTGAACATATGAAAATGTGTTTTGCATATTGACATATATTAGTACAGTTTATACCTCGGGTGATGAAAATTAGCTTATGGTGAGTTCAGATAAGAGCATAAGATAATTACAATAGGGGAAATAAATTGTGTATAAAATGGTTTCAAATTATGGTTATAACTTGTAAATTATGTGTTGTAATTGAATAATAACATGATATATATAGTTTAAACCTGTCTATAGCGCCCCCTCTAATTAGCGCCTCCCTCTCTATAGCGCCCGATTTTAAATACGTAGTACGATGCGATTTACATTAAAAGTGACCTGTCTATAGCACCCCTCTCTATAGAACCCTATTTTGGTGAGTCCCAAGAGGGGACGCTATAGACAGGTTTAACTGTATATCTATTATTTGATAAATTATTATAATAATGATTAATAATTAAAAATGAGATGTGCGTGTGTGTTGACAAATTATAATTTTTAATAATGTTAAGCCCAACAATGTGTGTTAAAATAAATGAAAAAGGATAATATATATATATATATAAGGTAAATATACTGAGTACATTAGGGTGAATATATACAGCATTGAACGTTACAATTAATATTATAAAGTGCATTGACTTGTAGGGTGATTTATTAAAGAAGACTAGATTAGTGGACACGGGATAGACGGCTTCTCTAGTACTGCGATACGACGTCACGTTAACGTGAGCTGTTTGGTTAAAATCATCATTATTATTGTTATTTTATTCTTATTATTTATTGTTATTGTGTTTTATTAATTTGTAGATATATTCATTAATTATTAGTTTTTATGTTTGTTCATTTTTTCTTAATTCGGCAACAGTGTGTTGTTAATAATTATTTTGTTGTTGTTTTGTGATGTGTATTAAAAAACGTATTCAGTGGTGTGTATGTAAAATTATAAATTCTTTTGTTTCGTTGTTAGTAGTAAATTAAAAAATTCTAAATTCTAATATAAGTTTTTGTTTTATTCTAAAACGTCTCCTGGAGAAGAAGAACTCAAACTCAGCGAAGCACTTTAACTTATAAGTTAAGTATATGCGCGAACAGTAAGCATTGGTCCATCGACAGCATCTCATCTGGGTCATGCTATCAGCCAGATTTGGAAATGGGTGGTTGAAACTTTGGTAGAGAGAAAGAGTGAGAGAGTGAAAGAGAAAGTCGTTCTGTCGCCTGAAAAAAAGAAAATGTTTTGGTCGCGATGAGCTGGGGTGAGGAGAATGTAAAAAGATAAAGAGGGAAGTGCCCGATTGTGAGAATAAAAAAAAAAAAGAAAGGTGGGCGGTGATGTTTGAACCGAACCGTGAATAAATAAAAGTACACACACAAATACACATACAGATTTATTAAGACCACCGGTCGTATACAGATTCACCAAAATAAATAAAATAAATAATCTATATATATATATAAATGCCATCTAAAAAGAACTTGTACTCGTGGTCAGGAGATGCCTTATTTATTTTTAATATCAACACCTGACCCACTTATCTTTTATTTTGTTCTATTGTTTTTTCATATATATAACTATCTGCTCAAGTTCGACTGTTAGGAATGTTACAGCGAAGAAACGTGTGTAGTTGAGATAGAATCAAGGTGAAATAAAAGAATATCAGCGAATAGTAACGATTTCTCGGGGAAAATTTGGCTGTGATGCCGTGAGAATTTGGAGGGTAGGGAAGTCGACGCTTTTTTCTAAATTTTAAAATTTAAAAATATTAAAATTAAATTTTAAAATTGTAGTTGTAATAAAAATCAAAATTGATAATTAATGAAATATGCAATATTATACAAACAAGTGAATATTATTTTTAACATCAAAGACTAATATAAAAGTGATCACACACACATTATGATTATTCATATAAAAATAAAAAATACAACAGTTAAGACATAAAAACTCGAAATAAAATCATACTTAAAAATGTAAATAATAAAAATGCAAAATATATATATTGAAAAGAGGTGTGTATATTTAAAATTCAAAAAGAATGGGGGGTCGGTGGAAGGGTGGTTTAAACCGTTGGTTTTCGATCGCTACGACCCGGGTTCGAATCCCGCATTGGCCACTTTTTTTCTGATAAAAAAAAAATGCTTCAATGACTCCCGATTCTTGCAAAAGTCCAAGCCCACCAGCGAGTGCAAGTAACCAAACGGGGCTCTGGCACATTTATAGGTGCAAATTCGAACTGCTTTTACATGTGTAGACATGTGGTGCTCTTAGAGTAAAAGCAGTCGCCAACTTCTACCCACCATGATTATCATGACCTGTACCACGTATACTAGGGATAAGTAAAAAAAGAGAGAATTTAAAATATAAAAATGACGATATTAAAAGAGAGTTACAATATTAATATATATATATTTTTTTTCTTTTTTTTTCTTTCGTTTTTTTTAAGGTAGTTGATGTTCAATCTCTAGAGCGTACATAGATTGATATCGATATAGAGATGTCGGTGTAGGTGATTGATATGTAAGGATGTCTTTACGTAGTGTTTGGGTAAGTTGGAATGTGTGATAATATGGTGATGGTGTCTTGTCCATGGAGCAGATCATATCGGTCCGTGCACCCTAGTGTGATAATATGGTGGTGGTGTCTTGTCCATGGAGCAGATCATATCGGTCCGTGCACCCTAGTGTGATAATATGGTGGTGGTGTCTTGTCCATGGAGCAGATCATATCGGTCCGTGCACCCTAGTGTGATAATATGGTGGTGGTGTCTTGTCCATGGAGCAGATCATATCGGTCCGTGCACCCTAGTGTGATAATATGGTGATGGTGTCTTGTCCATGGAGCAGATCATATCGGTCCGTGCACCCTAGTGTGATAATATGGTGGTGGTGTCTTGTCCATGGAGCAGATCATATCGGTCCGTGCACCCTAGTGTGATAATATGGTGGTGGTGTCTTGTCCATGGAGCAGATCATATCGGTCCGTGCACCCTAGTGTGATAATATGGTGGTGGTGTCTTGTCCATGGAGCAGATCATATCGGTCCGTGCACCCTAGTGTGATAATATGGTGGTGGTGTCTTGTCCATGGAGCAGATCATATCGGTCCGTGCACCCTACTGTGATAATATGGTGGTGGTGTCTTGTCCATGGAGCAGATCATATCGGTCCGTGCACCCTAGTGTGATAATATGGTGGTGGTGTCTTGTCCATGGAGCAGATCATATCGGTCCGTGCACCCTAGTGTGATAATATATGGTGGTGTCTTGTCCATGGAGCAGATCATATCAGTCCGTGCACCCTAGTGTGATAATATGGTGGTGGTATCTTGTCCATGGAGCAGATCATATCGGTCCGTGCACCCTAGTGTGATAATATGGTGGTGGTGTCTTGTCCATGGAGCAGATCATATCGGTCCGTGCACCCTAGTGTGATAATATGGTGGTGGTGTCTTGTCCATGGAGCAGATCATATCGGTCCGTGCACCCTAGTGTGATAATATGGTGGTGGTGTCTTGTCCATGGAGCAGATCATATCGGTCCGTGCACCCTAGTGTGATAATATGGTGGTGGTGTCTTGTCCATGGAGCAGATCATATCGGTCCGTGCACCCTAGTGTGATAATATGGTGGTGGTGTCTTGTCCATGGAGCAGATCATATCGGTCCGTGCACCCTAGTGTGATAATATAGCTGCAGTGTTCACCTCGTTGATGTGAAGCATATGTGGCAACCGTGGTGATGAGTGTAGGTAAAACTGGTTGCTTGTGTGGAGTTAGGGCAAGAAAAAAAGAAAGGTGATACGATTAGGTATGTGTAGCAGCTATAGACAGTGGACAAGATGATAGATGACAGGGTAGGGGTGATGTGTGAGATGATGAAAGTTGATGATTGAATGAAATACTTAGACTTTCGAAGTGACGAAGGTGTTTAAAATTAAGGCGTGTTACTGAGGAATAAGTTTGTGTGTGGTTCAGTTTAAATGGGTTGGATCTGACTACATGTCATTACAGTGGTGCTCACGAAGGTAAAAAAAAAAAACTGAATAAATGGGCCTTGGTGCTATATTTTATACAGCAAATGAAAACATTAAGACGCAAATGTTTCCTTTACACATCAATCACACTTCTACTGTCCTTACTACGATGATGTCAGTGGTAAACCCTCCCAGCGGTTTCGACAATTTTTTTTTTATTTTTATTTTAATCTACCAGACCGCTTCTTTAAAGCTCTAACACTATATTGGATCGTTCTGCTTATATATTAGGTATACATTAATATAAACTAGCAAATTTAGCGCGCCTTACGTCGCTCTAATAAAAGAAATTAAAGCACATACAATCCTGCCTTCTTCACAGACATAATAACATTTATGAAGAAAATCACACAAACAAAAACGAATATATCGAATATAAAGTTATAAGTCAAAAACAGTTGAGCTATATATTAATTAAAATAATAAAGAGAAACGGTCATTCTTTTTTCTTTATATATATAGGTTTTGCAACTTTAAGACATTTATAAGAGACAACAATAAAAAAACAATAATATAAGACAGCACAATTTAATTTTTTACTTTAACAACATTTTCATTTTCTTTGAAACTCTAACATCAATATGTTTTCGTTATTGAAAAACCTTAATTGGAAATAACATTATTTTAGAGTACTGTTTTAGTTTTGTTAAGGTCCTTTTAATTTAATTTAAAAAGCACCTTTTTGATAACATTCTAATATTTTAATATATTGCATTTATAATTATATTATATAATTATATTATTCTTACTATTTTATTTAGTGTGTACTCTCAGTTGTACTCTCACGGCATAATAGAAACATTTTATAGTATATTTAAAAAATGCAAAATAAAAACGTTACACTATAATATAACAATGTGACATAGATCAATAAGTTTAAAATTACAATTTTCGATATATATTGAAATTTTATTCTATTTTATTTTGAGCGTCTATTTTGAATATTCACTAAATATCGAAATGAATATTAACTAAATATCGAATAAAGAATATAAATATATGTTTGTAAAAATTAATATTTGATACGCATAGGCATATTTAATATACGCAATATTAAAATAGCCAATTTCTGGCGTAATTAAATTAAATAAAATAGAATATTAAGAGAGTAGTTAGGGAACAAACATACATACAGACAAACAGACATTTTTTGCGCATTGATAATTAGATATTATAGATAATCTTAAAATATAAAAAATATGAAAAATGACCTCAACAAAATAAAAACGGTGCTAAAACGAACAAATTTAAAATAAAAGTGTTGCAAAAGTGTTGAAAGTGTTGAAAAAGAAAAAAAAGTTAAAAATGAAAAATGTTAAAATGTTAAAAATGTAAAAAATGTTAAAAGTGTAAAATGATTTACTAAAATGTCGTCGTTAAAAGTACGCATTTAAATATTTAGACTATAAAAATTAGAAAAGAGGAGGCAAGTATGAAAAGTATTTAAAGTGTAAATTATGAATATTATCAAATATGTGGCTGATGTGGCTATTTATAAAACATACATACAGACAAACAGAAATTTTTTTGATTATTAGAATTATATATAATCTTAAAATATAAAAAATATGAAAAATGACCTTAACAAAATAAAAACGGTGCTAAAATGAACAAATTTATTTGTAAATAAAAGTGTTGCAAAAGTGTAGAAAGTGTTGAAAAAGAAAAAAAGTTAAAAATGAAAAATGTTAAAATGTTAAAAATGAAAAATGATTTACTAAAATGAAAAGTAAGCATTAAAAGTAAGCATTTAAATACGCATTTAAATACAAATAACGCATTTAGACCATAAAAATTAGAAAAGAGAAGATGAAAAGTATTTAAAGTGTAAATTATGAATACGTGTAAATTACGAATTTATTACGAATTTAAATTACGAATATTTATATATCAAATTATTTCGTTTTATTTCAATCAATGGCCGAGCGTGTCGCTAACGTCGAGCTTAACGTCGAGCTAAATGCGTATTTTTGCTAACTGCGTTATTTTTAAAAGTTTAAATATAATTTTGAAGTTACCTGAATAATTCCGGGACTAAATGTAATATGTATACGAAATATTGTCGTATAAAATAAAATATTAAGAGAGGAGTTAGGGAACAAACAAACAAACAAACATCCAAACATCCAGACATCCAGACATTTTTTGCGCTTTAATAATAAGATATTTTCGCGCCTTAATGTTTTCATTTTCTGTATATAGATGGCGCATTATTTCTTCATATACGATATTTCATGCTAAATAGGAGGGAGGGATAACTTTAGCCTAGTGGTTATGTTTTGTCAGTGAAAGTATATTTGCTTAAGTTGATAAATCGAGCGTTTAATTCATTTGGAGAGTAATGCTATGGCGGTCCCATGGAGGTTTTGTTCGGGGTTAGTTCTGGTGATGAATGTTGGTAAAGGTGAAGGAGATGAAGGAAGATGTGAGGGTGAAATATTTGCAAATTGTGTTTGAGGGTCAAACGTCTTTTTTTTTTTAAAGTAGCGTTGTTATTAATTAGTTGGTTTGTGGAATGGAGTATTTTTACAGAAGGAACAATGGTGAAAATGACCTTACACTGAGTGAGGTGAAATGATATTTATATCACACTGTCGTTATGATAATAATAGGAGGTATTTTTTTCTGAGTGATGGTTATAGAGTATCCTTAGTGGGTAACACAGACGTACATTTCAAAATACCGAAAAAGCTTTATATTTTCTTTATTTGAACAATTTGGAGTTACATAAAGTTTTTTTTATGATGAAATTATCATTGAAATGTATAAAATGGGTTTGATTTTGTAAAAAAGCATAGGGCTCCTCTCCCTTGAAATTAAACGTCAAACCTAGACCGCTTTTATTGACCTTCGACGCAAACAAGCGGACTTGAGACGATGAAAACCCACAACATCAGCTTGGGAAAATTGAGAAGCGTCCTCCTAAAGACCATGGTTTCGGGCTGATGGCCCTCGTCATCCTTGGAGGGACTTTATTCCATGAGATCCACACTGAATCCAATGGAATCTTCACAATCTGTCAAAGAGGTGTTTAGCTGGCAAAGTAGCAGGGCCAAATCTGTGACCAAAATATAGATGGAAGTTTCGCCGGGAGGAAATTGATATGGAAGCCATTTGATGTCCAAATATTGTATTATGGAACCCAGTTGATGTCCAAATATTGTATTATGGAAGCCATTTCATATCCAAACATTGGATATAGAACCATTTGATGTCCAAACACTTGATTTTGGAAGTCATTTGAAGTCCAATTATTGTAATATGGAAGCCTTTTGATATCCAAACATTGTATTATGGAAGCCATTTGATTTCCAAACATTTGATTTTGAAAGCCATTAAATTTCAAAATATTATATTATTAAAGCCATTTGATCCATTTGGTACCCGAACATTAGATTATGGAAGTCATTTGATATCCTAAAATTTTATTAAGGTAGCCATTTGATGTCCAAATATTGTATTATGAAAGTCATTTGATCTCCAAATATTGTATTATGGAAGTCATTTTATTTCCAAATATTGTATTATGGACGCCATTTGATGTCCAACTTTTGTATTATGCAAGCCAATTGATGTTCACACTTTGTATTATGGAAGTCTTTTGATGTCTAAATATTGTATTATGGAAGCCATTTAATGTCCAAAATTTGGGTTATGGAAGTTACCTTATGTCCAAACATTGTATTATGGAAGTCTAATTATGTCCAAATAGTGTATTATGGAAGCCATTTTATGTTTAAATATTTTATAATGGAAGTCATTTTATGTCCAACTATTGTATTATGGAAGTCATTTGTGTCCAAATATTGTATTATGGAAGTTATTTGTTTTCCAAATATTGTATTATGGAAGTCATTTGATGCACAAATATTGTAATATGGAAGCATTATTTGTCCAAATATTGTATAATGGTAGTCATTTTATATCCAAATATTGTATTATGGAAGCCTTTCGATGTTCAAACATTGTATTATGAAAGCCATTTGATGTTCATACATTTGATTATGGAAGTCCTTTAATGTCCAAATATTGTATTATGAAAGCCATTGGATGTACAAATATTGTACTATGGAATTCAATTTATGTCCAAATAATGTATTATGAAAGCCATTTGGTGTCCAAATATTGTATTATGAAAGCCATTTGATGTCCAAATTTTGTACTATGGAATTCAATTTATGTCCAAATAATGTATTGTGAAAGCCATTTGATGTCCAAATATTGTATTATGGAAATAAATATATGATATATGTCCTAATATTGTATTTTGAAAGCCACTTGATGTCCAAACATTGTATTATGGAAGTCATTTTATGTCCAAACATTATATCATGGAAGTCATTTTATGTCCAAACATTATATCATGGAAGTCTAATTATGTCCTAATATTGTGTTATGGAACCTATTTGATGTCCAAACATTTGAATATGGTAGCCATTTGATGTCCGAATATTGCATTATGGAAGCCATATTATATCCGGTTATTATATTATGGAAGTCATTTTAAGTCCAAATATTATATTATGGAAGCCATTCGATGCTTAAATATTGTAATGTGGAAGTAATTTGATGTCCAAACATTGTATTATGAAAATCAATTGATCTCCAAAATCGTATTATGGAAGTCATTTGATCTTCAAATATTGTATTCTGGAAATCATTATATGTCCAAATATTTTATTATGGAAGCCATTTGATATCCTAATATTGTATTATTGAAGCCATTTGATGTCCAAATATTGTATTATGGAAGTCGTTTTATGTTCAAATATTGTATAATAGAAGTCAATACATGTCCAAATATTGTATTATGGAACCCATATGATGTACGAATATTGTATTATGAAAGTCATTTTATGTAGAAATATTGTATTGTGGAAGTCTTTTGATGTTCAAATATTGTATTATTGAAGCTATTTAATGTCCAAACATTGGGTTATGGAAGTCATCATATGTCCAAACATTAGAATATGGAAATCATTTGATGTGCAAATATTGTATTATGGAATTCATTTGTTGTCCTAATATTGTAGTAGAGAGAAGCCATTTGATGTCCAAACATTGGATTATGAAATCCAATTGATTTTCCAAACATTTGATTCTGAAAGTCATTTAATATCCAAACATTGTATTATGGAAACCTTTTGATGTCCAAATATTGTATTATGTAAGCAAGTTGATGTCCAAATATTGTATTATGGATGTCATTTGATGTCCAAATATTGTATTATGGAAGCAATTTAATGTCCTAATATTGCATTATGGAAGTCATATTATGTCCATATATTGTATTGTGAAAGTCTATTGATGTCCAAATATTGTATAATGGAAGCCATTTAATGTCCAAACATTGTATTATTAAAGTTATTTGATCTCCAAATATTGTATTATGGAAGTCATTTTATTTCCAAATAATGTATTATGGAAGGCTTTCGATGTACAAATATTGTACTATGGAATTCAATTTACGTCCAAATATTGTATTATGAAAGCCATTTGAAGTCCAAATATTGTATTATGGAAATAAATTTATGTACTAATATTGTATTTTGAAAGCCATTTGATGTCCAAACATTGTATTATGGAAGTATAATTATGTCCTAATATTGCAATATGGAACCTATTTGATGTCCAAACATTATATCATGGAAGTCATTTTATGTCCAAACATTATATCATGGAAGTCTAATTATGTCCTAATATTGTGTTATGGAACCTATTTGATGTCCAAACATTTGAATATGGTAGCCATTTCATGTCCGAATATTGCATTATGGAAGCCATTTTATTTCCATATATTATATTATGGTAGTCATTTTAGGACCAAATATTATATTATGGAAGCCATTCGATGCTTAAACATTGTAATGTGGAAGTCATTTGATGTCCAAACATTGTATTATGAAAATCATTTGATCTCCAAAATCGTATTATGGAAGTCATTTGATCTTCAAATATTGTATTCTGGAAGTCATTATATGTCCAAATATTTTATTATGGAAGCCATTTGATATTTTAATATTGTATTATTGAAGCCATTTGATGTCCAAATTTTGTATTATGGAAGTCATTTTATGTCCAAATATTGTATTATGGAAGCTATTTGATGTCCAAAATTTGAATATGGAAGCCATTTGATGTCCGAATATTATATTATGGAAGCCATTTTATGTCCAAATATTGTATTATGGACCCCATTCGATGTTCAAACATTGTAATATAGAAGTGATTTGATGTCCAAACATTGTATTATGAAAGTTATTTGATCTCCAAATATTATATTATGGAAGTCATTTGATGTACAAATATTGTATTATGGAAGGTTTTGATGTCTAAAAATTGTATTATGGAAGCGATTATTTGCCCAAATATTGTATAATGAAAGTCATTCCTTTTCTAAATATTGTAATATGGAAGTTATTTTATTTCCAAATATTGTATTATGGAAGCCTTTCGATGTCCAAATATTGTATTATGAAAGTCATTTGAGGTTTAAACATTTGATTATGGAAGTCATTTAATATCCAAACCTTGTATTATGGAAGCCTTTTTTTGTCCAAATATTGTATTATGAAATTCAAAATATGTCCAAATATTGTATTATGAAAGCCAATTGATGTCCAAATTTTGTATTATGAAAGCTTTTTGATGTCCAAATATTGTATTTTGGAAGTCATTTGATTTCCAAAATCGTATTATGGAAGCTATTTAATGTCCAAATATTGTTACATGGAAGTCATTTGATGTCTAAATATTGTATTATGGAAGCCATTTGAAGTCCAAATATTGTATTATGGAAGCTATATGTAGTACAAATATTGTATTATGGAAGTCATTTAATGTCCAAATATTGTTATATGGAAGTCATTTGATGTCCAAATATTGTATTATGGAAGCCATTTGAAGTCCAAATATTGTATTATGGAAGCCATTTTATATCCAAACATTAGGTTATTGAAGCCAATTTGTTGATACTCAATTTTCAATGTAAAGGGAACAGAGCGAGAAGCTCATCAAGTTTATAACACATATTTATCAGCTTAACAAAAGTTACTTTTTACGCAAATACACATCAAATTAGAAAATAAGCTGAAAGTAAAAGGTTGCCTCAAACACCAAAACTTTCACACACAAAAAGTATAAAAAATTTAATAAAAACACGATATGTTATATCAAAACTAGTACTTATCTATTATTCCAGTGTTGTGTGTGAGAGGATCGGACAAAGAGTGCGCAGAAGAGAATACCAAGTTGAAAACATCAAAGAGGGAGAACTCTATAAACGTCTCAGCCGACTTCTCTTCAGACTGCCAAGCTCCTCCATCCCCGCTGCACTCGCCAGTTGCTTAAAGTGGCAGCGGTGTTGACACATGGCCATCATCCTAACTGCCTCGTCCATTGAACTGACCTTTATTGAACAGCTTCCTTATACTTATCAAGAACATTTTCTGTGAAAATATATCAAGCACTATACTGGTGTTTAGATCGAATTCAATATATCTTCTAGTGGCCTTGAACCTTTCCATAAATACACATTAGGGGTTTCTTCTATACGTTGCTTAAGACCCTTTATAACACCTCCCTAAATCCATGAGTATTTCACAAAAAAAAAAAAGATAAACTTTCTGATAATGCTCTCTACACTACTTTCATTTTTAATACCCATTTCTTCTACGCTAGCCAAAACTTTAGGCGACAAATCCTTGAACATAATCAGTGATAATTACTATTCCCAGAAATTACAAAACACGCACACAAAATAAAAAAACTAAGTATCAAAAACACAGGCTGAATTTAAATAAATATAAGCAATAAACCTATCCTGACAGGCTAGCCAATGAGAGAGAGAGCGAGAGAGAAGTGACCTTTCACGGAAATACACAAAAGTAAAAATTAGCTGAAAGTAAAAGGTATCCTAATACACCAAAACGAGTACGCACAAAAAGTACCAAAAAATATATATATATAGGAAAGGAAGAAGTAAATGAAATACGCGATAAGTTATATCAACACTAATTACCTATCGTTTATTCCAGCGTTGAGGGGATTGGACAGGGCTCCATAAGGATCTACGGGAGAGAGTTTTTTTTTTTTTTGCTTATCCCTAGTACACGTGGTACAGACCATGATAATCATGGTGGGTAGTTAGCGACTGATTTTTACTGTAAGCGCACCACATGTCTACACATGTGAAAGCAGTTCGACTTTGCACTTACAAATGTGCCAGAGCCCCGTTTGGTTACTTGCACTCGCTGGTGGGGTTGGACTTTTGCAAGAATCGGGGGGCCATTGGAGCATTTTTTTTATAAACATAAAAAGTGTCCAATGCGGGAATCGAACCCGGGTCGTAGTGGTCGAAACCAAACGGTTTAACCAGCCTTCCACCGACCCCCACGGGAGAGAGTAGAAATTCGAAACATTAAGAGAGGGAGTGTGCTATAAGTGTCTCAGTTGACTTCCAGAAAAAGCTTCGTACATCACCTTTGAACCCCATTCATGTACAAACATTGCCAGATTTGTCCAAAAGGAAGGCGTGGGAGATCATTTCGCTTAGCAAATAATCAACATTCCCAGCCCCGATAACTGAAAATCTTGAAACAATTTATGTTTATCAAATTATTTGACGAGCCAATAGGGTGAAAGTTTTCAGAGAAGCAGATGAAACTTGACAAAACATCGGTTAGATGTAGAAAATGCATAATTGTCCAAGGAAGCAATACACATAGCGCTCTTTATAGGCAGAAGATGGAATCTTTCAACACTATTGCGTTTTTTAAAAATAAAGACGAATTATTGTTGAGAGAGAATAGTTACATCTTTTATAATTAAAGAAAGCACTATGTGTTTTGTTTAGTTACCTAAACAGCCTTTTTTACTTTAGGCCTTGTGTTTTAAGCGGAAGAGCTTTACTCGAAGCTTTGAAATATGTGTAAAATTTCTACAATTACATAAGCATCTTTCTATAGTGTCGTTAGACGCCATCACCAAGCATTCAAGTTAATCTATATGAGAAGAATCAAAATACAATAATAGTGTTACATAATCATACATACACTCCCTTCATCCCACAGGTTATTCCACGCCTTGGATACATTTAAAAGAATTACGGAAAATATGCAAAAAATTCTGAGATTGAAATATGCCTTTTCAATATAATTGATATATGAATATATGCACCTTTGATTTTTAAACACATTTAAATCTTATTTTTGCCATCTATCGATAAAATATGTGATACATGTTTTGGCGATGTGTTTCTTTTAACAAATATCGTCGAAAATGATATCTACAGACCTTACTGCAATGATAAAGGTTATTGGATGAGATTATTCAATTAGGTTTATCACATTGCTGTAAGGTCGGTAGAGATAATATCTGATGATATTTGTTGAAATAAACTCATTTCCAAAAAATGTATCACACATTCAAAATCTATTAAGCCATTTTTGGGTTCGTGCGTGTGCTTATGAGAAAATAAGGATGAATGGGATTTGGCTACTAAAGCAGACGGTTGGTAGCCACGCGAGTCTTACGGATTTTATTCCTGCTTAGGCTAGACAGGACCTTTGGAAGCGGCCGCTGCTTATCATCAAACAGCTCGAGGAGCAGATTTATGGAATTTGTGTAATCTTTGCACAAAGTGATAAGAAACAACAACAACTCCTGTTACTTTTATAAGGATTTCTAATCGTCTCCAAAAGAGTGTCGAAGGATCGTCCTCAGTAATCCAGACGTTCGGAGCCACCCTCTATAACCATAGGGTGAATATGTCTTCTAATTAAACTATATTCTAAGTTTTGGATGAACTCTCTTAAATAAATTGAAATTTTATATAGAGAACACAGAGCGCCGTGTTCAGTTAATATATATAATTCACAAGACTTCTCTCTCTCTCTTTCATTTTCTAAATGTAGTTTTTATTCTTTATTTTCAATAATGCATTACGAGATTATCTGTCCAAACCCCATTCTCATATATTGAAAGCGTCCAATAATAGGGGATATTCCTATAAAAACTATGTAATTGTATATATATTTCTTCCTTTATTATTATCTGCACTATATTTAACGGGTATATAGAGTCTAATGGAGGCCTGCGTGCACACGCCAATATCATTTATTTTCCTTTATTTTTTCAAATAGCTTCCTTTTTTCGTCATATTTATTATTATTTGTCCGTAGAAGAGCAAATTTGCTCGAAAGCTTTCACTTCTGAAAATAAATAAAAGAAATTCTCTTTTAAAAGAAATTCTATATCCAACAACAAATTATACTTATATTTAAAGAATTACTTGGTAACTATAAAAAAGGAATAAACTGTAAAAAGGGAGTTTTCTGAAAGAAGCCATCTCCAGTGAAGGTATTTCGCCATAAATACGGCGAAACTTTGTTGGCGAGGTGCGGCCCGGACGGCGCGCATCGATTGAAATAAGTTTGGAGCGCAGAGGGCGCAGAGCGCGCTGAGATGGCAAAGAAGCGGTCGCGCGTCAGCAGACTCCTCCACCTGACAATGGCCAGCGCCGGTATCATGGGGGACGATTCCCACCTGCTGCCCTCCAAGCCCATCGAACTGGCCGACTTCGCTAAGCACAAGAAGAGACTCCGCCGATACCCGGCCCTGCTGCGTTCCGAGTTCCAGGTGAGTAGCTTTGACTTCCCCGGGTCCACAGATGGTACAAGGAAGGGCTTTGCTTCGAGCCATCCTGGAAGCCGAGAAATGTTAGTGGAGAATAACTCTCGAGGCTTCCTAGGATAGAACGAGAACTAAAATAAAAGTAGCACAACGTCAAGTTATTTTAATAACGTTCGTATCATTTTCCCGCAGCTTGCTCAGTTTGGGAATTGTTTTCCCCGTCTTGGAACCTTTTCGCGCAAATATATCTTCCGACAATCTTAGATGTTTTAAATAAATTAGATTATATTTATTTAAAATGTAAATAATCGAATATTAGATTTAAAATACATATGCCTCTCTCGTAATTTTTTACAAACATATTATTCAAACCATCTTATCTAGTACCATCTGGACTCACCAGCACCTGATGAGGTTGCACACCTCCTGAGCAGCTCTTGTAAGACAAGAGACGACTTGCTTGAAACAAATGCACCTCTAAGAAAGTTATAGAGCTTCCATGTTTTATCTCTTAGAAACTTATACTTTATCTAACTATGTATAATTACGTTAACACACCCGTCTGTATCCAAAAATGATGATAGTAAATAAATGATGATAAAACGAATTTTTAAAGTAAAAAATCCCCCGCTGCCGTTCGTAGAATGGACTTCCTCAATAGACTACTTATATATATAAATATATAATGTATAAACTCTCAAATTCTGTCGTTGGTTGCTTATGTGGGGAAAGACTAATTGCTGATAATAATGATTTTATAGATGGGGGGGGGGGGGGGGGGGGGGGGCTGTCAGGGCTGTATTTAGGGCTGTCAATTTACATTTATTTAAAAAATATATTTATTTATACATTTAATTGCCATCTATCTATAAAATTTGTAATAATCAATTGTAAAACATATATAAATATTTCTATGGACTCTTCGTCATCTTTTGGAGGCTTACCTTTCCTTAGGAGTACGTCACGAGATCGTCTCACAAATTCTTATTTCGCCCAAAGAGCTTGTCAGACGATCGAGGCTCACCTTGAGCTCCTGAACTGCTGCTAAGAAAAGCAAAAACATCGTAAAAGATGGACGAATAGTCTATCTATATATTGGAAGAATAGATTTATATGAAATAAGAGCCACATCAATAAAATATATAGATTATGGATTGCTCGATTTTCTGAATAATATTGTTTGCAATGATAAGTTAGCTTATATATCGAAATTCAATTTAGCCTATATTTGAAAGCTGGCTTTTATAAAAATAGCTATTTTTGTTTTACCCTCAGGTGTATATACGTTTGGCAAATTACCCAGGTCATTCGTCTCGTATAAAAATAAATAGAAAGTATTTTAAAGGCTAAAATGCGAACGATTGATTAGAATTGCTTTAATTAGAAACTTCTAAGATGTATTGCGTAGCAGGCGAACTTTGAGAAGACGTCGGTTGCAGACGATGACGATAGTAAGAAGCCGAATTTTACATGTTGAGAGATGTGTGTAATGTGGCACAGTGCCCACTCGCCCTGTGGTCACATAAACTGTTCTTCAAATAAACTTTCATCAAAGCTATTTATCTATTCTGCTTAGGTAAAAGAATTCAAGAGAAATGACAATATTTGCTTATAATAATTTGACAATATCTGCTTTAAAAACAGTTGAGAATAGAGAGGAGAGAAATAAATGTGATTACTAAACAATGAAAGTGTATCATTCGATCGTGAAACTGAATGTTGTCGAAGCTTTCCTGCCACATATCAGAAAAATACCAACTGAACGTTGATCTTTTTAGTAAATAAACCTTTTTTCGGTTAACACAAGGTCATACAGTAGAACCTCCCAGTAAAAGACACCCAATTGCAGAGTCAAAGTGTCCTTTAGGGAGAGGTATCCTCTTACCGGAGAGTTGCTAAATAGTAAAAACGGTAATTTTGAAAATGAAAACTGTCCTTTGTAGAGAGGTGTCCGCTAGCGGGGTGTCCGCTAAAGGGAGGTTCTACTGTAATACCAAATCCAAATTGATAAATAAATACAACCAAAATAAATAAAACCAATACCAATCCTTGAATGATCAAGGAATACAGATCAAGGCCAATAGCCTCGAACGCGCACATAGCTTGCGTTTCTTGATATTTCAAGAAAGAGAATCGATAAATTTATGGAACATTGAACAATTAGATTTATATGAGTCAAAATAAAAGCGGCGGGGGACTATCATCATGAATTTCGAACCTTAGTGACAAACAACGAGCTTCTATTTACAAAGACACTCAAACACAAGTCTAAATAAGCATTTAAATGCTTTACTCAATGTGTCAAGCTCGGCTAGAAGATTTCGAATGTACTCACGTGAGCAAGTACAAGAGCCTCAATAATGCCGGGTGCTATAGCAGGCTATAGGATTTATATATCCAGTCATAAAGATTTGCCCAGTTAGGTATGTTTTCACTGTGCGCCTCTGTGCTTCATTTTAATCCTCGATGACGATATAATTATAGAAATGTCCCATAACAATAATTTGAACACCAATCTGATCGAATCATCAATACTTTAAATGCATTTGAGATTAAAAACGTCTCATATGTTTCAATACATGTTTAAAAGTGTGTATACATACGAATATGTATTCTATACATGTTTGAAGGTATTTTATACATGTTTAAAGGTTTATACATTCAAATTCTATAAAGGTCCTAATGTGTATACATACGAAAATGTATTTTATACATGTTCAAAAGTGTATACATACAAATATGTATTCTATACATGTTTAAAGGTATATACATACGAATTTAAATGTTTGAAGGTATATACATGCCAATATGAATATTTTATGCATGTTCAAAGGTTTACATATACGAATATATATTTATACATGTTTGAAGGTGTACACATATGAATATATATTTTATACATGCTTGAAGGTGTACACATTTTGGCATATATATTCCCTATATGTTTAAATGTGCATATACGTACGAAAATGTTGTGTGTGTATTTTATTCAATAATTCAAGTTGAAGATTTCATCTCAACCATCTTTTTATAAATGTTCAGTGTCCTTTGACATATCAGCGAATCACTGTCATCGCATTTTTTTTTAAATTCGGAAAGCTTATTAATGAAATACGTCTTCAATTTCTTAATCCAAACCCAACGTATAATTATGATATTCGAATCATGTTTTTAATACATGCTTAAAGGTGTATACATACGAATATGTACGGAAAAAATACATTTAGATTTGAAAAAATAGGAGATTTTGAGAAACAAAGAAATCTACTTTCTCGAAAAAAGAAAAACTGGAAAAAATCGATTCCGTTGATCGTTAAATAACTTTCACCTGAGCTAAATATCTATCATCAGTAAGAATCCCGTGTTCAGGTTGTTTTATTTATTGATGAAACGTGGTATTGTAAACACCCTCATGGACAGTACTTAAGAAATTTGTACCTTTTACCATGTATTTCGGGAATCAGACAATAACTCTGAAAGATATTACAGTGACCTTTATTGAAGACACACGACATAACCAAGTATGAACAAATTGCTTCTGTTCCCTTAAAAAAATAGGCGACCGACGACAATAAAGACTTTCCACTTATTTAAGTTTGGCCCATGAGTGTATAATTTTATGTCCAAATTTTCCAATTAGACACACAAGTACACACTTTCAAGCTAACCATTTCCAAACTTGAGTTCACCCCCACGCTTACTAATTTAAAACATTATATAGAGTGTTTAATTTCTAATTTGAAAGGATTTAATAATTTTGCGATACTCTAGTCTTTCTCTTGAAAAGAGAGAAGACCTTTTAAACATTCAAATAAATAAGTATATTATAAAAATAAACGCTTGAAATTTAACTTAAAGTGTTAATAATTAAGTCTGTATAATATTGTAGAAAAGCACTGTCATCTTTGAATGAATTGAATGCAAATAAGTCAAATAGTTTGGTTTGATTGTGACGCTGTCATTAAAGTGCACCTACTCGACAAACATCTGAAATCCGTCATCCGCCTTTTCTCGAGATTTGTGAAATTTGTTCAGAAGGTTTCTCACGGAGGAAGTGAGGCAAACGATGATTTATCCCAGCTGTGTTACTTTATGGACATCGTGGAAAGTCGGACAAACAATGAGACCAGTATGCCGAGCCTAATATAAGAAATATTTTGGGAAAATTATTAAATTTGAAAGGCCAGTTTTTTTTTTTTTTTGTCGTTAAAGTACAACTTGCACCACGCTGATGAGGGCCAACAGCCCGAAACGCGTACGTAGTTAGCTGTTCGGATGTTCGCTAATTATTCATAATATTGCCATGTAACATGTGTAAACTTTTAATGTACCTCTCGTGACGGTCATAAATACGTCTTGCACGGACGCTCAAATTTTGACTTCTTCCAATTCCTACGACCCATATTTCAGAGTTCAGTAGATATCCCAAGTAATGTCTGACTTCTTGCTCTTCCCTTATTGTCATCAATCGAATTTCCAAATTTCCATCCTCAAAGCTTCTGGAAACTAATTTAGCGAACTGCGCGTGAAATAATTGCTTCTAATAAAAGTATTCATAAATTGTGTAGAAAATGGATATTGCCTGGCCGGATCGAAATGTCACCTCGGCCTTCACAATATCATCAAGTAGAGAAATAACGTTTGAAGACATTTAATGTTCAAAACTTAAACGAATTTTTCACATGAACTTCCCAATATTCATCAGACCTAAATGAAGAATCAGAAAAAAACAATAAAAATATATATTGAAATAACTACTACCTTTTATTGCATATATTATAAAAAACAAAATAGAGCTTATGACCGTCAAATATTCCAAATTCACTCAATAATCCTTCCCTGGATATTCTTTACGTATATTTCAGTAGTGAAATGTACTCTATTGATGTGTGTCCTCTATAGCCCAATAAAACTACATTTAAAATATTATATTTATTGAAAATTTATACGCCATTTTTACATTTCGGAATACAAGGTTCTGGCTAATTCAAGTTTATACTCAAATGAGGAAATTATATATTATTTTTCTAGCTAAAAGGGCTTTATTTTTTAGTTTCAAATCATTTACTCTTGTGCATAGTTTTAGATTCAATTTAGAAATTCTCTTCGCGGAAAAAAACCTTTTAATTTTGAATTGTTCCAAAATTAATTTGTTAGCAATTAAAGGTGAGAGTCGATTGGTTTCTGTGAACCCAAATAATGCTCTGTTGACTGTAGGAGCTGTTTCCAATTAAATTCCTAGTACTTTATCATCTTCTTTTCTATTTTAGCTTCTGATAAAAACTGGAATAGATTAGCAAACATGGCGGACTGTTTAGAACACGTTTCTTTTGCGTATTTTTGTATAGAAAGAGAGAAAACAATTTAAAATATACAATTTAAAAATCTCTACTCCAATTCAGCATCTGTAGAATTACAAGATGTATTAAAATATATACTCATAGACAAAACTTAAGGAGGTTGCATATTTTAGCATGTATATCCGATTTCAGACAATAACTTTGAAAGACATATTTGAGATATAGTTACGTTTATTGAAGAGACACGAGATAAACAAGTGTGAACAAATTTGTCTCTGTCTTCTTGAAAAAAAAATAGACTTCAAAATTGAAACAAGGCTTAAGTGTTTCCCATTATATTTCGGTCGCGAATACATTTATGGCGATCTTCCATCTTTCCAGGAGTTATACAATAGGCAGGGCAGCAAGACGCTGTAGGTCAAACAGGCGGTGCGTGTGATGAGACGTAATAATGGCGTAGATGTTCCGAGGACCACTAATGCCAGGTTAGAAATTCGATAACTTTCGCTTTGATTATTTGCTACAGACGCTAGCAGACGTCTGTTAGGGTACCGCGCCAGGTTGGGGGCGGTCTGATCCAGCCAGATCCCCGATCTCTGTCATCTCGCGGGAGCTCGGGGTTCCGCAGGAAGCGGCAATCTTCTAGATTCAATGGCGGCCTAAAGGACGAGACAGAAATGGTTAATAGATACAACGGCGACTTGAAGGGTGTGAAAGGGAAGGATTCTATCTACAATGACGGCCTATAGGGCGTGAAAGCGAAACTGCTAGATACAATGTCGGCCTTAAGGTGGTGAAAGGGAAGCCTGCTAGATAAAATAGCGGCCTAAAGGGTGTGAAATGGAAGTTTTCAAGCTACAATGACGGCCTATATGGCGTGAAAGCGAAACTATTAGATACAATGGCGGACTAAGGGTGAGGAAAAGAAAATATGTTAAATACAATAGCGACCTAAAGGAGTTGGAAGTGAAGGCTGTTAGATACAATGGCAGCCTAAAGAATGTGAGTATCTGAAGACTATTAGATACAATCGCGGCCTAAAGTATGTGAAAATGGAGACTGTTCGATACAATCGCGACCTAAAAGGATGTGAAAGTGGAGCCTGTTAGATACAATGGCGGCCTAAGGGATGTGAAAGTAAAGACTGTTAGATACAATGGCAGCCCAAAGGATGTGAAAGTGGAGACTGTTAGATACAATCGCGGCCTAAAGGATGTGAAAATTTGGAGGCTGTTAGATACAATGGCGGCCTAAAGTATGTGGAAGTAGAGACTGTTAGATACAATGGCGGCCTAAAGGATGTGAAAGTGGAGACTGTTAGATACAATGGAGGCCTGAAGTATGTGAAAGTGGAGAGTGTTCGATACAATCGCGGCCTAAAGGATGTGAAAGTGGAGATTGTTAGATACAATGGCAGCCTAAAGGATGTGGAAGGGAAGGTTGTAGGATACAAGGAGACATGAAGGACGTGAACTGGGAGGTTGTTGGATGCAATGGCGACGTTGCAGCGCCAATTAGCGGCGAGAAATTCCTCGAGCGTTGACAGATAAACTGAGATAATTAGGGAGATGTATTCGCTCGCCTTGAGCCTATCTGAATTAAATGGCATCTTCGCCGTATTATCGTCTGATCACTCTCCTGATGAAATCTACTCTTTATTCCTCGCCCCATCAATATAATTTACAAATAATTCGAATGTTTCGAAGTAAGACAAAATAATACTAATAAAGGTTTTATATCCATAGGCGACTATCCCATATGAATAAAATAGAAGCCCACCATCTAGTATACTTCCATCATACATTCTATCTATTTTATCTCTGCTATTTTGATCCTATTAATTTCCATGTTAAAATAAAGGCAATTTTAAAGAGTAGTATATGTAATGTTATATTTAAATGAACTTTGGCGAAACCTAACTCGTTTTTCGATCAAAATGGTCTGGATTCTAGAGTTTCCTGATATAGTGCTAACGAATCATTTATACAAAATTCTTTAGATATTTGACACCATAGATGGATTGTTACATCGCATATATCTGAAAGAGTAAACATTGAATGCATATGGCATCCAGCACATTGGAAGGTATTTCAATTGTATTATTTGTTACAATTTGGAAAAAAGTGTAAAAAAAAACTTTGCCAGTTTTCTCAAAGTTTCCCCAACATTAAATATGGAAAGATAAATAAGAGAGAGTTGTGAGAAGATCAAAGAAGACAAATTCTGAGGAAGTCTCCAGCGAATAATCTTTCTCCTTCTTTCCAACAAAGTCATTTGACAAAAAAATGTGAAGAACATTAAGAAGAATGAAAATTTTGTTCACTCCTCAGATAACTTTTCTTTAAGTGCGTAACAATATTCTAGTTTTTCCTCAGAATATTTCGAAATAAATAGGAAACATATTTCTGAATTTTCTTTTGATAATATTACGTTCTTTACAATTTCTTATTTTTCGTATGTAGGATAAAAGCAAGGATCGCCATTTCCTAACAGCCTCTATTGGACGGAAATCATAAGACAAAAATGAAGCTTTGGATGATTCGAAATTATTGCTGAAAAATAGAAAATGTTGCTCCCACATGCCCAATATGAACGTGTTCCAATAATAACATATATATCCCATTATTCCAAGAAACATTATTGGAAACAGTGCAACATCGGGGTGATAGAAAGGAAGAATTTGGGGCGGTAGTTTTGACACCTTCATATCAGACCAATAAAAATAATCCTACACTTAGCATCTGTTAGTGCCATCGAAATTCTGTTGATTAGTGAATTATATAAATAAAAAATAAACAAATAACATCACACAGAATCTTTAAAAATATTTTATAGATATGTGTGAACACAAAATATACTTTTGGTTTAATATCTTTAAATATGTAACTCACATAAACATTAAAACATCATTCACCTTAAAAATGGCGACAGTAGGTGTGCCGAAATTAATAATTGAAAACATAAAATATTGATATGATTTTCTCAAATTTAATTAATGTAATCTCAGACTCTCTCTCACTCTCTAAAAATGTGAATTTATCAAAATAATTATAGATATCGGGGTTCATCATAAATTATCATAATACAATTATAAATATCAATTACTATTCACTAAATGATTCACTAAACTATTAGTGTGAAAATGAAATACTGATTATTTACCAATGAATGGTTAATTTTCTAGAACCAATAATTGGTGTCACTTGGCAAGAAAGTTCTATTCTACCCTCGACTCTCCCCTAATTAATTAATTAACGGCAAACGAGAGAGTTAAACATTTAATACCTCGAGAGAGAGAGAGTTTAATTAACCTTTATGGTGTTGATTTCCAAGGCAGGGGTATATAGCGCTATAAATTCCCAGAATCCTAATTGGGGAGCTATAAAAGGTGACGGTGAGGAGCAATTATTAAGTGCATAAATAAGCCAGCGATTAATTTGCAAAGTAAAAAAACTTAATTTTAGGGAGAGAAAGAGAGAACGAAAGGGATCTCAATATTACGGCTAATACCTTGCTGAAATTGTTTGAACAATACGCTCCGATTGTACAAGGGTATATTAGGAGTTTTTATAGCATTTAAATGTGTGTGTGTTGTGATGAATAGTGTTAAAATTTGGATAACAATTAATAATCGGGTAATTGTTCCCGGCAGGTATTGTGAATTAACATAACAATGCGATATTGCTGCGTGACGTCCGGATAGGTTCTATATATAGACTGTAAACAATGAAATTATATCGATTTTTATCAATAGGTTTAGAGTTGAAAATTAATAATGGAATATTATTGGGCTAACTTCAACAAGAGAACTAGATGTATGACTTCCAGCGAACCATACAACCGTGTAAAGTTAGTTATCGGGAAGTCATATTTATATTTCTCCTGTTAAGGAGCATGTTAAACCGAAGCTAGAGAAATAAAAATAATAAAAGAGACAGCCCTGTATTGTAGTTGATTTTATTAAATTCTATAGTCAAGGATGAACGTGTTTTGTAAATCAAGAGCATTTATATTTTCCAGCATTTAGTCCAGAATGGAGCGTAGGAAATGAAGAAGGATTTATGAAGCAGCCATTTTAAATCTTAAATTCTAAATTGCGCCCAAGATCCCCTTGCGAGAAGGTGCAGAAGGCAAAAATATATAAATTTTAAAGTTGACACATGTTGTTCGTAATTTTATTTCTAGGTATAGAAATGAATTTTAAGTTATTTATCAAGGAAGGTCGATTTTCTTTGAAGTCTGTGTTCATTATTAGATATTAAGCGTACTAGGTCCCTTTTAAAGAAGGTTGAAATCCCCCCTCTAAAGAATATAAGTGATAGATTTAAAGCGAACGAGGATGCGTTTCTTATAAGTTTTAATAAAGCCAAGCTTTCGGGTCAATAACCCTTCTACAGGACATCATATCTGAAGAGAATCTTGCATCATATATTCATATCCATTTTGAGAAAAATTATCATATTTACAAGAAAAATAAACATGTTAGCAAACCAGTGAGAAAAACAATAGTAAGAAATATCCGCGTGCCCTGAGCATGCCAAGAAGAAATTCAAAAGAAGCTTCACGATTAAGACACGATTCAATTTAAGGCTGCATGAGTAAAACAATCCAAAATAAAACGTACTTGCAATGGTCCCCTAAGGTACACTATGGCAATATTGCTTTATATATATCAGGGATATCTATGTGTCTATTAATACTATTATGTCTTAAAGAGAGTAATGCCTCGACGACCAATCTTTTGTATTTGCTCTTGATTCCTGAGTAATATGCCTGTGGGTGAGAGGTATCGAAAGAATGTCCTGTCTGTCTAATGTGTTGCACTATGAGAGATCTGGGTTCACTGTTTCTGATGTTTCTGTGGTGTTCGTCTATCCTATCCTTAATTCTTCGGCCTGTCTCTCCTATATACAAACTGTTGCAATCTGAGCATTTTAAGGAATACACGGAGTTTGTAAGATATGGCAGGGTAATGGGAAAACTATTTCTGGTGATGGGGTTTCTAACTATTGTTTCTAATTTGGGAGTGTTGGTATAATAGGTGCGGATTCCGTACTTGTTTTTTAAGTGTCTAGAGATGTTGATACTATGGGTAGAATATGGAATGTTGCAAGTCGATCTATAAGTCTGACTGTTTAGCTGCTGTTGAGGATTGTGAAAGTGTCGGAGGATGAAGTTTTTGGGGTAACCTGAGTTCATTAGGTGATTAACCACATTTTGGGTCTCTGTTTGTTTAAATTCAGACGTTGAGCAGTGAGTAAAAATACGTTTCGAGAGGGTTTTGATAGTATTAATTTTATGGCTGAGGGGGGCAGTATGAGGAATAGTGTATATAGGAAGGATGAAAGGAGGGCTTATAGTATACGTTGGTGGAATACCTGCAATTCTGTTTTCTAATCATGATATCTAAGAAAGCTAAGGAACAATTGTTTTCTTTTTCTACTGTGAATTGGATGTCCGGAAATAGTGAATTTAATTTGGTATGAATACTGTCCAAGGATTCTGTTTTAACTATACAGAAAATATCGTCTATGTATCTAAACCAAGTATGAATATCTGCTGGGAAATGACCTGTAATTAAACTATCTACTTTTCGCATAACTATTTCAGAGAGTGGTGAGGACAAAGGGCTACCCATGGGAGTGCCCTTGGATTGCCTGTAATAATGTTTATCAAAATTGAAAATACTATTGCTTAGACAGATCGATATTAAGGTGGTTAACTTAGATATCATATCTGCTGTATACCCGTGCGTCCGGAGGAATTCTGTGGTGCTTTCTAAAATGAGGGAGTGGGGGAGACTGGGGTATAGATTGATCACATCGAAAGAGTTCATGAGACTGTTGGGGACAACCGGTAATTGCTGTATATGGTCCAAGAATATAGGTGTGGAAGAGATGGACGTCGAGGCAGCGCCCTCTTTAAGTATGGGTATGATTATCTTAGCTAAGTACTGGGCTAGCGGGGCTGTGGGGAAGAGGTGAAAAGCTACTATTGGTCTAAGGGGGATATTTATCTTGTGTACCTTAGGGAGGCCGTAGATGTAGGCCTGGCCATGCAGATTCGAAAGAAAACCTTGGAGTTCTTCAGTTGTTATAATTGAAGTGCCCGGGTAACGTCATTGTATTTCCAGCTGTGTCGAAAAATGGTCGCGAATGGACACCATTCCTATTGTCCAGTCCACGTTAGGCCAGAATAGAACTTATGGAATGAAGAAGTATATAGGACGCTGCCATCTAAACCTTACATTCGAGACTGCATCCACTCTCCTACATTGCGAGAATGTAAGAAGGCAAAGTGACCTTGCCGCATGGATGGAGCAGTTCTAACTTCGGCAACACTCCGCGATGGCTGAGTGCGAGCGGTGAATAAGACAGCCGAGGCCCCATAAATTTCTGTCAATGGGGCATGAATGCCCGAATATACTCGACGATTTAGAGCCTATTGTGATTAAGACTTGATTTACCGCAGGTGTCGAGAGGCTTATTCGGACGCCTTGGTGATTCATGATCTTGTAACTATTTTAAATGTACCTGCTCTCACCTTACCTTTTATGTAGAAACCTTGAGGCGCATTTTCTATTTTCGCGTTTTCATTCGAGTGATAAAGGTACACGGAGCTACCTGATAATGTGTTCCGTCTGATTTTTCCTGTTATCCTCACCTATTCTTCCTCCTTCAATGCCTTCTTCTACTGAGGGTGACTGGCCACATGGTTTCTTCATACTTCCTCCGCCATCCTCTTCGACCGATGACATAAGACTTTCCACTTCCTTAAGTTTTGTCTATGAGTGTTTAAATTTTGATTATTTAAAAGACTTATTTATTGGATCAAAATAGAGTGAAACATTTTATAATTTGTAAAATCCAATAATTCACAAGGCTATTCTATATCCTGGTCGCGCTTCTTATTTTGAAAATGCTTTGATTTACTCCACATAAAGTGACCTTAATGAAGATAGGCGTACAGAGATTTGGGAAATATTATAATTGTAAAACTAATACATTTTTCTTTTTTAAAATCTAAAATAAGAGCCTTTGATTAATAAATTCATATGGATTGCTCAATATTCATAAAATTCCATGGAGAGAGAGAGGTGTGATAATTCTGGTGCCTTAAAAATCTAATAGCCACACGTGTGTGAGTACAATAAATATTCTTATCCTTACATTTTTAAACCGAGTTTATTGCTCTCTCTGCCGCCAGTTATATAACACACAATGTGGGTCATCTTAATTTCAAGTGAGGCTGTAGTTTCTTTGTTTGTCTTATCTGCAGCCTTGGAAGTGCTCCCTCCGTGTCGATATCCAAGTAAAACCGGTGTTTATTCCTAGCACACCACCGTGGGCTCTATTTGTGTACAGACAGAATAATGTCTTAATCACTAGGGGTTCCATGTTCTACTTTATTTTTGCCATAATAATTTCTTTGGATGTCGCAATGTTTCGCCGTTAGACACATGTTTCATTTTGTGTTGTTAGTGGGGGTTCAACTCCACTTCCTTCTCCAATTTATTGAACAAAAAATAATTTATAAAAACATTTATATTCTCTCATTCCCCCTTTATGATAAACTTTTGAAAGAAAGTCTCTTCATTTTTGAGGACGAAATTGTGTGTGTGTGAAACGCGTTTAAAAACTACCAAATATTTCTTACAATGAGTTTCTTTTTATTTTAAGAGTTCATTTATAAATAGCCACACTGCCAGTGTATATTTGTAAATATTTCTTGTAAGAAATAGTTGGTGTTTTAATTAAGCCCATTGAAGAGCGATGCATGAATGCTTGAAAGCTAGCATTTTAAATAAAAAGTAACTCATTGTGAGAAATTCTTTTGTAGTTTTTAGATACCAAAGTGCCTAATTTCTATAAATTTCCTTTCCTCGGATTTACTCAGACTAATCTATTTATACACTTGATTGTCTTAATTAATTTTTCTGTATATACATTTGCAGACTCCGTGGTTATAATCCATGTGAAAGACTATATGTCTTAATAAAGGTGTTTGAATGTGTTTACTTTCTAATAACGAATAGATTCAAAAAGGATAAGTTTCTTTATTTGAAAAATCATTCGAGCTTTCGGACGCAAGCTGCCCTTCTACAGGAATAATAGATACAATTTCAAGTGTTTACTTTCTATATATGCAATTGTTGTCTCCAGAAAGAACTCTCGGCCCTCTCTAGAAAAGCTCCTATTACAATTCAGTCAATCCCGGCAGTAGCAATGGTCGACCAATCATTGAATAGTATCCTGACCAATCAGTAAAGACATGAGCTTAAGGAGGGAAAGATGGGTAGACTTAATTCAACCGTGTTAAGATGGGAAATGGAAGATGCTTCTGAGAGAGAGAAAATTGAGAAAATAAGACTTGTTTGTATTTTAAAAAAAAAGTTGAATCAGAGGTTTGACTGTCCTTCCGTAGGACTGTTGGATTAGCTCTGCTACCTTTATTTCTCCAGGAGAATCCATTTAAATGGAGAGAGAGAGAGAGAAATGTAGACCCTGATTCTAAGGACCCCTCCATAGTAGTTAAGAAGGCTCCAACTCTCATAGGGTCCAGCCCAGGCTAGGAAGAGCCCCAGGAAGAGAGAGCGAGTATTATTACTACAGGTAAACTCTTATAGACGAAACTTAAGGAAGTTTTACATTTCATCATGTATATCGGGATTCTGACAATAACTCTGAAAGATATCTGATACACAGTGTGGTTTAATGAAAACATACGAGATAATCAAGTGTGAACACAATTGACTCTGTCTCCTTAAAAAGAAAATAGATGACCATCGACATCAAAATACAAAACTCCTTAAGTTTTTTCCATGAGTGAACTTATATTTTAAAGAAGACTAAGCTCTATCTTGAAATACTGTATCATGAGGAATGTAATGTATGCTATAAAGAATGGAAATCAATAAGGCATTAATTGGATCTTCTATTGACACCTAAGACCGATCTTTTAATCGCCTATCATATAAATCCAAAAATATTAATTTAATCAATAAATACATAAACGGTAACATGTTATGTGTATATTTTTATATATCATTCTTTTGTTTTCAAATATATTCACTATAAATTCGCTAACATCTTTTTATGACATTTTCTATTTTTATTTCAAGGTTATTTTCAACACAGAGCTTTTAATTTTGGCAAAATTCAATCAATTTTTGTCGAAAGGTCATTTCTTTTAGAGGAAAACTAAATCCAATCAGCAAAAAAAGGTTTTCCTTCTCGTGCCATCTAGATCAAAGTAAATCCTTTTTTCAGCTTTTTACTCCCTCTCTCTTCTAAGCCATTAGTTCAATTTGGAAAATCAAATTTGGCAATGCTAGCTTTCTTATAAAACTCATGTTTTGGAAGGTTAAAACACTTTTGGCAGGTGAATATTTCTTTGTATTTAAAACTTTAAGCTCTCATGTAAATCCATTCTTTTTATATGCGCGTTATGTTAAAGTTATATCAATTCTGTGTGAGAACAAAAAGTTAAAAATAATAAATAAAATGTGCGAGTATTAATCACTCGTTATTTTATCAAACAGAGAGAGTGGATTGTATTATTATTCATTTAGTTAACCCACGTTCCTGGGCGTTTATAAGGAATATTATTTATTTAGTTAACACAGCTTCCTGGAACGTGCAGAAGTCGCCAACTACCTGGGCTGTCCTTCTAACTTAGTCTTCTTGGTTTTATAAAGTCTTATCCATGAGGTGGCGCCATGCAGATTTATTTCTTGGGTAAAATTCTAGTGATTCAGGACTTATCTCGATGATCCTTGAGTGGGCGTCAGGAATCTTTGGTATTGGAAGATTGTGCAAGAAGTAGAGGTTTGTCCACGGTTTGGTCTTCACCTCGGCAATGGGGAGAAGTTGGGTCTTCCTTCAATACCTTTGGATACTCTTCCTGAATATAACTGTGAACAGTCAGAACTGTTGCTGAGATAAATCCATGTTTGATGTTTTGAAGCAGTAGCTTATGGGTAACAGCATATTTTCGTAGATTTCTGGTGGAGCCGTCTTGGATGCACAGGTCTATTCACATTTACAAGGCAATCTGATCTTTTTTACCGCGCACGGCACTCTTTGGGAAGTTTTATATGATAGTGGCAGGTTAGAATGCGCTGCGACTTTTGCCGCCTGGTCCGTCAGTTCAGTAGAGCGTAAGGGGAATTGTTTCTTTTAGTAGAAAATAAAACGCGAACATTCGAGCAATCGCTCTTTTATTTGGCGTTTTTCTTTAATTAATTGAAGACCGGCATGCTTGAAATCATGCGTTTTGTTCCCTAATAAAATGGCACCTTGCCATAGATATGCTCTCATTATTTAAAATTGTCTTATTTTCAAAGCAATAGCGGCATTATGGTTATTTCTAAACGACACGATGTAATTAGTCCACAAATGTATTCTTTAAAAAACTTTAGGTCAACATGCAATTTACAAATTTCTGCTGAGAAATATACTACAGGCGTCTTGTATTAATCTTTGCAGGAGAAGAAAGGTGGATTGTAAGATAAGGTGATTGAAAAATTGAGAAAAAATCGGGATTTTCAGTATTGCCATCGTTGAGCATGTTGGTCCTATCGGTGCAGCTATGTGACGACATTGAACTGAACTCAGCGTTACGTCACATCTACCTAATAAGCAGAGGTAAACAAGAAACACGAGGCCTTTCATTCTTAACTTCCGTAATCAATAATCGAGTCAATGGGACACTGACACGAAAAGACATTGTCAAGATGAAAAGAAACTTGGCTCTTTTCTCCACGTACCATTGTGTTCCATCTGTATTTTACCCATGTCTCCAGGGATTCTCCCAAGAACAAACGATGTTTTGACATTCAATACCCAGGGTGAAACCCCTTTTCAAGATATATTTTCACCCATTTTTTACATCAAATATTAAGAAAGAACTCATTATCGTTGACTCAGTGCACCTCCCCCCACCCCGACCTTTATAAACCATAGATAGACATCATATGTACGGGCACAATATCTCTCCATCTCCTTTCTTATTACATTAATGATGTGAGGTGGTTTAGAGAATCTACATGTAGATTGTGAGCTTGGTATGTACGGCTGTGGGACTAGATTGACCCTAATTTACACTCTGTCTCAACTTACTTTCGGACTCTGATTCCTGATATTTCTGATTTGGAGTTATAGAAATAGCTATACAACATAATAGTTACGGGAGGATTATAGTCATATACTTAGAGAGGAATTTATCTCTTTTTAATTATAGCCCGAAACAATGGTATACAGGTTGGCTTTTTTCTGAATTTTACAGAACTGGTGTTGTGGTTTATTCTTTATCTTACCACTGGTGATAAACCCAATGCATCTAACTGGTGCATAATTAAAGGGGGTGATGCCTATCTCTCTAGATGCAGAAATACCGATGTAAAATATATTGGATACAGCGTGGGTGGAAAATATGACACAAAGTGCTTTGAGAGAAGTTTTTATTAGGTAAGAATCGCTCTTTGACAGTTTGTTCTTGTTCAGTCATTTCACTTAGAGAGTTGGGCCGCCATAAGGGATATCAGCAGTGGGAGAAGCCTGAAGGATGTGACATGGCGAGTAAATAGGGTCATCCCACGTCCCCAAAATAGAGTTGACCTCGGGGTGTGCTGCTGAAGTAGCCGTGTAGATTCTGAAAACATATTGAAACGGGCTTCTTGTTGAGTGCTCCAGCAACACAGATTTTTCGATGAATACTCCGAGTTACACTTGACAGGTTTACACTCCTGGACAAAGCTTAAGGAAATTGTACCTTTCAGCATGTATATCGGGTTTCAAACAATAACTCTAAACGATATTACAGTGACTTTATTGAAGGCTTTGTCCATAAGTATAAATGGAAATCTATGAAAATTGAAGTAAATATTGTTCACCATGTCCCTAAATTGTGCTCTATATGTACGCATTAAAACTCCATTTTATGCAATATTCTATTCAACCTTTCGTATTTCCTGTGTTAACAATAATTTTCCGATATTATATTAAGTCTTAAAAGTATAAATCCGGACTTCCAAAGTTTAAAACAATATGCCCCTGAAGAGCCACCCGTGTAAAGATCAAAAGATCTCTTCCTTTGAGCTTCCTCGCTAATAAGCACGGAGTCTGCTCCTTAATGAGAGTTCCCTCGTTGAGGACTCACGGAGTTAATTAGAGCGCCGCTACAGATGTAACAAAGGTCAAGTTTTTACCCCGCATAATAAAAAGGAACAAAACACGTCTCACAAAAGTCTGCGAAAAACACTTCTTAGACTTTAGAAACTTGAAAGTATGCCTCAAGCCTCAAAGACGACGCACGTAATTATGTCAAGGAGATGAAGGTTTTGACAGTCGATACATGAACCGGATTACTACTGAGATGAAAGTTTTAGAAGAGACATTTAATTATATCTACAGCCAAAGTACAATCTCTCATTGTCGTTTCTTGGTGGTGAAATCACCAGTATGAGCACACTTGATGCTAAACTAAAACATAACAATATTGAGCTATAAATAACAATGCTAAACTATGGCAAATATCTAACAATTATTTCAACTATCATATTATAACACTATGCGGCGCTGAGTTTGTTTATACAAATATTTAAGCCTTGACAAAGGTTGGCGTTTAGCCAAACAAAAGATATTGGCAAATAAATATTTTATTGTGGATTTAAATATGGATTGCTCTATATTCAGAACATCTAAAAATATTGAACTAAGACACATAACAATATAAAAATATAAAATAATAATGTTAAACAATGGCATAACAATCTTTAACCATGGCATAACAATGTTGAACTAAGACACCACTTATATAAATTTAATTGCCATCCAACTCGTTCAACAATTTGTATCATTGCAATAAGGTCTATAGAGATATATTTGATTATATATATGAAAAGAAACATATTGCCAAAATTATTCTTACAATTTTTATAAAACAACACTATTAATTTATGACACGACAATATAAACTATGACATAACAATTTTGACCTGAGACATAACACGATACACTACACTATAATATACAAATATCAAACTATGACAAAAATACCAATCTATGATATAAAATATTAAAATCTGACACATAATAATATTAAACTAAGTCCTAAACTATTACATAACAATATTGAACGAAGTCCTAACAATACTGAACTATGACATAACAATATTGAATTAAGGCCTAACAATACTGAACTATTACATAACAATATTGAATTAAGGTCTAACAACACTGAACGCCACGCTTAGGGACGTTCACTCATCAGGATTCAGCGAAGTTATGCAGCTCATATTCAGAAGGCAATTTGTGATGGTCATAAAAGACCGTTTTGCCATTTAAAATAATATTTTTAAAAGGCATAACTTGGCGCCAAGTGAGCGTCGTCGGCACAAACATCAACACGTCGTTTTTTACGCAGAACGACTTCCTGGTGGTAAAAAACAAAGTGCGCCATACCTCAGCGTTTTCAAAAATCACGCTTATTTAAAACTGTGTTTCTAAAATACCTTCTCAATATGGCTTCCCCGCATATAAACATCCTGAAGAACTTCGTGCTCGTGGAACAAGACAGGGAGTCGCACGCACACCTACCTTGCTAATGTTATATGGACTCAGCACTGGATAGGTTAACCTTCTGTTAGGTAAAATTAATTCCCCTGCCGAGATCCTTACAAAATATTCAAATATTGTAGAGACGCTATATTTTACTGTTCTACTCTATTTCGATAAACGAAATGCTCTCCAGCCGAAAAGAGCCAACTTGCCTCTATTTTCGAAGTGAAGAGCAAACCGTTGAACACCTCCTCTTCACCTCTCTCTCTGCCCAAACTTCCAATACTAAGGATTTCGAACAGCGACCCTCTCAGCGATCACCAACCTAAGTTCAGCATCTCTAGGAAATCTCTCAAGAAATAAAACTTCATTGAGCCACCTCTCATGAATTTAACTTCCACTGGCATGTTCTGAATAAAACCAGGAAGACTTAGGTTAGACGGACAGCCCGGGTAGATGGCCACTTCTGTATACTCTCCAGGGACCCGGGTTAACTAACTGAATATTAATAATTTCCAGTCGAAAGATAAAACAGAAATTTGAACTTTTTTCCGAAAACATATCAAATTTAGACAAGATGAACCAAATATTTTTAGCCAGTTGAAATTGATATCAACATCTAAGGTATCGAATGTTCTTTCAAAAACTTTGTGTTTATAGATTTTTAAATAAAAATTAACATTCTTAATAGAGAAAGAGAGGGAGAGAACGGTTATCTTTTCTCACGAATAATTTAATCTTCCCTCTATAAACTTATAAATATTGTTTAATACCTGAGAAAAATACCCTAAACAAATGTGGTGAAGCATATATTCTTAGAAATATAATTAAGAATAATCAAAAAAATACATATTTTGATGTTTTTTATGCTTTTCGAATATATTAAAATTCTATTTGTTTTCACACACTGTGGCCTCAATAGAAAGGTTCTGGGGCATCTATATCTGTGTTTTGAAAGGAAAGGAGATTTAAAAGAGAATAAATTAACTCGGAATTTTAGAAGCCAAGATCATTTTATTTCTAAGACAATAGCGGATGATCTCGGCGGCTTTAGTCCTTAATTCCGGCACATTGAATAGATTTATGTAATCTCATTAGGGCTGCACCGCTAGATTTCAAAACATTCCTAATCTTCGATACTAATGCCTTAGCACAACCTCAATGGATTCTGGCTCTTTGTCATTTCACGGAAGCAAAACGTATTGTATAGTGAAATATTCAGTTTATATTCGATCGTTCATTGAATTATGAAGCGTTCAGTGTTTATTGGAACGTTCAGTGAATTATGAAACTATATTTTCTATTATATCAGTAGGTACAATTTCCCTTTTGTACTATCTGTCCCTATAATTTCAGCCGTTACACTTATACAAGTATATGTAAGTATATATAGTATATATGTTCCAATTTGTTCCTATAATTTTAGTCGGTACACTTATATATGTTCCAATTTTTTCCTATAATTTTAGTCGGTACACTTATATATGTTCCAATTTTTTCCTATATTTTAGTCGGTACACTTATATATGTTCCAATTTGTACCTATAATTTTAGTCGGTACACTTATATATGTTCCAATTTGTTCCTATAATTTTAGTCGGTACACTTATATATGTTTCAATTTTTTCCTATAATTTTAGTCGGTACACTTATATATGTTCCAATTTGTTCCTATAATTTTAGTCGGTACACTTATATATGTTCCAATTTTTTCCTATATTTTAGTCGGTACACTTATATATGTTCCAATTTGTACCTATAATTTTAGTCGGTACACTTATATATGTTCCAATTTGTTCCTATAATTTTAGTCGGTACACTTATATATGTTTCAATTTTTTCCTATAATTTTAGTCGGTACACTTATATATGTTCCAATTTGTTCCTATAATTTCAGTCGGTACACCTATATATGTTCCAATTTGTTCCTATAATTTTAGTCGGTACACTTATATATGTTCCAATTTGTTCCTATAATTTTAGTCGGTACACCTATATATATTTCTATAATTTCAGTCGGAACACTAATATATGTTCCAATTTGTTCCTATAATTTCAGTCGGTACACTTATATATGTTCCTATAATTTTAGTCGGTACACTTATATATGTTCCAATTTGTTCCTATAATTTCAGTCGGTACACCTATATATGTTTCTATAATTTCAGTCGGTACACCTATATATGTTTCTATAATTTCAGTCGGTACACCTATATATGTTTCTATAATTTCAGTCGGTACACTTATATATGTTCCTATAATTTCAGTCGAGTCGGTAGAAGACCTGGCATCGACCGGTGGCCTTGGGTTATCACCAACAGCCTTAGAGCCAGGCTTCTTCTTCCTTCCAGGCGAGAAGCCGAGTGATAGATGAGGTCCATTAACTAATTGACCAGCCGATCTTTTTCAGGTGAAGCCATCTTGGCCTTCTGGTCTAATGGAGGAGATGGGGGATTAATTCGGAATTATATTTAACTCTCGGTGCACATCCCAATAAATAATCCCAACAGAATTTTATGTAAGCGTGAGAATTCACAGTTCTTAACCGAGCGTGCACCTCTCGGCGATTAAAGCCAGATCAATATTTAATTCATTAGGGAATGGTGTTACACTGTAAACATCACGCCCACCCGTTCGTGAAGCCTAATTCTTGAGTATCCCGTCCTCACGAACATAGGTATAAGCGAACATTCCTGAAGGGTATTAAATATTGATCGCTCGCAATATACTTTTGAAGTTTTTTAATTTCACAATCATTGGAAACCACGTACAATTATATTTGGGATGTTTCGATCTAATATCTAGTTTGAAACAATATAGATGTAGCTCTTAGGATCCTAGAGCGCAAAATTCCAACTGCCCGAAAAGGTTTACTACGAGAGATATAGATGTAACTTTTAGATTCTTGGAGCGCAGAATGCCAACTGCCCGAGAAAAGGTTTATCACGAGATATACGTAACTCTTCAAGTTTTCCTGGAGTGCAGAATGCGCTCTGCCCGTAAAGGTTTACAAATTGTTGACAATATATTTCTATAATCACTGAAAATACGAAACAAACACTTCGCGATATCAATTGCTAAATATTCACATAGAAATATATAGTCATATATTATATAAAATATCTAAAAAGGAATAAAAAAAGCATATATTGAAACAAGACACGACTCAATATGAGAGAAACGTATTGAGCCATGTGAGTACACTGAGGAAATAAACAACCGCAGCTCTTTGGTCAACGGCTAAATGACTCATCAAGTGTTTTTCCAAATGAAAAATTTTCTCCAAAAATGGGTTGAATGAACCAGGAAGTAATGCAAAGGGATAAATGAGCGCCAATAAACTCCCTACCAAAAAGAGACATAAAAATGTATGTCGCTAAAATTAGCGGTTGGCTCAAAACACGCAGAAAAGGGAAGAGCGTGATCATTAAGGTCCTATTCACCCCGGTCATAGCCTGCGGGGAGATGAAGCGGTTTTTACAATTTGATTCGCTAGTTATGAATATCATTTAATAACAATATCAATTAAAATATTTGTTGTTGTTGTTTATATTAGACACATATCATGTACTGTATTATAGTACACACATATCATGTATACCATATACATATCATGTATTATAGACGGGTATGATTCTTTTAAAAATTAAACAATTTTCTACTGCCCTTATTGTAATGAAAATTAATGAGCATAATAAATTAGAGTAAGGGCAGTAGAAAATGGTTTAATTTTTAAAAGAACCATACGCGTTTATAATAGTTTCGAATTCTCATAACAGATGGTGCGCTAATGTATCATACATATATACACATAGGTATACAATGTCGTCATTGGTGGCGATAATTCAGCAGGATTGTGCTTCTGCAGATTTTGAAGAAAGGTACATAATTAGGATGGTAAGGCCTCTCACCGGTCGATTCTCTGCTATAGTCCTTCGGGATTCTAGTACTCGTACAGACCTCCATAGAACTGTTGGCCTGGCATCGTTTGAAAATATCGTTCAAGAAATGCCTACTACCTGAAGCGAACTGTCGATATGTCAGCGATAGAGGGAGATCGATCAGTCAACGACCAGATCTAATCCATTTCCTGGCTGTCACACAGCTTGGGATTAATTCAATATAGAGAATTATTGTTTAAAATCTTTTTTCAATAATCATATTGACCTGTTCTATATAGCTATTTTTTAAATATAGAGAGTTTTAATACAAAGCAAAAACGCGCCATCTATATACAACAAATGAAAACATTAAGACGCGAATGTTTCTTTTCACAAATAAATCAAACTTCTACTGTCCTTAATGTTCTTCCTTGTTTGAGGAAGAGTATTGCTCGATGCAAATATTTAAATGTAATTATACTGTCCTAAAATATTATGTTCATAGTTTGCGTAAATACGTTTTCTAATATTCCACCCTCAGTGAAGCATATATAAACAGAATGATCCAATACAGTATTATAGCTCTAAAGAAGCGGTCTGGTAGATTAAATAAATTGGCGAAACCGCTGGGAGGTTTCACCACTGATGAGCCAAGCCCTCCCAATATTTTTCATTGCAGTAAGGACAGGAGATGTTTGATTTATTTGTCAAAAGAAACATTCGCGTCTTAATGTTTTCATTTGTTGTAAAGGTAGTTTTATTTTTATAAATATATATTTTTTTGTGAAATAAAAAGTGCTTTCAATGCTCAGATAAAATATTGCAATAGGAAAACGTACGAGAGGATTTTTTAATTCGGCAGTTAATAATATCCCCGAAGATTCTCAACTTGTGAAAGAAATTATAAAATAGTCGCCATTAGCCTTCCATATAGTATATATTAGGATTGCTTCAGACTCTAAATATCAGTAATAAGTAGAAATTCTAGTTTAAAGGTTTCAGAATGCCTCAAATAGCTTAGACCTCCATCAACTTTTCAGCGTGCTCGTCAAGCCGCTCAGCAGATGAAAGAATTGACATTAAAGACAATAGGATACCTTGGAAATTCAGAGATTCTGTTCAGTATATCCTGCCATTCATATTTTTAAAAAAAAGTTTTTCCTTCCATTTCATGGCAATATAAACGTATCCTTGCCATTATAAACGAAAAAAAAAAGTACTTCTTACCAGCCTTATAAGCCAATAAACATATTTTCAGCCATCCATATGTTATTAAACGTATTTACTACGTCATAGGTCAATAACCATTTTTTATAGCCATTCATTTACCAAAAAACGGGGCAAAATTAGAGTATTGTGTTAAACGATAGGAAAACATGTAATCAACCACGTGTGATTAAACAAAACTACCACAAGAAAGAACTACTATGTGCTATATTATATTACCACACCCTGAGCCATTAATTGCACATGGACCACGCCAATGTAGGCTAGGATATCTTCACAAGTTAGAAGCGTACATGTTGAGCGAGAGTAAGAACGTCGTTTGCGCTGTTTAGCTTTCCAAGAAAAAACCGTTTTAGTGCGCGGTTGTAAATCCTGCCCATTACTCCAGGCAGCTAGGCCTTGCTCCCAGTTATAATGACTAATTATATACTCTCCGGGTTTGACGTCTATTTTACAGATTGATATTTCTTGTACGAGCATTTAGACAGATACAATACGGGAAGGTTTATTTATTTTTCTTGGATATGAAATCGCAGATGTCATAGTGGAGAGAAACTCTTGTGAATCACAGATGTATGAGACATGGAGACTTGGCATCTCTGAGGGGATACCTCTTTTGTCAACATTCTCGGATGGACTTGACAAAAGGTCAATGTGCGCGGAGAAGAATTTATTTGAACCGATGCTCTCCGCCACGGTAACCACCGCGTGTTGTCAAACTACCCACGCCCATCGAGTCAAGTATTTTGAATGTGTTGTCTGACATTGCCCTAAGGCCTGTGGCTCAAAATGAATAAAATTTAATCTATAAGCATTCACACCTAAGATTACAACCTTTTGATAAAGCATAGAATCACGTAAACGCAAGCTAATTTAAAATTAAAATATTTTAATAAAATATTAAAATATTTTAAAGTCATTCCATTGCTACATTGCTAATAGTTTTATCACTTCACCTAACGTAGTTGGTTGTTCTACCTTTATCATTCACCGCTTCTGAGTGTCATTTTTATCATTTCCCGCTATTACTAATCAGTTTATCACTAATCTACCATTGATGGTTGTTCTATAGTTTCATCTACCAATGCTAGTCGTTTTATCACTTCATTAATCGTTACTGTTCATTTTCATCGCTTTACCTTTTATTCTAATCGTTCTATTACGTTATAAATAATATTACTAGTGATTCTATCACTTTGTTCACCTTTGATAGTTGTTTTCATCATCGCAACTACCGTCGCTAGTCAACCAATCGCTATTCTATACACAATTACTAGGAGTTTCATCAATCACCTATAATTATCGGTTGTTCTATAACTTCAAGCACAGTTATACCGGCCGATTATCACCATTGTTGATCGTTCTACGGATTTCTCCACAGTTTTGACCTGCTAGCTCTCCCATCGATGATTTTATTGTCTCCAATCACTATGGAGTGAAATAAGCGAGCGACGGACAATTAACTTCAAACTCCTGAAGCTAATGATCGCTCGGGAATCAGAAGATTAGTTCGATCTCCCTGAAACAATTTGGGGAATTCGATCCCCCAAATATTACAGAGATTTCAAGTCATTTTATTTTACGTTTAGATTTGAAGATTTGTTGAGGGAATCGTGTATATTCACACTATAATGAAAGTTTTTTCGTTTACCAAATTATATTTCTGCCCCTATTGTGAGTGTGTGTTCATATTTTTTCTTTTTTTTTTATTATAAAATTTAAGATTAAATACATTTTTGATTTCTGATACTATTACTGTTATTCCTGTATGTACCTTACATTTCTGCTTGGAGAATCTATATAAGACCAAAAGGTCTTGATAAAGCTTTTTGTTGTTGTAATTTATGATTAAATATTTAATATTCACACATGCAGAGAGAAAATAGTATTTTTAATTAATTCTTATATATTTAGGTATTCGTTCTAAATGAAAATAGACTTTGGACTGTGTTGTGGCTTAGAAGTTGGAAATTGGTTTATCTGCCTGGGATCTAGTTTACATTCATGAAGAGATTAGGGCAGAACTTGGGACAGACTTCTAAATCCTCTGCTTTGGTTTCGGAAACTTCGTTAGAGAACTTTTTCTATTTCGCGTCTTTACTTATAGAAGCAGGTTAATCAAAAACATAGCGCTTGCTATTTATGTCTTTTATTTTTTACTTTCCAAACTTAAATCTTGTGAGAAAAGTTGTGTTATTATCTTAGTAAGAAAGAAGAAAACATTTTTCTTAATTATATTCAGGAACAAACAGTTATGGGTACTTGGTCAAATTGAACCTTTTTTAAAAATTATTTTTATGTTTTCAACCTCTCATTAAGTTTACTGAGCCGTTGCAATATATTAATATAAAATACATTCACGGAAGGAAGTATAAAGTATTAGATGTTGCCGGTCGTCTAATTTTTTTTAAAAGAGACAGAGGCAATTTTGTTCACAATATCTTTCAGAGAGTTATTTTCTGAAATCCGATATACATGCTGAAAGGTACAAAAATGTAGAAAAATGAGGCGATGACAAACATGAGGATAACAAATCAATTTATTTTGATCCAAACAATTCCACACTTATTGGCATTAAGGAACAGTTATAGAAAGATACGTAATAAGGAAATGTATAGAATAAAAAGCAATGTATTTTAAAATATTCGGCCACTAATATTATAGCAAACGATGAAGTAGTCAGCCATTCTCGCTCGATGCTCCACTATAAACACTCATGGACAAAACTTAAAAGGAAGTTGTACCTTTTAACATGTATATCTGAAGATATTTGATTCACAGTGATATTTATTGAAGGCACACGGGATAACCAAATGTGAACAAAATTACTTCTGTCTCTTAAAAAAAAAAAAAGCAGACGACAGGCGATATCAAAATATCAAACTTCCTTAAGTTTTGTACGTGACGGTATATGGCTTCTGCTTGTTGAGGGACTTGGTGCCGCTCAGACGCTCGCATCAACACAGAGGCGTGAGTCGTTATTAATAAAACAACAAGAAAAAAATATATTTCCTTTATCAATTTTACCTATTTATTTTTTTTATCTCTCTTTTCTGAGGCTTGGGTAACTCTTACTTATCCTTTTTCACAAGCTCGAAGTCAAAATTTAATAAAATTATTTATCATTGAAACACTATATGAAAAAATGTTTACACCATTTATACGATAAATTTGTGAAAACTGTAAGAAAAATAAACACAATTGTAATTTAATCATTTTATTGGGATAATATTTTACTTAGGTAGATCATTTTAAAAATGACGTCAGTAAAAGGTGATATTGTGGTAATATTCGTAACCTTGTGAGCACAACTAAAATGCGTAGCCAAGTTGACGAGGACGTAATCTATTAAAAAGGCAAAAGAGGTGTTCGGCGGAATCCGACTGCAGCGTGTGGAACAGAAGGAAGATCAGCGGTAGCTCACGTCTGTGGACGGATGATCCGCGAGTCGATGGATCAATCGAGGAAATCGGAACCTCCCGCCATGGATCCCTTACATCGGCTGGTACTTTATTTGAATTCTACAAAATGGCATATCAGATTTCCTCATTTTAATTCCAATATTAGCTGAGATTGGTAAACCCATTTTTTAAATTAGAATAATCTGACTCCAGCCTCCATTATCCGCCCTAAATTATTTACTTTGCTTTAAAATGAAATTTAAACCATCCAGGGATGAGTTTCTTTTGATATTAAATTCAATATCTCTGGTTTTTTTAGGGCTTGAAAGGCCTTTCTATAGGAGAAATTATTTTATACAATTCTGGATAAAAGGAAGTTATGCCTTTTAGCATGTATATCGAGATTTAGAATTTAATTCTGGAAGATATTTGTTACACGGTGACCTTTATTGAAGACACACGAGATAACCAAGTGTAAACAAAAATATATTCTTTAAAAAAGCAGACGATCGGGGACATAAAACTTTACACTTCCTTAAGTTTTATCCATGAGTTTAGGTCTCCTGTAAAAACTCGAAATTTAGAGATATTAAATATATTCTTTAAAGTAACTCATTTATGGATGGTTTAATTTTCATTCAAATAATATATAAGGGATTATTGAACTTATTTTGTGCTAAGCGAAAATGCAGAATGTAACTTCCACTTAAGAGTATAACGAGGTGGTGGAAAAAATAAGGAGGTGGAAGCAAATTTACCATTTTCAGTCTCCCAGCTGCATCGAACTCATCAATCTATACATCACAGACTTCCGCATTTACCATTTGTTCTCATTTTCACTTTGGAGTTCCATTTGTCTCTTTAAACAACTAAGAGTAAATTTACATTCCTAAAGAAGTAAGAAGCTAAATAAGATTAAGTAGTTCCCACCTTGTTTTGTTGTTCTTTCTAAAAGAAAATATTATATAACATTCATCCATCCTATTTTAGCAAACTCTCTAGAAAGAGAGTAATAAAAATTATTATATATATAACAAAAGAGATTTTACTTAATAATTCAATATTATCATTCTATTATAATTTCAAATGGATATTACACAGTATTAAAAAGATTTTCATAATATCGACTTTTATTTTCTTGAAAGGCGTCCTTGTGTATAGGAAAATGTATATTCTGATATCAGAATATAAAACGTTTAGGAGATAAGTATCTTTATTTTGATCTTCTCAAGCTTTCGGGCTTGTCTGCCCTTCTACAGGAGAAACAATATATAAAGAAAATATAACGCCGCCTGATGCTAAAACTATTATTAGTTTTAATAATAATTTAATTTTAGTAATAATAGTTTTAGGATCAGGCGGCGTTATATTTTCTTTATATATTGTTTCTCCTGTAGAAGGGCAGACAAGCCCGAAAGCTTGAGAAGATCAAAATAAAGATACTTATCTCCATAAACGTTTTATATTCTGATATCAGATATCCAAAGGAGATCTAAATTGATTCATTTGAAAATGTATATTCATTTCAACAAAGATATGAAGAATTTTGTGCAATATATTGTTTATAAAATGAGATGTGGGACATTGAACAACGCAACTCAAAATAAACATTTAAAAAGATTTAGCGAACAAATAGAACCCCAGGCTAGGAACAAGAACGTCCGTTATTACGTAGGCTGTATTCGCTGGGTGGTACCTGACAGCAAGGAAGTCATTTTGAACAAGATAAATGCCCGGTGAAGGCGTGAAAGTTTGATCGATAAAAATAAGGGGATTTGAAGGAGAACACAAAAGATTATCGACGCGTTATTGGTTTTGGCTTTGAGGAAAATGAAAGAATCAATCAGCTAATCAAATCAATCAGGATTGGTACCTTTATTTGAAGACAAATTGCCAGATATCGCTAGTGAAACGTTCTATTAAACTGCGCTTCAATATCAAGAATTTTATAGAAAAGTAATTTGTATAAAAGGCCCCGCACACTATGACATTAAAATCTAACTTGTAGTTGTGTTGATATATTACAAAGTGAACAAACACATTTATAAAGCAAAGGGGCGACTACAAATACTTTAATAGATAAAAACGGTCCCCTCTCCTTATACATATATCTTTTTTTAAGGAGACAGAGGCAATTTTGTTTACACCTGGTTATCTGCGTATCTTCAATAAAGGACACTGTTTATCAAAAATATTTCAAAATTATTGTCTGAATCCCGATATAAAATTATGAAAGGTACAAATTCCTTAAGGTTTGTTCATGAGTGTATATTCTCCATTCAGAGTATATTCATCTGTTAATAGATTATTGTTTACCTATTATTCACTAATAATTAAACACAGCCAATTATAGAAACTTACAAATACATTTGCCTAAATTTCCATAATTTGAGCTGAACCACCATCGGTTAAAAATTGTTCAAAATAACGCTAATGTTTTTAAGGAGTCTGATATGAAAAGCGACATATTCAATAGACAACAAGATTTAATTTGTCGAAACCGTTGAAAGAGTTCACTACTGATGAGCCAAGCCAACTCACACCATTTTTATCATCGCAGTTAGGTTTGTAGGGAAAATATTTGTTAATATATATCATATAAAACATAAATCGCCAAACATAATAATTACAAATTGTATTAAGAACAGGTCTGTTCACCTAGAGCTAAATTCCTCCTCCCCCAGTGCCTTCACTCCATACTCAAGTCCTTGAAGTGCTGATGGTGAGCGACAGGGTACGCATTAAACAAAGTCCACGATAACAAACAACCTCCTAAACTGCGCGGCTAATGGCGTCTGCTAAGTTCTGCTGTCACGCTGATGTGCCACTTACTAACAAATACACCAGAAGACTTCATATTTTATAGGAAGGTTGCTGCACTAATGTGGAGACCACGAGTATGATGGACGTTGAATTCCATTTAAATTGAAACAAATAATTTAATTAAAGAAAAATAACAAATCTATTTGTGAAATGGCGTCTAGAGGTAAATCAACAACGCTGTTTATTGCTTTGAGATTTCATAGAATTGATTTTATTTGTGTATGGTCACTGCCAATATATTAAAAAAAAAAAAATTAAAATATTTTTGCAAAAAAAAGCGAAATGGCAAAAAAAAAATATTTTCTGATGAGAAATTCTTTTGTGAATTTTAAATGGTTTTCTGCGATGGAAAAATGGCATTTACCTGACAAAATATCCATTTTAGGAACTTCATATGTTGTTGTCAGGTTGTATTGTAAAGGTGGATTTCTATATATTCCAATGTTTGTAAAGTCCAAAATACATTTTCGTGAAATAAACACTTCAGTTTATCAGCCTATAAACTTAAAACTAATTTATCTAGAAACAACTGCATTCTATATTAGGTCCGATGTATTACGTCAGTTGCCAATCCCGCAGAATTTTGAATCAACGATAATTCAGGAGAGATCAACACAGAATAGAAACAACATACCTTTTTGAAACACAGGGTAATAAGACAAAATCCAAATAAATAAAGAGTATGTTTATAACTTGTGAGGTTTAGACTCTCAGATCGTTTGTGAAACATCTTGAAATGAATGTCAAGGAATATCCACAATTGTTTGGAGATTTGTTAAAGTATTCTGAAACATGCAGTTAAACAGAATGGCTCTCACTATGGAAGTAAAGTCAGACACTGTCCACACACAATATGCGGAATTATAACTATAAATTTCATAGTTTTCAGACGATCAAATATCACTTACATTAATTCGAGAGTGTTATAATTCAAAGTCTAGTAGAAGAAGAGACTGAGACATTTCTATTTATAACAAATGAAAACATAAGACGCGAATGTTTTTTTCTCAAATAAATCAAACTTCTACTGTCCTGGCTGCGATGAAAAAAAAAATATAGTTCTATTTGGGTGCTTTCTTGAAAAACGCCAAAATTCGTTATAATTTTTAACTTCGCAAGCTATTATTATCAATAATTAATTATGAATATAAAATTATATTTAGATAAAAACTCCTGGTAATTATAATAATTTATCCTTCATTAGCGCTCATCTGTGTGTAAATGATAATATTAGACGCTTTAATTGTTTAATTAATGATAACGGTGATTTAGAGGGAAATCTTTGACGCCGAATAATTGCCATTTGATCGATCCTAATCCCACGCGCCCAGATTTAAATTTTCAAATATTTTGCTTTAAATTTCAAATTCGTGTGCGCGCCCAATAGATTTAAATTTAAATTTAGAAAATTCTTGTGATTTTGGACTTCGACTTGTAAATTATTTTTTCTTACATTAATCGATTTACACACGTGTGCAGGCTTCCTTGGCACCTTCAAATGTATTATTTTACCGATATAGAATTTTTTTCATCAAGTCGCTCCAAACTTATCATGTTGAAAAGGCTTCCGAAGAGAGAACCAATTTTAATAAAGTCGATTATCTATTTTGTCTCTATTTCTATAGTCAAATTTATTGTTATCAGAATGGATTCATTTAAATATATGGACAATAACTTCGATTCAACAATCATAGAAACTCATTTGTTCGATATTATATAATAATTCAATAATTCAAATCTATAGTAAAATGGTTTGTATTTAGCAATACTATTTAACTAGTATTTCATAATAATGATAAATGGACTAATTTTTATGTAAATATTTGATGACAATGTTTCCTTTTTTTCTTTCTTTCTCCTTTTTAAAATCTTACTACTATTCTTTACGTGCGGCCTAAAATTATTGTAAATATGTATAGACAACTGTCATACATGTATGTCAACGCAAGTGTCCCTAAGGAGACATAGCGCTTCAAATTGTAATAAAATATAAACTTGTATTTAACAATAGTGCTCATTAATTACGAATGAAAACATCAACTTGTTTATTTATCGATTGTTTTTTTTTCAATTTAACGCTAATCTATATTGGCTTTGCATCTTTTGAACTTCAATTATGAAAGAAGGTCTTATAAAAACAGTATTTCCTGATAGGCTTTTATTGATAGAATACTACAGTTCTTCTAATTGCTAGTAAAAATATTTTTATAAAACATTGGAATATATGTATTTTTTTCGTGGTTCTTCTGAAATCAGTATTAAAGAGATATTGGTGTGTGATATAAGCGATATATCATTTTCTATAGATTATCTTTATCGAAATTCCTTTAGATCACAAGGATATCTCTAACGAAAATTTACGAGCGAAGCAGAAATGTTTCTTGTGATAACGTTGAACTATTCAAGCTCTTAAACCTCGCAGTTCTTCTGGAGGAACATTTCTAGAAGAACCCGCAAGGTTTGAATGCTGTGTAGTTTAGCGTTATGCTAAAAAGTAACTTTTCTATTTCGCTCTCAAACTTTCCGTTATATATCTAAAGAGATTATTAATTACCTATTTAAAAGGATATCTCTTAAACAAAAAAATATATATTTTATAACTATCAGCTCCGGTTTCAACCTGTCATGGCTCAATTAAAGACCGTAACGGTGTCAACGTGTCACATGACAACGCGACAATTAAAAGACACCTCTATTTACGTAATTACCAGACGCCATCTAGCGATCGTCTCTGTAACCAAGTTATTTCAGCCGGTGAAAATATTCCATTCACATTTTGGGAATAGTTTGGTATGTTTTATCCGTCTGTGACCCTCTTAAGTCCAGGATGTTTTGATTTAATGAGGTCCAAAACAGCATCCATGGAATCTTCCGAAATATTTCCAAAGAAATGTCTAGCTGGCAATGTATGTGGCCGGATGGATTTTAAGGCTGAAACTGTCCGAGCCTGCAGAGACAGACGATCGCATGTTGATTCGCAGTTCTTCAAATCCATTTTGATGAGAGAGATGTCTTTACACTTTGAACCATATACTTTCCTCAGGAAATATCCATTAATATATAGGAGGTTTTAAATTACCGGGACTCTGGGGTTAAAATATAACCCCCGTTACTTACAGATTAGGTATTTCATCAATTTATAATTAGTCCCATCCTATAACCGCGCACAGAATGCACATTTTTCTTCGGTTTTTGTTCTATTGTTGAAAATAAGTTTATAACTCATTTTGGTTTTGATAGCGAATCGGATACATTTATAACTACTTAATGGCTCATATATTCTATCATATAAACAATCTTCAACCTTGCGTATGTCTCAACTCAGGGATGGCAAAGCCTTTAGAAAAATTTGATATAGATTCTAGGCTTAAATTTCTCTGTCATATGGAAGGCGTTGGCAAATTAGTACACTGTGAAGTGATGAAAACTATGGAAAAGATTTAGCGGTCAATATTTTCCAACTAGGTTCACTCAGTGTGTTTTGGCCTTCAGTGTAACACATAAGTTCATTTTTTCTATTACCTCGTATAGTTCAATTTTCACTCTAATATAATCAATATATCTCTTTAATTAAAAAATAAAGGAAAGGACATTAAGGGCACGAAGAGGGCATTAACGCTATGAGTTATTAAAGGTAAAGATATGAGTTATAATAATAGCCACATCGCCTTCGATTTCTATCCACAAGAAAGCACGAAAGGCCAATAATTTGAATTGAATGCATATATCTCTCCATGTCTCTATGATTTGATATATTCCCCTGATAAGAAATGAAGCTGCGCTCGATCGTCCAACCGGGAAAGCAAGTTGGGAGGCTGTCTGGCCAGACGCGGCTCCTGGGACGTCATCCATAAATTAAGACGATAAGCGAGAGAACAAGCGCCACTTTTAGTTCCACCCCCTCACCTTATCTCCACACATTCAATAAGATAAGAAAAGAAAGTATTTATAAATGGAGCGCACGATTAGGTTCAAGAACCTGGAGTCGGATAAAGGCTGCCAGCCACCTCGTTATTTTTTCCCAACAAGCCGCAAAAATCAACCTGGCAGTGGCTCAAATTTGGATATTTACCCACGGGACATCTGGCGATGGCTTCTCACATTTTTCTAAAAGCAAGGTAACGTTCGCGGTTGGTCTCAACGAGAGATTTCATTAAATGAATGTGAAAGTATATATACCGAATAATACGCTCCTTTTGAAGTTTTTTTTTTTTTGCTAAAGACAAAATTGTTTTAATGGTTTTATGATCAAGTATTATGAGGCGAAGTGTTAAAATATTTGATGATGGGTTTTATGTCTCAATTTAAAATTATAAAAAATACCCTCTTTTAATAGGCGATTTTGCAAACAATTATTTACCGAATTTTAAGTTTTATTTCTTTTTACATTATTTATAAAGCGTTTATTTGTCAATTAAAACCATCTAATGTGTCTCTACATATGACACCGGACCTGGACTCATAGATGACACAAATAGAAAATCTCAAGGTTTCGGAGATGTACCATTTGGACTGACAGAATAAGTGATGATGTGTTAAGAACGATCAAGGATGGATATGACCTTCTGGAAACGATTAAGAGAAGGAGAACCAACATCTTGTCAAACCCTCGGAATGGTTACGGCAGATTGGAGAGAGGTATAGGACCGAGAATGGAGTTCATCGATAATTACAAAATAGAACTCTATAATTTCATCAAAACACTGGTCATTGGAAGGAAAATCTGAGAGAAGAGAGGAGCAAAGTCTTCTAATTTATGGATTGAGGAGAAATAGATTATCTAACAATAAGAATATTAATTATTTTTGTTTTTTCTAAATAACGGAAGCATTATTGAAAACGTATTTTTTTTATTCCACTATCAAACCATTTAATTTATCGTCTCTTTGTTTCTCAGATTCTACAATGTAGGAGTGGAGGAGAATATACATAAATATAAGTGCCACGCTGAGGGTCAAGCTACATTAGTACGTGGAACGGCAACCATAGTCAAGTTTTGCCAAATCTAATTCCCATTTTATAACGCTTCTTAAATTCCTCTGTTAGATTTCCACTTCCACGCTGAAACTGCTTTCTCTCATTCTCTACTGGCTTAGTGAAGTCCGAATAGAAGTAGAAGTTTGATATTCCGAGTGATAGGAAACCAGATCTTGTCTTTCCTGGACAGGATAGATAGGGGGGACGTTATCCTGCTGATGGAGAACCTGCGTTCTGTTGTCAGCAACTTTCGACCAAACACTTCATAGAACTGCTTATAAGGTTTCAAGAATAGTGACTCTTAGCTATCAGAAATTAATCCATAGTGTGCCAAAACTCTACATAACATCACCAAACCTTTGCTTGCAACGTCCTCCTATAGTCATAAGTCATAGAAGCTGACCCAAATACTGTTTCTTTCACGCTATAACCACCTTTCATCAAACGTTACATTTCGTCAGACATTCGCTCATTGAGTTATTCGTTAAATCTCTGTCGTCATCCAGCTGCCTTTGCGCTAGTACTATGGACAGCTCCTGGGACATCACTCAGCAACTCCTATTGATCCTCTCAAGTGGATGGAACTCATTGGATTACGATATTCTAAATCTCTGAAAATAATATTTTATGGATTGAACTCTTCTTTTTTTTCTTGCTTTTTAAAATTCGAAATGGTTGAATATTTACAAGTCACACTGGTTTATAATACACAAGAAATTATACTAAATATATCCACGATATAACATTCCGCGCTAACACACAAACCAATCTAAATCAAATTTCCATCCAGAGAAATGCACCGACCAGGCTGGATCGATCTATTATGGAGTCCTATGCCGCCGCGTCAAGCAGGTTAGCTTTTGGCCAAAATCCATAAATCTAATCCATCAACGCGCCGTGATTTATCGAATTAAATTATCTCCGAAGATGCTCGCCGTTCTTTATTCAATTTGCTACTTTGAGGAACATTTTATTATAAATTTCTTCAAGGTTGAAAAATAGCTCCTGAAGGTCGCTTGTTCGATCTCCGCGGTTTCTGGCATGTCCTGCCTCTCACTAGAGCCACTTTCACTTTTGACTTGCAGCTCCTATGACTAGATAATACAAATATTTATGACAAGTTATTCTAATTTGTTCTCTTTACCAACACAAGTTTGATTCTTTTGAAAGTGTTTCTATAAGCAAAATTTATACAAATTGCATTATAAATAATTATTGCTGCACTATATACACATTATAATGGAAAGGAGAAAGTGAATTATTTTTTTGCTCTGAAAATACCATTATGCGCAGTGTGTTGTACATTGCAATAAAACCCGTTTTGAACACAAACCTATTATATGCCTCATGGTTACATAGAACCTGTTTTAAGCACAACCTTTAGTTTTCCAGCCATTTTTTCTGGACTCCTTGAGTATCTGCTTGAAGGTTTTTTTAGTATCTACTCCTTTATAATTCAATCTACACTAAGAAACAAACAAAAGGAAGTTGTACCTTTCATCATGTATATCGGAATTCAGACAATAACTCTGAAAGATATTTGATACACGGTGATCTTACATGATTTAAGATTAAATTGTGAGAATTATTTGTAGTTTTTAAACAGTGACCTTTATTGAAGACACACGAGTTAACCAAGTGTGGACAAAATTGCCTCTGTCTCCTAAATAAAAAACAACTGACAACATCAAAGACTTTCCACTTCCTTAATTTTTCTCCATGAGTGTATATTACATAATAAAATATCAGATCGGGACATATAATTACATGAGCCAAATTCTCACATGTGTGCAGCAGCCAGTTACGCACACATGCGTGCATGACGATTCTCGTACACGGACACATTCACACAGCAAATTAAATTGAATGAACTGGAAAGGATTTGTATCATAAACCATTTGTGTTTACCAATTATCAATATCAATCAAAAATAAATAAGCATAAAAAAGATAAGAGGAGCTTCTTTTATAAATTTATTGTGCAAGCTTTCGGACTATACGTCCTTCTACAGGCATGGATAGTGGTAAAACTAACCTTGGTGGTTAGTTAGTTTTACCACTATCCATGCCTGTAGAAGGACGTATAGTCCGAAAGCTTGCACAATAAATTTATAAAAGAAGCTCCTCTTATCATTTTTATGCTTATTCATTTAACCAATTTTTTAAGAGTTCCTTATCGTTTAAATCAATCAAAAATATTGTTTTATTAATAAAATAAGAATAAATGATATTATAAAGACCAATTGTGGTTTTTATTTGGTATATATGTTGACAAATTTGTGTGCTGTAAGAAGAAGTTCAGTCTGTGCCGGTCTGTGTAGCCAGAACGGCCGGTGATGAAACCTGACGTCCTGTGGCAGCCTATATTGGCTTAGAGGACGATGCAAATTGGATTAGAGACTTCCCGAGAACGGAAAGCTAATTATAGAAACAACTACTATTTTAAAGTAAATTTTTCTTAGGAAAAAAATTGAGAGAGATTAAAAATTTTAATTTATAAATAATCAATAATGTGTGTTAACTCGATTTTTAAAATACATGCAAAATTATTGAAAATTCAATATTTATTTTATTACTTCTTTTTAGTTGATGCATTTATATATATAATATATTATAAATCGCCGCATGAAGGCATCGCGTGGATAACCAAAAAATTTCAAAATTTAGAGAATCCCTGACGAAGATAGGCGTACAGCCTAGCGACATATCGAATTTTTCAAATAAATAAAATGTTTTAATTTATTTTTGATCCAAAATATATGCCTATTAATTAATATATATATATATACATATCTTGTGTGTGAAAAAAACTCACTATTGCCCGGGAATATAATATAGAAATTAGTATCAGAAATTAATACTTAAAAATTATTAAAATATATATATATTATATATTTATAATAAAATATATATTCGCGGAAACGATTTGTGAATGAAATTATCATCTTAATATAGTATAGACGTATATGCAACCATATCTTCCGATTTCCAAATTAAATTTCCTTTGCATATAATTTATCTTTGTCCCCTTTTCCAAATCATCTTTTACGATATATCTTGTATAATGACTCGTGTGTCCCAAGCACAATGTTTGATAACCCATGTTTCAAAGGAACGAAATATGATCACTTGTGTTTAAGAAACACAATGTTTGATAACCCATGTTTCCAAGGAACGAAGTATGATCACTTATGTTTAAGAAACACAATGTTTGATAACCCATTCTTCCGAGGAACGAAGTAGGAATACTTTTGTTTATGATGCACAATGTTTGATAACCCGTGTTTCCGAAGCAGAATGCAAGATTACTAATGTTTCCAAATCACCATATACAATAACTTGTGTTTCTGAAGTGTGTTATAAGGCAACTCTAATCTTCGAAGCATGATGTAACTAGCATAACTAATTTTTCAGAGACACGAGCGTTATGGTTATCAAAATGCCATTCTAAGAATCTATGCAGTTTTTAAATGACGCTTTGTCAGTTATCCTTGGAATGTTCCCGACGTCCAGATTGTGTTGTGACAAGGAGCGGTCGTGAATCCCGGTTATCATCGGCTCCCAATAGACCTGCGATAAAAATGGCGGCGAGGCCAGGAATAGCTCGCGAGGTAATCTGCCTCCCACCCTGCCGGGTCACCTTCACCGCACGCGCTTATTTTTACATGAACACCGGCAAGTTGAACAAGCTGGGAGCGAGTATTATAGCGCGCAGTATTAATACGAAGTATAGATTCACGCCGACAAATTTTACTTTTGAAATATTGAATGGGGGCAGTATTTGATTTATTTCTCCGCCTGAACCCTTAATCTTCCAGCTATAATTCCATATTTTCATTGCCTAAACTTCATTTGAAGGAACCATACCTCGACGTTGTTCTATTTTTACCCATAGGTTCCATAGACTCTTCAATTGCAACCTCAGTAAACTGCGTCCATGTGGGCATCGAGTGATGTTATCTTAATCTTGCAAATAACGTCAACTCTGTCCTTCCGAGCCACGTGCAAAGAATCCAATTGCAGCACTGAAAGTTTGCTCCTATTGCTCATTGAACATGTTGTGAGAGAACATTAAATTTAATCTATGTATTAGGTTGAACTGGTTTTAAAATGTTAACCTCAGTTGAGGGAGATCTTCGCTGTGACATCCATTTCCAACAGCCCGTAATTTATCCGTAAACATTATTTCCACATGTACCTACTATCGACAAATTCATTTGAAAAAATATTTGCTAAAAACTGCTCAAAATTCTTCCTGACGAATATCAGCCTGTCAGGCTCCTCTCTTCAGAATGTTCAGGACAACGAACAACAACTTTAACTAGGCGATGCTTCCCTTTCTTTATTTTTTTGGGCGTTTTTGGGACTTACACACAGAGATAAAGTCTGGGTTGAAATACTTTTAAAATGTTGGCAATGGTTCTTTAGAGCCCTAAGTTATTTCGGTTACTAATCCCGTGTCTTTAAAAAAATATTCCATCAAATATAACTGCCGAATTCTGAAAGAACGACCGCTTAGCTCAACAGAATAAAAATCTCTGAAGAAGGAATGACCTGAGAGCGCTGAAAACGGCTTCCCATATACGAGCTTTAACAATTAAAATCACGAAAAACATTTACATAAGGCAAAGCAACATTCAATAAATGGGCATAGAGTTGAGATGTGTATGTTAAGCATGAAGGATGTCGCGCTCGACAAGGATACTGAAGTCTTGGTCCTGCGACTTCTACCTCAACTACCGGACCGATGTCACGTCAACCTCCAATAGATTCGTCGTTGCTTTTAATCTAGAGCCAGCACCATTCTCTAACTGAGCTTATGGATTCCAGATACTAACGCCATTGTCAGCCTTTTTTATCATCTTTAGTACACGTGGCACAGGCCATGATAATCCTGGTGGGTAGTTAGCGACTGCTTTTACTCTAATGCAGTTCCAGAAAAGCAGTTCCACTTTGCACTTACAAATGTGCCAGAGCCCCGTTTGGTCACTTGCACTCGCTGGTGGGGTTGGACTTTTGCAAGAATCGGAGGCCATTGGAGCATTTTTTCTTTTTTATTAGAAAAAAAGTGCCCAATGTGGGATTCGATCCCGGGTCTTAGCGGTCGAAAACCAATGGTTTAGACCCCCCTTCCACCGACCCCCTATTATTGCCAGCCTTAATATACCTTGTCAAGAGAAATCAACATTCATATTTCTTACATTCCCAAGGAACGACATCTCTAGCTGTCGTAAACCATCTCATATCAACTTTACAAAGAAATATGCCCGGAGTCTGAAGTCTTTGATGAATATTTCTGTCAAAAATAGAAAAATCATGTGATTTTTTCTATTTATTTAATAAAGTAAAATAACCATTCACAAAGGATAAAAGCGTGCCCTTTTATTCTCTTGATAGAATATGCATATTCAAACAAATATTTAAAGCGCTACCTAATAGAATGTTCTGGGACAAGGATACATCGGAGAAGTCCGAAAATTAATTCGATGATCTAGTTAATCAGACGACACAGCTTGGCAACAGGCGCTCTCAGCCAGTGTTTAATTGAATCCATATGTTGCGACAGCGTTATTACTCCGCCTTTGTAGGACTGCATTTCGAAACCCAGTCTCTGACATCGGATAAACCTTTCAGCAGCAAATTTCGCAATTTGTTGGGACTGACTTAAAATCTATAATATACTTGTATATATTGAAGATATTTTCAAGCTAAATTTTCGCCATTAGTTTTAAAAAAACATGTATATATTTTTAAAACACACGAAATTATATACATATATATTCCTCCCTAATGGCATTTTGAACGTGCCATTGAAGAGCCCTACTGGGAATAAAATAGTGGTATTTTCTCAATGAGACGATTATTGATGATTCAAATATTTCGTATAGTTTATATCATACGTATATCTGCATATCATCACTTGTCTATTTTCTATGAAAGAAACGTTAGCGTGTTTGAACAATATATATAATATTATATATAAAATATAGTGGGGCAAAGGCTGGTCGTTGTTTAGAGCGATTTCTGAAAGATATTTTTTGCTTTGCGGATCAATTGTGGACACTCTCAAGGTGGCGGAGCCTCTATCGATAAATAATGATAAAAATATTTCTTTATATTTTAACTATTGACTAGGGGTGAATAAAGATGTTTTAAATTTGCTATTTTTAATTACATGAAAATAGAAGATGAAATAAATTACTTTTTCTGTCCAAAATGCCCCTTGTCTCAAGAATTATGAATGCCGGCCAGACAGACAGCCTCTGGCTTTAAGAATAGGCATTCTTGGCGATGAACATAATGTGCGCAGAGAGAGCAGAGATGGAATGAAAATCGAACTATAAATAAGCGAGGCTGAACAATGCCCATCAAACATTATTTGGCCCCGACGCTGAATGCCCTAGAAATGACCGTCGCTCATTTCCTTAATGTCCCCATGTCGCGCCGCCGGGAGACTAATTGCTTAACAGCCGCTCCTGGAACAACTTTTTTCTGACATTCCCCGGCTTGTATTTTATAGGCGCTTTCTCTCACTAACCTACACATGACTGATCCATTTTCTTACTCAATATTTTTTCCTTGCAAATATATTCCACATAAATATGTCCTATTAAATTTTTATTTCGAATATTTTTATATTAATATGTAATATAGGTCTATATTAACTTATACTTATGTAATATAGGTCTATGTGACATATAGCTATGTAATATAGGTCTATATTAATTTATACCTATGTAATATAGGTCTATGTGACATATAGCTATGTAATATAGGTCTATGTGACATATAGCTATGTAATATAGGTCTATGTGATATATAGCTATGTAATGTAAGTCTATATGTGACATATAGCTATGTAATATAGGTCTATGGGACATATAGCTATGTAATATAGGTTTATGTGACATATAGCTATGTGATGTAATTCGATGTAACGTATAGCTATGTAATGTAAGTCTATATGTGACAAATAGCTATGTAATGTAAGTCTATATGTGACATATATATGTAATATAAGTCTATATGTGACATATATATGTGTTATGTAGGTGTTTTAACGTTTAGATATGTAATGTAGGTGTTTGTATCACGTATTGGTATGGAATGTAGGTCAATACATACGTATGGATATGTAATGTAGGTGTTTGTAAAACACGTGTAGATATGTGATGTAACTTGATGTAAGGTGTAGATATGTGATGTAAGTGTATATGTAACCTATAGATGTGTAATGTAGGTCGATGTAATGTATAGATATGTAATATAGGTCGATGTAATGTATAGACAATGTCTCCTTCAATATCACCGACTCTTGTAGAATTGCAACCACACCAGTGCATGCAAGTAAACAAATAGGGGGCTCTATACATTTGTATATACTTATAGACAAACCTTAGCGAAGTAGAAAGTCTTTGATGCCGCCGGTCGTCGTTTTTTATTTTAAAGAGACAGAAGAAATTTTGTTCACACTTGGTTATCTCGCGTGTCTTCAATGAAGGCGACTGTGATCAAATATCTTCCACAGTTATCGTCACAATCCCGATATACATGCTAAGAGGTAAAAATTCTTGAAGTTTTTCAATGAGTGTATCTGTCCCACAAAAAGAGCGACGGGAGGAAGCACGTACACCGTCTGGTTGTGGACGGTGAGTTGGATGGGATTGGCTTATCGAAGGACGGTAGGACTGTGTCGTATTTATTGGTCAATACCATCTCCGCATATATGGCTCCTATCTTTTTATACTAATTTATTAAGCTATCAAAAATAAATAAAATCCTATACAATACCTAGTTTTAAAGCTACGGGTATTTCTTCAATAAAAACATAATTATATATAACGATACGGCGCTTTACAAACGAATTATCGTATCTGGGCATTTATTAATTATCGATCACATAATCAACTTACAAGTGCGATTCTATCGATATAAATTTGACAAAATATATTTATATAATTCCTTATTGTGTGTGAGATCTCTATTGACAGATCGACACTCAGAGGTACCCAAGGCACTTAGCGGCATGGCGATGAATGGCCCAAGTTGATTGATTCCGTCCCCACAGAGTTCCGCTCCAGTTATGGCGAACTTCGGCGCATCAATTTTATATGAAGGACGTATTGTGGTCAGTGAGAGTCGGTCGGATATATGTCAATCGAGCATTGTCTTGCTGAGAAACTTTGTTGTCCTTGCGCGTCCTTCAATTTATGGAGACATTTCGACGTTTCAGACTGTGTATTTTGACCAAGCAATAATTCCCGTTTGACAAGACGTAACCTTCACTGTACGTTACGGACAGTGTGAATCAACATCCTCGTTTATCAGAAACCAATACACCAGCAAACCAAACAATCAATGCCACCTGCCATTATTCAGCCAGTTCAATAATTGGTCGGTGTGATACCGGCCGTCACTCACTGTGATCAGCATAACGGTGATAAGATCTATTCGTTTACCGAATGTTTTCGAGATGTAATTTAAATACATTGGAGTAAGCATCCGCGTATATGTACACATATGGACAAAACTTAAGGAAGTTGTACTTTTTAGCATGTATATCGGTATTCAGACAATAACTCTGAAAGATATTTGATACATAGTGGCCTTTATTGAAGACGCACGAGATACCCAAGTGTGAAATAAATTGCCTCTTTCTCCTTTAAAAGAAAAACAACAGACGACCGGCGATACCAAAATATTTTTACTTTTAGAAATCCCAGGTGTCAGCGGAACTAATATGGAATGTTAGGGGCGGCCCTCACTTCAAAGCAACACTGGCACCGTCGTCTCATGCTGGAAATAAGGATGTTCAGGAGTTCATTTGGGATCAAAGCCCATTCCTGTTCAAGAGCCATTGTCAGCTCCTGGGTGGTTCTTGGCGGTATCTGATACTCTCCTCCCAGATCATCCTAAGCACCTGTTCTATGGAATCTCTATAGGAAATCCGCCGTTATATAAGCAAATAAGGAATTTTTAAGGCTTAAAATATGGAACTTTCTTAATTTTGTCCATTAGTGTATATGGTAGGTGCATTTTTTATTTCCCTTAGATTTAATACAATATAGGGTTGTTCAAAATAAATTATAATCTGTTTCTCTCTATAAGAATTAGTTGTCAAATCGACACGCGATGTCTCCGAGCATTTCCTTCGTTTTTAGGAAAATTTTTGCTATTTGTCACATCTAAGGAATTGTTGTTGCTTAAGCTGAAAAATTATAAATTATCGGTCATTTTCTTCCCCAATATCTGTTCTCTACAGAGTTCTCTACCAAGCTTAGAAATTGTGTCTTTCATTATTTTAAAATGTTTTGACCAAATATCTGCTTCAAAGAATTGGACGTTTCATCGTGAAAGAGTATAAAATGGATTTTTAAATTGCACCATAACTGTTTTCCATTCGATTGAGAAAAGGAGGTTCAATTTTGTATCTATACCTCCTTTATGATAGTAACTCGGCATTTATGTAGGATAAAACTTCATACAAATTCGCTCAATTGAAAAAATCTTTTCAAAAATGTCTAAAACAATAAATTTGTCAATATCTGCGAAACATTTAATTTACACGATAAAAAAAAGAGAAATTAACTATTTAAAAAGTTAATTAAATATTTTAAAATGTTCAAAGCAAACAAATATTTTCGTCATCAAAAGTAACTTTGCGCAAATTTAGTTTTCTTTTTTAAGCGCCATTTTTTACGTATTTGTTAATTAATCCTCGACTGCGGTTTTTGGGGTGCCATCTGGTGTCAATCTACGGAAATATTTTTAAAATTTGGCTCGGATCGATTCGAGCGGCGGGCGCCAGCCAGTTGCCGGGAACGCAATCATTTGTTCTCGCAATTAGCTCGGTTCGTCACGGCGCGCAATCTCTGCCTCCTGTGTTTAACACCAAAATCTATTTGTCTTTTCAACACTTCTCACAACTGAATTAACTGAAGGACTCTAATTTTTTTTTTTGTTTTTTTATTATCCCCCCCCCCCCTAGTACGCATGGTACAGGCTATAATAATCATGGTGGGTAGAAGTTGGCGACTGCTTTTACTGTAAGTGCACCACATGTCTACACATGTGAAAAGCAGTTCTTCTTTGCACTTACAAATGTTCCAGAGCCCCGTAGACTCTAAATGTATTATTAATCTACACATCATCCCTATATCAACCCGCTACTCGTTCTGCCATATAGCCTATATATAATCATACGAAAATATTATTAATATATGCCCCTCACAAACAAATATATATTCATAGAAATTATTTGAAATAAATTGGATTTTGCGCGTCATTCATTAAACTAGCCGAAATAAGTTATATTTTTAAAGCCTTACCAAATGTTTTAATTTTATTTCCTCCTGACGAGGACAAAAGATTTTTGTCGAAACGTCGAGATAATAAAAAAGATTTACTGGCGAAAGTATCTTTAAATTTTAAGAATCATGAATGCTGGCCAGGCAGCCTCTATCTTTACGATAAGTTATATTCTGTTTTTGTCGCACAACGATCATATATTTACATATATCCTCCATAATCACCCGAAACTATATTTGCATATGCAAAACTTCACCAAGGCTAGGGTGATCTCTATAAACACAAAAATATATATTATAAAAAATATATATATTAATTTTTTTTCACACATCGATTTTTCCAATTTGATAATTGTGTGTGGTGTTATTGCCAACGGCTCTACTAGAGCTGACCTTGACTGGCCTTAGGGATAGTTTTGGCTCTCGCAAATCTTAAACTTATTTTGTTCAAACACACTTTTTCAGACATATTCCATAAAATTGTTAAATTACAAACCAATTTAAAATTTTTAGTTATAAATATTCACGCTGCGCGCGTTTGTTTTTTATAAATATTTCTGGTAGGATAAAGTCGATATTTTAGTAAGCTCGTTGAAGAGCGATTATCGCTTGAAAGCTAGCGTTTTTTTAATAAAAAGAAACTCATTGTGAGAAAATATTTGTAATTTTAAAAAACTTTTTCTTCCTTCAAATTATTTTACGATATACCATATATATAGGGGTGTAGGGAGCTTGATGGTTTGAATGCTTAGCCCCAAGGTTGCAGGCCTGTAGCAAAATCACACACTGTAACCACAGGCTGTGAGAACTGGTGTACGCCCGTGCACCAATTGACCTTTGGTAGGTTGCTCACGGTTGCCATTATGACCTGGCTTCCGTGTTATTAGCCAGACAGCAACAAGCGTCTCAGGATTTTCTCAGCTTTGGTTGGTTGTCTTCCCGACCCTCCTTTTCGAGTTCGATCGAACAGTCCTACACATCAATGGGACTATCTCTCCCTTCTTTTGCCTCTTATCCAGTAAATCCTACCTATGGATCCTCTGAGGTACGGGGTAAGCACGAGGGAGCGTATATAAAGTCGGGGTGCTACTACTGGCCTTTCTTGACGCTCTCGGCAAGGTCCTGACTTGAAAATCTCTCTTTCTTCTCAAACCCTGGGGTGATGGTACTCAGAGAGTTTCCATTGTGGTCAGTAGTCTGGGTTCAGGCCCCATCACCAACTAGAGCAGAATATTGTTCAAAGTAGATATCATCTTTTTTTTTTGCTTAATTCTAGTGCACGTGGTATAGGCCATGATAATCATGGTGGGTAGAAGTAGGCGACTGCTTTTACTGTAAGTGCGCCACATGTCTACATATGTGAAAATCAGTTCGACTTTGCACTTACAAATGTGTAAGAGCCCCGTTTGGTTTTACTTGCACTCGTTGGTGGGGAGATATCATCTAGCAGAGGCAAATTTGTTCCAAGGCATCACCGAAAATTGAAAACTTCCAAACACGAGATAAAATGCCAATGTGCACCAATTAAGGCCAAATTAATTGTCATGGCATGATCTTTCATAGATGAGAATAGGAGGGATTTAAAAATTGTGGTTCTGTGACCGCCATGTTGTTCTAAGGATCATTGCAGAGATTAAGGGCTAACACATTGGATTAAATGTTAGGAAAGACAATGTTTTAATTTCTGGCTATTTGGGTTTTTCTTAATTCTACTCAATTTGTTTTCAGCTTCATGTTAAGCCTACATCCAAGTTCATTAAGCAGGTTTATCTGTAATTTTTTATAATTTCCTGATTTTTCTTTTGAAAAAGAGTTTCCTACCTCTTTGTTTGAAAAATTAGATAAATACAATTGCTGTGAGCGACCCATTGTTTTCACTTTTCTAAGTGTGGGCTTAATTAAATCCTGAGATTGCCATCGACTCTCAAGGGATTTGATTCAGACGAAATCTCAATTTAGGCCTAGCGATTTGAGGAAAGGTTTATTGTGTGTACAAATCAACCTTTTGTCTTGTTTTTTAATTCTCATTCAATCGAGGTTTATATTTATTCCGTTCATAAATGGGACATGTTGGAAATATACGATTCTTGGAACTCTCATTTGGTGTGTGTAGATGTGTTTTAAAATAGTTTAAAACAAATATATTCACACAAATTTTTAAGATATATTATAAATAATATAGTATATAAATATACAATTTTGGAATACCCCATTCACTTCATCTTACTCAATTAGTCATGCAGTTCAAATTTCAAAAATAAGTCACGAGTTGTTATAAATTAGACTTGAATGATCCATAATGAACACATTCAAATTTGTCCTGAAAACCTTGGACTAGATAGTGCTAGATACAAGGCTATATGCAGCAACAATCAGGGACAACTGAAGTCAGTCAGGAATCTCGGAATACTTTCCTCGGACGTCTCTTAAACATACCTAAGTTTACGCCCCAGGTTTTTTAATGAAAACAGAAAGGAGACGAATGTCTCTCGAAGTTACTGTGGTCAATTTAACTTTGATATTTTGACTCCGTATTTTAAAAATATATCATTCTAGATTGCCGTTTATTTGTTTTCCTCACCTTGAAAAAACAACCCAATCGAGAACAGAGCAGAACTGTTTTGCTGAGATATTGGGCTCCAGAGGGTTTACCTTTCTAAAAATTGCTAGAATTATTCTTTTCTAGAAAAATATATAAAAATTCCTAACATAATAAAAATATTAATAAAACAATCTATTAAGAATGATTGTGTAGAAATAATGAACTCATATAAAAATATCTTTAAACGATAAAAGAAGGAGACTAGAAGAGGCGCCAGTGTTTGCTATGTCGCTCCAAGAGACACTCTGTACATAGCTGATTACATATTATTGATTCTTTCTTTCATTACTCGCTTTCTTTTATTTCTAGACTCCGGGATGAGTCTAGGTAAGACCAAATGTCTTAATTAAAGGCTGTTATTTGAAAAAGGAAAAATAAAAATTATGTAAAAAGTTTCTTTTAATTTTGAATTTGCAAGCTTCTTCTTCTTTCTTATCTCTGCAAGCTTCTAAGGCAAATAAATATACTGCTCTTCAACGGGCTAATACTCTATATTTACTCGAAAGCTTGCAAATTCAAAATTAATAGAAACTATTTACCTGACTTTTATTTTTCCTTTTTCAAATAATTTCTGGGTAACTATTGCTTACATAGAAAGGCTGTTATATTGTAGTTTGTACTACATAGAAATAATTGGGAGGAAAAGAGTGAAATTGTAGAAATATATGAATCTCTGTAATATAATGAAAAATACACATATTCTGATAACGCAGCAGACAATTTAAAAAAATGATTATTATATATTTATTTATATTTTTGATTGAAGGAAAATACAAGTATAGTCTCGTGTTAAATAATTCTTGAACAATCTGTAGCGGAATTATAATTGTCTGGAAGATAAACGCATCCATGTCCCGGATCGAAATCTCCTCGAGGAAAACTAAGCACGGAGAGTAGGAACATGATTGATGATCCAATGAATATTTTCTATGGAATTCTCGTTGCTTCTACTGCTATTGGATTGTTACCGACGCTACAACGCCTTGTAAACATTGCATGCTGTGTCATAATGTTTCCTGACATAGTCAGTAGCAATAGGTCTACCCGGTTCTTATATCTTCTAAGTCTATGTGAACATGGAACCATGTGTTCTGAACTTCACACTGCACAGTTCTCGCAGCTGGGAAGCCACATTTCCAGCGCCGCGTTTAGCCTGACGTTTCCTGACGCAAGTCCTGGAGGAATGTGGTCGGGCCGTGGTGGATTCGACACGACGGAAATTGATCAGTTCTGACATTTGATCTTACCGACACTGTGGCTTTTGTAAATAAATTAATTCAAGCTGTAGATTCATTGAACCTCAAAAGTCCACATATCGGATCATAATCCAATCTAATCATCCAATAAATAATCCAATCATAATCTGTATCTATCATTGTTGTATTGTGCTGTAAAAAACAATATCATACGCAATAAATAAAATCCAATCTACAATTGTGGTATCGTCTGTTTTGTGAATAAGTCACTTATTTAACATTAAATCGTCGTCAAATTATTTAAAAGTGTTTTAATCGGAAGAATTTAATGACAATATATTTTGTTCTATATCTGTCTAAAGTGGGTTTGATAGGAAACTATGGCTCAAGGTATTTGTTTATCACAAACTTATTTAGTTGTTTCGGGTAGTGAGCGTTCTGCGCTCCAGGTTATATTGTCAGTGAATAATTAATTTAATAATAAATTATATCTCATTAAAAAGAAATTAATCTGCCGTGAATTGGTCTCAATCCTGTTCATGTATTTTGTTGATAATTTTAAATGATTTTTATCCTATCTGAATAACCCCCATGGTGTTATTGATAAATAAACCTTTTGTTTATCTTATTTAAACGTCATAGTTAACGTAACAATATATATCTATCTACAAGGTTGTCCCAAAAGTTCGTAAATACTTGCAAAAATTTGAAATACCAATATTATTAAGCACAATATTATTCGCCGTGTTATGTATAATGTCTTTGTATTATGTATAAAGTAATTTTATTATGTATTATTATGTATTCGATAATATTCGCCAAGTAAAAAGAAAAACAACCTTTTAAGAAAAAACACGAACTTTTGGGACAACCTTATATCTATCTAGTTGAAGTTAATTCTTTGAGAATAAACTTTGTGGTTGCGAGTAGGAGTTGGAAGATTTTATTTTTCCGACATTGAAATATAAGGGTGGTGGTGATGAGGTCCAGTAGAGTCGCCGTGACGAGGGAGAGGGCATCTAGGAATCAAGGATGCAATCGTGTTGGGAGCTGCGTGGCTTGCAATCCCTAACCTTCCTTTTGGAGGAATATTTCATAAAATATTGTGTGTAATCATTACTATATGATTCAAATGCAATAGGATATTTTACCTCAATACCTTACACTTCTATCGAAAATTGATTATTCTGTGAAGTTTCAAAATAGTTTTGTTAAAACTATTTAGTTTTAAAATCTCATTTTAACTTTCGTCCATAAAATTTACATCGAGTTCGAATTTGATCGAAAGTTTAATCTCCGCCCACAGTTTGGTCATTTCGAGAGGAAATTACGTCACCTCTCGGTCAGCTGTTAACCAGGTTTTGCCTCCAAATTATTTGGGAAGAAAGAAACTTTCCAAATAACGCCCTACAGAGTTTTGTGCCAGAAGGGATTTAATGAAAAATAAGTTTTCCCGCGGGGAAATTACAGCAGCCCTGGTCAGAGAAACAATTGCCATTAACCGGTGGCGGATATTGAAACCAAAAGGAAATATATCTCTTAGCTTCGCCTTATATTGCGGCAAGTTATTTCCATTATGGAAGGCGGGGCTGATCCAGCACGTGGGTATATATACTGGCTGTATTTACTTGGGAACACTGGCTATTTTCTAGCCCGCTTTTATACTCGGTTAATGGAGAAATATTGAATTTGAATTATTTTTTCTGCACATTATGTGTTATATAGTGAAGTAATATATACATATATTTACTTGGGGTATAGAAACACTGGCTATTTTATACTCTATTTTATATTTAAAACTAGCTACTGTACTTTATATTGGAATAATAATAAATGACAAATTCGAATTCTTTAAATATATATAATTAAAGGTATCTGTTGTAATGTGTATGAGTTATCTGAACAAACTCGCTACGACTTACAAGTTGAACTGAATGTTTATTCAATCTAGCAATCTCCTTATATACAAGATAGAGATGAAAAGGAAATAATTTACATAAATTTAAAACAATTGACAAATGGCATAATTTTGCATAGTTAACAATAGATAATAAATATAACACTTAACATATGTTATTTACATATCACAACAGTATCTCTCTCCTGATCGTGCGACTAAAGTTTACTGATGGCTTGCGCCATCTATCGGAATAATTGATATCGAGGACCACCATCTCCTCCGCGGCGAAACACGCGATCTATCGGAATAAATCTCAACTAATCGTTGATTTTTAAATACCCCATAATTGACCAAATACTATATTTTATTAATCAAGAATTAATCCTAGTACAATTCCACTTTTGTACTTATTTTATATATATTATGATGCATTAGCGCGCCATCTTTTATGAAAATTCGAAACTATTATAGACGCTATTATAGATTAAAAGAATCATACGCGTCTATAATAGTTTCGAATTTTCATATATGTATATATTGATTAAACGGCATATTTTGGATCAAAAATAAAATAAAGCATTATATTGATTACAAAAAATCTAATATTTCGCTAGGCTGTACGCCTATCTTCGTCAGGGTCTTTCCTTATTTGAAACGTTCTGATTAATCACGCGATGCCTCCACGCGACGATATATATATATACAGTATATATATAAGAAAGGTTCTCCCTCACAAATAAACACAAGGCCTATGGGGCACCTCTAGACCGTCTCTGCAAATTACCAGATTGGTGGGGGGGGGGGGGGGGGGGAACAACGTCAAACATTAACAAACCCGAGCGCTAATTTGTCGATAATTTGACAGAAGATAACCCGGGGCGGCAAATTAAGACGTGGAATTTGTTGGATTTCTAATTGAAATCTTCAGTCGCGCGTTAAATTGACATGGTGCACTACTAGATAGTCGTAAAGTCAATTTGTTTATATGGACTAAAAATCAATTTTATTAAAATTTGTAATTTATTAATTATTTCGCCATATATAAAAATAATATCAAATGATTTCTAATCTGCGCTTAGCGCTCTTAAGTTTTAAATTTTGTTGATTTGAGGCGGCGCAGAATTCTGTGATGTAGATTAGTATTTACCTCTCTCTATATTATATCTATATTTATATTTATATATATATTATATAAAACACTGCCAGTTATCCTAGCTATATAGACGAATTGAAACATACGTATAAATTATATTGTATATAAGCACTGTAAGTTTAACTAATTATTGATAATGATTTTTTTCACATACATATATACACTCATGGACAAAACTTAAGGAAGTTGTACCTTTTAGCATGTATATCGGTATTCAGACAATAAATCAGAAATATGTTTGATACACAGTAACTTTTATTGAAGACACGCGAGATAGCCAACTATGAACAAAATTGTCTCTGTCTCTTCTTCTTCAAAAAAAAAAACAGACGACCGGTGAAACCAGCAAAGACTTTCACTTTTCAAGTTTTGTCCATGAGTGTATAAATAATATTTATAATGATAAAAACAATATTAGATTAAAAAATCATTGTGGTGCAGTTTTAAATAAAGTGAAGCTTTGTTTTCTTCCTAGTCGACTAAGCGCCACTCACCCGACAATATTTGCTTGTTTTGGCCGTGACACTACCAAGAAGGCATCGTAGGGTACTTCTAATATATTAATATCATTCATTTTTCTGAGAGTTTTCAAACTTCTAAATAATTTATTGATAAATTAATATTGATATATTTTCACATTTTGCCTAAATCTTTCATGGAATATTCATATATTTCATCGCGTTTGAAATTTGCAGAAAATATTCTCAAATACTTAATCATGTACTCTTCAGAATGTTTCTTCACCAATTCATTAATATTCGCAAGTTTTCGGGTTAAAAATTCTTCCACAGGCCTTTCGCCTAAGTATAAACATTTCAAAATAAATATATATAAGGCCCTTACGTGCGATTGGAATCGAGCCCATCAGGCTTGTTTTGAATATTGCTTTTATAATTTTTTTTCATATTCACTGATATATCTTTATGAAAAATATTTTGTTGATAGTTATGATTATTGTGTTTCTATAAACGCCAATCGTCTATTACCTTATATCTTAATATGCATAAACTGCGAGAGGAGGAGGTAAATTTTCCTGTTGATGCCATTATATTGTGATGATATGAAGAAGCTTCTAAATATAGTCTTTCGTTTTCGAAACTATGTTCTGATATTATTTTCATTCAACTTTCTCATCTTATCTGTTTGTTGTTATGGTAGGTTGTTTCCTTTATTCTACGATATAGTCAACTTCTATTACCCGAAGTTTCAAACAGGAAAACATGGCACAGAATGAAATCTCCACAACTATCTATACCCGAGATTGGCCAAACAACATAAGAGTTAGGATCTTTTTAATTATTCTTCTTTCTCATTCGTAAGTGCAGCTGTGAAATAATGTTATTAACTTTAATTTTACTTTGCATTTTCATGTTTTCACGTTACTAAGCTTTAAACAAACATCTTTCTGAAATCTGTTCCATATATATGTAGCAAAAGAGGAACACCACTCTCATTAAAGTGTATTAAAATAATGCATATCTTAATAAGAAGATATGCCTCTTTTAGTATATTAATATCATTATCCCGTAATATTATGTTGATATATGAATAAATATAGGCGAAATTTTTATTATTGATTTATTCCAATATATCGATCAGGCTAATTGCCCATCTTCCTCAAGGAACACTTCTCTGGAATCCTTCTGTCCACGACGGTGACGACCTTGGAGAATACAGGCCATTAGCCAGGTCTAAATATATTGAAGATATATCAATGAAATAATTGGTTCAAAATAAGCTTTTCCTCATTGATATAACATTGTATATAACATATACATTCCGAAACCATGCTTATATAGCTTTATATGATTGTAACTCTCTAAATGTGGATTATATATATAAATTATAATACCATTAAGATATATATTTAAACTATAAATATTTGTTAGCAAAATTAAAACATAATAGGTTTGATTTTAATATTTAATAAATATATATATAATTAGATAGATTAAATATTAGAGAAAATTTCCAGCGGAGCTTCGGTAGTTACCCGCTATATGCTGTGTAGAGAAAGGAATAAGCGAAGAGAGAGAAGTTTATAAAAAAAAAACAAAGACGGCATATATATATATCGCCTACATTAAGTTCCAAGCATATAAAGTTATATAAGCATTGTTTTCGGGATATAGATCGCTTGACACTTGTATTTTATATATCGTAAAATATTCTATATAACATGGCGGGTTAGCCTTTTAAAAGAATGGACAAGTTTTCGCGAGAAAGATTCAACGAGAAGATCGCACATTCCTCGTGTAACACATCCAAACGATAGGAAGTTTGAGAACAAAATTCTTCAGCGATCCAGGAGATAAACACTTCTGCGGCCTTATCTTCCCCGACCCTCCTGGAAATAGATCTGCGTCACTCAAGAGATAGCTGTGTCAAAGTTCTTCTTTTTCCTTTTAAGAATAAAACAGCCTCTTTTTTATTTTCCCGTACAAGAATTCTGTCAATCATTTTGTTAACTTTGGAAGACTTGAGGGACTTCGTCGTTTCCATTATCGCGAACTTTTTATTAGAAATTCCATTTCTGGTCAAAGATATTTATAGCGCATATTTATTACTAATGAATATTCTCATTTAAAACTAAAATTTTAAAAATAAACTAAAAAGAAAAAAAGAGTTTTCATACTTCGCGGATCCGTGCATATGAAGCTCACACCGGTGGAGGGTCAAGTTGGAGTAAAGATGGGGAAGGAGGAAACCTGCCGCCACCGGCCGCGCCGTCGCCAGATCGATGCTTCTCCCCTTGGTGGGATAACTGCCTAGGGTAGTTCTGCCTCAACAGTCAGATACGCTCATTCAGTGAAAGGTAGTGCTGCCTCAACAGCCAGACACGCTAATCCAGTGAAGGGTAGTGATGCCTCAACAGCCAGACACGTTAATCCAGTGAAGGGTAGTGCTGCCTCAACAGCCAGACACGCTCATCCAGTGGAGGGTAGTGATGCCTCAACAGCCAGACACGCTAATCCAGTGAGGGGTAGTGCTTCCTCAACAGTCATACACGCTAATCCAGTGAAAGGTAGTGATTCCTCAACAGCCAGACACGCTAATCCAGTGGAGGGTAGTGATGCCTCAACAGCCAGACACGCTAATCCAGTGAGGGGTAGTGCTTCCTCAACAGTCATACACGCTCATCCAGTGAAAGGTAGTGCTGCCTCAACAGCCAGACACGCTAATCCAGTGAAGAGTAGTGTGGATCAACAGCCAGTCACGTTAATCCAGTGAAGGGTAGTGCTGCCTCAACAGCCAGACACGCTAATCCATTGAAGGGTAGTGATGCCTCAACAGTAAGACACGCTCATCCGGTGAAGAGTAGTGATGCCTCAACAGTAAGACACGTTCATCCAGTGAAGGGTAGTGTTGCATCAACAGCCAGACACGCTAATCCAGTGAAGAGTAGTGTGGATCAACAGTCAGACACGCTAATCCAGTGAAGGGTAGTGTTGCATCAACAGCCAGACACGCTAATCCAGTGAAGGGTAGTGTTGCATCAACAGCCAGACACGCTAATCCAGTGAAGGGTAGTGTTGCATCAATAGCCAGACACGCTAATCCAGTGAAGGGTAGTGATGCCTCAACAGCCAGACACGCTAATCCAGTGAAGGGTAGTGCTACTTCAACAGCCAGACACACTAATCCAGTGAAGGGTAGTGTTGCATCAACAGCCAGACACGCTAATCCAGTGAAGGGTAGTGATGCCTCAACAGCCAGACACGCTAATCCAGTGAAGGGTAGTGCTGCCTCTACAGCCAGACACGCTAATTTAACGCTGATGTAATATTTCTCACATGTCTAGATTAACATTGTGTCATATATATACATGTTCCCACTGAAGAACTCCACCAGGAAATACGTGTAGAAATATAAATCAACACTCCGCCAGAAGACATACGTAACCGCTGAAGAACTCCTCAGTGCGGAAATATAAACCAACACTCCGCAAGAAGACATACATACCCGCTGAAGACCTCACCAGTATAATAATTTATACCAACACTCCGCGAGAAGACATACCTACCCACTGAGGAACTCCACCAGTGTATAATATAAACCAATACCAAGAAAGGCACAGAGAGACGTGGGTTATCGCCGGTGTCAGTGAACTCGTGGCCTCAATCCCAATAAGAGGATTAGCGGCCGCCTTCACTTTTCAATTTCGGCCGGAGAAGTAAATTACAAGACAATTTTGGGCACGCATCTCAGAAGTTGGAGAATTCGGGGGATTTTTTCTCTCTCGTTAAGTGTGTGACGCCCCAATAATATTTATAAAATAAGATGGAGTCTATTCTATAAGAATTTATAATTATATTTGAGATTCTGAAAGACATTTTGACTTATTTATATAATACATTTATTTGCCCCTAAATATTAAAACAGCCTTCGGATGAATACAGATTTTTAAAATTAAATGACCTATGACCATGATATATTGAGATGAGCTATTTTAAAAATAGAGTTGTTAACATTTAAACTCCCGCGAATTTTTCTGAGAAGTTTTTCCTATTTCGTAATATATATTTAAACAATAAGAAAATTATCTGCAAACAAATTAAAAAAATCTATAGTTTGTGAAATATTGCTGAATTTGGATTACAAAGTGAAAGCTAACTTTCTATCCGATTTTAGGGCCATTTTAGGCCAAAAGAATGTTGTGTAGATAAACGTCAGAGGAAGAGCTCCAATGTTTGCAAACAGACGGTAATAGTTTTATATAATATCGTTAATAAAGAAACGTTATTGATGACAGTGAAATTTATTTACTTTTTTAACCTTAACATCAGTGAAAAGGCTTTCTTAAACTTTTGAAATCCCATCTTCGTGCTTTTAACGCTATCTTCTGCAATTTCAGATATTTTCGCTAAAATCTTACAACACTTTTATCTAACAAAACTTGAAGCACATGATGTTTCGGTAACCAATAGTCTTATTAAGAAAAAAGGAAAATTTTAGTTTCAAACGATCAGATGCCTTTTTTCAAATGTATCCACCTGATCCCAGCACAATTTCACTTTTGTACTGTTTTTCACAATATTATTATGTGTGTGAAAAATTAATACCTCGGCCAGAAAGAAAGGTTTTATTTCAGTAACGTTTCGCCCAAAATACCTTTATCCCTCCCTATCAGGAACGTAGTGCAAAATAAAATATGCGACTGGAGACTTCAATAATATATTTGTGTTTTTCTACATTTCTCAAGAAAAACTTATTTAACAAATAAAATTTCTATCCAGAAGGAAATGCAATAAAATTTATCTTCTGTTCTAAAAGATTCAGGCCTAGAAACATTAAAGCTCTTCACACCAATGTACGCTTTAAATTTTAAAATCTCGTTTGCTAAGATGAGATCTTCGCGTGTGCACCCGCGCAATATAGAGTTTAATTTATAAGAATTCTTTCTGCGTGTGGGATTGAAGAAAGGGGGAAGCCTTGAAACTTTTATCATATCACTTGTTCTACTTGGCTTCCGCACCTTTCAATGGAACGCATTCGGTGTGTGGTTGCTATAAGATAACTTGGACACCAAGGATCTATTGTTTATATATATATATGAGTATCGGATATTTAAATTAAATATTTTTATTTTTTCATATATATATATATATTACCAGAAAGATATATATTACAACTATGATTTCAAGTTTTACAACTTTAATAAAATATTTGAAACTATCCTTTGCATTGTTAAGTTTTATGAATTTATCCCCTAACAATGTCCATATTTACGCCACTATGCAAAGAAATGCTTGTAAATCAGAATAAGAATATTTAAAAGCAGACGAAAATCATATCTTTCTTTTTTTAAATACCTATCCCATATGTGTGTAAATATGATAATGGTCATGTGTGGTGGGTAGTTGGCGGCTGCTTCTTTTTTCCCTGTAAATGCACCACGTGTTTACACATGTAGAAGACAGTTCGAATTTGGGACTTATAAAATACTAGAGTTCCGCTTGGTTGCTTTCACTTACTGGTAGAGTTGGACTTGGGCAATAATCGGGGTGGAGGAGGCATTGGACCAAAGAACGTGCTCAATATGGGATTCGATCCTGGGTCCCGGTTGTCGAAAATCAGCGATATAAGCCTTCTTCCATGCACCAATAACTCTCTTCTTATTTAAAACTTGTAATTTAATCGTGTGTGGAAATATAGAGAAATGTCTAGAGAATGGCGATGTGTCACATGGTGTGTCAACATGTCACATTCTGGACGATCAGTTTAACGAGAACTTACGATATTTCTCTATTTTGTCTGGATTACACAATTGATCCTCACGAGAAAATGTTCACGGCCCGTGAATGACAGTGCCCCTTCTCTGCACACGAATTTTCCGATTGTCACGTTGATATCAATTTACACAAATCTCGTTTTTGGGTGTAGAAATTCGCATTGTGATTACATTCCGGGCATATCAATGGTACCTACACATATTTGAATGCACACACAGGTGGTCGGTGCCAAAAAAAAAAAAAGCCGACCGTCTACTTTCCCGACACGTCTGTAGGCGGAGCTAAATGCAAAATCCAATCGAGCTGTCAATCCAGTGCCAAGAGTCAGAGCGTTATAGAAATAGCTCTGTGCGCTGACATCCCTCGGCGTTAATTGGCCGCCGCTCACAGGATTCTTTACGCTGGCGCTGCTAATGTAATCTTCGCATTACCTGGCTGGGATTATATACTCCGGCTTCTGAACCCCAGACTGTGATCGCTCAGAGCTAATAACGATAGGTGGAGCGAGTAGACAGAAATGGATGTAGCGTCAGTTCGCCCGGGAGCTACAGATCGAAGAAGGATAATTACATTTAGCCGTTTTTATTTCTCGCCACGTGACTAACCTCATTTCAGTCAATTCTATCATTTCGCCAATATGAATACTCTTTAAAACTCCTGATTGAATTGGTAAATCAGAATCTCCTGATCGCGCAACCGATGGCTCGCGGCAACTTACAGAATTACTATAAACTAATCGTCAATATTTTATTCCCTAGATTTTTAAAATTTCTAAATAGAATATTTTCCCCAAAAAAAAATCCCCAAACGCCCATTAAATGTGCCATTCCTGGGAGGCTGGGGGAATGTCCGGTGCCTGCGAGGCGCCAGCGTTCTATTTCGGAGGAGGCGGCCACCGGAAGTGTCAGCAATAGCGCCGTTTTTGCCCCTCCTCGGGATGTCACATATTTCTGTCATGGCTCGTGTCACGGCGTTTAGCAGGCAAACTCCTGTTTACTTTGTGGCTCCGGACATTCTTCATTTCTTCAATACTTATTACATTAATATCACATAGACATACTTGCAGATTCAGGGGCATCTTCAATGTCGAATATACATTCATCGAAGCGATAGTCATGTGAAATATTTGGAAGAAACTTCCAAACAATTCCTCCAATGTAAAGTTGATCTGGATAGTAAACTAGCCATGGGATCACTCAACCCGGTATAAAGCGAGAAGCCACGAATATTAAGCAATACTTTCCTAACCGTCTGAAGGAACTCCGTCTGAACAGTAGCACCGCCCCATATAGCGCACCCATCACTCACGAGGCCATTTCTCCAGTCAGGATTTCTACTCCAGGCAAGTTCAGACACTTGTGTCAGACACACGTGTTCAACATTACATATGTCATCGCTAATTCCAGTCATGGCCTCGAGTAGCTTCCTCCGTGAGAGTTATTTTCTAACTTCTAATCTCCAAACAACAGTGGTAAGTAAACAACACACACAGCGCACTCTGTGTTGAAAGTGGAACTACTCAATGATTTTTTCCTAAATAAATGTATTGTGTGGATGTGAAAAATAACTGGTCTTGAATAGTTACAGATTTAACATACAGATTGTGCTATGTGTATTTCTTACTTATGTTGCCTAAACAGACTCTGTTGTATGTGTGGAATTGTCCTTTAAGCGGAATAGCTGTGCTCGAGGCAAAATATTTGTGAAGTTTCTACAATACAAAAGCAGCTTTCCATGGTTTCGTCAAACATCATTACCGAGATTAAGCTTTCATCAGAATGAACATACAATAATTATGCCGATCTGCTGGATTGAATTGACGAAACCGCTGGAAGGGTTCACCACTGATGAGCCAAGCCCTCCAAATATTTTTCATCGTAGTAAGGACAGTAGATTTATTTTCTAAACATACGTGCTTTAGTGGTTTTATTTCTCTCTCTCTATCATCATTATCTTGATTATTACAAGGTTGTCCCAAAGGTTCGTAAACATTTGCAAAAAAATGAAATACCAATAGTATCCGCCATAATATTATTCGCCGCTATGTATAATATCTTTGTATTATGTATAAAGTAATTGTATTATGTATTATTATGTATATTCGCCGTAATAATATTGTTCGCCAAGTAATAAGAAAAACTCGAACTTTTGGGACAACCTTATAATAAAATAAATGAATGTTTTCATGACATGTCCTATATATCAATTTTTGACTATAATAAATTGTTGTTTTGTTTTGACGCCTTCATTGTTCGAACTACCTGCTAGCCGCACCGCACCTAAATAGATCAGCTGATATTTGGCAAATACATTTCTTCATATGTGTATCGTTATTATTTATTTGACTCGCTTTTTTGAAGCTGAAATAAAATCCCTGTTTTTATATAAACAGGCCTAATAAATAAAGTGAACTGTTTTGTGGGTGAATTTGTTTTTGTGGGTTTTCTCCACATATGGTTCCACAATATTTGATCTTTTATTTTATATTCTATTATTTTATCTTCTGTTTTATAACTATAAACAATTAGATGTGGAAGGAGTCATAGCTGGAACCCCGGAATATGTTGAATAGTTCGATAAACGACGTATTGGCCTATTTCATCTGTTCCGTATTCGACCCATCCAGACTACACACAAACTTTGAGAGGATATAAAGATATGCTTGAAAGGAATCATAGTCTTAGTCGCTGAATAGGCAGATTATTCCCTTTACAGACGAATTTAGAAATGTTGGAAACGAAAAATGATTATGATATTAATATATTAATAGACGCTCCCTTTTCACCATTACTAATATTAATATAAAGATCTGGACTGGACTAGACACCACCAATATATAGAAGATTTTATTCGCGATCGAACGTTGTGGCCCACTGTACGTATTACATCCCGAACACGACGCGACGCCATCCATCTCTGTCTTGAGCTCAATTTACCATCCGGCGACCGTTAAGCCAGTGAGTTCCTTTAATTGGCCCACGAAGCGTGTCGGCGGGCGTCCAGGTATACGTCGCCCAAGACGTCTTTCCGGTCAGTATGGTGTACTCCATTCCCCTGCGTCGCGCGATGTGACCGAAGAATCTCAAACAATTCCGTTTTACACGCTGCAGATAATATGAATCAACATAATTTTCCACGATTTCATACATCTTTGTTTTTCAAAAATGAATGCTCCCCCATTTATATTTGCGCGTTATTTTCTCTACAAAAAAAATCTCTTCATCAACATTATTTTTATCATGATGTATTAGCGCGCCATCTGTATTAAAAAATTGAAACTATTTTTGACGCGAATGTTTCTTTTTAAAATACACTGCGTGACATTGAAAATGGAACACCAAGAAATAGTGGCCAGAAAATTATGCAAATTTCAGGGTAGACGCGCCTAACCGAGTTATGCAAATGATGTAAAATGCGCAGCTCTCGTGCGCACATGGAGTAAGATATAAGGGAAGGAACTTGCAGAAAGGACAGTATTCGTGTCGTTATTTCTTCAAGGAAAGTCATTGTAGAAATTTTGTTCTTGTGTCAAAAGACACGTGTAATAACAGAGAATGCCAGGTCATCGTAAACGGAGGCAGTTCAAGCAGACAGACGCTTTTACGAGGGGCATGGTGATCGGACTGAAAAGGGCAGGTTGGTCCATACGTCAAATCGCAGCTGATACACACCTTGGTGCGTCCACGGTACACCGACTGTGGAGAAAATGGTTGGAACAAGGAAATGTGGCAATTTATAGGAATGCCGGTGCAACCAGAGTGACGTCAGCACGTGTGGATCGGCGTATCCTTCGACAAGCAGTGGCGGCCCCACAAGCCACTTGTACCGCAATCCTGCAACATGTGCAAGACACCCTAGATCATTCCATCTCGACCAGAACCATTTCCCGTCGATTGGTTGCTAATGTCTTGCACTCATGCCGTCCGCTAAGAAGACTGCCATTGACCCCACCGAATAGGCGCCAACGTTTGGAATGGTGCCGGGCTAGATCGACGTGGATGACGGAATGGCACAGGGTCGTGTTCTCAGATGAGTCGCGTTTCTGCTTGTCCAGTGATAGTCGCCGTGTACGCGTGTGGCGTCGACGTGGAGAAAGGCCCAATCCGGCAGCAATTGTGGAACGCCCCACCGTGCGACAACGTGGAATCATGGTTTGGGGCGCAATCGCGTATGATTCCAGGTCACCTTTACTTCGTATTCAGGGCACTATGACGGCCCAACGATACGTTGATGATGTGCTGCGACCGGTGACACTCCCCTACCTTCAGGGGGTACCCAATGCCCTTTATCAGCAGGATAACGCCCGACCGCACACTGCTCGCATTAGCCAACAAGCTCTGCAAGATATACAGATGCTTCCCTGGCCACCGTACTCTCCTGATCTCTCACCAATCGAGCACGTCTGGGACATCATTGGACGTCGTTTGCATGCCTTGCCACAGCCGCGTTCAGAAGACGAACTGTGGCAAATGGTTGAGAGGGAATGGAGAGCCATCCCTCAGGACGCCATCCGTACTCTGAATGACTCTCTACCTAGACGTGTTGCTGCGTGCATCGCCGTCCGCGGTGGTCCTACTTGCTACTAAGCCGACGCCGTTCTCGCTCTGTATTATGACTATCATTTTGAAATAAAGATCACTTATTGTTCGTCCCTGTCTCTCTCTGTCTGCCGAGTTTAATCACTTTCTGGCCACTATTTCTTGGTGTTCCATTTTCAATGTCACGCAGTGTAAATCAATTTTCTACTGTCCCCTCGCTGCAATGATAATAATTCACCACTGTTGAGCCAGGCCCTCCCATTTATAATTGTAGTAAGGACAGTAGAAAATTGATTTATTTTAAAAAGAAACACACGCGTCAAAAATTAGTTTCAATTTCTTACTACATTATTTTATTCGTAAGTTTTCCCGGTCTGTAGTTCAGGGTTGTTCTCCTGCTGATTTCCAAGTTCCACCATTCAGTCCTCCAGCAACTGACTGTTTATGGCGGTCTCTACATCTCATCAGCATCCAATCTTCCTTTTCCCCAGTTTTCTCAGAGCTATTTTTCTTCGCTTTTCTTTTCGATGGCTATTATTCCATAATAAGATTGTTTATTTCATTTATTTTTTGAGTGAATGAGAGAATTTCTTATTTAAGGGAGAGAGAAGCTTCGGGAATAAGAATTCGGGAATCCATAAGAAATTCCAATGTTATCACATGTTGAGGAATCTTGTGAGAAATCTGAAATCCGCTTTAACCAAGCAAGAATATCTCACACATTTTCTTTCAGCCTGAATCATCAGTAGGATTTCAGGTTTGACTATGTTGTTGACTAGACTATGGCTTCATGAACCTTTAGTAATATTTACGGTAATGCGGCTGTTCAAGATATAGGCCTAGCGCTATGTGGCTAAAAGCCAACACACCTTCAGCTTTACTTCAAAAATAGGACAATTATCTCCCACCTTTCTCCCCCTTCTTCGCCGTTTTTAACTCCGATAATAATTCCTCTTCCAACTCCGCCCAGCATATCATTATATATGAGCCTGATTAAAAGAGTTTAAGCACTCTTCCTTCCTGGCATATAATAGCATATGAACCTCATTAATAAAGGCTCGCACTATTCCTGACATGTAATTACATTTGGACCTCATTAACCCTTTAAGCGCCAGGCAAGACGATGTATTGGTTTTATGTGACTTGATGCTCCTTTTCTCCTTAAAAAAAATATAATGAAAATTAATTAATTGTATTTAAATCGTATATTCTTTTGCATTGTGTTTCATATGTTTGTATGAATCATAAAAGCGTTTATTTAAAAAAAAAATAATAATTTAATGAATAGTTTGATGTCTTTTGAAGGCTAACAATAATCAGGAATGACCTTGAAAACGGCCGGCACCTAAAGGGTTAATAAATGCCGTCAATCTTCCTGCCATATAAAATATTTATGAAATTCATTTATACAAATGGTTCAATTTACTTGCTTTAATAAAACCTGGATATAAATTAGAATAATATAACAGGTTTTGGAGAGAACAGTTTTCTTTCATTTTTATCAATTCAATATCAAGCTTTCGGGCATCTCTGCCCTTCTACAGAGTACATATAAACGAATAATAATTATTCGTTTTATGTAATCTTGTAGAAAGGCAGATATTAAATTTACAAATATATTCTCACAATGAGTATCTTTTTTATTTAAAAAACGCTAGCATTCAAGCGTTAATCGCTCTTCAACGGGCTTACTATAATATTGACTTGATCCCATTCAGAAATATTTACAAAAACAAACGCGCGCAGCGTGGATATTTACAACTGAAAATTTTTATAACTGATAATTTTAAATTGGTTTGTAATTTAACTATTTATGGAATATGTCTATTTTAATTTTTAGGGCATCCAGAACCTATAAAATTGATCTATTTATTTCTTCTGAGATATCGGTATTGTGATGGTAGATCTATATATATAATAGATTTTAATATTTTTAGATATTTGTAATTTTAATACTTTTTTCACAATTTTATCATGAATAAAGGCAGATATGGCCGTTAATCCCTCCAATTAGATTATGATGCCAAAAAATAAGGAACTTTCAAGGTTTCAGTTAAAAATGAATTTTGTTTACCAAAGACAGAGAGATGAATTAAGACAGCGACATTCTCCCTGTTCGATATAGAAGAAACACAAGTCGGGGAGATGAGCTTCTTTTATAAGAGGACGATCATGCAAGCTTTCGGGGAAGCCGCCCTTCTTCTTCTATAGATATATATATGAGAATACACTTCCAAGTTCGTGTCAAAATGTACCAAAATAGGGACCTTCCCGGATAAGGCCGTCTTCTTTCGTATTCCTTTTTTAGACACTGGGCAGTTACTATGTTGGGATCTTCTCTTTGAAGCAAAAATCTCCGTAACTTCAAGCTGTATTCTAGACTTAAAATCACCCTTGGTACTTCACAATCTCAACCACCTCATTGGCAAATTCGACCGATTTCATAATTCCTTTCGTAGAAAATGTCATGAAATCGAAGCCGCTCGTGTACTGGTGAGGACCAGAGCTCGAAACCATGGTATACAGGTTGTCTGAATTTGTCTAAACTGGTGTTTTGTTGCTCATTTATTATCACCACCTTAAGGTTTTTATTGGGGTCATAAACATAATACATTGCTTTAATGCTTATATATAGGGTGTTTGCAGTTATTCGAATGCAGATTTAACGCGATATTCCAATGCGCGCGCTTGTTCAGAGGCGATATTCTTTATTTGGAGGTTATGGAATGGGTTCAGGGAGAAAATAGTATATTATATCTATATAGGTAACCTGTGATGCGCTTACTACGATAAGCTATCTCTAACTATTCGTTTTGCTAGTAATGATCATAACAATGTGCAAATACGCGATGTGCCTCTTTTGGTACATGAATGCCATCCTCCCGCACCTTCTTTTTTAAAAATCAAACTGAAATCATAAAACAAATACTCAAATTAATGAATTTGATTGAATATAAATTCTGAATGGGTTCCGTCACCAAACTCAGGTCGGGAGTGTTGCCGCGGCCGAGGCCCTCTACTTGCCAACAACTCCCCGTACTCCGCCACCGCTACTCAGAAAGATTACTCCCTGCCGATTGGTCTTTCACCTTTCTCAAAATACGCTTCTTGTTACACATTGTAAGATAGTGAATCATGAGTGGGTTGATTTCACCATCTGTAGATACATTTTATAGGAGAAAATATATTCAATTAAAATCGATAAATTGTGACAGTGTTGTGTGTGATAATACATTTCTATTATTGAATTAATTAATATATACAGTAGAACCTCCATGAGAGGACACTCGCGCTTGAGGACATCTCTCTACAAAGGACAGTTTTAATTTGTAAAATTACCATTTTTATACTATTTATAGAGTAACTCCTCGGTGAGATGACACCTCTACCTAAAGGACACTTTGGCTCTGTATTTAGGTGTTGTCCTTTACAAAGATATTCTAATGTATAATATAATCATAATTTAATTGAAACGTACAAAAATGAAAATTCATGCTATCATTATTTTAACGTGAGGAGAATGGAAATGGTAGGCGGAGTACTGGTAGCCTAGGCACCGCATTGAGGCAGCTGGAAAATAAATTGACTCAATGCCCTTATTTTTGTACGAGTTTACAAATGAGTGCGGACAGCGGAACGGAGCTCAGGCCACTTGACGTTGCACAGATTTAACTGCATCTACATATCAAGGTCAAAATATCAGGTTTCCATGAATAAATTCAGAAAAAGGCATCTCCTTAACGTGCAACTGAAAGTTGCTGATGGTTTGCGCCATCTATCGGAATAAATATCAACTATTCTCGTTGATTTTTAATTATTCCAGAATTGGCCAAATACCCATTCTTTATTAATCAAGAAAAGCTTTTTCACATTCCATGGATACGTTTCTTTTAAAACGTTTTAATTCCTAAATCTCTATCTTTCGGGCACGAAAGTCCTTCTACGGGGGAGAGAAAAACTCTACAATAAATCGTCAAAAGGACTAGAGTTAAAATAAAACCAAATATATAGGGTGCTTACAGTTATTCGAATGCAGATTCAACTCGGGATTCCACTGCGAGCGCTTGTTCAGAGGCGATATTCTTTATTTGGAAGTTATGGAATGGGTTCAGGGAGAAAATAGTATATTATATCTATATAGGTAACCTGTGATGCGCTTACTACGATAAGCTATCTCTAACTATTCGTTTTGCTAGTAATGATCATAACAATGTGCAAATACGCATTGGGATGAGTGATTGAATAAACAGAAGCTTTCAAACATGTTGGATGTGAGTGACACATATGTGATGGATTACTGCCAACCTGATTGGCTGCCGTTCTCTCTCTTGTTCCAGAACAACCGGTCCTACAGATGAGTGATAATGGATCTGTCCGACTTTAAACTCTTCTTCAATATATATTGGAAGAATATTTAATTGAGATATTGAATTCTCAAACTTTGAGAACCAAACCCCATTTCTCACAAAAACCCTGCTGTATTAAACTGAGAGAAATTCTCCAATTTATGATCATTAGTTCAATTTTAATTGGCAAATAATACGAGCTTCTAAGCACTGAAGTAGTGACAGAAATAGCCTTATCAAAACAGAGAAAAACCATAGGCTTTTAAGATTTATTGCAAACCACTCGAGAAAAGAAGATCACAAAAACGCAGGCCAGCGCTCAATTAAGGGAGGAGATGCCAAAATGTAAATCCTGTCAAGGAAAAAGTTGAAGAAGCGAAGCCAGCGCAGAATACCTAACGATGGTCTCTAGGGAGAGTCCGTCTGTCTGTCCGAGCTTTTTCTCCCAGTTGGGGGAAAGCATTCTTTGCCGACTTGTTAAACATCGCTGAGTTTCGAAAGAATGGCAAGGATTATCGGATCTAACTTAGCGTTTACGATATATATAAAAATGAAAACGCCAGATTAGAAGTTATAAAAGTTGTTTGAAAATGGAAAAAAAAGAGAATAAGCTGAATTGCTAATAATCCCTATTTGCTCCATTTAATTAACCTTAATGAGCCTTTGGTCCTTAATGAGGCCCTGGAGTCAGAATTTTTAGCATCTTTCAAAAGATTATATGATGACGTAAATGCGCGAAACAATCAATGCGCAGATGACTTATTGAAGACATTTGCCCTTGAAACTTGTATTGTTATTTCTGCTGTTGATTAATCCTACAATATCGGTCTGATCAGCCCAACTCTATAAGTTGGCGATGTCAGAAGCTTGCTAATTTGCCTAATAGAGTTCAGTGATTTGCTTACAATCAGAGGAAATGTTTGGGACAGGCATTAACTCGTTAATGTAGCTATAAAATCGTATATAGACAATAGAACATTCAAAAAGTCGATATTTTCTACATATGTATAAGCATTGTTAAACTAATATAGTAAATAGTGTAATGTGGTATCTAAATTTTCCTTCCTTCCTTCAATGCCTTCCTCTACTGAGGGTGGGCCACATGGTCTCTCCATACTTCCTCCGCCATCCTCTTCATCTCCTCGTAGGTGTGTCGTTTAGTCAATTGTTCTAGATCGTCTGTGTATCCCTATCGTCTCCTTCCCCTGGAGCTTTCCCCCAACACTGTCAGCAATGTCTCTCCTGCTGATCCGCGCATCACATGTCCAGCAAACGTCATTATAATTGGACAATGCTACTGAAGGAAATTGCATTCACTTTTTAATCAGACTATAAATTAGTACTCGGAGACACAACCTGTATTGAGCTTAACTTAGTGAAGAAATTAATTCGACACTAGAGATATCTTTACGCCGCACACGGAGTGAATAATGTCACCTAATAGTGTTAGAAGGAAGCACAATAATTGAAATAGGAATTGAAGAATGGGACCTGAGGTCGTCACTTAGGGTGTAGTGACAGGAATGTCGGGAGGACTTGGGTTCAGTGTACAGGGAAGGAGTGTCACGCTGACAGCCAGGATCTGGGCAACCACGCTAGCCTACAACAGGATCGTCTGTGGTCCTTTACCAAGTACTAAATGCGTCAAATTCTTCTTTGTCTGCCATTCAGAGGCAGATTGAAGCATCGTGTCTGGCAGAACCATTTCAAGACGTCTGGCGGGGAGCCATTTGGTCCCAGTGCGCCCATTAAGCTAACTCCCATTGACAGCCCGCCACCATCGCCCACGTAGTCTCGCAAGACGGACTCGAACTGTAGCAGAATGGCCGTCTACAGAGATTCACTCTGAACGCTAACGTGTTGGCGGGCTCCGTGACAAATGGCTAAATACCACCTTTCATGTGGATTAATTTACGACCCTATCTTCTGAAATATTGGTCTGGGGCGCCATTTCTTTTGATTATTGATCGCCATTAGTGGCGGGGCCTGAAGACATCTTAGAGATGAACGATAAGTCTTGACAGAGCTCTCTTAGAGATGGGGACCGCAAGTCAATGTCGGGGTTGCTAAAAGCGAGGGTGTCGCAATAGTGTCTGCTTCTAGTTGACACCCTTCAAAATGGCCCAGAAGAATGTATTCCCTTTCGTGTGGCTTCACGAGTGGGAGAGCCATAGCCTTAAGCCGCTACAAAGGCTCAGTTCTGTGAGATCTGAAACCCTGAAACGTCTTGCATCCATACTAGAACCGCGGGTTATAGAACTCTAATTCCATTTATGAATTTGCTAGCGATAGATTATTGCTCATTTGTGAGAATATGATCACATAAAAGCTACCAACAAATATATAAAGTTTAATTTCATTTTCACGTCTTTTTCACCTTTATCGAAAACACACTAGATAACCAAGTGTGAACAAAATGGCCTCGTCTCCTTAAAAAAACATACCACTGGCGACATCAAAGACTTTCCACTTCCTTAAGTATACGTATACTCGTATATACTTAGTCTAGCCATAAATATTGTTACAAAACCAAATCAGTGATAATAAATTTTAATTTGACCACGTGAAGTATTCAAAATACAATAAGGGTAAAAACTACATCTAAAAACTATCAAGAAGATATTTTGGAACAAATAATAAAGCCTCTGAATACAAAAATGTCTAATGCAGAACATTGGGTATTTCAACAAGATTCAGCTCCTGCTCACAAAGCTAAGTCAACTCAAGAATGGTTGGAGACGAATGTTCCGGAGTTCATGAAGGCCAATGAATGGCCCTCTGGAAGCCCCGATTTAAACCCCTTGATTACAGTTTGTGGGCATATTTAGAGGAGAAGGTGTGCTCTAAAAGATATCATAATTTGGATTAATTGACATCAGCATTGGTCAGAGCAATGAAAGAAATACCCTTAGAAAAGGTGCGTGCCGCCATAGATCAATGGCAAGAACGTTTGTGATCCCGTGTCAAAAATAAGGGAGGACATTTTGAATGATTGTATATATTTAAAATCTATGTCCTATTGGCAAATAAAATATGTATTTATATTGCATTAGTTTTTTTTCTTAATCATTTAATTTATAAAATTGTTTGTAAGAGAATTTATGGCTAGACTGTGTAGATATAAAATATGTGAATATGAACACTGATACAAAATATTAACGCCACTTCTTTATTTCATAATTGAAAACTAATTCTACACAACCTTTACTACAATGATTAAAACTAATTCTACACAACTTATACTACAATGATTAAAACCTAATTCTACACAACTTATACTACAATGATTAGAAACTAATTCTACACACAACTTATACTACAATGATTAAAACCTAATTCTACACAACTTATACTACAATGATTAGAAACTAATTCTACACAACTTATACTACAATTATTAAAACCTTATTCTACACAATTTATACTACAATGATTAGAAACTAATTCAACACAACTTATACTACAATGATTAAAAACTAATTCTACACAACTTATACTACAATGATTAAAAACTAATTCTACACAACTTATACTACAATGATTTAAAACTAATTCTACACAACTTATACTACAATGATTTAAAACTAATTCTACACAACTTATACTACAATGATTAAAAACTAATTCTACACAACTTATACTACAATGATTAAAATCTAATTCTACACAACTTATACTACAATGATTAAAAACTAATTCTACACAACTTATACTACAATGATTAAAAACTAATTCTACACAACTTATACTGCAATGATTTCAAAAAAGTGGAAGGCAGTAGTAAACCCTCTCAGCGATTTCTCTAGTTTGCTAGAAAGATTTATCAGTAATGAACCATTTATTTTTGTTTTCAATTCTTATCATTACATCATATATGGCTGCAATAACCTCGACCAATTAGGGGGGATTTCCCAACCCAAGTTCCCCCCTGCTATGGTTGCAAGATGATGAATAAAATGTGCCCTCCTGTCTACCAGGGGGTTCGCTAAGCTAGAAGGACAGACTTATGGACCTTCGAGGCCTGGGTGGTCTTTCGATCCTAGGGGATGTATGAATAGATCATAATTTCAAAGTGTAACGTCAGAAATGTGTATCGGTGCTATAGAACAACGCCAAGATGATATTTGATGCGATATTCAATCAATAATAACGATAACACCCAACGAGAAATTGTGGGAATCTCTTGGTTTTTTTCCCGGCCGCACAAACACGGGTGTCGGCGAGGCGATATTCCGCCGGCTTTATTTAAATCCTTATCACACCGGGGATTAGCGACGGTTTCCCGACCGTGAAATCACCGTTGGGAGGAGATTACGTTCTCTCTCAACAACCGCCGATATTTCCACTTAAGTCTTCTGCGTGGGACTTAACCACCAAGTTCTAAAAATATCCCAAACAAGAATTAAAATTGCTTGCCAAATTTGTTCGTGAGAAATCACCTGAATTCTTTTACAACTTGCATAATTTATTATATTTATCTCAATATCAAAAGTATTTAAAATATGTAAATAGAAGTTTGTCCCAAAAGTTCGTAAACACTTGAAAAAATTGAAATTCTAATATTATTAGCCATAATACACTGGTCCTCAAAATTAAAGGAACAACATATTTTTTTCATTTATCTCAAATTTCATTGAACATTTATCAATGAAAATTTATACACAAATTCATTATTCCATTATTGATTAGAATACCCGAAATCAAAGAATTCTAACACGTATTTTATGCAAATTAGCCGGTCAAGCAATGATCTTCTTGCAGTCAGTGCATAAATATCTTGGATATTGTTGTTAATATGGGGTGTGATCGCCTTTAACTGATAGACAGGCTCTACATCGGTGACCCATACTAAGAATTAGGGAGTTTATCAGCTCCTGTGGAATCAACGCCCACTCTTGTGTTAAGGCTGTTTCTAGCTCATGAGTGTTTCTAGGAGGGCGTTGGGGAGGGATCAGATCCTCCGTCCTAGGTTGTCCCATGCATGCTCAATGGGATTTAGGTCTGGGGATCGAGCTGGCCAATTCATCCGAACAATTGCATGGTTTTGGAGGAAAAATGTCAACCACACCAGCCCTATGTGGACGGGCATTATCATCCATTATAAGAAAGTTTTCTACCAATTCTAATGATTGAGGCATCACATATGCTGCCAAGATCTCGTCTCGATACCTCTGTCCAGTCAGGGTTCCTTGCCGAAAATTGTGGAGTGCTGTGTGACCGCCCAAGAAGATTCCAGCCCAGACCATAAAACATTGGCTTCTGTAGGGATCCCTTTCAACCATATTTCGGGGATTATTTCTGGTTCCTACCTCTCTCCAGACAAAGACACGACGATAATAGTTGTTTAGAGAGAATCTGGACTCATCAGTGAACATTACATGGCTCCATTCATCTGAATTCCAAGCGACATGTTGTCTGCGCCAAAATCCCCTTGCTATTTTTTGAGGTGGTGTCAACGGCACACAAATTATGGGTCGTCGAGCATAGAGGCCCTTCATGTGAAGCCTTCTGCGTATTGTATCAGTTGAAATGGGAGAAAACTTTATTCTAATGGATGATAATTCCCGTCCACATGGGTTGATGTGGTCGACACTTTTCTCCAAAACCATGCAATGGCTCGGATGAATTGGCCTACTCGATCTCCAGACCTAAATCCCATTGTTCATGTATAGAACAATCTAGGACGGCGGATCTCCCTCCAACCCCCTCCTAGAAACACTCATGAGCTAGAATCACAATTTAAAAAAAGAGTGGGCGTTGATTCCACAGGAGCTCATAAACTCCCTAATTCTTAGTATAGGTTGCCGATGTAGAGCCTCTCTATCAGTTAAAGGCGATCACACTCCATATTAACAACAATATCCAAGATATTTATACACTGACTGCAAGAAGATCATTGCTTGACCGGCTAATTTGCATAAAATACGTGTTAGAATTCTTTGATTTCGGGTTTTCTAATCAATAATAGAAAAAAAATTGTGTATTAAATTTCATTGATAAATGTTCAATAAAATTTGAGATAAATGAAAAAAAATGTTATTCCTTTAATTTTGCGGACCAGTGTATTCGCCGTAATAATATTGTTCGCCAAGTAATAAGAAAAACAACGCTTTACGAAAAACACGAACTTTTGGGACAACGTTATAATAATTTGTACGAGTATTTATCATTAGTTTGTTAATGTAATCCTCCTGTTGTAGGACTGACAAGTCCGAAGGTTAAACATAAAAGGTTTGCACAAGAAATTTATCCCTAGAAGCTTTATTTATTTTATTATTATTATTTATTATGAAAATTCGAAACTAATATAGACTCGTATGATTCTTTTAAAAATTAAACAATATCTACTGCCCTTACTGCAATGGAAAAATTAATGGGAGGGCCTGTAAGTAAGGGCAGTAGATATTGTTTAATTTTTAAAAGAATCCTACGCGTCTATAATAGTTTCAAATTTTCATAACAGATGGCGCACTAATGCATCATAATATAATTTATTATACCAATAAAAACTCCCCGAGAATATTTTTACTCATAAAGGAAAACTCATGAATATATGGGAATAAAAAAACAGCCTTACAACACTTATGCAATAAATATACGACATATATATATACAATATAATGTATAATTTCTTAAACAGATATTCTAATTATAACTTTTAGGCGCAGTATTTAACTCAAACGGAACTTCGTTTATCTAAGTAAAAACCAATATAAATCTATAAATTTGCAGACGATAACCAAGTTTGTTCATTCCGGTTGCATAAAACTCTGGAATTCTTGAGGCGACTAATTCGTTAAAATTCGTTTCGAAGAATCACCCTAGTTAAAAAAAAGAATTTTTTAAGTTCTAGAGTGTTTGAAAATGGAATGTCGGTGATATAGTACGATATATGATTAAAAATGTCCTATCTAATTCATGCAGACTTTACTTAAGTGTTCATTAATATAGGAGAGCAGAAGTATATATAAGTATCATAAGATAGAACTCTAAATTAAAGTTTTAATTTATGTATATATATATATATATATGAAATAATAGTACAAATGTAATATTGTACTGGGATAAGGTGCATAAATTAAGAAAAAGGCATCTCCTTATCGTGCAACTGAAAGTTGCTGATGGCTTGCGCCATCTATCGGAATAAATATCAACTATTCTCGTTGATTTTTAATTATTCCAGAATTGGCCAAATACCCATTCTTGATTAATCAAGAAAAGCTAACCACGGACGCGTTTCGAGCTGTTGGCCCTCATCAGCGTGGTGCAAGCTGTACCTCAACGACCAAAAAAATTGGTCATTAAGGCATCCTGAAAAATCATGAAACGGGTAGTTAAGGCCAGAATTGCGTGAGGACGCTACACAATGTGAAATAATAGTATAAATGTAATATTGTACTGGGATAAGGTGCATAAATTTGGCCAATTCTGGAATAATTAAAAATCAACGAGAATAGTTGATATTTATTCCGATAGATGGCGCAAGCCATCAGCAACTCTCAGTTGCACGATAAGGAGATGCCTTTTTTTATATATATATATAGTGAAAAAATATACCAACGCGCGCTTATATATAGCCCCCTATGGAATTGCTTAAAGGATACAAACATCAAACATACAGCACGTTTGGAGTTTTCGAGTCACTTTACATGAAGGCAACGTGGAAAACATTCGTCCAGAAACTGCCAGGAATTCTCAGCTCTGTTGTGGTTTCCAAGTTTAGAGAGGACCACCCCAGCGAGACTTGGCACACATGGAAACATCGTCGCATACGATTAGATATGTTGGACAAACGTGACCCGATTCATTTAAATGGCTCGGAAATGAACAAGACTCATCTCTGCTGGTATCAGGTCATATCCGGCAACAGCAATCTTTTTGGGAGTGTGTAGAAAGGGTGAAGGTTTTTAATAAAGAAGCCACCACTGAGCTCTAGAAGATAATTACACGCAGTAATGTCTACTGATGTAGAGTTCTGCACAGCGCGATTTTCTACAATTTTCTGCCATAGGCCAGCTTGACCAGGCTGACAGAAGAGACCTGAACACCATCAAAGATTTGTTCCGAACAAAATATTGTTCTTGGGAAGGTTCAAAATGCAGCGAGAGCCTAGACGCGGCGTACGCACAATTATAGCGTAAAAATTGGGACAAATAATAAGAGGGGGGTTATTTTTCACCATCCCTCCGTATTTAGCCCGTCTGTTGCCCAGCCTGGGGCAGCCGATTGTTTGATCCAGGGGCTCGATCCTCTAGCAACATGTCCTCAGCAGTTGAACTTTGAACATCTAGCATTCCTCCCGTCCCGAGAGTACGAATGGGACAGATGGGATATTTTTTTAAATTTTAAGTACAACTCTTGTTTCTCGGAACGTAGAAATCTCACTTTGCAGAAAAAACCTTAAACTATTTCGACGGAGTTGCTAACATTTCAACGGCTCTATAATCGAAGGCTAAGTAAAGACCAGTTACCATTTATTGAGCATTGACTTTATTTGGGACATATTGAAATAATAGAAAATCATTTGATATGACTCGAACATTTCTGTAATAGACTTCATTTTTAATGCTCTAAATTTGTATTTTTGTTTTGGAATAATGTGTCCAAGGAAATTATTTTCCTATATCTATCTATAAATTCAATCATATACGTGTTCCGGGCTGTTAGCCTTCGTCAGCGTGGTGCAGGTTCTGATGATTGATAAGAACATAAGACTGAATGATAATAATAAATACTGCATTCGGTCTTTTGCTTGATGATGGTAACAACGCTGTTACCTAAAGGTCACACACTATTTATTTATTTGGATTTGGTCTTATCTTGTAGTATAAATGGAATGAAAAGCAATTTCCGTTTTCTACTAAACGTCGGGGGAACGTATTAAATGAGTCTGAACGTAGTGAGAGATCTATATAATCCAATATACAGCAGACGAAAGCCGGGAGCACTGACCTGGGGGCAGGCAGAAGGAAGTCGTCGTAAAATCACAAATAAATAAAACGAAGCCATAAAATCAGATTTATGGAAATCCTTTCTGCTCAGTTTGCGGTGGGGGCGCGAGCTCGGACGATGTCATGCAGTACTGGCCCCCGGCGGTTTTTTTTACTTAATTATTGTTTCTTATATTTTAAATTGTTCGCGTAGAAACAACAACAATCCTTTATTAAGAACACTCTTCCCATACAGGATTCTCCCAGGTGGGTAAACAGACGTCAACATAGCAGTTATCTACAGAAATGGAGATTAACATCGACCTTTCTTCACTGTGTTGATCCTATTGCCTGTGCTTTTTCCAGAATTTGTAAAAAGCTAATGGTTCGGCTTTGCTTTTCACTACTTTTTCCATTAGAACATATGACGAGTTGTTTTCAGAATCAATATTTTGACGGAGAATTTCTCTCTTCTCCTTCAGTGCTGGACAATAAAACGTGTAGTGTGGAAAGTCATGGCTAAATTCGCTATTTCATAGAGTGAAATTTAAGTTCTTAGATTTCAATAATTAAACGTGATTATGTTTAAATATTGAAAAATATTTCTAAATTGGGCAACGCGTCGCTTTACAGTCATTGGAATATCACTGAAGCGTGAGCCGAAGAAACATACCGAAGCGTGTGCACTTATAGGTTCTTCCTAAGCGTAGAGGTAAGGGGTGACATCAAGACCTCCTGATTGTCTGGAGAAAGACGTGAGTCTCGCTCTCGTTGTTTCTCCATAAAATGTGAAAGACAATAAGAGTCTATGCAGCATGCGAATTTACGATGAACTTTTAGAAATATTTTCTAAAATCTCTAGAAAGAGACATTTCTAATTAATTAGTAGGTCATCATCTAAAAGTAAAGTGGCCACGTTCTCTTGGCGTTATTATTTTCTCTATAGAAATATGTCCGGATTTGTCATCGGTTTACCGCAGACAGTAATATTCGTCTGGTTAGAACGTCACTTCTCAGAAGATTCTCTCTTTTTAGAACTGTTTGGAAATATTTAGTAATCACAAAATGTATTATATAATTAACAATTTGAGATATGAACATGAAGAGAACACTCGATACATAACTCCTTCTGAAAATTTTCTAGCTTGGAAAAAATATTCAATATCTATCCAAATAGAATAAATTCCTATAGCTTCTAACTTGTTCGTGGGATTAACAGTTGGATTTTCCAGAGCCCCGCAATGGCTTGTGTCGATTTGCATTGTAATCAGAAAGGTGAGGATCAGTTGATGGTTAGAACATGACTAATGGCAACCACTATATATGAGAAAACAATTGGCAATGGCATGGACGACCAATCATTCCAGGATTTCATGTATGTACGGGGGTCGGTGGAAGGCTGGTTAAACCGTTTGGTTTTCGACCACTACGACCCGGGTTCGATTCCCGCATTGGACACTTTTTTCTGTTTAAAAAAAATGCTCCAATGGCCCCCCGATTCTTGCAAAAGTCCAACCCCACCAGCGAGTGCAAGTAACCAAACGGGGCTCTGGCACATTTGTAAGTGCAAAGTCGAACTGCTTTCACATGTGTAGACATGTGGTGCGCTTACAGTAAAAAAAGCAGTCGCTAACTACCCACCATGATTATCATGGCCTGTACCACGTGTACTAGGGATAAGCAAAAAAAATGTATGTGCGAAAGCATCTGCTGATAATCTGTACTCAGTGTAGAACTTATGATGCCCATTGCAGCTACGGAGAACCCAAGAACACCATCGTTCCTCAGCACGAAGCTTACAACTATATTTCGGGCGCGGACAATGGTATTGGAGTCAATCGTGCCAGGGTATTTGCCGCGGACATTAATAACCGCCGCGAGACTTCTGCCAAATGTCATCTTTTTTATTTATGTCACTCAAATGTCATTGTGGTTTGCTTGTTATTAATTTTCCGGGATCATATTCCCTACTTCGCCGTCGGTATGGCCAGGATTGTTGTAACAGATCACCCGAGGCTTTCATTTATATCTGGAGCAACATTCAGCCAATCTATATAATAATATATAAAGGGAGTGTTTGACAATATACCTACGTGCAAATATTTCTACAACGTTCTGTTATGTATAAATGTTAGGTTTACATGAAGCTATTTTTATATTTCTTGAAAGATTGTCACATTGTTGACCTTCATTTTCTACTACAGAAGCTGTTTGAGTTGAGGAAACGTATCTAAGGCATTTGACAAATTATTAGATTTGACTGATAATTACTAATTTGCAATGGTTATCATGAATCCATTATTTATGAATGTGTTAATTGACTAAAACGGTTGTGAAATAATTTGGGAATAGAATTTGTGGTGTAAATGATGAACAAGGCACGTTATGTAACCAAACTTTGATGATGTTTGAAATGAATATCAACTAACTGTCTATTTTATTTCTGCATATTGCCAAACACATTTTCTCTATAAAACAAAACTCTAATATCGTCTTTATTTACTTTTTATTTTTGGACATGTTTAAACGCTCTTACTATACTCGACCGATAAAGCTATTTATTCAATTTATCAAAATTGATCAGGTTGTGTTGACGGGAAAGACGACCTTTGCTTCTATAGATCAATTTTCTCCCGGCAGAATTCCCATCTAGATCTTACTAAAATGACGAGAAGTAAGGTTGAAGAGTAAGATCCCGTCAGCGGCGAATCCTTCTAGTGATTCAACCAGTTTAATCACATTGGGATCCTTATATCAAACTCCGAAGGCCCTCTAAGAAAGTTCACCAATGATCAATCCAGGCCATCCCGTCAAAGTTTGCTACCATTGTAGTAAGATCTGTAGAAAGCTTCATTTTGAAACTAATATATATATATACAGTTACACGAGCGTCATTCCTCATCTCCTAATCAACAATCAGTCATCAGTTTTCATCTCTGTCACCGTTTGCTTTTTTTTTTTTTTTGGAATGGCTCCCTCCTATTGGTTGGCTACGGTCACGCCACCTTTGCCCCCCCCCCCCCCCCATCATTTGGTGCCGCCAATGCGCGAGACACTTCTGTCACCGTTTGCTTTTGGTTCAGTGGTAGAATGCTCGCCTGCCACGCGGGCGCCCCGGGTTCGATTCCCGGCCGATGGTTTGGGGCGGGACGTTTCACAAGAGTGACATCTACGGCGCCAATTTATAATTGTAACGAATAGTATTTGAAAATAAAAGCATTTAATCGGGTAAACCCCGGGTATAATATATATATTATAAAAGTATAAATATCTTTCAATCTTAATCGATAAATGCGCTATATAAAAATACAATTAAATTTATGAAGAGAACAAAACCATAAAGAGAGAAAATAATTTTTATGATAAATAACGTAAAAACAGAATGATAAATAACGAAAATGACAATCACATACGCGTTTCGGGCAGTTGGGTCTTCAGCAGTCTATCTGAACGGCCAATCAGAGTGGACATAGAGAATTCTTACTAAATCAGTAAAGTGGCGTTTGTCGTCCAAATATACGTGAAGAAGTTTGAACCAGCTAAAATAAAGAAAGAGGAGAATCCCAGTCTGGTAAAATGATTTCAAAATATCTTCTGATTATATACTTTTTGAGTAATATCCTTTCCAGGTTAAAATCATTTCTTTGCAAATTCCACTGTAACAAAAAATAATAATTTGTAAAATCTTGATTAAATAAATCTAGAGGCTGCACGTATGTCAAAGTCCTTGTTCTATAAATACTCTAAATCAAATTGAGTAAAACAAAGCTTTGTTATTCTCGAGGTGATGTCGTGTTATTGCGTAACGCCGAGCTACAGGTTTGTGATTCAATCTTGGAAACTGCAGGTCCCTTGTTCCTATTAAAGTTTCATCCCCTCACGGCAACTTGATTAGGTCTTGATTGGATGAGTCTGCAAGACTTGAAAATGCCATGAATACTTGATGGCAGGAGTTTCCGATTTCTTCACTGGAGAACCTCCAGGTCTGCTCTTGACAGGGAGAGGGGAAACTATTGTTGCAATCGTTCTTGTACTAGACTCAAGTGGGTATCTCCCAGGAATAAAAATTACATTATTCAAGTGTTACTAGTTAATTTTAGGATAAAATCAAAATATATGAATATAAATGAGAGAAACCGCTATATATATCATGTTTCTTTTATTTTATATTATGGTATTTTTCGGATTTTTTTCTCTTCGCGGCCGCAGTAATGTTTCCAAGTGGTTGTTCAAATATATCTAGCCCGGAAAGCACTATCTCACGGTTCTTGTATGATGTCTTACAGAGGAATTATAAAAGCAACAAAGGAAAAAATACAGTTGACATATGTTCAAATATCTACATATAGCTCAATATCTCTCCTCCCCTTTTGTAAAATTGAAACGATATCCATCAAGATTATAACTACCCAGGATGTGGTGATCTAACGTGAATCTTCCCACACGACGTGGTGATCTAACGTGAATATATCTACGGCGTGATGATCTAACGTGAATCTACTCACGACGTGGTGATCTAACGTGAATCTATCCACGACGTGATGATCTAACGTGAATATATCTACGGCGTGATGATCTAACGTGAATCTACTCACGACGTGGTGATCAAACGTGAATCTATCCACGACGTGGTGATCTAACGTAAATATATCTACGGCGTAATGATATCACGTGAATATATCTACGGTATGATGATCTAACGTGAATCTACTCACGACGTGGTGATCTAACGTGAATCTATCTACGACGTGGTGATCTAACGTAAATATATCTACGGCGTGATGATCTAACGTGAATCTACTCACGACGTGGTGATCAAACGTGAATCTATCCACGACGTGGTGATCAAACGTGAATCTATCCACGACGTGGTGATCAAACGTGAATCTTCCCACGAAGTGGTGATCTAACGTGAATCTTCCCACGACGTGGTGATCTAACGTAAATCTATCCACGACGTGGTGATCAAACGTGAATCTTCCAACGACGTGGTGATCTAACGTGAATCTTCCCACGACGTGGTGATCTAACGTAAATCTATCCACGACGTGGTGATCAAACGTGAATCTTCCCACGACGTGGTGATCTAACGTCATGCCCACGATATGGTGGTCGACGGGAATTTGTCCACGACGTGGTAATCTAACGTGAATCTACCTACGACGTGGTGCGCTAACGTGAATCTACCCATATGAGTCAGTTATAAATATCATACACATTGAGTTTTCTTATTTCCCTTTTTAATGATCGTATCCACGTGTATATAGAGACAATAATATAAATCTAATAAACATTGTTTAACCTTGGCTCGTCGTATGGAGAGAGAAGAAATGGAATAAATCTAGAATGATGGATTAAAGCAAGTAATTAATGGTCATAGTCGGGGGTCTGGAATAAATAAATAAAGAGGCCACAAAAGACAATCTCACTCGCCGTGCTGTCCAGGCATCAATCACCGGCAATTCTCGACGCCTGATTACTCCGAGATTACGACACTTGCTGACGAAACAATTCGGCTTAGCTGCTGTCTTATAATTGGCTGTTGGTAAACTCGGGGGAAATATATTCTCCACGTGTTTCTATGAGCCATATATTTATCTAATCCAAAGTAAGTGTTTACTTATTCGGTATGTATTTATACATTTGACCCCTGTTGTATTTTTGGGGAATGGGCGTTCCAGACACCTTCACAATACTTAGTCTAGGGCTTCCATCTCTTTAATATTCGCAGACTGTTTCTTAGCTGATTGTATTATTCACATCTCAACGTCATGGATGTCACTCTGGAAGAGTGAGAGGTCTCATTCCATTTCATAGTTATTTATCTTTTTTCTTTTCACTAATCCATTCCGTCGGAGTATTTGATAACTCATTTTCCCTCTTTATTTTGAAGAGATATTGGGTGTAATTCTATTTCTAGAAGAAATACCTAATCATCAACTTTTGAATATCGTTTGTTGGTTGGAAGTTGGTTGGAAAAATATAGCTTCATCAACCAATGGTTTGTTAAATTCTCGACGTTTCAGTGACTCCCCTGAGGAGAGTGACAGCGAGTCATTGGAACGTCGAGAATTAAACAAATTATTGGTTGATGAAGCTATAATCATAAATAATATAGATATCGGAGATATTTTTCAATATATGATATTTATAGTTCTTTAAAATAAGAGACGCTTCTCTCTCGGCCAGCTAATGTTTTTATTTTTTTGACGTTTCGACAAAAATCTTTTGTCCTCGTCTCAGGAAAAGAAGAATAATTAGGGCATTTGTGGAAAGGCATTATAAATGTATCTAGAGACATTCTAAATGTTTTTAATTTTTATTATTTTCCTGACATGACAAAAGATCTTTAATAAAAATGTATTTTAAAAACATTTTTCTGGCAGAAATGTATCTTCTTTTAAGGACAATGAATGCCGGCCAGGCAACTTCTATCTTCAAGGTGATATTTATAGCATTTTTTTACCACTGGGAGGTGCGTGTTTTTTGTCAATATTTTCAACTTGGATTTTCTATTTTTGATATGGTACTTTATGTAATTAAATTCACGTGTTACCTGTGGCGAGTACTTTTTCCGGAATTTAAGTACATACACTTATATACACATAGTATTTTGGTTTTTGTAAAACTAATAACAAAAACCAAAATACCCCAGCCCATATGCAACCTCAACATTAAGAGAGAATTAACGGCAACAATTTCAAGAATAAGAACAGGACATTTTAAAGGAATGAAGATAAACCCAGAAATGACTAGATCCTACAGGAACCGCAATAACTGTCACAACACCCAACTCACTCCGGACCACATATACAGTTGCCCGGCCATCCTTGCAGCCCTCTATATGGCAGACATCAATCCAGAAGAGGACATCCATACGAACAAGGCACCTCAGTTGGCTGGTATTGTGATCAGGGTGCATGGACCGATCTGATCTGCTCCATGGACAAGACACCACCACCAGTGCATACACATCTCTCATAGCCCATCGTTATATTTCCTCCTTGTAGTTCTGCTGGTGACACGTCTAACGGAATTGTTCTCTGACATTACATTTGTCAAGGGCTATCCCTAAATATATGGACTGGCGCGCCTTAAATATTTTATCTATTTTTTTAATTTTGAATTATGACCACAATTATTACAATCAACTATCTTAATCCTGATCACAAAAATGAAATAAACCCTGTGGTTGTTGATAAAAAATTATAATCAATAACACAAGGGGCGTGCTTTTGCTAAAATTGATCGGCTTGAATTACGAGCACTTTTTTTATGTGTTTCACATTTGGACCACTTTAGTCGACGAATTCAGGTTCAAACTCATCAACCTTCCCCCTTATTCTCCACACCTAGCTCCTAGAAACTATATATCCGTTATTAGGGCATCTAAAGGTATACCTGATAATAAAGAACTTTGAAGATGATAATGAAATCGTTGAAAGTGTCATGGATTGCTTAGGAGGACCAAGCCGAAACTTACTACACATACATAGCGGTATTAGAAGGACGATATGGAAACGTATAGATTTACAATAAACTATATTGTAAAATAGAATGATAAATTTCACATTGTGTGTGTATTTTAGTCATGGCAGATATTAATGGGATAACCCTTGTATATCGCTGAACTGTGATTCCCTACCTGTTACATAGAGAATTTGCTGAAATGCCTGTTACTATGACGTCTTATAATTACACCACCATCCTTTGTTTCGAGAAATAATCAATCGTAAGACCGACGTCTTTTAAACCGTTTTAAAACGAGAAAAATCTGATGTAAAATCTATACAAACAAACTTAGCTAGAGGCAATTTTAGTTAAAAACAAATATTTAGATTTGGTTATTGATGTCGAACATAGCTAGGCCTCAAATTAAAGAACTCGCAAACTTAAAAGCTATTTATTTTAGATCAGGGAAAACTTGAAGTAGCGACATTCATTATTTAAACGACTTCGCAATTTTCTTTTCACATTAAAGCCATCGATTATTCAAAAACAGAACATTAGTTCGACGAATATTCGGCTGAGAAATTAAAGTATAGTTAACTGAAATGTTAAAAACTTGTTTATATTTTAACTGGAGAGAAAAGTTAAAATAGATTGTAGTAAAAATGCACTATGATAACGACACTTGGCCTTAGATTGGATCAAATCTTTGTTTCAATTCCACTTTAAAACATGTCGCCACGTCTGCTCTACAATATTTGGCCAGAGAGCTCGGGCAGACGAGCTCGCATTCCGCCGACCAATGAGCAGAAGAAGATGTACAGAGAGTGCCGTCAGCTGGCGCATCTGTTTGATCCCTCCGCCCGATTGCTCGAAAAAAAAACTGGTAGAAATAAAATGACCTGGACATGAATTACTTAAATGGACGCTTGGAAGATGAAGAAAGATAATCGCTGGAAGGATTAAAGGCAGACAAGAAATCCAGGTAATACAGAGCAAGAGCCTGATTTATACCTTATAACGTAATATGCAAATATAAAAAATGGAGTTCAGGGAGACTCGCTCATTTGTCATTTGGGAGGGGATCGCTTGCGAGTCGCCAAAGCCAATTTTTAAAAATTAAATTATAACAACCAAAATTGACTGTCAAGTATCCTAACTCTTATACACACGGCCAGTTTCCGCAATTTATTTCAAATTCTGAAGTTTCCAAATTCTCCAACTTATTCGTTCATAAAAATATAAAAGTTGAAGAATAAAACGCTCTGCAATTCTCCATCGCCAAATATTCGAGGCGATGGATGGGAAATCAACTTTACAACTCGGTCCGTATCTTCGCTGGGGTCGATCAAGCGGCCGGAAGTGCTCCCCGAGCCGGAAGTATCCGCCATCTTGGACAAAGGTTTCTGGATGCATCCCATCTGATTGAAGCAACATCTCCGTAATCTCATCTTTCCGTATGTTGGAGATATAAATTCAACTTTAACACTTTTTACCTTCTTTCAAAATATAACGAATTTTCTACGAAACTGAAATATAAGGATAAATATTTGGAATACTCCTGAGTGAAGTTTCAGGATTAAAATAAAACTGTGCTGGGAGGGAGAGTGAAACAAAAGATAAATTTGTCAGCACCAGCTCATCACCTCGTGATTTATTGGCCCAGTTAACGTGGCCACTCTCCTTCAATAAATCTCTCCTCACCTCGGTTCGCTCACAACCTTGCCGAAAATTGAATTGTAAAACTACGCATGGAGTCAAATATTTTCTATAACGATAAATTCTCTGAATAAATTCTTGATTCCTTCACTATAGAGATTTTCACTGTTTAATTGATATGTATTAAATTCAATTGACTATTTATATAAACTCTTATCGCAGGTATGAATACATATGCTCCTTAACATCTTTAAGCATCTAATAATTTATATTGAATATATATATATAATTTGTATTGTGTGTTCGAGGGAGTGCAAAATCATCTTCTACATACATACTGCTATATCTGAATTTGACAGGAGCGGCGCTAACTTGCACAGACGGTCGATTGATGGTGGTTCGTTCTTGCGACTTATTTAACGAGAAATGCCTTTTATAAGTAGAATTACTTCTACTTTGTACTATGGGATATTGGTTTGTTAGAAATATTGTTTCTGGGGAACATTAACAACATCTTTCCTCTCAAGTACGGAATAATTTCGATGGTTTCTTTGATGGGGAGGCATTACGTTTTAAAGGCGATGGCTTCTCAAAGATCTCTCTGGTTTGTAAGATATCTTTCAGATTCTCGAAGATATATCTGATTAATTAACTTCTTAATTCTTTATAAATTAATATCCAGTTATATATATTTTATCTGTGAAATTCTAAAATTGAAATAAATTCATGAATAAAAACATTTCAAACTTCCCGATCCGTGCCATCAATTCCCCCCGGAGAGGTGAAGACAACTGCCTGGCGCCGACATTGTCCCCGGCATTGATCTCTCCGACTTTTTCCTCCTTCTTCTTCTTAATTCAACGTTTGAACATTTCTTGGCACATGTCGACCGATACCTTGTCAAGAGCATTACTTGCGTGTGTCCCAATACTAGTCTTTGTAACAATTCTGCATCCTGGTAGGTGAACAGATGACATATGTAGCTATCATTGACTTGATCAATATATATATACTGTATGTAATTAGTTCTTTGATTATATTCCTTGAAAATAATATAGTTACATCAACCGTTCTTGATTTATTATTTCCCGACCTTTCGTTGACTCACCTTCCTCAAGAAAATGAATTCTTAAACTCTAGCTTCTAATTATATACTCGAAAATAAATGATCTACTACAAATCATCAAGGTAAAATCATTTTCTAATTTATTCTCTATCATCTTGTAGACAACCTTGCACAAGGTCGACTTCTCCACGAGGACATTTCCAGAATTGTGTCGTTATCGATGGTCCATTACGTCAGTCAGTCGGCGCTGAACATCTTAATTACTGTCGGGATGGATCTAGTGGAAGGCTATAAAATTAAATCTTTATTAGGGCGCGCAGGGGAAAAAAAAGTTGAAATAGTCCACGTCTCAATTATTTTTATGCCTCATTTTCTGATATTATATGTGGCACATGATGATTTGTGTAAGCCATGTTCCAATGTAATATAGCTCGACATGAGAAGGACGTTTAAACTAGAGGCTTCTTGAATAGGTGAGGCCTGAGAATTCGTTGGTCAAAAAGCATCAACCCGAGTGCAGGATAAGATAATTCTTATATTTGTGGCTTCTGGAGGCTGCATTCGCGAATGTTCAACTTTCCCTCCCTAACTCTGGCAAAATTCATTACTTGATTATGTAATTTTTCCGCGTTACTACAGAACGGTTCTGCATTTTTCACCACATATGTACTCCACCGGTATTATATTTAATGCATGTAATGCATATTGTAATAAATATTGCCTCTTCTATAAGGATTACATTGCTTTTTAAAACCACACAATTCGATTCTTTATCACATAAAGAAAACTTGATTTTGCTTATATATATTATATATCTATTATATAAGTTCTTTGTGGAAACCCTTTGTGATATATTTTAAACACTTCTATGTCACTATATATTTTGGGTTTATAATTGAATATAAAAAAAATTGCCATATACTATTTTTATAAAGAGATAACCTTTATCGCAAGAAGTTTGTTTGTTATCTAAACCACGAGGAGAACTCGAAAGCTCGCGGCTTTCTTAATAAACAAACTTATTATGAAAGGTTTTGATCGCCTTATAATAATTTTTTGTGTAAAACTTCTCAAACTTGTGAAAACCAAAATCTGAATCTAGGCTGGAAAACGCTTCACTAATGCCTACATAGAATCGTAATAAACAATTATAAAAAAAAAATTATCAAAGTATATTGACGATCGTTTGATAGGAATAAAAGAAGAATGTTGAGTCCTGGATTCCAAGGAAATGTCTCAACAGAGGCGGGATCACAGCGCGCAAATAACTTCGGGTCGTCCGACTGCGGCTAACCATACGTGATGACTTTAATTGTGTCCTTTGTTCGAGCTAACTGGCCATGTCAAGTTTGGACAGGGGACGCCTGCATATTGGGACTGTGGACTAGGAATGCTTTACCTTCGTGTGCAATTTATTATAGAGATTCCGGGTATATATATATATGAGTAAAAACCCTAAAAGCTGTAAAAGATTATGAACATTTTCTATATTTTTTATAATATATTCCTAATCAATTTGGCACATGCTCTTTTCGGCCTTTTGGTTAATATCAAAGTGGTGTGGGCCAACAACAACACGACCTTATATATATTTGCACATCTATATTCATTCACACACATATATTTATCAATATATAATCTTACTTATTCATATATTTTTATTTATTTATCTTGTATTTAAATCTATATAATCTTATATGGAGATGATAGTAAAGTAGTTTCAATCTGAATCTCTCTCTTTTATCGGAATATTCGAGGATAAATCTAACCGAAGTAGAGGAACACTTTCATGAATGTAAACACACACAATAAATATATTGTAAATATGTAAATATATTGAAAATATGTAAAGACAACTGTCATACATGTATGTCAGCGTAAGTAGTCCTAGGGCGCGCTTTAAATTGAAATAAAAGAAATAAAACAATAACTATATATGCTATCAAAAGATGGCCAGGTGGCTGTGTGTGTTTATTTGAACAGATCGGATTACTTATCGATATCATCTTAAATAACGATATGTTATAGAGATATCGTGTGAGCGCTTTTTGGAGAACTTCGCTTCTAGGAATTCCGTCATTTAGAAATTCTCAATAAACCAATACGCCAATAACTTTTTCTATAAGATTTTCATTGGATGCGAAGGATGCTTTTTAGATGCGAAGTTACCCTATGGAATGATATAAAACTTCAGCAGATAGATGGGCCGATCCAACCTGGACAGCAGACGAACTGGTCGGAACTAGGCAGACGACCTCTTCCATGGAGTTATTGGAGGTTATTACAGATCTTGTTTACAACTCTTCCGATTTAATTTAGAGATTTTTAAATTAAATTTATAGTCATTTTTCAAAATACCCAAAAACCACAACTGCCAACAACAAAGGCAATTCCGCATAAATTGAAATCAACACTATTAACAGATTGCACTTGAACTATCAAGTTGCTGATGTAACAAGCCTTCAGTAACAATTGATGTGTGTCGAGAACGGAATTCTAATATATAATTTGCATTATTTTACAAACGATAACTTTTTTCGTCAAAACATCCTATCATAATTGAAATACTGATTTATACAATGAGCATCTGAACGTTTTTATCGGCATTTCCATTCTCCAAATCACAGTGTATCAATAAGACCAGATGTGTAAACCATTGCTGTACCAGCAGGCTGACGTTATCAACAATCAAAACACACACACAAGAGTTCCTCCCAACACTTCCTTTACTTTCTTCCAGTTGGTCGTATAACACACTCTCTCTCTATTTTATGATTATTTACTTTGAAAATCGTGCATATCCCAAATTAACGCCAGTTTTGAACAAAGAGCACAAAAAAATTACTATTGTTCAAATTTCCATCATTAAAAAAAACGATATTTGAATTCATTACATAAAATTGTTAAAAGTTATTCAAAAATTAATTAACTAAAATTTAATAATACGTATTTTTTTATTAATTGATTTTAAAAAACAATATATTCAAATAATAAAATGAGTACTTTATGAAGATATAGCATGAGAGAGAATAGAGAGAGAGAAGACAGAGTAGCCAGTTTTATATTTTAAAATATATATAGAAATTCGCGCTAAATAGTTAGATTTCCGATATACAGATGGCGTTCTATTCCCTTATATTTAATTGAATAACCAATTTAAATTCTAAAGTTAGATATCAAAATTATTCTTACTTCTTTTGCATTTTAAATTTTAAATATTGGTATATATCGAAATTTTATTTTCTCCTCCAGGAAGCTTTATTTTATTGAATTTTCGGTAATAAAAATTCGTGTGGGGAAAAGGAAAGGTTGAAGGGAAGAATGGAAATTGGAGAATTATTTTATATTTGCGGAGAACGGTGTTTGACTAGCAAATTACCTGCAATATTTGTGCTTTTCGGTCAAGTCTGCAGGACCTGCTATCTATTTAACTTGGCCGTTCCTGGAATTTCATTCCACTTGATGAAAATGGTGGCTATGGAAATGTATTATCTTGTGACCTATTATCTTCAGCCATGTAGGGCGTTTAGAATACTGACGTCCCTGAGTAAATTCTTATATCTCAACGAGGCCGTGCTTCACCTTAGTAAATAAGCAGCTAACCCTAGATTGATATCCTAGATGTTGACCACGATCCTAGCTCATTCAAGCTCTGACCAACTGTGAAATGACTAAAATCAGCATTATCTATTTAAACAAAAAAGTTTAAAAATTTATTTACAAAGAAATTTTATTATGCGCTTTGAAATGGTGAACTTTCGAGTCAAGATTACGGGTCTATTGCCTAATTACATAACTAGCTATTACATAACTACCTAAACCTGAACTCGACACATTCTGACCATAGTCAGTAATTACATTGGCTCCATGAAATAATAGGGCTCGGCGTTCATGGCGATAAATTACTTTTGACATCGCGACATCGATTTATAGAAATGCTTCGAATGAATTAATCATTGACTATTATCCGTCCGCCCTCGAAGAGAACAGAAGTCGCCAAGCTACAATGTCCGTTGTGTGAATTAGTTTTCTCTTCAAACTTCCATCCGGTGAAGTATCTTGTCGAAGCTGTCGCCAACATGTCGCGACCAAAAATAAATTTCAATTTAATTATCAAAAGTCTTAACGACGTGCTACAAATTATTTAGCCATTCGTCAACGTTGTTGGACCCCGTTGCTGGCGTTCCGTTGGCCACAACTCAGGAGCAAATCAGATTAATTCTCTTCTCGGTCTTCTAATGTGAAAATAGTTCACGATAATGTGATGTTTTCTTCACATTCTACTCTCCTGATTGGTGGGAAATCTTCTTTAAAACTCCTTGAAATAATTGACTCTACAGTCACACATTTAACTTGATGGATATTTAGGAGATAAGTGACCAGAGCATATTGATGGATGGGGAGTTTACCTTTTATATACAAACCAGTATATTATCTATATATATATATATATATATATTATATAATCTAAAAATATTATATAATCTAAAAACTCTAAATATTTCTATATTTTAAAAATATATATTTCATTTTATTCATTGATAATTTTTATTTTTGTTATCATCGTTTTTAAAAAGACTTTCAGTTTAGTTATTTAATTTTGTTGTAAATATGCGTAGTTAACCAATCAATCATTTTAAATCACTAATATAGGATTAACTTATAAATTCTATATAATGTGAAAAACTAACTAATGTGTAATATTTCCTCAAGTAATTGAAATAAAAGCTACTTGACGGTAAATCTTTATCTTTTTTTATCACGACTGCACCTCAATCGATCCTTTGTCTTATCAACCCTTTATCTAACAACAACAAATTTATTCATAACAATAAGTCGACAGGATTACCTGATTTTTCAACCTAATTGCTCTATTAATTATTCAAATTTTATAAAACTACTTTTACAAAATGTCTCGCAAACAAAGGAATGTAGAACACGCCATGACGCCAAATCCAAATACTATAGAAATACCGAAATTTAATGGTCAAAATTTAGACATAATATCTTGGCTCAAATTCTTTAACAAAAAATGTTTACAGAAACACCTTGATGAAGATTTTAAACTAAATAATATTTCAAATTATCTCGAGGGAGAAGCATTTAGTTATTACATAGAAGAACTACAAGATATATATAATTGGGGGGAAATTGAACAAAAATTAACATCATATTTCACAATTAAAGATTCAAATTTATTCAGTAGGTTTCTAAATTTAAAATATATTGATAAAGATGATCTGGAACAATATTTTAAGGAAAAATCTGCTTTAGCCAAAAAACTAAACCTAGATAAAACACTTTTATTAGAGGCACTTACAGATGGAATGCCAGATCACCTAAAAAAATATCTAATAGCTGCAAGAGTACAAGAACCTTCAGAATGGTATAAAATCACAACCCAATTAAAATTATCAACAAATAAAGAAGAAGAACCCCAACAACCCTCTACCAGTACAAGCACTCCAGTAAAAAAATTTAACTCCAACTCCTCCAAAGCTCATCAATACCAGCCTTTTCCCAGGACAGCAGCAGCAACTCATCACCAACAAGAACCCCACAAATCCATAAACCAGCCTCCATACCCCTGCAAGATATGTGCATCTCACCAGCTACCCAACCAGATCCATTTCCATAGAGACTGCCCACTTAAGAACAATAATCATCCGAAGCGCATCAACCCAGGTAGAACATTATTATTATTTTCTGTATTTATTAATCAAATATCCTTACCCTGTGTACTTGACACAGCATCATCCATATCTATTATCCCTTTAAAATACTTAAACCATATTTATTATAAAATATTAGATAATTCCCCAAAAGAAAGAATAGGTCAGGTAGAAGGATTTAGTTACCCATTATACAAAATATTAGTTAGGCTTACTTTAGGAAAAATCACTAAATATCAAGAATTCTTTGTTTGCAATAGTTCAATAGAATATCTTATTTTAGGTTTACCAACATTTTATTTATTTAAGTTACAAATAGATTTCTCAAAAAACCTTCTTTTCCAAAATTATAAATTCTTGTATTCTTTTAATCCAAAAACTGATAATCAGGAGTCATATGCCACTACCCTATGTATTCCAGACCCATACTATGTTAAAAATTCATCTCTTTTAAATATTAACCCATTGTGTAATTTCAATTCTTTTGATATACCAAATACAAATGTTAAACTTATAGATCCTAATTCAAATCCCATTATTGATTCTAACTCATTTCACAGTATGCGACAACCGTCCTCTATAACAAATTATAATTCCTATTTAGACCTTAGTAAAGTAGATATTAATCCAAATTTCTCTAATCAAACAATTTCAGATATATTGCATAAATATAAGAATGTTTTCTCTAAGCACAATTTTGATATAGGATACATAAAGACTAACCCAATTTGCATATCTCTTTTAGATAATATTCCCATAGCACAAAAGCCATATAGGACATCTTTTTACAATAATGCTGAAATACAAAAACAAATAACTGAATTATTAAAATATGATATTATTAGACCCTCATCTAGCCCCTATAGTTCTCCTGCATTATTAGTGAATAAGAAATCTGATGCCCCAAATCACCCCACAAGACTCTGTATAGATTATAGGAAACTTAATCAAAAAACAGTTCCAGAACATACACCAATTCCACTTATAGAACAAATTATAGATAGGTTATCACAGTCAAAAATATATACTATTCTAGATGTTAAAAATGCATACTGGCATATACCCATAGATGAAAAAGATAGACATAAAACCTCCTTTGTAACACAATTAGGATGTTATGAATGGAACAGACTTCCATATGGTCTAAAAAATGCACCTTCACAATTTGAAAGGATTATGAAGTCAGTTTTCACTAAGCATAATATACACTATGCCTTAAATTATTTTGATGATATTATTATACACTCTAAAACTTATGAAGAACACATTAAACATTTAGATGACATATTAGGTATATTCGAACAAGAGGATATAAAGCTGAATCTCAATAAATGCAAATTTTTACAAAAAGAAATACAATTCTTAGGATACACTATTAACTCAGGAAAATATACACCAAATAACACAAATATTGAAGCAATTTTAAAATTAAATAGACCATATAATATTAAAACCTTACAGAGATTTTTAGGCACCATAAATATTTATAATAAATTTATTCCCCATTATGCGCAAATTAGGGCACCTTTGAATGAACTGTTGTTAAAAAATGCTCCTTGGTTATGGAGTGTGAAACATGAACAAGCCTTCCAAACACTTAAAAATTCACTCATATCACAACCTGTACTATATATTTATGACCCATCAAAACCATGTCATTTATTCACAGACGCGTCAAGTCTAGGAGTAGCAGGAGTTCTTAAACAACCAGATGAACAAGGCATTTTACACCCCATAGGTTACTTTTCAAGAAAACTTCACCCATATGAACAGAATTATACTGCCTCAGAAATTGAAACATTAGCTATCATTAATTCAGTACAAAGATTTCACACATACCTACACAACATACATTTTACTTTGCACACAGATCACTTACCTTTAAAATGGATCAAAAATGTAAAAAACCCACAAGGTAGATTATTTAGATGGTCTTTAATCCTATCTCAATATAGCTTTGACATAAAACATATTAAAGGATTAAATAATATAGAAGCAGACATGCTGTCAAGAGCACCTGTCTCATTTTACCTAACATATAATGAGTTAAAAGAACACCAATCAACTGAACAAATTAGTAGTGCTAAAATTAAAATTCAAAATGGCCTCTACATTATAAATAGAAAGGGTTTTAAAAGAGCTTATGTACCACAAACACTAAGACACAAATTATTAAGCAAAGTACATACAAAGCATGGACATATTGGAACAACTCAAATGACTAAAATAATTTCTCCACACTATTATTGGCCACATATGTCTAGGGATATTGCTAATTACACCAAACATTGTGAAACTTGCCAGTTTAACAAGTCTAGGGATAACAGAATTGTTTATGGACCACTACAACAGATGCCAATAGCTACACACCCAAATCACATTTTTTCTTTAGATACATTGGGCGGGTTACATAATTATGGGACAACTAGACACAGTATCCATATGATAGTAGATCACCATAGTAGATTCCTTTGGGCTTTTCCAACAAAATCTGTATCAACTGATTCTTATATAACTTGTTTGAGAAATTTATTCCAAATTAATAAACCTGAAATATTAATAACTGACAGAAATGCAGCTTTTCTTAGCAGAAAATTTAAACACTTTTTAGATAGAAATAATGTTAAGCATCTACTCACCAGTGCCCATCATCCAGAAACAAATGCAAAAGTAGAAAGACTAAATTCCACTATCATTAATAGGTTAAGATGTGAATATAATGCTAATTTAAAGATTCCTTGGACAAAATATATTCCTAAAATTACTGAAAGCTATAATGAAACAGTACATACCACAACAGGCTTTACACCTAAATTCTTATACTATGGAATACAACCACAGTATATAGAACATGACACAGTAACACATACACCAATTGAAAAAGCAAGAAAATTAGCCATTGAAAGAACCATAAAATCCCATGAACACAGCAAACAACTTTATGATATTAAACACCCAGAACCCATTTTTAAAGAAGGAGATCAGGTATTAGTAAAAACCTTTATTTATCCAAACACTGGTAAATTAACACAAAGATATATAGGCCCATTTACAATTTTAAAACAACTTTCTCCAGTCACATATGAAATAGATAAGCCTAATATACCCCAAAGAAAACAAACAGAAATTATACACTCAAATAAGCTTAAATTATTTTATCCAGAAACAGATTTTTTACTTCACTATAGCACTAACATAGAAAATGACTTTATAGTAAACCAAAATTCTAACACAAAGTTAATAGATATTGATGATAAACCATGTTTTTTACAGGAAGGCCATATTTTGGACATGGACAATGAAGAACAAATATCAGTACCAATTCTTAAGCCTTCACAAATAACTTAATGTCACTCCATACATCTATTAGCGTTTTCATTACTCAACTTTGAAGTGTAACTAGCATGTCATAATTACTCAAATTTTAAATACCTTTTTTGCTTCATATACATTTTTGATATATATTTCACTCATTAATATTTCTTATATATACTTTTATTATAATTTCATAATTGTATAAATTATTTGTAAACAAACTTTCTTTTGTTTATTATGAAAAAATGTGCGTATTGATTTTTATTGTTTCATTTTTAATTATTTCTAAAGATTTATTGATTTCGTTTAATTAATTATTTTAATTACCAATTTTATTTTAAAATTTTATTTTTTTTAGAATCTTTTGACAGGGGGGAAATATTATATAATCTAAAAATATTATATAATCTAAAAACTCTAAATATTTCTATATTTTAAAAATATATATTTCATTTTATTCATTGATAATTTTTATTTTTGTTATCATCGTTTTTAAAAAGACTTTCAGTTTAGTTATTTAATTTTGTTGTAAATATGCGTAGTTAACCAATCAATCATTTTAAATCACTAATATAGGATTAACTTATAAATTCTATATAATGTGAAAAACTAACTAATGTGTAATATTTCCTCAAGTAATTGAAATAAAAGCTACTTGACGGTAAATCTTTATCTTTTTTTATCACGACTGCACCTCAACCCTTTATCTTATCGATCCTTTGTCTTATCAACCCTTTATCTAACAACAACAAATTTATTCATAACATATATATATATATATATATATATATATATATATATATATATATATATATATATATATATATATATAGAAGTATACTTGAACTTTCGTGTGTTTAATAGAGAATATAGGTATTCAATAGTTAAAATATTAAACCTGCTTTTATCCTTACAATAGTGATCACAAAACATAAAATTTTATGGATATTGGAGTAGAAGCAAAAAAGAAATATAAATTCCTCTTTTAGGTGCAGCCAGAAACTATAGGTTTATGTGAGTGGCTTAGACAAAACACTTCTAGACCCTATTGCTGAATTATCCAATGTCCAATTTCATACATCGCTTTGTGGCATACATGAAAACAAAGCCAAGGATCAACTAAATATTCCTTAGATAAATTTAGAAAGGATTTAACTCCAATGTGAAAACTAATTAAGTTCTAGTAGATTCTTATAAATGAATTGAGAAGTACATATATTAGTTACGGAAACACAACTATTTCTCAAAGTTGAGCAAAGCTCTGTAGTAATAGGACTATGAGAAGTGTCAAGATATTAAAACAAAATAAGAAATCTTCCAAAATAATCTAAGTGTCATTCAGCACATGCAAAATACTTATAATTCCACAGACAAAATAACCTTTCAGAATAATCAATTATTTAAAGAATTTATCACAAATGTTGAGGTATATAATTGCAATGGATTCTCTCCCGCGTATAAATAAGACAGCAGACAAATAAGCAAAGCTGTATGCATACTAAGTCCATCATTCAATTCTCACTTGCCTAGATGGATGTCGTCGCGTTCATAAATATTATTATTCAACAATGAGAAGCCTAACATCGAGATGATACTCTGGATTCAAGTATTGGAGGAATTCCCCCAAAGTCACACGGAGTATAGGGATAATGTAGACCATGTCAAACGCTAACTAGAGAGGAGAAGTTAACAACCCCCAAATTCAAGATTGGACACATCTTGAATCTCCCAAGTAAATAATTTATTTATTGGTTAGTTTAATGTATGTCAAGATACTCAGTGTTTATATTTATTTATTGGTTAGTTTAATGGATGTCAAGATACTCAGTGTTTATATTTATTTATTGGTTAGTTTAATGGATGTCAAGCCACTCGGTGTTTATATTTATTTATTGGTTAGTTTTAATGGATGTCAAGATACTCGGTGTTTATATTTATTTATTGGTTAGTTTTAATGGATGTCAAGCCACTCGGTGTTTATATTTATTTATTGGTTAGTTTAATGGATGTCAAGATACTCAGTGTTTATATTTATTTATTGGTTAGTTTAATGGATGTCAAGATACTCAGTGTTTATATTTATTTATTGGTTAGTTTTAATGGATGCCAAGATACTCGGTGTTTATATTTATTTATTGGTTAGTTTTAATGGATGTCAAGATACTCGGTGTTTATATTTATTTATTGGTTAGTTTAATGGATGTCAAGATACTCAGTGTTTATATTTATTTATTGGTTAGTTTAATGGATGTCAAGATACTCAGTGTTTATATTTATTTATTGGTTAGTTTAATGGATGTCAAGCCACTCGGTGTTTATATTTATTTATTGGTTATTTGAATGGATTCCAAGCCACTCGGTGTTTATATTTATTTATTGGTTTGTTTAAAGGATATCAAGCCACTCGGTGCTTATATTTATTTATTGGTTATTTGAATGAATGTCAAGCCACTGAGTGTTTATATTTATTTATTGGTCAGTTGGAAATGATGAAAAGACACTCGATGTTTATATTTATTTATTGGTTAGTTGAATGGATGTCAAGCCACTCGGTGTTTATATTTATTTATTGGTTAGTTGAATGGATGTCAAGCCACTCGGTGTTTATATTTATTTATTGGTTATTTGAATGGATGTCAAGCCACTCGGTGTTTATATTTATTTATTGGTTAGTTGAATGGATGTCAAGCCACTCGGTGTTTATATTTATTTATTTATTGGTTATTTGAATGGATGTCAAGCCACTCGGTGTTTATATTTATTTATTGGTTATTTGAATGAATGTCAAGCCACTGAGTGTTTATATTTATTTATTGGTCAGTTGGAAATGATGAAAAGACACTCGATGTTTATATTTATTTATTGGTTAGTTGAATGGATGTCAAGCCACTCGGTGTTTATATTTATTTATAGGTTAGTTTAATGGATGTCAAGCCACTCGGTGTTTATATTTATAATCAGTTACTAGAATGTGCTGAAGATCATTTTCCTCCGAAAAAAAATGTTGATCAACTAAATTTCTAAATTTCATTTCCGCTTATAATTGTAGTTTTTGTTTCTTGGTATTGATTTTTCTATTAATATCTCTATAAATATAAAAACGAATGTTTGTATGTTTGTCTGTTTGTTTGTTTGTTGGTTTGTAAGTCCGGTATACAAATTCGCAGTAGTTCACTAATTCAAACCAAAATTTCCATACATAGGTTAAAAAATACGGGGAAGACGATAGGCTATTTAAAAATATATATAAATCAATTATTAAAACTATATATTTTTAGTCAGAAAATGATGACGATATTGCTGCATCATGTTTGATTATCAGATACAAAATTATATCGGGAAAAATATTAAAAAGCAGAGACCACGGGTGAAACCAGTTCATTATTTTGTACGCAGGAACAAAATTCTAACAGAAAAACATTCATTCGAGCAGAAAACAAAAGCCAAATCATCTTTCTATAAAAATATCGCTTCTCAGACACAAAGTTTGGAGCGGGACGTTTCACAAGAGTGACATCCACGGCGCCAATTTATAATTGTAACGAATAGTATTTGAATAAAAACATTTAATCGGGTAAAACCCGGGCGTTGCCCGGGTCATTCGGCTAGTATATTATATTTATAAATGAATATATATATACCATATAGAATACCATTTACAATACATTACGATGTGATCGCAGATTGTCCTCCTATGAAACCTATATATTTCTCTCTAGGTAAAACTCAGATTTAACGATCGCAAACTAAACAGGAATTGGATTCAAATATTTGACTGTAACTTCAACATGATAGATATCGCGTATTACTGAAATAGAATGCTGTTCTATCTTATATTACTTTTTCTCTCATCACGATTACAATTTACACCAAAAAATCTCGTTCTTATGCCAATCTCATTCCGAGGATGATGAAAAGAAGCCTTCTTTCATTCATCATCTATATACGGAGCTCGGAGAGGGAAACTTGGAAGGGTGCCAGGATGGGGGGATAATCCAGGTGGAGATTGTCTTCCTATCGTTTTACCTTGTAAATTCGAGCATATGTTTTTCACTATGTGAATCTATGTGCTTATATTTGCAGAAATATTTACGAATGATCTCTCAGACATGTTCATAGTAGGTGCGCCAATTTCATTTGCACAGTCGTCTACCTCGGCCTCACTTTGCTCTACACAATATGTTGATTGTGTTCTGTAAACCCACACAATTTCAAATTTCTCTCTCTTAACGTAGTTTGGTTTTTGAATCAACTCCAAGATAGAAACGCCGCAAGATGAAACTGACTCTCCGGGTGTAAAAGAACGTGAAGCCCGTGCTCGTTCTGTCACAAGAAGTTGCGGCCCGTCCTCCTACTGAAGTATTGAGATTGGACTTCAACAGACAATTGCGATAAATTTATAAGAAGAGTTTCTACTCTGTGTGTGTGATTGTGCGAATAAGTGTTACTGATGGATTGCGTCATTCATTGGAATAAATACCAATGACGCCAGCCATCAGCAACGTTCAATTTCACATTCAGGAAATCTATTTTCTTTTTGCTACCTCCGCTCATCTCTAGTACATTCTTCACTTCAAATGGAGATGTGCTTCTTTCGGTACATTCCTCACATTGCTCTATATTTTCATAAATCCAAATGTATTTTTCATGTAAACATTGCCGCGCCATCTATATTTAAAAAATGAACTACTCGACGCAATTTTATTTCCCAATTAAAGCAACTTCCTTACGGGGAGGGGGAAAATAAATAATTAAATAGAAAATATTTCGGAAGAGCAATTCTCAATGCTGGTATTCTTTAATTCAACTCCCCAAGAAATTAGCATTACCAGTTGAATCAAAGACTGTGTTGAATTATTGTCAGCTAGATTTTAAAAAACAGCCTTAATTTGATTTCATATATTGGTTAAATTAAAGTAGGTGTTGAACTATACACTCATGGATAAAACTTAAGGAAGTGGAAAGTCTTTTATATCGCCGGTATTTTTTTAAGGAGATAGAGACAATTTTGTTCACACTTGGATATCACGTATGTCTTAAATAAAGGTCACTGTGTATTAAATATCTTTAAGAGTTATTGTCTGAATCCCTATATATGCATACTAAAAGGTACAACTTCTTTAAGCTTTGTCCATGAATTCGGTTGAATTAAAGAGGTTATATAATCTAGTTTCATATTTTGCATACACATTTATTTTAATATTTATTGGTTATAGCGTGTGTGTACTCTCACAGCAAATACTTGGACTGAGGTAAAGCTAAGTATGTGCCAAGATGGCTGACAGATAGCGGTGTGGTCCAGGCCGCCACCAAGGAGGAGCCACATACCACCCGGTATGGATCCAAGCCTGGCAATGATCCGAAGAACACAAATAAAACCTTGATACCATGTAAGTACAGCTCAAGGAGGGGAACTTTACTTACTGAATGAATCGGCACATTTCGTTAAGATTTTGTAGAATTTGGGATATCTAGACGACTTTTAACAACTAAATCTCGAAACTGCGACTAGCCAATACTCCTTTCTACATTGTACATTGCAATTTATAATAAGGTCTAAATATAGAAATCTTCTAGCCACGATATTTCAGCATGGAAGTCCTGGAGGGTCACAGCGTGTGGTGCAGACGACTACAACCGCGTCGTGCTGACCCCGCTGCCCGGGATCCTGGACTCCGACTACATCAACGCCTCGCACGTGGACGTAAGTCTGTGTGCTTCCCACTCCGTGAAATACATCTTCTTGAAACAAATAAATTCAATACAAACCATTTCTATCGTCTGAATAGAAAGAATAGTAAGAAATATGAAATTATAAAATAAATTTCACAATGAATATTTATAAATAGCAGCGCTAATTCCTATCATGATTTGATACCGGTTCTTTTGCCTAGCACTATGGGTACTTTTGATAAGTAAAATTCTGACACATATTTGATTTGTCCTATCACACACACAACATACAGCTTTATTAAGACCACCGGTCTTATACAGATTCATCACAGGAAAGAAGCATAGATGGAGCTCCAATACTCCAGGCAGCGCAGAACCCAACAGCCTCCAGGTCCGACACATGTCTAGTGATCACAGAAACCACCGTGCATAGGTTAGCGTATCACTGAAAAGACGAGTGTGGCATCAGCTGCGTTTTAGCCTTCGCTTTCCTCATCCAAATGGATCACGACATTCGGCGATTCTATTAATCTCCTCCGAATGATGACTGTGGCCTTGCAGTATTTATATAAACCAAAGATAAGTCCTTGCTCAAACATCATTGTATTCATCCTATCTTATAACCTATGTATCTCTTAGAAACCACTTTGAACTGTGAGGAGTAATGGTTTCGGAGAACCGGTATGTGGACATGGTCTAAAATCCGGGAATCTCAGCGACTGGGTAGGTCATAACAGCCACTGATGTATTCCTGACTTGGTAGAGAACCTGCTATCTCAGCCTATTGACTCTAATTTGCCGATGCCACATTCATAACGGTCCAATATTATAGCAAAGAATATTTACCACTTAGCAAGAAAGCGGTACAAGGAAATGCCATAGTACGATTAGCTGTTTAATTTACCAATCACACACACAAATATTAAAAATAAAGAAAGCATATCCTGACCAGGAGCACATGTGCTTTTTAGATGGCAGAACGCCATCTAGTGAAACAGGGATCAAATAAAGGTTGATTTAGCCTGCTTCCTGATATTTAGCCAACCCAGTTTCTTGATAAATCAATAGTACAATTCCAGTACAACTTCACTTTTGTACTATCATTTCACCTGACATCTCAATAGTCAACAACAACAACAAAAAGCCTTTATTTAGGGTCACTGACCCTATACAGGATTCACCAGAGGTATGCATAAGAACAAAGCAGTGAGACAAAGGAAATAACAATATAGACAGAAGAATAAGAAGAAAAAAACAAGAAAGAGAAAGAGGGAAGCAAGAAAGACATCTCAATAGTCAAGATCTAAACTCGTCTCAGTCCTTCCTAATCAAGTAACAAAATGCTCTACAAGCAAACAGACTATACAATGCGATGAATTTAAACACTTTTTTAATCACATGATTCTTTTTAAATATAATAATATTCTACTACCCTTACTGCAATGATAAGTTAATGGGAGGGCCTGGCTAATCAGTGGTGAACCCTCCCAGCGGTTGTGCCAGATTATACAATAGTTGTTTTGGGCTGGTAGGCGAAACTACTGGGAGGGTTCAACACTGATGAGCCAAGCCCTGCTAATATTTTTCATTTTCATTTATTGGTTCTAGAAATTTGTTTTCAAAAGTACTAATTAGTGGTGCTAATGGCGAAAGATCGAGGATACCAACCGCTAGCTGGGAGTGGATGGAGTGAGTGGAGCCACGTGGGCTTGTTTGTTGATCTGCCCGCCGTGTTTGCTCGTTCCCCACCTTGTAACTGCCTCCGTGTTGCCAGGCACAGGGAACACTTTCTTTGCACTCACATTTTATACTGAGTTAGCTTACTCACTCGCTTTTCGAACGTCAATGAGGGATGTTCTTTGCAAAAGATAACAACAGCCAAGTTATATCAAAATGTCACTAAATATCCATTTCGCTCTCAAACTTTTTATCAAATAATTGAGGTGGTGCCTTTTCCATGGAGCAGATCAGATCGCTCCATGCACCCTGATCACAATACCGCCCAACTGAGGTACCTTGTCCGTATGGATGTCCTCTTCTGGATTGATGTCTGCCATATAGAGGGCAGCAAGGATGGCCGGGTATGTGTGGTCCAGAGTGAGTTGGGAGTTGTAACGGTTATTGCAGTCCCTGTAGGATCAAGTCATGTCTGGGTTTATCTTCATTCCTTTAAAATGTCCTTTAAAATAAATGGAGGTGATTATTGGTTAAGAAATAAAGAGAGTTTAACCAGTGGAATATCAAACCGATTGTTTGCTCAGCGTCGATATAATGTTTACAATGTTGCAATTAGAGAGTAAAAGAACTTATGTGAATACGCTCCTGGACAAAACACAAGGAAGTTGTACCTTTTAGTATGTATATCGGGATTCATGCAATCTTTCTGAAAGATATACAGAGACCTTTATTGAAGACACACGTGATAACTACGTGTGAAAAAAATTGCCTTTGTCTCCTTCATAAAATACAAACGACCGGCGACAACAAAACATGAAAAGTCTTTAAGTTTTGTCCGTAAATTTACATCACATATTGTGAAGAGAGAATACATATACATGTCACCTGTGAAAGTAGAAACTACATTCATTACATGGGAAAAGAGAGAGAATACATACAATTGAAAAATACACATATTACATTTTTATAAAGAAAGATGTTGGGTTATGATGTATAGGGCGCACCTAGTTTCCTATGTAAAAAGTGTTGTAAAAAAGAATCTAAGAAAAAAGTCTCAGGTTTGAAGACTAACAGAAGGTGCAGTATCTGACGTCGAAGTTTCCAATTGAACGTCGGCTACCGTTGATTGATGTCGGAGCTTTTTATTGGCCGAGCCTTTCATTGGGTTCCCAGACTGCTGGGCGAAACTTCTGTAACTCGTTGCTCTGGAGGTCTATCAAATATGGCTGAAATTGGGATGAAAAAAAATTGTTTTGTTTAACTTAAACACGCTTATTTTATGGTGTTTCTCTTTATATATGAATAAAAACATAAATTTTCATAATAGATAAATAGTTATATTCGCGATCGAACGTTGTGGCCCACTGTACGTATTACATCCCAAACATGATTCGACGCCAGCCATCTCTTTCTTGAGCTCGATTGTACCATCTTGGCGACCGTTAACCCAGTGATTTTTCTTAATCATATTTTATCTTTGATGCTCTTCACACACATTATATGTACATAAGAAATACAACCATTAAGCACAATGTTTCTTTTTCAGATGAACTTCTACTGTCCTTACTGCGATGTAAAATATTAAGAGGACTTGGCTCATCAGAGGGGAACTCTCCCAGCGGTTTCGTCAATTTAATCCACCAGACCGCTTTTAGAGCTCTAATATTGTATTGACGATTCTGCTTATATCTGAGACACAGAAGGATGGAAAATTAGATATGGTATTCAAGCAAACTATGGACTTTAGACAGTAGAATGACATAAACGGTGTAGTGAATTAAACTGCTGAAACCGGGGGAGGCTTCCCCTCTAATGATCCAAAAACCTTCCCAATATATTTCCATTACAGTAAGGCAGTAGAGGTTTTTATTGCCTTATATACAGTATTTAATGAATAATTATAATATACAATTTTTTTATTCATGATAAAATTGTGAAAAACGTTTTAAAAATACAAAATATTTTCTCACAATGAATCTCTTTTTATTTTAAAATTAGCTTTCAAGCGATAATCGATCTTTTTCAACGGTTTTTTTTTTATTTATTTATTTTTATTTTATTTTATTTATTGTTACACAAAAGCACTAAGTCCAAAGGACTATTGTGCTGTGCTAGTATTATTTACATATATATGATTAAATATTTACACGATGGATTAGTAGTGTTTTGTAAATTATTGTACAAATAGTTCTAAACTAAACAAAGTTCTTATAAGATAGAGTATATACACAAAGAGAATTTGGTAATGTTTCAAAGTATCTACATACAATTTGATTAGTCAGAGGGCATGTTAAAAGAAGATGCTCTGGTGATTCAACATCTAAGCGGGTTTAATAAAAAAAACATTGTAAATATTCCTTGTAAGATATAGTCGATATTAAGCCCGTTGAAGAGCGATTATCACTCTTGAAAGCTAATTTTAAAATAAAAAGAAACTCATTGTGAGAATATATTTTGTATTTTTTATACATTTTTTTTTTAATCGATATATATGGCAATTGAATATATAAATTATATATTCGTGTGTGTGCTTAGGAAGATTAAGTAAATTGAGTTTCTTTAGAAAAAAAATGATGTTTATTAAATTGTGTTTAAAACTACAAATATTTTCTCACAATAAGTTTATTTTTAATTTAAAATGGTTCTTTTTAAATTCGTTTAATAATAATAATTATATATATGAAGACAAAGGTCGCCCCTCCCGTCAACATAAACGTCAAAACTTGACGCCATCTATTGACCGTCGCCACAAACTAGCGGCCTCGGGTCGGTGAAAAACCCACAACACCAGCTTTGGTAAACTGAAAAGCGTTCACCTAGAGACCTAGTTTTTACGTCTATTTTGACGGGAGAGGCGAATTACTAGACGGGTGACCCGGGCTTCGCCCCGGGATTGACCCGTGTGCATATCTACCCGAGTGATATATATTTAGATAAGATTTTTTTAATAATTGTTTGTTATTAGCATTATCTATTTGTTTGCATCAGCATAATTTAATCTAATCTTTGATAGAGGGCGCTGTTCGTGGGCTAAGTAGAATAATTTGAATATATAGTTTTAATACTTGATTTATATATTTTTTAAAATAGCCTATCGTCTTCCCCGTATTTTTTTACCTCTGTATGGAAATTTTGGTTTGAATTAGTGAACTACTACGAATTTGTATACCGAACATACACAAACATACAAACATTGATTTTTATATATATAGATAAATATATTTCGGATTTATTTTTTAATTTCACACACACACTTAATTTTATTGAATTCGTTTTCAAATAGTGATACAAAGGTATTCTATTCAATTTCGTTTTATTGTGATAAAATATCTATTCCATTCTTTTGGAAAAGTTTTTATTTTAATTTGATTTAATTATAATGAAAGAGAATTTTAAAAATGGGGTTAAAGAATAAGGAAAATATAATAAAATTAATAATGTTTCCAGGGCTCTGAAGTTTCTTGTGACACCTTTTATTTTCAAGCTTTCGTCCTTTGTCAGTCCTATTTTTAAATAAAATGTATTTCACATTTAGTGATAAACAATGTTTCTCTTGCTAATTTCGTTCCATTGTAATGAATAATGCATTTCATTTAGTGATAAAAAAAAGGGTTCTTTTTAATTTTATTTATTAGTAATAAAATATCTTTTCATTTTGGTGATTAAAAAATGTTATTTTTTTTATTTTGTTTAATTATAACATAGAAACATTTCTTATTAACATTTAAATAGAAATTTTATTACAATTAAACGAATTAATAAAAGAGCTCTTTTTCTCACAAAATAGAGATGTTCATTATAATTTTAAACAAAATAAAAATATCATTATTTTCACGAAATAAAGCGCAGATTTTATTAAAATTAAATGAAATAAAATAAGAAGCTTTGTCACAACAAATGAGATAGAAATTTAATTAAAATTACCTATTTAAAAACTACAAATATTTCTCACAATGAACTTCTTTTAAAAAAATTAAACTATCAAATGGCCGGGCATAATCTCTTTTCAACGGGCTTAATTAAAACATGGACAATTTTCTTACAAGAAGTGTTTACAAATATACGCGCGTATTTTGGTAAACACTTCTTGAAAGAAATAGTCCATGTTTTTTAAATTATATATATATATATTAAAAATGGCATATCCTGACCAAGAGCACATGTGCTTTACAGAAGGCAGAGCGCCATCTGGTGGAACAAAAATCAACTAAACATTGATTTAGCCTGTTCCCTGATATTTGGCCAACCCAATTTCTTGATAAATCAAGAAAAGCCATCCACGAACGCGTTTGGCGCTTTTTGGCGCTCGTCAGCGTAGAGTAGGCTGTACCACTGCGACCAAAAAAAGATTTTTTGGTCCCAGTGGCTTCCTGAAAAACCAAGAAATGGGTATTTAAGGCCAAACTTGCGTAAATACGCTTAGCACATTAAAAAACGAAAGATAAAAATATCAGGTGTTGAAATCAATATTAAAAATGGCATATCCTGACCAAGAGCACATATATATATATGAAAAAACAATAGAAAAAAAAATAAAAATAAATAAAAAGGTCAGGTGTTGAGAGATATCTACTTATATAATTGCCTTATTCTGAAGCTCACGGATAGAATGCGCGCCCATTGGCTGCCGCCGGCGAACATGTGTCCTCCCTGCCCCCCTCTAGACAACCCTGTTATCAGCTGTGTGATACATACACCTGTCTATAGCGGCCACTCTAGACAACCCTGTTATCAGCTGTGTGATACATCCACCTGTCTATACAGACCACCCTGCCTATAGCGGTCACCTTAGGCAACCCTGTTATGATTAGTGTGTTACATTCACCTGTCTATACAGACCACCCTGTCTTTTGCGACCACTGACCACCCTGCCTATAGCGACCACTCTAGACAACCCTGTTATCAGCTGTGTGATACATCCACCTGTCTTTACAGACCACCCTGTATATAGCGGCCATTCTAGAAAACCCTGTTATCAGCTGTGTGATACATACACCTGTCTATAGCGGCCACTCTAGACAACCCTGTTATCAGCTGTGTGATACATCCACCTGTCTATACAGGCCACCCTGTCTATAGCGGTCACTTTAGGCAACACTGTTATCATCAGTGTGTTACATTCACCTGTCTATACAGACCACCCTGTCTATAGCGGTCACTTTAGGCAACCCTGTTATCAGCAGTGTGATACATGCACCTGTCTATACAGACCACCCTGTCTATAGCGGCCACTCTAGACAACCCTGTTATCAGCTGTGTGATACATACACCTGTCTATACAGACCACCCTGTCTATAGCGACCACCCAAGACAACGTTTTTAAAATATATTCGCACTCGGGGAAAACCCGGGCGTTGCCCGGGCCATTCGTCTAGTTAAAAATAAAAAAGTCATATTCTGTAAAGGAGCACATGTGCTTTTCAGAAGGCAGAGCGCCATCTGGTGGAACAGAAATCAACTAATCATTGATTTAGCCTGTTCCCTGATATTTGGCCAACCTAATTTCTTGATAAATCAAGAAAATCCATCCACGAACGCGTTTCGCGCTGTTGGCGCTCGTCAGCGTGGAGTAGGCTGTATCACTGAGACCAAAAAGAATTTTGGTCCCAGTCACTTCTTGAGAAACCAAGAAATGGGTATTTAAGGCCAAACTTGGGTTGGCTAAATATCAGGGAACAGGCTAAATCAATGATTAGTTGATTTCTGTTTCACCAGATGGTGCTCTGCCTTCTGTAAAGCACATGTGCTCCTGGTCAGGATATGCTATTTTTATTTTTAATATATATCTATATTAATAAAATGGAAATTTCATAAGTGGTGTTCGCTAAAAACTTTCGTTACAATGCATCAATTTCGACCAAATTTTCAACATTTATGTAAAACGAGATGGAGCAGGTTTTGCTTAACATCAAAATATTTTTCCTAACTTTAACATGCGTAACTTCGCTGTTATCGATTAAATACAAAAAAAATCAACAGAGTTAATTTTATTTATATATAAATACAAAATTAAATTTCAACAGAGTTAATTTTTTTACATACTAGCTAATAATCTCAATCTAAAAATAAAATATAAAAAGCCAACAATGAAGAGTGAATGTAAGATAAAAAGCCAACAATGAAGAGTAAATGTAATATAAAAAGCCAACAATGAAGAATGAATGTAAGATAAAAAGCCAACAATGAAGAGTGAATGTAATATAAAAAGCCAACAATGAAGAATGAATGTAAGATAAAAAGCCAACAATGAAGAGTGAATGTAAGATAAAAAGCCAACAATGAATAGTAAATGTAATATAAAAAGCCAACAATGAAGAATGAATGTAAGATAAAAAGCCAACAAAGAAGAGTAAAACTACTTATATAATTGCCTTATTCTGTCTGTGTGAAGTTCACTGTGTGAAGTTCACAGATAGATTTTGGTCAGAATATAATATAAAAAGCCAACAATGAAGAATGAATGTAAGATAAAAAAGCCAACAATGAAGAGTAAATATGATATAAAAAGCCAACAATGAAGAATGAATGTAAGATAAAAAGCCAACAATAAAGAGTAAATGTAATATAAAAGCCAACAATGAAAAATAAATGTAAGATAAAAAGCCAACAATGAAGAGTAAATATAATATAAAAAGCCAACAATGAAGAATAAATGTAAGATAAAAAGCCAACAATGAAGAGTAAATATAATATAAAAGCCAACAATGAAGAATGAATGTAAGATAAAAAGCCAACAATGAAGAGTAAATATGATATAAAAAGCCAACAATGAAGAATGAATGTAAGATAAAAAGTCAACAATGAAGAGTAAATGTAATATAAAAAGCCAACAATGAAGAATAAATGTAAGATAAAAAGCCAACAATGAAGAGTAAATATAATATAAAAAGCTAACAATGAAGAGTGAATGTAAGATAAAAAGCCAACAATGAAGAGTAAATGTAATATAAAAAGCCAACAATGAAGAATGAATGTAAGATAAAATGCCAACAATGAAGAGTGAATGTAATATAAAAAGCCAACAATGAAGAATGAATGTAAGATAAAAAGCCAACAATGAAGAGTGAATGTAAGATAAAAAGCCAACAATGAATAGTAAATGTAATATAAAAAGCCAACAATGAAGAATTGATGTAAGATAAAAAGCCAACAATGAAGAGTAAATCTATATATATAAAATTGAATGTCTGTCTGTCTGTACTCTATAGATTCAAAAACCATACATCCAATCGCCGTGGAAATTTGGGATATTATTAGGTATATCACCGGGAAGGTTTTTGAAAAATAATTTCATGAATATCTTGAATATCCTTAGAGTTATTTGCAGATTTGTAGATTTAACTCGCAAGCAGCGCCCCCATTGTGACGATGATAACAAGTTTTCTTATCACTAAGTTTGTTATCTTAAATATTATTTATCAAAAGTAAGATTATCTCAGGATGACACGGCAATTTATTTGAGACCAGAATAATGATACAATTCCAAGGCGAAGATACTATTCCTTTAACTTTCAATTACCGAGGGAACCAATTAATATTGATTTTATTCAACTTATCGAGTATTTTTCAAGGGACCAGGAAAAAATGTTCACTAGATAAAACTATGATTTTCTAATGTAGAAAATTAGGAAAGACAAAATTCAGGATGACACGGCACACAGGGACCGGGAAAAAATGTTCACTTTATCGAGAGATTCAAATTTACGAGTTTCAAATTATCAAAATATATCTTTTTTTTTTAAATAAGTTTTTAGAGAATTGTTTTAACAAATGTTCGCTAGACAAACCTTTACTCGGGTAAAACCCCGGGCGAAGCCGAGTACGTTTTATAAGTTTATAGAGAATTGTTTTAACAAATGTTCGTTAGACAAACATTCACTCGGGTAAAACCCGGGCGAAGCCGGGCACATCCGCTAGTATAACTATAAATCTAGAAGTTATACTCCTATTTGCTCCTGTTGAAGAGCGTGTTAGGCCGAAAGCTAGAGAAGTAAAATTGTACAAGAAACTTAGCTCTAGATACTTTATTGATTTTATTAAATTACTAGCCGAATGACCCGGGCAACGCCCGGGTTTAAATCGATTAAATGTTTTTATTCAGATACAATTCGTTACAATTATAAATTGACGCCGTGGATGTCACTCTTGTGAAACGTCCCGCTCCAAACTTTGTGTGTTTTTAAAATATAAAAATTAAAATGTTAATTTTCACAACGATATTTGAAAATTTTATTATTTTGATTTTTTATTTGAATATACAAGTATTTTAAATTTGATTATATATAAAATGATAGCAAGTGATTTCTTGTCCCTACGCCGTCATTACGTCACTCAAGGTCGTCACTCTTGTGAACGTCCGACTCCACCAATCCCCCGTCGCCCCACGTGGTCCATCCTTCCCCAACTTTAGTTCTCGCAGTTACCGCAGTGAGGCGCTGGTTGAGAGTGAAATAGGAAAAAAATTGTTAATAATTTGTTAATAACTCCAAGAATATTCGAGACAGAAGCCTGAAAATTCGCTTTAAAGTTTTTCCAGATTCAACTCTATATACTGTTAAAATTTCAGCCAGATTAGTTACGTATTGTGGACGGGTATAACCGACAAATATACACATAAACATACATACATACACTGACTTTTATATACAGGGTGATCCAAAAGTCCCGCACAACTTTAAAAATTAATAACTCCGCGAATATTTGCGCTAGAGCAATGCGGTAAACACCATTGTGTTCAGGATGCAATGGGATTTTTTATGGCAAATAATGAAAAATTCGAAATTGATATTAGTTACAACTTTATTCGCTAGATGGCGCTCTACTAGAATCAGCTATTCAGCGGCCAAATTGTTTGATAAATTGAAAAATATAACTGAACGACACGTATTTTTCCTTTTTGAATACCAGGAAAGAACCCAAATAATATCAAATGATAAATTAATAAAACACCATTTCGCCAAAAGTTAGAAGAAACGGTTAATGATTTTTAAATACAATCTGAGATGTGTAAAATAGGTATATGCAAATTAAAACATGTAGCAAAAAATATTTATATTTTAGATGGAGTTTTGTGAAATAGATTGAATGTTTGAAAATAACTACTGATATCAATACACGATTTTTGAAATGTTAATATAGTACCAAAAATTATGATGGCACTACTAATAGGATTTCGTGCTATAAGGAATGTATAGTTTCTTGACTAATTGGCGACACTTGACTATTTAACTGGATATTTGTCATGATCCAAAGATGAAATATAGAGGGGAGTGACAAAATATATTTGTCGTACTTTATGCCAAATATCCTATGGGTTTGTCAAATGTTATCATTGTTTATTATACTGTACATAATTTTGAAAATGTATCCCCTAAAAAAATCATTTTTAAATCGACCTTTTGCGTTGAAAAACGTGGTAGCAAAATCATTTTGTATTATTTTTTGCGCAAAATTTCTAAAGTAGGGGGGGATACAGAGAATATTCCTTATGCTACTTCTTCTAATGAGCGAAAAGCGATAAACTAAACATAAGAGTTAAAATAGTGTATACCAGTGTTATTCGAGAAGTTATAACACTTTGGCCTGCACGACATAATATAAGATGTGGGAAAATGACAAACAAAAAAAAATACTGTTCACAGAAAAAAAAGAGTCAAGATGTGAGGACAGCATTTATTATTCCCATAACCCAAAACAAAGAGCTGCAAAATATAACACATGAGGTAACTGACTTCTCTCTTGTATTAGGTCACAATCCTTGCTCAATTTGGCGCCCTTCATTCTCATACACCGCCTGCAGACGATAGATGACAGAATAGTCACAATTAAATAGTTGAAATTTATAAAACGTGGGATCTGATAGAAGCCTTCAACATGGCCAATCTGGTAGGCCGGCATCGATAAAAACGCGACTTAATGTACGCCCATAACCGAAATTGTAAGGCGTCAAGTCTGGTGATATTGGAGGCCACTGGTATATAAAGTGGCGACTTATCAACGAATTTCACCGAGCGTATCCTTCAGCAATTGTTTGGCACCGCGGGAGATATGAGGAGGTCCTCCATCTTGCATGAATGTTATTTCGCTTAGTGCTTGTCTGCCCTGCAATATGGGAATAACCTTTTCTCTCAAAAGTTGAACATAACGTTCACCAGTTACAAAAACGGTTTTAAAGGTTCTTCCATTGATTTTTTCAAAGAAAAATGGCCCAATAATAAAAGAAGTGAACCCACACAAAACTGTAACTCTGTGCTGATGAAGTGATATTTCTGTAAAAATCCCAGGGTTTTCTGTTGCCAAAATGAGGCAGTTTTGGATGTTAAATTCTCCCTTTAGATAAAAGTGAGCATCATCAGTTCTTAGAACATTTGACAGCCAGTTTTCATCAATATCAATTTGCCGGAAAACCCATGAAGCGAATTCTTGACGCTTCTCAAAATCTCTGACTTTCAACTCGTGAAAACTTTGAATTTATTATGGTATTTTTATAGAAAAATTCTAAATGTGTGTTCTCTCCAAACTGTTCCATGCGAAATCCCCGTTTGTCGAGAAACTTGTCTAGCACTTACTTCTCCATACGTGGATAACGTTTCAATAGATTCAGCATTCTGCAAAACCGTAACAGCCACTGACTTGCATGTCGATGCTCTTCCACTCCGAGGTTTTGTTTCCAGAGATCCAGTTTCCTCAAAACCTTTAATCAATCGCTTTAGAGAGTAGCAACTCATTGGTCCTTTACCGCTTCGAATACCTTTAAAGGAACTAAACGCTCGTAAAGCTTCAGTGGCAGATTCTGAATCACAATTAAAAGAATTCACCAAGAGTGCTTTATCCTGTAGTGACGGCATTCCAGTGGGAAGGGGAGAAGTCCGACCACACCTCCTTGCGGTCCCCCCTGGACCCTTGGAATATTTAACCAAATTCTGGTTAGTTTCGAAGATGACTAACGTTGCAACGGCACCCATTTTCAAATGAAGAGCAAAACTGATATCTCCAGTAATGCTACCGCGTCCGGGGTAACCGCCGCGTCAGGAGCTGCAGCTCGAGCTCATGATGAGAAATCTACTACGAGGACACAATTCAATCTACTACAACTCAATATAAATGATACCCAGAGGAAAATAAAGAGCTGACTTGCCTTCTCAGTGACAACAATGTACATATTACTTGTCCTCAGGAGACAAAATTGAATCAGAATCTGAGATTCAATATCAAAGATTATACAACACTACGAAAGGCAGACCGGGAAAATTCGGAGAAGGACTTGCCGTTTTGATTAAAACTCTAGAAATCAAATGTAAGGAAATCGCCTATAATCAGAGTGAGCCTAGAGCGCACGACAGAAGCTCAGGCAATAGAAATCTATCTTACAAATAAAACAATTCCAATCATAAATGTTTATGACCACGATAATACTAGCATCAATATAGGCCTGATAGAGACATTAAGTGAAGCGTCTTCGGATATCGCAATCATACTTGGTGAATTTAACGCCGAAAGACCAACTTGGGGATCACCTTTCCAGGATAACAAAGGTAAGCAGGTTGAGGACATGCTAACCGACCTCGACCTTACACCGTTAAATAACAAAAATAACACCTATCTATCCAAGTCCACAGGCAAAGAATCCGCAATAGACATCACAGCGATAAATTACAACATCGCATCCACAACACAATGGAAAATTCTGAAAAGTACAATCAGTGACCACAGACCAATTTTAACAACCATAAAATTCAAAATTGAGAATTTCCAACAGAATAAAAGAACATTGGAAAAAAAAATTACAGAAAAGCTTGAAGAACTGTGCAACGAAGAATTAAATCACAAAACGATTGACAAAAAATTGGAAAAATTCTCTTCGAACATATCCAAAGCTGCAAAAGTATCGATACCTAGAGGTAGACGTATAGACCTGTGAATACTTTACTGGAAGGACCACAATATCGAGGCAATGATTGCAGAGAGAGACAATATCAATCAACTTCTTAAAACAAATAAACAGAAGAAATCATAAAGGAACTCATTGAAATTAGTCACAAAATAGAACAAGAAATTTGGATATTCAAACAAGAGAGAGAGAGAAAAATGGGCAGAATTCTGCGGAAAAAATGGATCCAAAAAAGGAAAGCCATCACTGGAATTTATTTGTGTTATAAAACAATCAAAACCAACACTAATCCTCCAATACTCTAACCGATATGAATAGCGAGAACGAACAAACAGATGGCTGAAATAATTGCTGAATATCTTTCAAGCACTTTCAGACTCAGCTATACGAATGAAGGCAGGACTCTAAAAAATAATGTAAACAGGTTAGTTAAACAACCAGGAAATTACCTTCAACAAGATATTTACTCGAGAGACTTCACACTGAATGAGCTAAACTCATCAATAGGAAAGTTAAATCCAAGATGTCACCTGAAGATGCTCTAATCTTTGGTCAAATGATTAAACACTTTGGAGACGAAGCTAAAAATCAACTCCTACGAATACTGAAGATTTCATGGCAAACTGGTAAACTACCAAAGAATTGTAAGATATCAATTATAGTGCCAACACTGAAACCAAACAAAGATGCCAAGGAATACAAGAACTATCGGCCAATTGCTCTTACCAGCATACTTTGTAAAATAACAGAATGAATTATCCATTCTAGGCTCATAGTCTGGTTCACTGACAATAATTAAATAAACTACTACCAAACTGCCTAAAGATCCAGACACTGTACAACTGATAAACTGTTCTACTCCTGTCAATCAATAATAGATTTCTAGGAAAAACCGCCAAAGAAGACAACGGCAGTATTCCTGGATATGACCTCAGCTTTTGATCGAGTGTAGAAATTATTTGAAAGGCTGCACAACATCGGAGTAAGAGGAAAAACCTCAATCTGGATTGCAGACTTCTTAAGGGGAAGAAGGATAAAGGTTCGGGTCAATGGAACATTTTCCAAAGAACATGGGCTGGTGTACCTCAGGGATCTGTGCTCAGCCCTCTACTCTTCTCGCTATATATTAACTGTTGTTTATGTAAATAGATGAATATTATTTGTATTATTTAAAGCCTCATTATGTAAAAATATATGTGTATATAAATTGGACATTTGTTGTTGGCCATGGTCAAGTTTGAGCTCTTGTACGTCTAATTACGACACAACAAAAGTGGCGACGAGGATGCGCGATCTACAAGCCAGTAAAAAGCTGAGGAAAACGGCGTATATGCAAGTATAACAACTACATCTTTTAAACTATCTGGATCAAGAAAACAAAGGAGTAGAAAAGATCAGCATGACAAGTTCAAAGTTAATAGTACGTTTTAGATGCTATAGCCCAGTGGAGGACACTTCGATCTTTTTGTACAAAAATTTGAGGCTTTCTTTTTGGCATCTGTAGGAGGAGTTAAAGTACTGATTTTTACCTCGCTACCAGATTCTAAAACTTTGAAGCAGGGAAACGACACTTCTTCCTGGTCTAATGAAAGATCAACCCTATGATACTATCATTCAAAGAATTAAGCTGCATTTGGATCCAAAGAAGAAAGTGATACCACAGCGATGCAGATTTTTAAAGAGAGTTCAACAGGAAGGAGAATCAATTTCGGTATATCTTAGAGAATTGAAACATTTAGCAATAAATTGTAATTTCTGCGATATGCTGGGAACCATGATGCGAGACCGTTTTGTGGCTGGAATCAAGTTGGAAAGCCTGCAAAAGAAACTACTACAAGAAAACGACGATGTCACCCTGGATTAAGTTTTGCAGTGGCGATCTCGTTCGAACTGTCGGAGATAAAAAGGGCGAGTACAATAATAGTATGGTGCATCATAGGCCTTTTAGGCAAAGGGGAGAAATAATGTGTTATAGATGTGGTGAAAGACATTCACACGTGGCCTCTGTTTGCCCTCATAGAACAAAGACTTGTTTTAAAATGTAAAAAACTGGGTCATTTAAGTAGGGTCTGCAAAGCTAGTAAAAAAATGTGGGGATGTAAATTTGTACAAGAGAACTCTATATATTCTGTACAGGGCGAAACTGATGCCACAATAAATTTAACAGTAGATGATTATTCTTTGTGCTTTACAATAGATACAGGAAGTCCAGTTACGTTGAACCCTAAAGATATTTATAAGATTTATTGGCAAGGTAAAAATTATTTCCAACAATTTAAGATTAAAATCCTTTTGTGGTAAATCAATATAGATTATAGGTCAAAAATGTTTTTGTAAAAGAAGCCAACCAATATTTACGATTAATAGTTGTAAATGAAAAATCCAGGTGATTTTGTTAGAAAGAGAATGGCTTAAACAGTTTAAAACTTGATTATTCTAGATTGTTTAGCATTAAAATTTTAAATAATGAATCTAATAGAAATAGTTTGATAGATATGCAGATTTGTTTAACAAAGATTTGGGCTGTCTAAAGGATGTTAAAATAAATTTTAATTTAAAAAAGGATGTGACTCCTGTGTTTTGTAAGGCCAGGAGTTTACCTTTCTCTCTAAAAAACAAAGTAGAGAATAAAATATATCGTTTAGTGAATTCTTGCATTTTATAACCTATAGTTCATGCCTATTGGACAGCTCCAATAGTACCATTATTAAAAAAGGATGGTAGTGTAAGGATATGTGGTGATTTTAGATGTGCAGCTAATAAAGCACTAGAATTAGATAGATATCCCCTTCCATCGATCGATGAGATCTTTTCAAAATTATCTAAAAGCACCGTACTTTCGACTCTAGACCTATCACAGGCTTACTTACAAGTAATGTTAGCGGAAGAAGCTAAAGCTGTTGCTGATATAAACACAACAAAGAGGTTGTTTTCTTATAAAAGACTACCATATGACGTAGCGGTAGCACCAAATAAATTTCAGAGGATTATGGAAGGTCTATTTGCTGATTTGCCAGGTGTGGCCTGCTACATAAATGATATTTTGGTTGCAGGAAAAGACTTTGAAGATCATGACCAAAAGTTGGATCTAGTGTTTAGATGATTGCTAGAAAAAGATTTAAAGTTAAACAGATATAAATGTAAATTAAAAAGAAATCGGTGGAATATTTAGGGTTTAAAATGGATAAATATGGACTGCATCCCTTAGAAAATAAAATTAAAGCAGTGATAGAGACGCGTGAACCTAAAGAATATTTCGCAATTAAGATATTTCATAGGACTCTTAATTTATTATTATAGATTCATAAAGAATATAGCAAACATTTTAGCGCATTCTATCAACTTTTGAATAAAAATTGTAGATGGAATTGGACGAAAGAATATCGAATGTTATTTTAAAAATGTAAATCATTATTAATGGACTATGGACTAGGTGTAATTCTGAGTCATAGAAATGATAGAAAGGAAGAATGCCCTATAGCTTTTGCTTCTAGAACATTAACTGAAGCGGAAAAACGTTTCTCTCAACTAGAAAAGAAAGCGTTGAGCATAACTTTTGGCGTTGAGAAATTCAGACAATACTTACTGGGACGAAAATTTGAATTGGTCACAGACAACCGACCCTTAATTAATATATTTTCACCTCATAAACCAATTCCCATATGTGCATCATCCAGAATTAAAATATGGTCTTTAAAATTAGCTGCATTTAATTATACTCTGGAATTTCGAAAAACTAGTGATAATTCCAATGTTGACGCATTGTCACGTCTTCCTTTAGAATCGAGTGTCAGGGAGTCTCTTGATGAAGACCAGGTACTTCTTCTCAGGAGGTTGAATGAGGTTCCGTTCTCTTTTATGGAGGTGTCATATGAGACGCCCCAAGATAAAATACTGTCTATAGTATTAAGGAATGTTAGAGAAGGCAACTGTGTGGGAAATTCACAAGGGTACCGAGAGAAAACCCACTAGCTCCTCAATTTAAGATGAATGAGGAATTAAGTTTGGAGTTTGGTTGTCTTCAATGGCGTGAAAGAGTGGTAATTCCCCAAAAATTAAGATCTTTAATTTTAAATGACTTGCATGAAATACACATGGGGATTGTTAAAATGAAGATGATTACCAGACAGTATTTTCTGGTGGTCAGGCATAGACAGTAACATCGAGGAGTTACCTAGAGAATGTAGAGTATGCCAAGAATTGGTAAGCATGCCCCCGGCTACCATCTCGGAATGGACTTGGCCCGAAAACCGGTGGCATCGCCTTCATCTTGATTTAGCGGGTCCGTTCATGGGAAGAATGTTTTTGGTTCTCGTGGACGCATACTCAAAGTGGATAGAAATTTTATCATCAAAGATATTACCAGCAAAACGATTATAAATAATCTTAGAGAAATTTTTGCCAGATTTGGATTGCCCTAATTTTTGGTTACAGATAACGGAAGACAGTTTGTCTCCGGTGAATTCGAGCAATTTACCAAAATGAATGGTATACGGCACACTAAGACCAGTCCCTTAAAGCCTAGTACAAATAGTTTAGCTGAGAGATATGTAAGAGAGTTTAAATACCTTTTGAGAAAGAATAATGGGAAGGATGATTTAGAGACGAATCTACAAAGATACCTATTTGCTCATAGAGCATTCCCCCAAGCTGTAATAAAGGAATTCCCCCGCGGAACTGCTAATGAAGAGAAGTTTATGATCAAGATCCTCGAAATTAATACCAAGATGGGAAATCCGCGAGAGGTATTTCATAAGGCCGTAAGAAGGCAGGAGCAGTTTACTACAATTTGCAAGGATTATTTCCGCAACTATGCAACTGGACCTAAACGGTAAAAAGGTACCATTTTGAAATTATTGAGCTACCGTCACTACCTTATAAGTTGCGAGGGCGTCGTGTATAAGAGACATATCAACCAATTGCGACCTGTGAGAAAGAAACAAGTGGAGACAAGAAATTTGATACTTCCTCGAACATCAGGAGGGAAGCCTGTAGGTGGAAGTCAGAAATAAAGTGAAGAGGAGGTTCCAGAGGTTACATCAGGAAACAAGGAGGAGACTGCTTCTGTGCACGTACCCTCTTGCTCTCCTAGACCAGGGCCTGTTGCTGTGCACGTACCCTCTTGCACTCCTAAACCGGAGCCTGCCGCTGTGCAAGTGCCCGTCCGCAGTCCTAGACCTCAGAGAGCCAGGAAACCCCCAGACCGACTGGAGTATTATTAAGGGGGGAGATGTGTTGTGTATGTAAATAGATGAAGATTATTTGCATTCTTTAAAGTCTCATTATGTAAGAATATATGTGTATATAAATTGGACATTTTTTGTTGTCCAAACGAAAAGAATAAGAGCTAAAAAAGAGTCATGGTCAGGTTTGAGTTGTTGTACATCTAATTACGACACAACCTTAACAACATCCATCCTTACCTCACTGAAGACACAAAAGTTGCCTGTTATGCAGATTATATAGCCATATGGCACACAAGTAGTAGTATAGAAATATCATAAAAATACTGAACACATCAATGAGAAGTGGGCAATGAAACTCAAAATGACAATAAACCCAATAAACACAAACCTATAGGTCTCCTTCACTTGGTGTATTTTCTGTGTGATTATAGTATTGCCCTTCTGAATTGCTTCTAGATCGGATATGAAGTCGTTGTACGGTATATTATAATTCCTTCTGCTTGATGCAGGGATGGTTGGTTAAGGCATACATCAAGAGCTTTGGCATGAATTTAACTCAAAAATAAGCATAAACAACCATATAATTGATAAAATTTGTTCTCCAAATTACCTAGGTGTGATACTTGATGAGGAATTGCGATTTACAGAACACATAATTAGCACCTCAAATAGAGCTACCAGAAACCTAAACATTCTGAGAAGGCTATGTGGAACAAATTGGGGAGAAAAACCCAAAATTCTCAGAACAACATATATCACCTTAATAAGGCCAATAATGGAATATGCAACACTCTTCTGGGCTCCCTCAAGTTAATCACTAAAAAGAAGACTAGACAGTGTTCAAGCAAAAGCGGCCAAATTAATCACTGGTTCTGTTTCAAATACCAACAATTAGAAAATTCAGAGAGAATGTGGTCTAGACCTACTTGAAAGCAGAAGACAATTAAAAACAATAAAATTCACCAATAGCTTAAAAACTAAAGAAACCGAACACATATCCCATAGAACCTATTTAAACTGGACACAAAAAGAAAGGCTCAAAAGATCTTCAACACTTCAGTACGACAACAATATTAGAAAGAGCATAAATATGAAACATAAGGAATTTCAAATTCGAGAATAACCAATATTTCCTACCCCATTGCCATCAAATGTAATCATCAATCTTAACCTGAATGAACCCTGCAATAAAAAAAGAGAACAAAAACATACTAAAGAAGAAAGGACTTGACACAATTGGTTTATGCGATCAGATAAATTATTTAACAGCATATACAGATGAATTATCAGACCTTACCATAAGTAATGAAGGGGCTGGAATTAACATAATACTGCAAGATGGAACATACATCAAAATCAAAGAAGGAGCAAGAAAGATTTCGTCAAACTTCACTTGTGAACTGACAGCTATCTGGGAAGCTCTTGATGTATGCCTTAACCAACCATCTCTGCATCAAGCAGAAAGAATTATAATATACCGTACAACGACTTCATATCCGATCTAGAAGCAATTCAGAAGGGCAATACTATAATCACACAGAAAATACATTCGTTACTTACTCAACTGATATCATTGGAGAATAACTGCATTCTACAATGGATTCCTGCCCGTGTTGGGATCGGGGGTAATGAAATGGCATTTGAATTTGCAAAGGAAGCCAGAAAGTTGAGCCAAAGGAAAGAACAAATGTCATTATTTGACGCTAATGCTTTTGCAAAATACAAGATAATTAAACAAAAATAAGAAAAGATCAAAATGTTAAATAAACTCCGAGAGAAAAATGACAACACTATAACAAGATTTAGAACAAAACATTATAAAGGATGACAATACATCCAGATGGCACAAGAACCTATAGAACATGCAACAACTGTCCTGGTGTGGAACTAACACCTAGCCACATATTCTCATGCCCGCAGCCTTGCAGAAAATTGACATAGACCCAGGGCAGCTGCTTTACACACCCAAGATAGTGGACAATGCTGCTGCTGCTGTGATAGAGATGCATGGAGACATCTGAGGCTCTTTATTGGACACGACAAAAACAACAACGGCATTCCAGAGTAAAATAAATCATCAGAGATAGATAAATATTTTTCAAATGAATTAAAAAATAAATATAATCGATACTGAGAGAGAGTTCTCTCTCAATTAAAAAAAATAGAAATTTATTATTTTCTAAATATAAATAGCTGAGAGGATTCCAGCAAACCGCATCTAAAATATCATTTTTTTTTGCTACATGTTTAAATTTGCATATACCTATTTTACATATCTCAGATTGTATTTAAAAATCGTTAACCGTTTCTTTTAACTATTGGCGAAATGGTGTTTTATTAATTTATCATTTGATATTATTTGGGTTCTTTCCTGGTATTCAAAAAGGAAAAATACGTGTCGTTCAGTTATATTTTTCAATTTATCAAACAATTTGGCCGCTGAATAGCTGATTCTGGTAGAGCGCCATCTAGCGAATAAAGTTGTAACTAATATCAATTTCGAATTTTTCATTATTTGCCATAAAAATCCCATTGCATCCTGAACACAATGGTGTTTATCGCATTGCTCTAGCGCAAATATTCGCGGAGTTATTAATTTTTAAAGTTGTGCGGGACTTTTGGATCACCCTGTATATAGGGATAGGGGAAGAACGTTTATTTTAAATCAACCTGGTATAAATATCACACGATGTGTGTTGGAAAGATTTCAAAAATGGAATTTGTAAAGGAACGATAGATAGGGCATTGATAAGATCTTTCAAACTATTGTAAAATATTAATTCTCTGGATTTCTTACAAAATGCCAAAATGTGAGGGCAACTTGAATATATGGTAGAGAAGGGAGTCGGTGGAAGGATGGTCTAAACCGTTGGTTTTCGACCGCTACGACCCAGGTTCGATTCCCGCATTGGGCATTTTTTTCTGATTAAAAAAAAATTCTCCAATGGCACCCGATTCTTGCAAAAGTCCAATCCCACCAATGAGTGCAAGTAAACAAACGGGCTCTGGCACACCTGTAAGTGCAAAGTTGAACTGTTTTTCACATGTGTAGACATGTGGTGCACTTACAGTAAAATTAGTCGCCTACTTCTACCAACCATGATTATCATGGCTTGTACCACGTGTACCTGGGATAAGCAGAAGTATATATATAGGGGAAGAGAGACCAACAATGTTGTAGCTAACCATTGATTGAATATATAACCTGTGATTGATCCTCTCTAACGTCCAAATTATTTAGTTGTGAAGTTGTAAATATTTCCGCTCTATAAATATAAGGCCGGACATAAATCTGGCGCCGATGTCCCAATCTAAATAAATCGTTGGAAATGTCCTTCACGCGCCACTTCTGTCCGAGTATTGGGACATCTCGGAATCTCTCTGTGCGCGAACATTTCCCCATATGCTGTTTCATGTTGAGGATCGAAACATATTTTAAAAAATCTAACATTACCACCTATATGCATGTTTATACTGATATAGACTCATGGACAAAACTTATCGATGCCGTCTGTACCTTTTAGCATGTATATAGGGATACAGACAATAACTCTGAAATATATTTGATATACGGTGCCCTTTATTGAAGATACACGAGATATTAATTTTTCCATTGCAGTAAGGGCAGTATAAATTGTTTATTTTCAAAAAGAAATAGTAATAGTTTCGAATTTTTATACAAGAAATAATCAAGTGTGAACAAAATTCTCACTGTCTCCTTAAAAAAAAAACAGACTATCGGCGACATCAAAGGCTTTCCATTTCCTTAAATTTTGTCCGTGATCATGATGTTTAGTCATCTCTGACGCCATTTCATCCAGCTCTGTGAACATTTCTGCAACTCTCTCAATGTTCCAATTCCAGATAATTCTTCAAGATACTCCTGCCAGCCCTTCAATCTTCCTCTTCATTCTTAAAGGTGTATATATAGGAGGAATACCCTCATAGACAAAACGATGTTATCTTGTGCGTCTTCAATAAAGGTCACTCTAATATCTTTCAGAGTTATTGTTTGAATCCCGATTTACATGCTAAAAAGCACAATTTCCTTAAGTATTGTCCTTTTTTTTTAATTATCCCTAGTACACGTGGTACAGGCCATGATAATCATGGTGGGTAGTTAGCGACTGCTTTTACTGTAAGCGCACCACATGTCTACACATGTGAAAAGCAGTTCGACTTTACACTTACAAATGTTCCAGAGCCCCGTTTGGTTACTTGCACTCGCTGGTGGGGTTGGACTTTTGCAAGAATCGGGGGCCATTGGAGCATTTTTTTTTTTTAATCAGAAAAAAGTGTCCAATGCGGGAATCGAACCCGGGTCGTAGTGGTCGAAAACTAAACGGTTTAACCAGCCTTCCACCGACCCCCTTGTCCATGAATGTAGATAATATAGGATCTATAATTTCCCCATATCATCTTATTTAGCGCTTCTCTATATATGATATATGTGAATATATATAATTTATTATATTTACAATTTTATATTATTTTTGGTTTTCACACACTCACCATATACTTACTTCTTAAATTTGAAATGTGTCGATTTGAAAAAAAATCACATATTTTGGGGTGAGAATCATTATTTGCTCATTCTGTAAAAAATCATCTAATAAAATTTTAATTAAAAATCAAGTTTTCAAAAACATTTTGTCGTAGACGAAATCGTCTATGCGCCATTTGGGGTATAAAAACAGTAATTAAACAACTTTTAAAAAATCATAAAACAAAATATTAATTTGAACTATTTTTGACGCCTATGATTATTTTGAAATTAAATCAATTTTCTACTGCGTTCAACTTAAAAGAATCACGCGTCAAAAATAGTTCAAATTTCTTATAACAGATGGCGCGCTATAAAATATTAATTAATTGAAAAATATTTGAAAATAATTATTGAGAGGCTGATATAAAAACAATAATGATAAAATAAAAAATTTCAAAAAAACGTCCCCGGGTGGGCTCGAACCACCAACCTTTCGGTTAACAGCCGAACGCGCTAGCCGATTGCGCCACGGAGACTTGTTACGTTTCTTCTTAGAACTTAATATTAAACTGTTTCTTGGGAATATTTGGCCGAGAACTCATTGTTCCCTTTTGAAGTTGTGTTCTATGGTTCAGGCCAGACTGTCGGGCAGGTTATTGAGTATTGGACGCCCCAGGGCCAGTGGTACTTCAATCCACTGTGATATTTCAACTGGCATCGATCTGGGCAGCCATTGATCGGCGTTGCCCAGACTGCACTGGAAAGCTCCACAAAGCACCCAGCTTCGTGTGATCTTACAATTTGTATGAAATTTCCTTTTATCTTTTCCAACTAGAGCAAACTTGCTTTTTATGTATAGAATTTGCTTTAAGAGCTGTTTTCCATTGTGGCTAAAACAGGGAGCTCCTATCTTCCTATGCCTTGGGACCCCATACACCAAAACAGTTGTTTATGTTTGAAATAAATTTTAGACATATTTCTAAATTAATATTACATGAATTCGTATTACTATAAAAAACAATATGCGCGAAACCTCTATTTTAAGTGAACAAATAAAATGAATTATTTATATTTTTACGTGAAAAAAAAGTATCCTGAGCCATGGGATTCTGGTGGGTAAGAGGCTTGCAGACGCTTCCCTGTAAAATCCTCACGCGCCTCTAGCAATCAGCTCAACATTATGATGCCTCAACAGTTCCATGGCCCGGTGCATGTTCTGGATGCTGGTTAACCTTATTCCCGTGGATCGGTGTATTGGCTTACAGAACACAACAGTAGTCTTGATACGCGTTAATACAATCTTTAATTGCTAGAAGCTAGTAAAACCAAAAGATAATACTGATTGCGAATCTTGACTAAATCCATCAACGTCTATCACATATTACGGAAGGAAACAATGCCTAGAACAAGTCTGCAGGTTTCCGAAATTCCAACATAATGGCTTTCAGTCACCCTCTAAGCTAACTTGCACCAGTTGACCATGCTAGATGAAAAGGGCCAAAGACCAGAAGTAAAACATCATGAGAGTAAATGATGAGAGAAATCCAGTTAGAAGTGGTGGGTACAATGCGGTCATCGGCACTCCTAATTGTTTCCTGAATAAAACAGCAAAGGATCATGAAAGTAAAAAATGAAGTAAATATAGTTAGAATTGGTGTGGGGACAATGCAGTCACACATTGAGACTCCTAAAAGATCCCAGAGTAAAACACAGGAAATAAATCATAATGAGGGCAAAAGCTGAGAGAAATATAGTTAGAGTTGGTGTGGGGACAATGCGGCCATTGACACTCCTAATTGGTCCCTGACCGAGCGATTTTATTCCTGGCGCGCCCAAATTAGCTCGATATTTGGATCGGGCAGCACGTGCCCACGTGAGGGACAGATCAAGCTATTGCTTTTACAAGCAATGTATTACAAACCTCTAACTCCGGGAGATAACATATTGTGATATATTACTTTATAACCATCAAAAAAATATAATCCCTTACCCTAAATTATTTTGACAAATAATAGTTTATAACCAAAATGTAGTCTAACTATTTATTTTTATTAAACGAGGCGTTTTCGGAAATGTGGCTTTCTCAGCTCACTGTGACATTAAAGCTAGGGAATTTTTTTTAGAGAGATTATATATGTTCCTATTGATATTTGCATATGTTCATTCAGATTGGTATTTAAAATATAGATAATGGATCATTCTAAACTAATCATTGTTGTAAGAAATTATGTTTCGTAAAGTCTACTAATACAGAATTATATATTGTGTATATTGGTATATTCCAGAAACTGTAGCAAAAGCTCCTAAAAAGCTCAAATTAAAATAATTAAGGCATAAAATGGTATCTCTATATTAATGTATATGAAAATCTAGAATATCACTAAGAGAACGTCGTTTCTTATTCAATGCATTAGTGGTGTTAAACTATAATTTAATGTATGAAAACGGATATATAATTGGTTATTTAATTAAAAAGGCAAATATTGGATCAAAATATAATTTATTTGCCAATATTTCAATTGGCTGAACGCCATATATATCTTTATATATATATATAAAGAGAACGATAAAAATCAGACTAGGGAAATTATTGACCCAATTGGATACGGGGATAGCGCGCCATCTATAATCAAAAACTGTTACTATTTATAAACTAGCGTTAAATAATTCCAGGTATTTAATTATATGTTTTTGTAACGTGGTGATTCATGTAACTTAGCTAAGTAGAGATATGTCTTCAGTAAATTCCCCTCTTTAAACCTATAGTTTTATTTTTCTATAAATTGAACTCTTCAATAGACCTGTGCATTTTCACTTGTTAATCAGGCTCTAGTATAAAAATCATCACTTTCATTGCAACAGTTGTTTAAGGAAATTGGAGTTTCGCCGTATCTTTTTGGATTTGTTATGTCGTTTGTTTTCAATTTATTTTTGTTAAACACCCTGAAGAACTCCTTATATTATTGTATATATATTTTAAGTTTAATTAATTAATTGCTCCCACAGAGTGTATGTGTGTAAGATCACAAGTAAATAGGCGCTAACCGTAGAAATATAGGTTTCTCTTTGTTTACTATGTTCTAAATTTCTCACGCATTTTGTTCTCTCTCTTGTAAATCAATAAAGATAATGTTAGATTAATATTCTTTGAATCAGTTTCTTTAAAAAATCTAAGCAAAGTCAACAATATTAGATATAAATTGTTAAAGTAATTTGAAAACTCTCTTTGAAACTATATGTTGACTTTGCTTAGAATTATTAATGAAACCGATTCCAATAATTATTAATTAAACATTATATTTATTGATTTACAAGAGAGAGAACAAAATATAAAAAGGGAAACTAATATTGAACAAAGGAACTTTTTTTCTGTTTCGGTTAGCGCCTATTTACCTGTGAGCTTACACACACTCTGTGGTAACAATTAATTAATATGTATACAACACTATATTAACAATTAGTTTTTTATTAAGGAAAATAAGAAATATTTCGAAGGACCAGCGTAAGGTAATTCTTAAGAAGGTGTCACATATCCAGAAAGTTATCCAAACTGCCTAATGCGTTTCTTTATCAAACCTTTGCCATGGTAAATGTGAATTGTAAGATGATCCTTTTATCTTTCTGCTCCTTCCTTTAATGGCGCTTTGTAAGTTAAGCCTGTTATACATTATATAGATAATAAAATGGCCCTTATTAGATTGAATAAAATATTTATTAGCCAATATTTCGGTTAGCTGAACGCCAACCTTTGTCAAGGTATTACATACATTTATTACATTCATTACATACAAGGCGTTCAACACTATGGATTGCTCTATTTAATATATATATACGACATATATATATATATATATTAAAAACCAATAGAAAAATAAAATATAAGTGGGTCAGGTGTTGATATTAAAAATAAAGAAGGTATCTCCTGACCACGAGCACATGTGCTTTTTAGATGGCATATTTTTGTATACAAAAATATGTAATGCCTCGATAAAGGTTGGCGTTCAGCCAGCCGAAATATTGGCATAATAAATCTTTTATTAAATTCAATATATGCCCTTTTATTATATAATGAATTAAATATAGATTGCTCTATTTTCAAAACAAAAAAAAATTTTTTTTTTGGTCGCAGTGGTACAGCCTACTCCACGCTGACGAGCTCCAACAGCGCGAAACGCGTTCGTGGATGGCTTTTCTTGATTTATCAAGAAATTGGGTTGGCCAAATATCAGGGAACAGGTTAAATCAATGAATAGTTGATTTCTGTTCCGCCAGATGGCGCTCTGCCTTCTGAAAAGCACATGTGCCCCTGGTCAGGATATGCCTACTTTGTTTTAAATATATAAATATATATATATATATATATATATATATATATATTGCATTAACAGGTTTAATTTAAAAGCGACATTCAAAAACTCTTCGTATATAATTCGTTTTCATCTTCAAAATATATTTTATAAAGATTATTTGCCCGTACAGTGTAAAATCCTTACAATATATCTTCTTAATTTGAATATAATTCTTCAATGAACAAAACTAAAGGAAGTCTCATGAACAAAACTAAACGAAGTTGCATCTTTTAGCCTGTATATATATTTTTTGTATTATTATATTTTATTATTTTTTAAGGAGAACATTCGAATTTACATGTATGGGAAACCTGCCGTTATATAAGCAAATAGGAAATGTCCTTAAATTTTGTCCATAATTGAATGTCACAGTTAAAAATAATCGTGAGATCTTTAGGAATCATGTCTTGGGGTGACTTCCATAGGGGTACTGGCTAATACTGGTCACTGGCAAATTATAACGGGTCTTAATTCGTTTAAACAATTGCAAAGCTTGAGCTTGGGAAGGTGTCAAAAAGAGGGCTCAAGTACTCTGGACAGATTGATCTAGTTATCTGTGTTAGTTCATTCGGCAACCTGGTTGTCTATGCGAGTTCGGAAGCTCCAACCTCTGAAGCTGTGTTGAAATTCGGAACAGAAGCAGCCATGGCACCTTGTTCTTCTTGTCGTAACGCTGCTTTTCTAGCTCGAGAACTGGGGAGATTTTGCCGTCCGGATAACCTTTGGTAGTTTGCGTTTCTGTGAACCATCCGAAAACATTCAAACAACAAGAACCATTCAGGCGCCAGCAGCTATTCAGCTGAATTCAGGAACTATTGGTGATATGGAAATTTTTATAGTATCTCGACGTTTATACACTATATTTCTATTGCTGATAGTTTGAACATTATGAGAATTATCTACGTCAAACATTATAAATCTATTGACGATAAATACAGTTTAAACGTTATATGAAATCTATACCTAGACAACAATATAGAGCTATCGATGTTATAAACCTAAATAAAACTTGATATTTTAGTTTTTAAAGATTTCCAAAGACATTGAAAATAAAAACGAATTTTTTATACATGGCTTCTTTTTATTCAAGATAGAAACGAGCGAAATTTCTGAATATGTTACTTTCATTATCATACATGCATTTTTCATTCAAAAAAAAATATGGAATTATTGATAATTTCTAATTCATAATTGTTCATTAAATGTATATTTGCGCATGAAAAGTAATATATTCCGAAATTTGCACGCTTTTATCGTATAAAGAAATAAATAGCGTGTAAAAATATCGTTTTTTCAACGTCTTTAAAAAAACAATAAAGGTTTGATCGTGCTGCACCCATCGTAGCACATTTCAGAGCTACTGACGATGCAAATATCTCCAGCGAGGCGGCGCTACACGAAACTTCGTTGGCAACTTCACAAAAAACTCGAGTTTTGAAGACACCCCGCAAGAAGTTAAGTACCAAAAACAAATTACATCAATGTTTTTTATAAAAGTTGCCTTTATTTCTTATTTAAGATAAATGTAGTATTTATGACTTGGGTAGAAAACTTTGAAAAAAGTTACCTCTCCTTCCAAAAAATTCAAACTTATTTGCTTTTTATTAAGTTTTCTAAATTGGATTTCTTCTAGAAACAACATAACTTTTATAAGTTTACTTCTATAATAGAAAAAAAAAGGTTGTAATTTTAAATCAAAGACCTCTATTTAGTGCAGTGATGAATTGCGCGCGGGGAAGTCTGGCTAAGCCTAACTCCGTGACTTGGATCAGGAGGAGCCGGCGCGGGTAATCCCGGGTATTTGAGGGGATAACTCACACTTAGCACCAGACCTGCGCATTCAACCCTTGGAAGCTCCGTTTATAAATAGCCTCAGCAATTCAGGAGTTATGAGATACAACAAGTTTCTGGAGTTTCTTTTTATGAATATAATCTCGAGCTTTCGGGATCCCTGCCCTTCTACAGGAGTATATAAACCTAATAACAATAAAAGTATTATTATTAGTTTTATATGTACTCTCCTGTGTAGAATATAATATAATATATGGCGAAACCGCTGGGAGGGTTCACCACTGATGAGTCAGGCCCTCCCATTAAATTTTCCATTGCAGTAAGGGCAGTAGAAATTGTTTTATTTTAAAAAGAATCATACGCGTGTATAATAGCTTCGAATTTTCACATGTGAAAATTAAAAAATATATACGTATATGTATAAAAATGCTCATGTGAGCACGATCAGGATATGCCTCTTTTATTTCTAATATCAACATCTGACTTTCTTTATATATATATATTTTTTTCACATGAAAAGCCTATTTACGCAAACTTGGCCTTAAATACCCATTTCTTGATTTCTCAGGAAGCCTCTGGGACCAAATATTTGATCGTATAGATACAGTCTGCACCACGCTGACGTGGACCAATAGCCCGAAACGCTTACGTGGTTGACTTTTCTTGATTTATCAAGAAATTGGGTTGGCCAAATATCAGGGAACAGGTTAAATCAATGTTTAGTTTATTTCTGTTCCACTAGATGGCGTTCTGCCATCTAAAAAGCACGTGTGCTCCTGGTCAGGATATGCCTTCATTATTTTAAAAATCAACATCTGACCCTTTTATTATTTTTTTCTATTGTTTTTTAATATATATATATATTAATTTTTAATTATATTTAATTTAATTATTAATTTTTAATATATATATATATATAGTAAAATATTAGATAGATAGAAATCAAAAGGAATAGTTCTCTCCTCACCGTGTAGGGACCCAGATCCCCGTTTAATGAAGTGCAAACTGACTCAGCTCCACCGGCGGAGGTTAAATGACTCGGCCTTGGCTGATGGTATTTGAGAGAGATCCGGAGAGAGCCTAATGGCGCTCCGCCCAGTGGTGTTCCTCCGGAGAGAATTGGATTAGGGCCCTTTTATAAAAGTCCCATTTCACTAGAAGGAACTATTTCACTTAAAGAGAATTCCTTCAGTTGAAGCATCCAACATCCTCCAGGTGCGGAATAGAATTAGAATTGTCGGAAACAAAAGTTTAAATTAGGTTTTACATGAACCGAATTTAACTCTATCAAATGTTTTCACTCAAAGATCCTGCATGGAGAATGTTGTAATTTATGTTATACATTTTTATTTTTTCTTCTCACAGCGTTCACTAACTATTCCAATTCTGTTGTGTGTCCTCAGAGTCTTCTGAAGCCGAATGCTTACATCGCTGCCCAAGGTAAGCTCAGCGCCCTCTACAAAGAGAGATTGAAATTGAAAACTACTTTATTATATCGCTCATATAAGATTATATATAGGGTTAAATATAGAATAAATTAATAAATATAAATAGATAAGATTAAATCAAGATAAAACATATCAATAAATAAATGTGAATATATAAATATAAAGATAAATATACATATATATAAAATATATATAGTCTTCATTGGTGACGCCTACCGCGGGAAAGACTCCGCCACCGATGGACTGCAAGAGTTCTTTCCCACAGAGTGGGCAGGTCGATGTTATGGCTGGCGTTACCCAAGTCAAGACCAAGAATGTACTACAAAGAGAAAGTAAAATATAATGGAATATATGTTAATATTATAATCCCTTCGGTAAAATTATAAATAAAATACAATTCTCCGAAAGAAGAGTTTATTTTTATCACGATAATACAAGCTTTCGGGTGTAGCAGCCCTTCGACAAGTAAAATTACAACTAAAACTTAGAAATTAAACAAATCCATATACATTAATACAAATAAGTTCTGAGTTATAGTAACGTAATTATACCTGTCGAAGAGCAGTTATACCCGAAAGCTTGTATTGTGTCGTGATAAAAAAACTCCTCCATCAGCGAATTGTCTTTTGTTTATAATAAAATATATATTTTGCTCATCTTGTGTTTCTCATTATGTAAATCAATAAGACTATCTCTGCAAACCCCTTACTGCTTTGATAGAAAGTATTAGATGATTCAAGCATATATATATATGTAGATTCGAAACTAATATAGACGCGTATGATTCTTTTTAAAATTTAAACAATTTCTACTGCCCTTACTGCAATGGAAAAATTAATGGGAGGGCCTGGCTCAGTGGTGAATCCTCCCAGCGGTTTCGTCAGTTTAACAATACTATTTTATATATTATTTGGAAAAACGTATATTCATATAAAAATATTTGTTCTGAAAATATAGAGCAATCCATATTTAAATCTTTAGATACTAAAAAGGTATATATTGGATTTAATAAAAGATTTATTTTCCAATATTTCGGCTGGCTGAACGCCAACCTTTGTCAAGGCATTACATTTTTTGTATAAACAAAGTCAGCGCCGCATAGTGTGATATGGGATATCATAACACTATTCGGCGCTAACTTTGTTCATACAAAAATGTAATGCCTTGACAAAGGTTGGCGCCCGGACAGCCGAAATATTGACAAATAAATATTTTATTCAATCTAATATATGTATTTTTAATATAGAAATATATTTAAAATATTTAAAATATAGAAATATGTCACAACACCAGCTTTGGAAAATCAGAGATATAAGCCAACATGTATACCATGGGTGATATCAGGGACAATAAAGGTAAAAGTTTAAGAGTAGAATTATAAATGGCAGTAGAACTATGGCCTTAGTCAGCGCAGGGGCGATTTCATAACATCCTACGAGATGGAATCGACTGAATGTTTCAAAGAGAGCTGGTGAAGTGACGATCTTAGAACTGAGTTCATTGTAGTTAATTGGGAGAGACGTTTATCTCCGCTTATCATCCTTATAACAAGGGATATCATAGTCAATACAAGTAGATAAATAATCATAGAAAATTCCTAATATGTGACCGAATTTCTATGTGTGTACAGGGCCAAATGAGAACACCATCGCCGATTTTTGGCGAATGGTCTGGGAACAGGACTCTTACGTCATTGTCATGGTTACGAAGGTCTTCGACTTCATACGTGTAAGTTTGTGGTCGGGGAGAAATGTTTTATTGATTTTTTAATTATAAGATTCTCCCAAACACCTTATCTCAAAGTGGCGAACTAGAACCTCTTGTACTAAAAACATTCTTCGAGCAGCAGCATATGTCAATCTGCAAGTGAGAGGTTTCTACTCTAACTTTGAGGCCATATAGAAGTGTGCCAACCTATGTAAATCATATTACATACAGTTAGTATAAATTGTGGCCTGGCAGGTGATGTGCTGCCAGTACTGGCCAGGGCAAGCCAACAACCGCTGTGCCTATCACGGCCTGACTGTGGAGCTGGTGAACGAGGAGCCTCTGGCCAACTTCAGCATCCGCACCTTCCGTCTAACCAAGGTACGGCGGTTGTGGAAGCTATTTACCTGGAGAGTGTGTATACATATATTTAAAGGGGGAATATGAAAAATGTAATATTATATATATTTTTATACTGATTAAACTAGGCCTTGAGGTAAATTGATATTGATTTGATAATATACTGTCAGTAGAGCAAGCTATTCCCGAACAATAATAAAAATAGTATGATGAATAACAGATATAATATTACTTTAAGATATATTTATTTGTCTTAATTTGCCGAAACTAGTGTTTTGGCTCATTTTTAATCATCACTAGTAAAGTTTTTTTGAACAAGTGCATCGTTCTGATCCATAATTAAAGGGAGAGATGCCTCTTATGGTACATGAATATCACACCCCCCCCCCCCCGAAACTTAATGTTATATATTATATATTAAAAGGCATATATTGGATTTAATAAAATATTTATTTTGCCAATATTTCGGCTGGCTGAACGCCGACCTTTTTCGAGGCATTACATTTTTGTATACACTATACAAAAATGTAATGCCTCGATTAAGGTCGGCGTTCAGCCAGCCGAAATATTGGCAAAATAAATATTTTATTAAATCCAATATATGTCTTTTATTATCTAATGAATTAAGTATGGATTGCTCTATTTTCAAAATGTTATATATGTAATGCTGACATATAATGCCTCCATTTTTTACGAAAAAATGCACATTACAGATTATATCTTTACCACTATTAATTTAAAAAAAAACTAGAATCTTCTTATCCGCATCTGACACGTTAACCGATGCGCCACGACAACTGGACAATATGCGTTAGGTTAACAGAACTGTGCAAGAAACCCAGGGGAAGCATAGTAATAGCATGCACCAGGTTTTATACTTCAAAACATATTACACAAATAGAAGTGACGGGAAGGGGTTCAATACCCTCCTGTTATAGGAGAAGCCCGTGTGAGGCGCAAAGCGCTGGTTTTATATCTCCACACTGTCTCACCGCCACGGTGCAGGACGGCGAGAGCCGGGAGATCTACCAGCTGCACTACACGGACTGGCCAAGCCACACGGTGCCCTACACCAGCTCGCTGCTGGAGTTCCGACGCCGGGTGCGGATCTACTGCGCCCGCAACCCGCACTCTGGGCCCCTCATCGTTCACTGCAGGTGCTTCTACTTGGGATGTTGCAAGCTGTGTTTCACATCAGGGATTTGGATTAATATATATCATATCTCACATCACACAATCATCATCCCATTACTCCATTGCTGGTTCTAAACGCTGGCTGTGTTCAGCGATGGATGCTCCCGCACCGGAGCCTACCTCTGCATCGACGCCAACCTGGAGCTGGCGCAGGAGGACGGCGTGTACGATATCTTCGGCTACACTCGCCGTCTGCGTCAGTCGCGCCGCGAGCTGCTCATGAATGAGGTATGTTGGGAGCTCGTTCTAGGAATAAACTCGATCCGGAAAAAAATACAACTAAAATTATCGTTAAGAAAAAATGTCAACGTTTTCCGTGTTTTCTTGCAGGAGGAGTATAGATTTTGCTATGAATGCTTGGAAGAAGCCCGGATCTGCACCCCAACTTTCTTTCCCGTGAAAATCCTGAGGGAGGAAACTCAGATTAAGTCCATCAAGAATCCCCTGACTGGGCTGAACGATTACATGCGGGAGTACAAGGTAATCTTGACGTCATATTGGTGACACTTTCTTCAATACGAGCCATACGACACCTAATCTAGCAATCAAAATTAAAGTGTTTACACTATTTAATAATAGTTTTATTATTTCCGTGTGAAAAAATAATTTTTTTTTAAAGAAACCACAATTCCTATTAAAATAGATCTCCAGCAAATAAGACTTAACATATTCCAGGAAATTATGACAGGTGTTTCAGTTTGCCTTACGAGAGAGAATATACACTATTTATACTTTTAAAGAATTTAAAATAATTTAAAGCTATATTCATCTAGGTGTATAGAAGTATCGTATACATATATGCAGACTAAATAACTCTCGATTTATATATAGAGATTGGGTACTTGTTTCTTTTGTATATAAAGATGTATGTGTGACTATGTGAGTGTAAAAAATTGAATAAAAAATAATAGAATTAAATAAATAAAAGAAAAAGGAAATATAAGAGATTCTAAAACTGAATGTTGCTGATGATTACTGCCATCTATTGGCATGAATGTTAATTAAGCATTTTATTTCAGAATATTTTTGTCAAACACTTTTTATTGATAAAATAAAGATCATAGTTCGGTGAGAAACAACTTGCTCCATGTTAACGATACTTAAGAGCCCCAAAGACGCTACTCTAGAATCTTTAGAAAATTTTCGCTATCGAATCCAAACGCGTGGTTAGTTCTTTTAATAAAGCAAAATCAAGAAAATGTTCATTTATATTTGTATATTGCGGATTTCTAGAACTAAATATAAGAAATGGTAAATAGGTGTTTACATTTACAAGTAAATGCATCAAGCATTTCTAACAATTTAGCCACAAACTATAAAATATCATCATCGTATCGCCCTGTATCGTTGAAAATTGTAATAAAATGATGTCAATATTTTCAACTATGTAGGCGCTATTTTAATGAAATTCTGAAGGCTGCCAAGCAGGCTTATTTTGTTCTTTTTATTTTCTAGAAATCGTGGCTCGATATATACAAGTATTTGTACTTGTATAGTAGCAGCCCTAGAAGCTTATATCCATAGCACAGAAATATATGGGAGAGGTATCAGACGATTTTGAAAAATCATAGAATATAAAAAAAGAAGAAATTCCTGTTTCCATCTGTTTTTGGAACATGTAATTAGGATTGATCTTGAGGTATAGCTTAAAGACTGAACTTGTTGTGTTACTCTACTTCCAGATCGGCACAAATTATGGAAATCTTCTGCAAAGATTGTCTCTATCTTGTCTCTCATATAATAATCATAATTGATTTTAACATTAGACTCAACTTTAAAAATCTTGAGTTTTCTTAAGTAAAAACTAGGAGAATATCAATGAAACCTTTAGAAAACATCTCCTTACATTCGAGTGCATCCAGTCTTTCACGCTCTTAATCTTATTTTGAAATAATAAAGCGTACGTTGTGGGCGGTTACACTAAGCTGCATCCAATGTAATAATAGGTTTCTATATTCACCGGCAAGATAATTCTAATAGAGCTTTCTGTATTTTTTCTTTCATGGATGTATTTTTACGATGAAACGTGAACTTTAGATTTTTCTTTCTCTCTTCTCTCCCATTTTATACTAAATTTCATTTTATGATTACACAGAAAGTGTATTGTGAATTATTTTTTCGTCCTGCGATAAAGAGTTTTCTTTGGTGACATTTTGGCGCACTTTTTAGGTCGTAGTTGTCAAATGCTTAACGCGCTTCTTCGGTTTTAATCATTTGAGAACGACCCTGCACAATCGATATTATTTATTTCCTCCACTTATTCTATGACTTGTTAGGAAAATTAAAATTTAATACTTGATCTTTAGATAATTATGTTGTTCCTGTGTATGTCAAAGAGGTGGATACAGTGGCCAGTGTGTATACAATCCTGTATATACCAAAGAGGTGGATACAGTGACCATGTGTATACATTCCTGTATTTACCAAAGAGGTGGATACAGTGGCCAGAGTGTATACATTCCTGTATTTACCAAAGAGGTGGATACAGTGGCCAGAGTGTATACATTCCTGTATTTACCAAAGAGGTGGATACAGTGGCCAGAGTGTATACATTCCTGTATTTACCAAAGAGGTGGATACAGTGGCCAGAGTGTATACATTCCTGTATATACCAAAGAGGTGGATACAGTGACCATGTGTATACATTCCTGTATTTACCAAAGAGGTGGATACAGTGGCCAGAGTGTATACATTCCTTTATTTACCAAAGAGGTGGATACAGTGGCCAGAGTGTATACATTCCTTTATTTACCAAAGAGGTGGATACAGTGGCCAGAGTGTATACATTCCTGTATTTACCAAAGAGGTGGATACAGTGACCATGTGTATACATTCCTGTATTTACCAAAGAGGTGGATACAGTGGCCAGAGTGTATACATTCCTTTATTTACCAAAGAGGTGGATACAGTGGCCAGAGTGTATACATTTATGTATATGTGAAAGAGGTGTGTACAGTAGCCGCTGCCAAGTGTAGTGGGGAAAATTCAGCCAAACGTGTCGAAAATTTGCATAACCCATGTATAAATCTTCCATTCGTATTCTGGATTTGATTTCTGTAAATATATGAGTAATGACTTGTAGATTTATATATATTTCAAATCTATCGTTATCTCTCTGCTTGATAATGCTAGGAAATTCGTTTTTATGTTCTAATACATATAAAGTGGAAATTTCAATTTCTCTCTATATTTATACCTACGGTATTCAAAAATATTAATTAAGCCTTTATCTTTATCCCCTCCCCAAATATATTGGACATTTCTGTATTATACACTATGTGCGCATTGGAGTGGAAATCCGTTAATATTTAAAGAATGTTTCAGATTTAAGGACTTTTTCTTATTTATTTAGAAAATTGAGTTTTTTATTGCACGAACACACACATGACAAAAATAATTGCGCATACCAAATATTAAATTATTTTGAAAGAGAAGAAAAATTAGAATAATTGTAGGTATGTTTGAGAGAAATTTAGCAAAGATTGCAGAGAGTCAAACATAATTCCGAGATAAAGCTCTGACATAAAGTATAATTAGAGCAGTCATATAAAGAGCATTTTAACAAGAATTCTAGAAGAGTAGTTTTAAGAACGTAGTAAATGGCATATATCTAAAAGTTGTGTTTCATGCCCTCAGTGTCTGGTAAGTACATCTAGGAACAATGGGCTGCGCGTAGATAGTAGCGCATTTGATCTAGAAGCTGTTTTAACATTGTGCTGTTCGACTTTTGAAACAAGCGTTTGACAATTAAAGCTAGCTTATTGCGCTAATGAAATAGAATAAATAGAGAGCGTTAATAAAAATGATTATACTTACAATCCTAGAAAATATAATTTTATTTTAATAATTAGCTTTTTATTTCTCATGAAATAATTTTATATTCTGTATTCATCAAAGTAATTGGGCGCCATTCATTTAAACTTTGGAGAACTGAATTAGGATTTAAAATTATTTTCCCTTTTCTCTTAATAAGTTTGGAAGGATTCCACATTCGCAAATCATTTATTTCTTATCTGTTTCCCAGTGATTGCCCACTCGACCTTCCAGATGTATTGTTTGGAACCTTTACAGATAGCATCTTTGGGTTCTAGAACAAAATTTGTCTATTCATCTTTTTGTAAAAAAGTTTAAAAATAAATATTTTAAATATAAACGTGACTCTTACTATTTCAACCTTGGAGACTGGCATTGTCGTATGAAAATGAGCCTAAATTGTGTACATTTTGGTTAATCGGAAGAATCCTCTGAATTTAAATTACAATAAAACGCAGCCTCAGAGGATGACTTTCTTACTTTATTAAACGTTCTCTCAAACTTTCGGGTATTGTAAATCCTTCCACAGGAGCATACAAAGAAGTGAACTCAATTAATTGAGATTGATTTCGTTGTATGCTCCTGTAGAAGGTTTCGCAGTATCCGAAAGCTTGAGAGAACGTTTAATAAAGTAAGAAACTCATCCTCTGAAGCAGCGTTTTATTGTAATACATTTTGTTCATCATGAAGTAGATAAAATCATGAATTTGTATTCCCTTAAAATTCCACTTGTTTATAAAGAAATTAAAATCGGCCTCTGCATTTACAAGGCTTGAGAACTCGTTAGCCTACATGAGGCTTTAATTATTTAAGTAAGGAATTAGGTGGAGTCTAAGTATAGCATGTTGAGTGATGGTGCGCCCCTGAACGAATGCCACATATCTACAAGGTAACTTCGACCACCATTATACGAATTCTTTGTTGCTTTGGTGTGCTTCTCCTTAGATGACTTAGTTCTGTGAATGACGCTGTTTGCTCTCTACTTAGAAAGCTTTAATCACATTTTAGATGGTTGCGCAAATTAGGATTTTTTTCATCTGAATGATGTTTGGCCTGCTTCAATTTATATGTAAGCATAGCTGTTATGCTGTTTGCTCCCGTTGTTTATCTCCTCTTTAGATGGAAGCATTTGTTCTGTGTTATAGCGCTCACTTCAACGTTTTCAAGTTTAAGATTGATGAGTTTATCCAGAATGTGGGTCCAATCTCAATATACCTCTACTGTCCAACTATCTCTTAAAAAAACATTTTAAGAAACTATATTATTAAAATACACAGGATAATGTATTTGCTACACCCTGAATTGAATCACGTGTATTTACACGCGATAAGTCATTCCTATTTCATCTCTGAATAAACCATCAACAGTCAAATTTAATATCTCAATGGAAACTAGCGAAGCAACGCATATGCTTCAGTCTTCGATGTTAAATTGAACACAAATGAAAAGCCTGAAGCATTACTATCATTACAAGAAATAATAATAAAAGAATTTTGAAAATAAATACGGTATTTAATTGGCATTCGAGGTTTGGCCAGAAAATTTAGCTCTTCGAAAGAAAATGGTCAAATGCATTTAAGCAACGCAAACATAGCCAAAACACAAGTCAATATATTCTGTAAATTAAGCTGAGACCTGTCATCTGGTTGTTGTCAAGAATAGGATAGGAATTTATGCCGCACCAATCACACAGCATCCTCCTCCGAAGATTAATTAATCAGTTTGTGGAATTTAGATTAGAGGGTTGAGTTATATAGATTTCAATGTTTCGCATAAAATCAAATCCACTATTTTCTACGCCTACAACATTGCGGTGAATAAATCCTTTCTTGTGACCATGAATTGAAATGCAGTTGCAGCAAGAAACCTGGATTCAAATGTATAGCGCGTATATTGTGACCACATGGAAGTTGTTCAGTCAATTCCTGTTTGATTAAGATGTATTTTCAACGAGCCGCAATCGATCTGCCTCAAGCTGTGTGACTTGAACGAGCCGTGTAATTGAGGCCGATATTCCCAAGTCTACAGATTTAAAATTACCATCACACTATTCCTTATGTTATAGCAGCTTTTCTGTACACAGCAAAATATTTTGTCAATGTTGGAAATTGTAGCTTCTTAATAACACTCACACATATATATTGCCTTTGTTCGAAACTGGTGGGAGGAGATGGCAACGGGAGGACGTTTTAATACCGGCTATTTGGGGAAACGCTGTCAGTTGAGGGCAATGGTAATCTCAAAAGCAGGTGCTAGGCTTGTATGAACTCAGGCGAGAGTTGAAGATTTGATCTCAGTAAGAGAAGTTAGAAAACTTTTTATATGAGTTTATTGAGAATGAATAAAGGCAAATATAACGATCTATAGGCCGAGAGGACGCTGGTCGGACTGGTGGAATCCGCCCCTTTGCCCGGCGTTGGTCAATTCCTCAGATCGCGAATAGCAACGTTATTGGACAGTGGTGATGTGATGCTCCGGGACCGCGCGGTCAACTGCCTGGGTGTCGCCTGGTGGAGCTGAAGTCCTTGTCTAACATCGCGACAAATCCATCGCCAACTTCCACGATGATTCTAGAAGCACTTGTGATTGAACACTCTTGCCAATTCCATAGATAATATTTTTGAAAGGTAATTTTATTAATATTAGCTTATTTTTTTCTCTCGTTGTGTTAATCTTATTAATTCAAAAAAATATTGGTATGAATTGAAGATGTTGTTTTTCAGAAAATCTGCAAGCTGTCATCTAAGCTGTCAATCGGAGACTGCGCCGGAGGCCATCGACCAGAGAACCGGGACAAGAACAGGGACGTGGCCATCGTCCCGCGTAAGCCTAGTTCTGTTGACGGCGATAGGTTGTCACTAATAGCCTCCCAGTCAATGAATACATCTTTTACAAATTGGCATTTTCGGGATGTAAGATATTGATGCAAATTATTTAGAATACCGATCGCAATGTTCATTTTTCTTTAACTATATACATATTGAAGACTTCGTGAGATATAAGTTTATTCTAAAATTGTTTATATAAAATTCAACTTTATATGACAATTGAACTATTTTGCGTGATTTTTTTCCCAAATAAAGCCTTATTTTACTGTCCTTACTGCGATAAATATATATATATATATATATATATATATATTGGGAGGGCCTGGCTCATCAGTGGTAAACCCTCTCAGTGGATTCGCCGGATTATCTGATGTTGTATTGTGCTGTTTTTTTTTTTTTTTTTTTGCTTATGTATCCGGCACTTTAAAAGAATTATCGATTAAGTATCGAGTCTAACGTCCTTGTTTGCGCAGCGGACAACTTCAGACCCTATCTGACATCGTTCCAGAGCAACGACAACACGGACTACATCAACGCCGTGTTTGTGGACGTGAGTTTCCCCTCGCCTCCCCGCGGGCCCCCGCTGACCGCCCGTGCTGCGTCCAGGGCTATACCAGGTCTAAGGAGTACATCGTCTCGGAATGGCCGATGCACCGGACCCTCGCTGACTTCTGGTCTATGGTGTACGATCACGAATGTAACTCTGTGGTCGTGCTTTGCAATCCCCCGCAGACCAATGTAAGCATTCCACGGGAGAGAGCCTTGCAGAAGACTCTAGATATCGGACACATTTGGGGAAATTTCTCACTTTGATAAAAAAAAAAACATACTATGATTGTACTAATAAGAACCTTAATATAAAATTGCCAAATTGATTCTTTTTAGTGTGTTTTAAAATGGATTTTTAAAAATATTACAAAACCTCTTATTTCTAAAAAATATGTGACACCATTATTATATTGCTATGTATGCTTCTAAGTGCTCAAGTATATAAAAAAAGACACAATGCTAACCTTATATTTAAACTGTACAAGATGGCGCATGTAACATTTACACAAAGTAGTAAAAAACGTTATCCCTTTATACCCCAATATATTCCGCGCTTTCTCCACCTTTCTGTTGCAAGATCTTCCAAGGTTGGGTAGATTTAGAAGAGGTAGGTAACTGAAGGTGCAATCTCGCTTCTATAATGCATTCAATAAAAGGAGGCCATCTTCACTACACAAAATAGGCAATTTTGATTTTCAAAATGACTTCTAATAGAGTTTCTTCAACATTTTTGCCATATCCTTTACTTTTCGTCGTCTTAACTTGTAATCAATGTGTCTAATGATGTTTTACATTATTCCTTACACCCGTAATTTATTGAAGCATTAAGTGTTCCCTTTATGTTGCAAATCTCTAAGAGGACATTTGGAGTTGGGTCTGAGAAGTAGATGGCTCCAAAGGTCTGATGCCTATATACAAAATTTGAGCCCATCAACCTCCGCATGAGATCTGGCGTTGGAGTAATGAAGGAGAGATCCAATTTTAATTCAAAACTTGCCTTGAAGTTTGAGACTGATCGCTTTCTTAAAATTCGAAATTCCGCATATTATATAACGTTCAATCCATTCTCTACATATTCATGTTGAACTGGACCAACAACAATTAAAATGGCACCAATAAGCAACAATTATCCACTTTGAAATTTTGATTTTTAGGGTTCTGGCTCTTGTTTGCTTTGACCATTCATCCAATTGGCGCTGAGTCTTGGAGTCCCATTCATAAAGCCGAGTTCAGAGTGTCAAGTGTCTTTTTGTTTTTTATTTTGGTAATATTGGACCATTGGAACAAGATTAGTGTGGCCAGTACAGCATGTCGGGTAAGTAGACTATCGGTTGAGAATTTTCTGGTAAATATTCACTCCATCTTTGTATTACATTTCATTACATTTCCCATTTTATCTATGTACAATTTCACACAAACCAAAATGTCCTGCATTCCCATTTCCCCCATTCCCATTTAGAAAAAGAACCCTCATATTTTGATTGTTCCTAGCTTGAATTATTTATTTTTGAATGTGCTTTAAAAATGTGACATTTTGACTTTTGTTTAATTCTTTTCCAAACTTAAAACTTTCTGGCATGTGAAATACATTTTTTAAGAACAATATTTTATTATCAATTTTCCTGATTGTGAAAAAAAAACACATCCCCAAAAAGGTTTATTAATATCTTACGGACAACACAATTTTTATATAATTTATTCAAATATTATTTTATAAAATATATTCAAGTTTGAAAGAAAAAGAAGTATTACACAATCATATTTTGGAAACAATTATTGAGTCAAAATGTCCCAATGTCATCGAATATATTTTGTCCTAAAATGCTATATCTATAAAAATGTCATCAATGTATATATGTATATTACAAATATTTACAATTATATCATAGTAAATAATGGCAGTGTGTTTTGAAGTGTATATTTATTGTATATTAATTAGAGAAAGATAGAATATTTATTTCATCAGTAACATATGTTAAACTTATAAAAAGAAACATAATGAATATTTGAAATGCATAGCAATTGAATAAACACAATTTGAACATTTTATATCAATAAGTATTTTTACATGTAAACCCCCATTCTTAATTTTTGAATGCAAATCAATCGCAGCTGAAGAATCGCAAATTCCACCATGACAAGGATATATAGGACATATGGCAAGGACATTTTTGACATTTATATGTGTTGTGAGAAAAAAGAACTGACAAAAAATGTTTGATAAGCATATATTATTTCAAACCTGAGAAAAATAATATAATATATCCCCGACAAGAGCAAGCATTATAAATAAGGAAAAGTTTCAAATATATATTTCCCACTATATGTGAAGCGATGGTGCTCTGTGACTTCATCGTCGTGTGGAATCTGTTGGCAGAGACTACGGTCGGTACTTCCTTGCAGGGATTGTGCAATGTCGTCATGTTTCCAGGCAAGTGGTCGCGTGTTGGGAGAGAAGGAAAACATCAAACGACCTTCCACACCCCAACATGCGTGTGGTGTGAAATCCTCTAATATTCTCATCTGTGTCATCTGTGTCACCACACATTCACATACCTCATTATTCCGCATCCTACTAACATGATTTCAAATGTGCACGCTTGCCTTGTAGTAAATAACAGCAAAAATCTACAGTAAGAATTAACAACCGAATGACTTCATGCTACTCTTCTTAGACATAGAGAGATTAGAATCCTGAAAACTGAACCTATCGTGGTCGTGTGAGAATAAGTTTGGATCAAATATTCCTCTCCTGCGCTGAATGCGCATCTCTGAATTATAATCAGCGATATGGAGAGTTAGGATAGATCTTGAAGATAGAGGATGTCTGGCCGGCATTCGTAGTTCTTAAAAAAAAAGAAATACTTCGGCCATAAAGGGTTTTATAGCTAAAACATTTCCTGGATGAAGAGTCTTTTTTTAAAGAGTTATGATATAATTAAACTGTTTGGATAACTTAACTTACTTTATTTAGTAAAGTTTTGCGACAATTTTGTTCGCAAAAAAAGAGGGGTGGTAATGCAATAGCAGATGGGGGCATAAAACGCATGCGTCTCAGAATTAGTTGAAACCTGATGTGTTCATTCTGTGGGCACATGATGTATCCAGAACAAAGTTTGTACAAATTGTTAGGAGTCCTCTTTCTTTATTAGAAAACTCCCGAATAGATGGTGAGCATAGTCCTATTTTTTAAATATAAATGTCGGGTTATAAAATGTCTCACCTTGCTAAGTGCTAAAGAAGGAGAGACTGCCGTCCAAGGACGAGCACTGTTCAATATGTTTGTCCAACAATCATTATGGATGAACGGCGATATCTGCCTTGTTGCAATGATTGGTCAAAGCGCCGACCCACCGAGGAGGGGTTTCACCGACAAGTGAACTACACGTCCACACAAGAGTTTGTCTGTCAATCTTATTACCAATGTCCCAGTTGTGACCTTCCTGATGTTGACCAATCTATTCTCGCATCTTCAACTCGATGACCAATTTCGCCATATTCATTCTCATTGGACGCTTCGTAGACAACAAAAGTCAGAGACCATAATTGTTTCTCAATTCGATGCTCAAATATTTATTTGTGACGGATATCGCGCGGTGTCCTATTGCCATGAGAATTATGCCATCTTTTCTTGATGTGATGTTTCAGGAAGAACCAGTAACTGGTCTACGCTCCATTTTAATGTCATTCCGGAACCTTGGCCAGAACTCGAGTAGAAGGGTAAAAAACTATTTCTTTCTTTCAAAAATCATGAAGGAAAATTATTACTTTCTCTATAGGGAAAATTACGATGTTTTTTATTGGAATATTTGTCAAAATGACATAAATCATATTTTAAATAGTTAGGGTTTATATGTGAAAATATCAGACGCATGTTTTGTTCATGCTTTCTAAAAATAAGATCAAATTTGAATAGGATACGTGGAATGTGTGTATATATGGTTAGAGATTATAATAAATTGCTAAAATGAGGTTAATAAAATAATGATATCCATCAGGTATGACTTTATTATGGTATCAAGTGTTTGATTATTCGAATTTGGTTATTGATGCGACGGCATGTGAATCAATTTTGAGAAATGTTGGTTGATTTGGTAATGGAAGGGCATCCGTATTCGTTGATCCATTTATTCCTACAGCATTCTTGGCATCAGTTATATATAGGCTGAATGGTGTTTGTAGTAAAATGTAATTTGTTAACCAGGGTTTAAGAACAGAGTTACGACGTAATAGGCATTAAGGTAGGTATTGATTTACCGACTGGCAGAGCAGAAAATAGGCTTTGCATGCAGAGCTAGCGGCTAACATTAATCCATCGCATGTGAAGTTTTGATGCAAATAAGAACTGCTTGTGTTGTGATTGGTTTCAAAGTGTGTCTCTAACCCATTAACTGCATCGTTATGTGTCATATAATGAAGTATATATACACATCCAGTAGTTTAGAAATAATAAAAATGTGCTAAGTATGTTTATTTCTGAATGTGAAAATAGGATTTTTAACATGCTTCTCTCTCTTTGTGTACTTGGATATTCATTATATATATTTTATCTTTTGAAGCATTTTAATTTTCCCCTCTCTCAATGACAGAAAGTAATTAAAATAGAATGTGAAATAAATATTCGCTGATAAAAACATTTCCATAGTCACGGGTAAGGTATATAGCACATATTTTCATTAAATAATAAACTGTGATTTTATAGAGATCTACGTTTTATGACCAATTTTGCATGATGTAAGAGATGACTGAATTGCTCTGGAATATCTATTCTCTTGTAACTGCTCTGATTCAATGATATGAGGGATTCGACCATCAATCTTTCTGACCTGGTATCTATATTGCATGTAGGGCTATCTAGATTGAATTTATGGCCGGTATTCGTGACATGCTGATATATGAGTGGTCCTGAATTCTTGGTTTTGATATTGTTCATATGTTTCTTTATTCTGGTTTGCTTGTTTTTAACTGGGGTTTAAAAGGTTGGCGGGGCTGGTGGGCTGGCTGATCGTTGAAAACCCCTTTATGTTTTTCATCAATGTGGCATTGATGGCATCCAGGTTTTATCATTTTGGTATTGATGACATCCAGGTTTTTCATCAATTTGGTATTGATAACGTCCAGGTTTTTCATCAATTTGGTATTGATGACGTCCAGGTTTTTCATCAATTTGGTATTGATAACGTCCAGGTTTTTCATCAATTTGGTATCACTGACGTCCAGGTTTCCATCATTTTGGTATCGCTGACGTCCAGGTTTTTTTTATCAATTTGGTATCGATGACGTCCAGGTTTTTTTAAATCAATTTGGCATTGATGACATCCAGGTTTTATCATTTTGGTTTGATCACATCCAGGATTTTAATCAATTTGGCATTGATGACGTCCATGTTTTCATTATTTCGGTATTGATGACGTTCAGGTTTTCATCAATTTGGCATCGATGACGTCCAGGTTTTTCATCATTTTGGTGTTTGATGACGTCCAGGTTTCTCATCAATTTGGCATTGATAGCGTTTCTCTATATAATGTTGATGGCTGGCTATACATCTCGGATAACCTTCCATTTTGTGAAAAACTACGTTCAAGGTTTCATAGGATAAAATGCTGGCTTTGATTTGCAATTATAAAATGCAGGCATAAAATTAAGTATAATTTGTACAATACTCAATATATACAATGTAATATATATATGTATATTATAATGAAAAGCTTGTAAACGTGAAGCGCATTCATCCTCGTGCAGCTAGGATAACAAGTAAGTGTTGTGTTCAAGCAGATTTTCCTAAATTGGGGATAGGTTCGGGGGAATCAAGTTTTCATCCATGTTGCTTGGATCAACCAAAGAAGCCCGGCTCTCTAAAACTAATCTTTCATGTTTAGTCGAGACATTACGATAAAATGTGGCATCTTGCTAGCAGTTGGATAAAACTGTTTAGCTAAATTTGGATGTTCTATCATGAGGGTTAATCATATAATGTTTTTCCATTGATGATTTGATAAATTTTACACCTTTCTGAGATAGATTTTCTTTCTGTTGTATCCTTATACAGTTGCTATTTTACCTTTAGCCTATATGCTTATATTTAATACAGCCTTTATATAGAGCCAATTAACATAACACCGTGCTACGACAATTATATATTTATTATGCCTCCATTGTTTACCTTCTGTGATGCCATATATTTATATATATACAAATTATATGACTCTATACAACACTGTTTCTCTCCAATATAGGAAGCGAGACAGGATTTACAAGGAAATTGTTTAAGGAGATTAATCTTATGTTGGGATGGGGCCAAAAGGTTTGGTATTGGAATGACGTGTTTTTTTCCATTGGTTGGAAATATTTGGGTATCGGATTAATATTATAGTTTGATTCAAGTTGAAAAAATCATCAACTTTTTTATAAAATTTATTGTTCCTTTGACGTTTCGGCGACCCACTGTCGCCCTCTTTAAAAAATGGAAAGCTTATTAGTGAATTATTGTCTAATGTCTAATAAGCTTTCCATCTTTTTATAAAAGGGTGAAAGTGGGTCGCCGAAACGTTAAAAGGACAATAAATTCTTATAAAAAGGTTGATGAAGTCTTCAATTTGAATTAATCAAAATCCAATACCCCTACAATTATGGTATTCTCGATATTCTCACCATAGCGCTATGGTGTTTGAGGATCCTTCCTATACATAACTTACTTAAAGCGTCATACATTACAAGGTCTTTTGACAGTTTTTGGTTTATGTTAAAATAATAAAAAAATAGGAATACTATTGAAAGTGTTAGTTTTTATATAGAATGCTGGTATGTTAACCTTGGCATCTGTTCGTAATAACTTATGGTTAAAATCGGAGTTTGAGAGAGAGAAATCAAAGAACTTCTATAATTTCTTGACTTATCTCACAAAGAGATTTTTGGTCAGTACTCTAAAATACAATTGAGGAAAAAACAAATGAACTAATTTACAATAATTATTCTACAATAATACTTCTACAGACTTATAAGCTAATGTCCGTAGGTTCACTAAACACCCCTAAGCTGCCTTCCATAGAAAATGCAGAGTATATCCCAAACCAATCCGATACAATAGTGGAGCGGTCTGGAGATTAATTTGGTGAAACCTCTGAGAGGGTTCACCACTGATCAACCAGGCCCTCTCATTCAATAACTTATATTATTACCTTAAGGTCTGTAGAGATAATATTTGATGATATTGTTGAAAAGAAACACATTGCCAATAAATTTAATTGTTACATATTTTATCGATAGATGGCAATTGAATTTATAATAATTATTCTGTCCTCTTTATCGAAAAGCAATTCTATAGACAAAATTTTACAATAGCGCATACGGATCCATCTGGATCCAAATCTACCATACAATCGTGAGGAAGAGAGAACAGGAAAGATCCTGAAAGCTGGACTATATTAGTTTAATACCAAAATAGTCCAAGCCTAAAGGGAATACCACGTCAACCCACCACCAAACCTATTTTCGATCCCTAAAATAAAAAAATAAAAAACAATCTTTTTAAAAACTCTTTGTAAATCCTGTGTGTATCTCGCTACCTATATATGAGACAGGAAGCGTGTGTATAGAGAATCTTAAATCATCAATGCAAAACAATAAATGCTTAACCCTCTTGATCAAACATTCAATTTTAACTAATCAGTTAGACAACTCGCTCACTGGAAATATGCCAAAAATATTATATCAATATCGCGACCAAACATGAAATATTAGTTCTATAAATCCGGTATTCTTTTATTGATCCAAGCAACGTGAATGGAAAACTTGATTTCCCCCGAACCTATCACCAATTTAAGAAAATCTGATTCAGCTCACAGCACTTACTTGTTACCTTTACTGTTACGAGGATGAGAAAATGCTTCATTTTTTACAAAATTTTCTAGATCAGAAATGTCACATTATATTATAATATATAAATAAAATTACATAAGTACAAAATATAATTAAAATTTTATTTAAAAATTTGATTGTCAAACTTTGATGGATTTGTTCAGAACTACCCCGGATTCTGGCCGACCGAAGGCGAAAAGCTGCGCAGATATGGGCCGGTGTTCACGGTGGAGCTCATGTCCACCCGATGCTATCCGAACATCAGGACGTACATCTTCAAGGTGTCCAAGAGAGTAAGTTAAAGAGAAATTTCTCTCAACCGAGAGCCTCTTAGTTCGAGTCTTTCACCACAAACATCATTTGGTCTATGATTCCGCAAGATCGAACCGTCCTGACTTGAATTGAATGTTTATCATCATTTATTTGGTTAACCCAGGAGTGTACAGAAGTCGCCAACTACCCGTGCTGTCCTTCTGACCTAAGTCCGTCTTGTTTTATTTACAATGCAAGTCCAATTCATGAAGTGGTGCCAAGCAGATTTTATTCCTTGGAAGATTTTCCAGGGGATCTCTAATCACTCTCTTAAAAAAAAAAGAGTGAATCTTCTTTTATAATAAAAATAATATTCTTTCAACGGGGTATATAATTCATTTTCTAAAATTATAATAACTTTTAATATAGCCTCTTTGAATTAACCTAGAAATAGTTTAGCTGACCATATTTCAACTCGAACTTTAATTAAATACAATATTAGTATGTTGAATTAAGGAGGTTTTTGACTGTGTGTATATATATATATACAGTAGAACCTCCCTTTAGCAGACACCCCGCTAGCGGACACCTCTCCACAAAGGACAGTTTTCATTTGAAAAATTACCATTTTTACAATTTAGCAACTCTCCGGTAAGAGGACACCTCTCCCTAAAGGACACTTTGGCTCTGCAATTAGGTGTCCTTTACATGGAGGTTATACTGTATATATTTTTATTGAATTGTGTTGTCATGAATTAACATTATAATTGTGTGTGGACTAACATTTTATAAAATTTATTTCAATCGAATATATCATGATTAACATTAAGCAATATTACTGTATCCACAACATGCTGTATATAGTGTGAGCTAAACAATTCTGTGGTATAGTTGTTCCATAGTAATATATTGTTACAATCCTGAAGACTTCTCTTTTCAAATAAAAATAAATAATAAAAAGTTCATCACGACATGTTCTATAATGCGCAAATGATCTGAATCACGACATGAAACATTCAAACTATTTATTTTAGTTCTTAAATTCTGTCAAATATACGTATATTGATGAGAATATCCATTCACAAGTAATATATTGCAAATTGACATTTGTGAATAGTGTTTCTCAAGTTTTGAATGGTACTGTGAGATGATATGCAATTTTTATATGCAAATATAGTTTAAGATTTCTATAAATATAAATAAAATTTTGAAGAGCTAAAATATATAAATTATATGGAAAACCCCAGTATATCAGTAAAGGTTTAAGATACCGTTACAAACCAATATTTATCTAGAGGTTTAACAGCAATATATTCAAACAGATTCATGCTACCTGTGATTAATTTTCCGAGAAGTAAGTACTGAGTGTAACTAAATGTGTAAACTCGCCAGGAGAACTCAGAATTGTGTCAAGGCTAAAATTCTCTATTGGTAAATCGACAAACCCACACTTTGAAGAAAATGATTTATATTGCAAGATATAAGGTAAACCCTTCCTCTGCCCTTTTTTGTGAATTTTGAAATGTAATTAATTTTTTAAGCCGAAGACTGTTCAAAATTTTCAAAATTAATATTTGTTTTTATTTGAAGTAAATGGCATTTTGACATCATCAAATCCAGGTTAGAAATTGAGCAGATTATTTTTGAAGTCAAAAAGGCAAGTTGAAGACAAAGCCTCGAATTTGATCCGTTGCAGGTAGTGTCACTGACGGAGCTGATGGCCGGAGTGAAGGCGGCTCCGCGGACCACGCAGCTCTTCCAGCTGACGTGCTGGCCTGTGGGCCATAAGGTTCCCACATCAACCAAGGCCTTGGTTGAGCTTATGAATATGGTGGAGCGCTGGCGTCAGCGCACGGAGTATGGCCCTGTGGTGGTGGTGAGCATGAACGGCAAGGGCCGCGCTGGCGTCTATTGCGCGGCTAACGTGGCCATCGAGCAAGCTGTGCAGCACGGCGAAGTCGACATCTTCCAGGCCGTCAAGACGGTGCGCCGCCACCGGCCCCAGCTCGTGGCCAACTTGGTGTGTTAGCCTCTCAATTCTTTATGTTGAGTTATTGTTGTTGTTGTCGTGTCCAATGAAGAACCTCAGATGTCCCCATGCATCTCTATCACAGCAGTAGCAATGCCCACTATCTTGGGTGTGTAAAGCTGCTGCTCTGGGTCCATGTCAATTTTTACGTAGAGTGACAAATATGATTTATTTCTACTTTTTTAAACCTTTATCCCGACATTTATCCTCTAATCGCCCTTTTCAAGGAAAACTTTATTGAAGAATGCTTACTAGAGGTCAAGTTATGAATGATCTGATATCGAAAACACAGAGCGCGTCGATGTTTTATATACAATGAACATAAACGAAGTTTTTTTTTTTAACGAAACGTAGGAATAAAGTTTTAAAAGGTTGAAGTAAATCATATATCACTTAATTATAAAGCCAACCTATAAAATGGTTTGAGTCAAAAGGCGATCCATTAATTAAGATTATATAAAAGGGCGTACCTGGATCTGTAAAAGAAAAAAAAAAACAATTTTTTTCTTAAAATATAGATATTTATTAGTCAAAAATAATTATTGATAAAGAGGGAGCAATCTCTCGAAATATTTTAAGTAAAAAATTGTTTTTTTTTTCTTTTACAGATCCAGGTACGCCCTTTTATATAATCTATAAAATTGTGTTTTCTATAATATCTTTTTTAGCATGAAATTATACAGATAGGGTGTTTTGTGAATACTTAATGATGTTTAATAGAAGCTTTCTCGGGCCTTTTAGACTTCAAATAGTTGTTGTTTATCTGTTTGTAGATCACTTAGTCCAGATAATTGTTCAGAGATTTGGGCGCATTTGGAGGCACACAGAAAGAGGTGCATCTTTGCAGTTGCAATAATTTTACAGAATTATTCGCGGTCGCAAGAAAATTCACTGGTATTTTAAAACCGTTAAAACAATTAAATTTTCTTGGTCAACTCTGAGCAGAGCTCACAGATTTGAAGCAGGTGGGTACTCCACAGCTTTGCCAAATTCGGAAAACCTACGAGTATACCATGATTCCAGGCTATGGCACTAATCAAAACGGGTTTTGGCTATGGCGCTCATCAATACAGGGGTGGCTACCCTTCCATCATCTAAATATTTTTTTACAGATTAAGCTGATTTCATAGTTTTTCCCATAGAGGATATAACGAAATTCCTGTCCTGATGAGGGCCTAAATCATGGTATACTGGTCAGCTTTGTTACAAATTGACCAGAGCTGGTGTTGTGGCACTGATGTCGCCTATTCGAATCTGATCCGAGTTTTCTAGAAATATGCAGTCTTGATGTATTTTCAAGAATGAAGAAATGTTTTGGGCACATATGCTGTATATATATACGATACACAACACAAAGTAAAACTAGGCCAAGTTTCAGAGAATTTATAGGCCAATCGCTTACAAGGAAAGTAAATAAATAAATAAATAGTTAGTCCAGAATACGGAATACGGCCTTGTTACTTCATCAGTTGGGAAAGCGTGTCCAATTTTATAACTCCTCTCGTAGGATATTATGAAATCGAAGCCGCACCTGTACTGATGAAGGCCATAGCCTGAAACCATGGTATATAGGTGGTTGGCTTTGTTCGGATTTACTAAAACTGGTATTTAGTGGCTCATTCACCCATCTACATTGCCTCAATGCAATTTTAAACGGAAAGGCTCAACTTGTTTATATACACTGGTGCCCAAAATTAAGTGAAGAAACATAAAATGTAGATTTTACAAAAAAATAGATTAAATAAAATAGATATATCTTAAATAGATTATTAAAAATTAGGAATTTTGTAAATTTATTCTATAGGTATTTACGAAATATTTGATCATCAATAAAATTGAACTGGGGGACACATCCCTGAAAGATCTCGCTCAATACTATCGTTCCTGTGACATTGAGTTGCCAATGTGCCCCCAAAAACACGTGAAGCGGACCTTGAACACGAGACCATTCCCAACCAATTCCAAAATACGAGTAGTCTCTTCCTAATGCTAGTGAGATGGAAGCAGGTTCTCTCCAGGTAAAGATTCACCGAAAAACAGTGGTCTAGACTGAATCTTGTCTCGTGTCTGAAAAGAGCATAAGACCCTGGTTCCAAGACTGATGTCCATGGCACCAATTCATGCTGGCTTCCTGTGAGAAGGGTTGAGAGGGACACCTACCATTGGTCGTCTTACAGAAAGATCACCGTTATGATTAGCTCTGATAAACAATTTTCTTGAAACCGTCGTTCCAGAGGCACTTGAGAGCTTATTGGAGAGATGAGTAGCTGTCCCCCTCTATGTCAGAATCAGATAGTGGTCTTCTTGGATCGTGTTGATTTTTTTTTCGGCCCTGCCCTGGTCTTCTCGTTTCGGCTCCACTGAATTGTTTCCAGAGCTTTCTGTTAACATTGCGCCACTTGGCGACCTCAGTACCACACTTCCGTCCTCCCAATAGCTCTCCATTGTATAGCGTCAGATATGTGAGGCCGTTATGTCACATTTATTTTTAAATGCGCAAGGTTTTAAAAGATAAAAAGGTGCGATGGGCTAACAGAGCGAGCGCTTATGAAAAAGTGATTTTAAAAAATGGCATTTTTCCGAGTTCAATAAATATCAATTATAGCAGTTGAATTTATCAGATAATTTTGCAAGTCTGTCAATCAACTGGCTTAATTTGGTATCCGTTTTATTCGCAATTAGATTGGATGTTAATGTCATGTGACAGCGGACTGATGGCATCTGATTTGATGCTCACTGTCACGTTAGTTTAATTAACCAATCAGAGTGTACTGTTTCTTTAACTCGGATGTTCGATGGTTGCATCGAATTTCTCAATATAATATTGCTGATTCGATTCTATATATTTATAACCTTTTATAGTAATATTTAAAAAAAATTACTCATTTTAAATGCATGTGTGTGCGTACCTTTAAATACATATTTATTTCAGAGTTATATTTATGAATTATTTTCATATCAGACATATGTTTTGTATCCAAGGGATCTGACGCTTGATCTCCTTATTCTGTGATGGAAATGGCGTGAGAATCGTTTGAATTTATTACATCGACGTATTTTTATGTTTAATTATTCTTGAAATTTTCCATTTTATGTGCAATGGTATAATGCTCTATATTATTTAGCTTAAGGTAAACTTTAACACGGCTTATACCTGGATGCCATATTACATTAAACAGTCTATTGCTCTAGTTTCAATATATAAACACGGTAGATCTATTTTTGGTCTCATTATGGAATCCAGCATATTTATGAAGGCCTAAATCGATAAGGCACAATTTGGATTATAGATTATAAACACAAGGTAATAAGACTAAATCCAAATAAATAAATATTGTGTGACGTTTGTTAACAGCTTTTTACCATTATCAGACAAAAGTATTGAAAATGTCTGATGGTAACAACACTGTCACCGAAACGTCACGCAATATTTATTTATTTGGATTTGGTCTTATTACCTTATGTGATGGCCAAAATAGAATATTATATTCACATAGATTTATTTAAAATTACCAGAGCTCATTAGGGTGTGGTATACAGTAGAACCTCTCCATGAGAGGACACTCGCGCTAGAGGACACCTCTCTACAAAGGTCAGTTTTCATTTTCAAAATTACCATTTTTACAATTTAGAAACTCTCCGGTAAGAGGATACCTCTTCCTAAAGGACACTTTGGCTCTGCAATTAGGTGTTGTTCTTTACAGGGAGGTTCTACTGTATTTGAATTGAGCTCTGCACGTGAAAATATTTAAATCTCTCTTTGTCCCAACTGTTGTCAAATAATAATCACCATTTTATGTGGGGGGTGAATGTTCACAGATGGAGTACAAGTATTGCTACGACGTGCTGCTCCACTACGTCAGCAACTACCTTGACAAGGATAAGGATGATGAATAAGAAGATGTTGTGAAGATTTTCCATCGGCTGAAAAAAAAAAACTTTTTGTTTTGTTCAGATGTTTGCAAACATTTCTGTGAAAAGTTATAGTTATGCTATATTCTCTATTTTTAAAAAGAAAAAAAGATATATTTTGATTTTATATATTGGATTTGCCTTACATAAAGAATCTATTTTATGAAAGATTTAAAAGAGAAATGCTGGATATATTTATGGGAGAGCCTCTATGTTCATGCTTAAAACATATATATTTACATATATATACTATATATTTATCTATCTATATAATCTCTTCCCTGTAGTTTGCCATTGTGAAGTGTTGAAACCTGTTTGGACGTCTTTACCTAAAATGTTCTTAGAACTTCCCATCCTGTACTGTTGTTGTGTATAGGAGAGCTTTCAATGTGATCCATGCTTCCAGATCTTTGCATTTAGCCAAAACTGGTTATTCATCTATGTACCAGCACACTTCTCAACCTTACAGAGGGAACAATGTCAGAATTGTTCATTATATTTAGTTGCATTCTTTCGTTATTCATTTTTGTTTACATTTTTTTCCTCTCTCTATCATATCTATAACTTTATTTATTTGTATATATTCCTATTTTACTCTTATTTTTAAAATTTATTTTTACTTAATCATGTCAAATTATATATGAGCTCAGATATTGAATCAGTTGGAATCTCTCTCTTTTACCATTGTCGTTTATATTGTTTACTTAGAATTATAATATCCGTGTTGAAACAATAGTTTTAAGCAATAGATAAAAGAGTTATCTCTATTGATACAGAAGTCTCATCAAATCGGAAATCAAAATTGAAATGTGTATTTATATCTTATTGGGTAAACCTTGTTCTTCCCTATTATATTTCCATGGTGTGCGTTATAAGGTCAAACTTATAAATTAACAATATCCATAACGCCAGGGTGCGTCATAATAGAAAATTTGAACTATTTTTGACGCATATTATTCTTTTTTCAAATAAATCAATTTTCTACTGCCCTTACTGCAATGATAAAATAATGGGAGGTCCTGACTAATCAGTGGTGAACCCTCCCAGCAGTTTCGCCAGTTTAATCTATCATACCGCTGTTATATTGTATTTTTCGGTTTTCCTTTTATACTAATACTGAATCTAGACTCTTGGAAGGGGTATTTTAAATGAACTATGGACATAAGATTTGAGGACAGTAGAAATACATATAATGATAACCAAAAAATGAAATATTACAGCGGTATGGTAGATTAAACTGGTGAAACTGCTGGGAGGGTTCACCACTGATGAGCCAGGCCCTCCCATTATTTTATCATTGCAGTAAGAGCAGTAGAAAATTGATTTATTTTTAAAAATAAAAATTATAACAGATGGCATGCTAATGCATCATATATATATATAGAATGTTAAATACTTTTAATGTGTGTTCACAGTTGTTTAAGATGAATTATGAAGTATATAACATTGTTGAAGTATATATAACATTGTGAAATAATATAAATCTATATATATATATAGTATTGTGAGGGGGAATTTCTCAGATGATATATCATTTCATTTTCGCTGTACATAGCTTCTCTCTTTTATTACTGATCTGTTGTGTCCATTGTGCTTGCATGTGCATGAAAAATATCTAAATGATAAGGCACAATTTGGATTATAAATTACAGTCGAACCTCTTTAATTCAACACCCCAAGGGATCAGAGCTTTCGGTTGAATTAAAGGAAGTGTTGAATTAAGGTGAGATGATTAGGTAATCATCTAACTCGCTAAAATAATATTTTTTTAAAATAGCCTTGTAATATAAATTAATGATATTAATTGAAACCATTGTGTGTTTTTATTTTATTTTCATGATTAACTTTTAGTATCAGGGACAAAATGGCATTAATACATATTTTAGAAACAAAAATAATTGTAACAAATAAATTTACTGGCAATGTGTTTCTTTTCAGTAATATAATCAAATATTAACTCTACAAACATTAAAATATTAAATATAATATATTAAATAATATTTTATTCTAATTGAAAAATATAGCAGTTGAAAAGAAATAAATATGGTAAATAAAAAGGAAATTTTAAAATATTATTTAAAAATTATCATGAAGATCTTTTAAAAAATTCCGTTATAGATGTCTGTTTTTGCACTGAAATCCTATTCAGGATGTATTCCAGATGGTCATTTTGAAAAAACATGCATGTCTTTCTTCTTCTAAAATGTTTTTTTAATAAATAAATTTTAATGTATTAAAGTCATCCACTGCTGCTGCAGGCATTATTGATTTTGTGTTTAAATCTTTTATAATAACACAGAAATGGAATATTGAAATAAAATGTTATCATAATCATTGTGGCTACATTTTATAAAGATTTATTTATTTAAAAAGAAATTATTTATAAATTTAAAAATAGCTAAAATATTTCAATGTTAAAAATAAAAAAATAAAAATTATTATTAGTTAGCGCATGATGCCGAAATTCCAGCGTAAAAAAACAACAATAACATCCGCGAAATTGCGCAACGGCACTGCAAAGTGCGCAGGCGCGATCCGATCGGCGCCCGCCGTAATACCGTTTAGCGGTAAAGTTGCATGTAAAATAACATTCAACTGTCGAAATTCGAATTTTAAAATGGTCGAACTATCGGAACTGTCGTATTATCGATACTGTCGAATTACGGTTTGTTATTTGATAGGCCAGAGGTCGGGACATCGGAACATGGTCGAATTATCGCCGAGTGTCGAATTGGGGTGTGTCGAATTAACGAGGTTATACTGTATAAACACAAGGTAATAAGACTAAATCCAAATAAATAAATAGTTTGTGACATTTCTGTAACAGCGTTGTTACCATCTTCAGACAATATTTATTCAGCAATTTTGTCTGAAGATGGTAACAATGCTGTTACCGAAACATCACACACTATTTATTTATTTGGATTTGGTCTTATTACCTTGTGTTTAAAAAATATATTATTATTATTTGTGATGGGGAAATTTTGCAAAAAAAAAAAAAATGGAGAAATATATTCTGAAAGGGTGAATACCATCTTAGAAATTATCTAAAGAAAGAAATAGGCTGAGTGCTTCAGAAAAATGAACCAATGGCCATTTGATATGTGCCTTTCCTTTTTCATTATTATAAAATTTATGTTTTTATTTTTTTCACAAAGTATGCCATCTAAATTTAATAATTTTAATATGTGGTTTCATTTTGGTTGTCTAAAGGCAAATATTCTTATTAAAATGCTTAGCATAAAATAGATTGAGGAACATGAACTCATGAAATTTGTATAATCCTTACACAAGGAGATAAGAAACAACTCTTATTAAAATGTCAGAAATTAAAAGGTATAATATTACTAAAAGTAAAATAGATATTCATTCTACTTGGATGATATAAAAAATAAAAATTATTTAATAAATGAACTAAGAAATAAAAATCAATCTATCCGCTTCCCCTTGTGTAAAGCTTACACAAATTCCATGACTAACAATTAATAGGCAATCCCATAATATTATGTTCAAATCATTAAGCTTGAGGGATAAGTCTCTTTGAAAGAGACTTATCCCTCAAGCTTAATGATTTGAACAAATTCCACGAGTCCATGTTCCTCAGGCTATTTTATTATGGCAGCGGCCTCTCTCAAAGTAGCCGTAATATACAAGAATTAGGTCTCCTGCCAATGGCATAAAATTAAAAGCTTTTCTTCAATTCAAGTAACAGCACTGCTGCACACATACATCATCTTTGGGAACAATTCAAAGATTTAATTTAGTAAAATATTATTTGCATACTTGAATAGAAGGTTTTTTAAAAGGGAAATGTCCGTATGCTTACAGATAATCAGCTGAAATGGGAAACCACTAGAATAGGGTTTTAACAACATGTGAAAATTTGAAATTCAAAATTCAATTCAATAACGCATGGTCTTATTTTACAGAGTGGCAGAAAAATATCAAAAGAAAGAGGAGATTAAATTTGACCAAAAAAATTGGCCTGGAAATGGAAGAGAAAGTCTCCAAAGAGATATGTAATAGAAGCAAAAATATTTAATAATGTTGTTGTCGTGTCAATGAAGAGCCTCAGATATCTCCCTGCATCTATATCACAGCAGTCGCAATGTCCTCTATCTTGGGTGTGTAAAGCTGCTGCTCTGGGTCCATGTCAAATATCTAATAATGACATGTTAAAATGTTTAGAATTATTTGGATTTTTTGAAGATATTGTATAATCCATAGTTGTATACTTTCAATAAAAGATGTAGATTTTAGATGTAATAGTTTATGTTTAAAAAAACTCATATATTAAAAATATTTTATTATTTTCATTTTAATATCTAATAATGACATGTTGGAATGAAAATAAAATACTTTTAATATAAGAGTGCATGTAGCTCTTTAAACATAAACTAACATCTAAAATCCAACATACACGCCTTTTATTAAAAGTATACAACCATGAATTATAATAACGAATAGATTCAAAAAGGATAAGTTTCTTTATTTGAAAAATCAATTCGAGCTTTCGGGCGCAAGCTGCCCTTCTACAGGAATAATGGATACAATTTCAAGTAGTCATGTATGTACAGTTATATATATTTTATTTAAATGGTTTCTCGCTTTGGTCTTGTATAGCGTGAGTGGATCACATGCCCACGTGATTTAGTTTATTATTAAAACCATTTAAATAAAATATATATAACTGTACATACATGACTACTTGAAATTGTATCCATTATTCCTGTAGAAGGGCAGCTTGCGCCCGAAAGCTCGAATTGATTTTTCAAATAAAGAAACTTATCCTTTTTGAATCTATTCGTTATTATAATTATTGAAAGGATTATTCGTCTTAAACCATGAATTATACAATATTTTTAAAAAATAATAATAATTCTAAACATTTCTTTAAAATCATTTGTTGGTTGAAAGTTTCTTTAGAGAAATATGTCTACATCAACTAATTTTTTATTTAATTTTCAACATTTTAGTGACTTGCTGTCACTCTTCTCAGGAGAATCATTTTCCTGAGTGACAGCAAGTCACGGAAACGTCGAGAACTAAATAAAAAATTGGTTGATATAGCCCCATATATTTATAAAATGTTTAATATAAAATTATATTTGTTTGCTTGAAATTAATGGTAAATATTAGAAATTCTTAAGGCATTAAACTATACAGATAATTTATTAAAACAGTTGCACGATAAGGAGACCCCTTTTTTCATAATTTATGCACTTTGATAAGGCACAATTTGGATTATAGATTATAAATACAAGGTAGTAAGACCAAATCCAAATAAATAAATAGTGTATGACATTTTGGTAACAACGCTTTTACCGAAACGTCACACACTATTTATTTATTTGGATTTGGTCTTATTACCTTGTGTTTATAATTTATGCACCTTATCCCAGTACAATATCATATTTGTACTATTTTTTCATATACAGATAATTGTTTGATTATGAATTATGTAATTGTACCCAAATATTTTTTTTCACAAAAATAATATAATTCTTGTCTTCATGTTCTTATCTTTTGAAAAGTTGTCTTAAAAAAACAAAACTATTGAAAATTCCTTCCCTTACACTAATGACATTGCGAGTACACTTTAATTTTTGATGAGTTATCGATAAAACCACACCACATTATTGAGAACAACTTGATGTGTAATAAGCTTCTATGATGAGTTATAAAATATAATACAGTAGAACCTCCCTGTAAAGGACATCTAACTGCAGAGCTAAAGTGTCCTTTAGGGAGAAGTGTTCTCTTACCGGAGATTTGCTAAATAGTAAAAATGGTAATTTTGCAAATGAAAACTGTCCTTTATAGAGAGATTTCCTCTAGCATGAGTGTCCTCTCATGGAGGTTCTACTGTATAATAAAATCTACAAATATACACAATCCCTGTATAGGACACCTAAGTGCAGAGCAAAAGTGTCCTTTAGGGAGAGGTGTCCTCTTACCAGAGAGTTGCTATTTAGTAAAAATTATAATTATGGGAATTGAAACTGTCCTATGTAGAGAGGTGTCCTCTCATGGACGTTCTACTGTATTAAAAACATTTTCACATTTCACATGAAAAATCTTTTCACTTTATTAACTCTCTTTTATTTTTATATATCTCTTTAAGTAGAGATGTTTATGTATATTTGTCTTTTGGATTTTTTGGCAAATGAAATATTTTTATTCCTTTATAAAAAAGGCTAATAATTTGTTTTTATATTATTTTAAAAATATATTTAGAGTTTATTTTTTTGTATATATTTTGTTTGAGGAATGCACAATTTTCTATTAATCAATTTATGCTAATATTTAAAAAGTTCCATGCAAGAGGATTTTTTTTTTACAATATGGTGAAAAATCCAAAAGAGAGAGATTTAGTTTATATATAATTTTTTTGAGAAACCTTTTTTTCATTATTTTTTAAAACTTTATTTACTATACACACTGTGGCACATAAATATATTCTTTTCCCTGTTTTCTCAAGTTGCTAATGTGTGTAAATTATAAAGTAAATAAATGCTGTGTGTGAAAAGTTGTGTTTTTTGTCAAGCCAATAATAAAACACCATAGTTATTTTGTTAAAACTTTATTTACTATACACACTGTGGCACATAAATATATTCTTTCCCTGTTTTCTCGAGTTGCTAATGTGTGTAAATTATAAAGTAAATAAATGCTGTGTGTGAAAAGTTGTGTTTTTTGTCAAGCCAATAATAAAACACCATAGTTATTTTGTTAAAACTTTATTTACTATACACACTGTGGCACATAAATATATTCTTTTCCCTGTTTTCTCGAGTTGCTAATGTGTGTAAATTATAAAGTAAATAAATGCTGTGTGTGAAAAGTTGTGTTTTTTGTCAAGCCAATAATAAAACACCATAGTTATTTTGTTAAAACTTTATTTACTATACACACTGTGGCACATAAATATATTCTTTTCCCTGTTTTCTCGAGTTGCTAATGTGTGTAAATTATAAAGTAAATAAATGCTGTGTGTGAAAAGTTGTGTTTTTCGTTAAGCCAATAATAAAACACCATAGTTATTTTGTTAAAGTACACACAGAAGTATTCAAAAGTAAATTTTAAAAAGAATTAATAGATATTCTTCTCTCTATCAAATTTCAGTTATTCAAGTTGATATCAACTACATTGAAATAGTAGATGATATCCCCCAAAATAATTATCTTTATTAATATTATTATTATCCCTAGTACGTGTGGTACAGGCCATGATTATCATGGTGGGTTGTAGATGGCGACTGCCTTTACTATAAGTGCACCACATGTCTATACATGTGAAAAGCAGTTCAACTTTGCCCTTACAAATGTGTCAGAGTCCTGTTTGGTTACTTGCACTCGCTGGTGGGATTGGACTTTTGAAAGAATCAGGGGCCATTGGAGCATTTTTTGTAATTAGAAAAAAGTGTCCAATGCGGGATTCGATCCCAGATCGTAGTGGTCGAAAACCAATGGTTTGGACCACCCTTTTACCGACCCACTATCTTTATTAATAACTAGCGAATGTACTTGGCTTCGCATGGTTTTTACCTAAGCCTAACATGTGTGCCTAACGAACGTTTGGTAAACAATATTTTCGGGGCAAACATCCACTCCCTACTGAATCTATTTTTGTCAAGGTAAATTGATGTTTGTAACCTTTATCCACCAAAAGCACTGAATAAACCATTGGAACATTTTGCATGTAAGTAGCTAAATATATAGGTGAACATGAAGCTATTCAAATGATGAAGCACAATTTGGATTATAGATTATAAACACAAGGTAATAAGACCAAATCCAAATAAATAAATAGAATGTGACGTTTCGGTAACAGCGTTGTTACCATCTTCAGATAAAGGTACTGAAAGTACTCAGTACTTCAGTACTTTTGTCTGAAAATGGTAACAACCTTGTTACCGAAACGTCACATTCTATTTATTTATTTGGATTTGGTCTTATTACCTTGTGTTTATAAAGCTATTCAAATACTAAAATGAGATAAATAACCATTTTTGCATATTTTGAAGTTATAAAATTTTAATAATTATTATATACTGACTGAATGACAGCTTCGCCCATTGCGCTTTGCTATGATCTCTGGGGTAAAGTATAATCTGATTATTTTGCTGCGATTTCAGAAGAAAGGAAATTAAAGCAAACTTGTTACTGTGGTACTACACACAATTTACATTTTATTTACACTTAAACTGTAAATATAATCAAATGCTTTTACAAGAGATCATTGAAGCAATTTTTTTTTTCTGAAAAAAAAAGTTCCCAATGCTGGATTTAATCCTGGGTTGTATGCTCAATAATACCACCAGTTATATTGTTGCTCATTTTTCTCTTTTGAAAATTCCTATTGTTGAAAACTTGCAACTTCAAGTGTCTATGCATTTCATGAACTTGAACTCCTTAAATAGTCCTTTTACTTTAAATCACAATTTCTCACACCTCAATTTATTCATTCTAATTACAGTAAACTCTCAATAGCCAACCCCAATGGGACTGAAACTGTGGTTCACTATAGCCATCTTCTTTCTTATCTCCACTCAATCATATTAGGGTGTCAAGCTTGTAGAGCTTGAGACTTTTGATGGTGTCTGCCAGGGATGAGTAGAGCTCATCAATGGATGAGTCAATACAGTCAATATAGCCATGGTTCGATATAGCCATAGTTAATTGCATTATAAAATAAAAATGGGGATTATTTCAGGTTCATTATGAGGGAAGGTTAGCTATATCCCAGGTTTGTTTTAGCGGGGTTTTACTCAGTATATATTTTAATAAAATCAAATGAACACACATATACACAGAATATTTTTATTGAATTTAATCATTTTTTTATTGTTATTATCCCATGTATCATTCATTACATGATGTCTCATGGAGACTATATACATTGAGAGATTAAGGTAAGATCTCTGTTAAGGATTATGATACAAGACTTCCCTAGTGGCCCCCATGCTTGAGAGAAGATGTTCTGCGGCTGCCTCCTCCCTCTTGAAGATGGAACAGTTTGGAATCTATTGATAATATTTATAATATACACTCATGGACAAAACTTGAGGAAGCGGAAAGTCTCTAATTTCACCAGTCATCTATTTTTTTTAAGGAGACAGAGGCAATTTTGTTCACACTTGGTTATCCCGTGTATCTTCAATAAGGGTCACTTTGTATTTAATATCTTTCAGAGTCTTCTTTCTTATCTTCACTCAATCATATCAGGGTATCAAGCTTGTAGAGCTTGAGATGGTATCTGCTGGGGATGAGTAGAGCTCATCAAAGGAGATTTGACATCCATAATGATTGGGTGAAGTAGAATGCGTTTGCTTTTGTCATTAAGGCTGGAAGAACTACTCAGTAGCAAGCTGACTTAGCTCCAATATGAAATGGCCACCTCTGACATGAAGTACAGATGCCATGTGCAGCCACTCCTAACATGGAGTACAGATGCTGCTCATCCTGTATCCCAGGATCAGGAGCCCTTACAGGGTATAATCAGCCGGGCCAGCTGAACCCAGGTTTTTTAGTGAACTTATTACTGCTCTCCTTCCTCCTTTTTCATCTGGGCTTCAGAGTTATTGTCTGAATCCTGATATACATGCTAAAAGGTATAACTTCCATAAGTTTTGTCCATAAGTGTATATTTTAAGAAGATTTTAAAGTATATGAGATAAATGTTAAAATGATGGGACATGAAGTATATTAGATAAAATTTCAAGTCGGCATGTTATAGCGAATGATTCTTATTTTGTGTTCTCAGCTGGACAATTCTGGCTAGTGATTCTTATTTTGTGTTCTCAGCTGGACAATTCTGGATAGTGATTATTTTTTTAGCTTAATGTTGATTCATCTACAATAGTGGTGCTTATCTCCTTATCATATGGAGAGTGCGCTTCCTGTTGATGGGAACATCTGAGGCACTTGAAAATAGGAATAGGACGTTGCCTCATTGCTTGTTAACACTTAGCTGGGCTTAGTAGGACAGCCTTCATGTCTAGAGTGGCCCTACCAGGAGTACAAGACTCCAGACATACTTCACCTGTCCTGACCAGGGTCACCTCCCCGCCACACTGAGGCAGTTAACAGGACTCGGGGATGTCTGCAACAGTGATAAAACATTATAAGTGTTGTGGAAAAATCACTATTTTATTATACATATAAAATCAAAATTATCTGAACAACAAGCAATGTTATTTTTAAATTACAAGAGGTTATTTGAAGAAGTTCTAGGAGAAAGAATGATATTGTCGCGTGTTTACCCTCTGGTTCTTTGCGACAACGCGCTTCTTCCCTTCGTGGTTTACCTACTCGGGCTCCGGTTGCTCTTCCCTGCGGCTTTTCCCCGCAGGCCACCCAAAGACTTCCCGAGTTCCACCTCTCCTGTGGAAACTCCCTTCTTCTGGCAGTATCTCTCGGCCCTACCACTGGTGGGGGGACACGAGAGACTTACCAGAAGAGTAGTAGCAGCAGCAGTAGCCTGGTGACGATGGCAGTGGCAGAGTAACGACAGGAGGCAGCAGGCAGACTTGAAGCACTTCTTTTATTGTCATCTATTACTGACATTAAATCTAAATAAAACAACAGACAATGGGTATTTACATGACCCTACATCCTGGGGCCAACACAAAAGCGTATTTACATCCAACCTCCCCAGGAAACGGGACCACAGCAGTCGGCGACTCCCTCATCAGCCAGCAAGGGAATCCGGCGAAAGCGCCATCTATTGGCGGAGGTTTTAACCATTTAGAGGCCTTTTTTTTACACGTAACAATATCTTAAAATAAAAAATTTAGGTTGAATATACTGATGAGACAAAGGCGGGGATGACACACAACAATACTATAATAGGGGCACACTCTTCAATTCAACCAATTATATTTAAAAACCTGGAAAGAAAACAAAAGTTTCAATTTCCACACAAGGACAAAACTTAAGGAAGTGGAAAATCTTTGATGTCGCTGGTCATATATTTTTTGAGGGAGAAAGAGGCAATTTTGTTCACACTTAGTTATCTCATGTGTCTTCAATAAAGGTCACTGTGTGTATCAAATATCTTTCAGAGTTATTGTCTAAATCCTGATATGCATGCTAAAAGGTACAACTTCCTTAAGTTTTGTCCATGAGTGTAATTGCTGTCACAATTGCTCTGCACTAAAATGTATCAATTAATTTTACAATAAAATAAGACAATAAAATGTATTCTTTTGTCTGATGATGGTAACAACACTGTTGCCGAAATGTCACACACTATCAATTTATTTGATTAGGTCTTATTTTCTTGTATCTATAATCTAAATTGTGCTTTATCATTACATCAATTAATTGAAAGTCAAAAGTGGTACAAGACCTACTGAAAGGGTAAAATGTGTGCTGAGCTACAAGAAGCATTAAGTAGCCAAATTGGAAAATCAAAACATGATTAGGGTTAAACAAGGAGAAAGATGTTACTTTCAAGCTGGCTTCTTTGTGTCTTCTCTAATCAGCCTGATGCATGCTTGAGATACTGCAGGCACTCCCTCTGGATTCAGTCATCTGGCTGAAGACTTCAGCTGTTGGTGAAGAATGTCTGCAAACATTCAAATAATAAACCCAGAATCTGTGCATCCTTTGAAAGGATCAACATTGAAGAAGAAGACAAAGAGAATTATGAAAAGAATATGAAGATTACATTTTTAGACAAAGTCAGGTCCAAGTTACACTTCCTCACTAGACCCCTGAAAAATGCTAGATAGTCCCAGTGGCTAATTGTGCTGGTATACAAGTCACAAATATGGAATTGTGAAGTTCTCAAGGATTTGGCCTTTAGGGACAAAAAGGATAAAATAATAATTCAATCTCAACCTACTTTGAACCAACTGATTATAGTCCAACACACCCCCAATTTGATTCAAAGTTCCCCAAAAGGTTATTGATGGTATTTGATAACAATATAAAAATATATATATATATATATATAATTTTTGATCGCAGTGGTACAGCCGGCTCCATGCTGACGAGTGCCAACAGCGCGAAATGCATTCATGAATGGCTTTTCTTGATTTGTCAAGAAAATGAGTTGGCCAAAATTAGGGAACAGGCTAAATCAAAGTGTAGTTGATTTCTGTTCCACTAGATGGCGCTCTGCCTTTTGTTAAGCACATGTGCTCCTGGTCAGGATATGCCTTCTTTATTTTAAATAAAAATATGTCACCTCTACTGTCAAATAGATGCCAAAACTAAGCGCCATCTATTGACCATCTCCACAAACTAGCAAACTCTGGTTGGTAACAAAGACAAAACACCAGCTTTGGAAAATTGAGAAGCGCCCACCTGAAGACCAGGGTTTTGGGCTAATGGCCCTCATCAGTCCAGGGTGGGCTTTGATTTCATGAGATCCACAAGTCCACTACCGACCAGTCTGATAAAAAAATAGTGTAAGAAAATGTAATACAACCACATCATGGTAACAATTACATGGCACATTTGTAAGTGCAAAGTCAAACTGCTTTCCACATGCATAGACATGTGGTTCACTTACAATGAAAGCAGTTGCCAACTATTATCATGGACTGTACCCATGTACTAGGGATAATTAAAACTATATATACAGTAGAACCTCTCTGTAAAGGACACCTAATTGCACAGCCAAAGTGTCCTTTATGGAGAGGTGTCCTCTTACCGGAGAGTTGCTAGTTAGTAAAACTGGTATTTTTGGCAATGGAAACTGTCCTTTATAGAGAGGTGTCCTCTAGCAGGAGTGTCCTCTCATGGAGGTTCTTCTGTATTACAATAAAAAAATATAAAAAAAAACATGAGATCACATACACACACACACAATATAAATATTAAAAGTAAGACAACTATAGAAGAAATATATCCTGGATTAAACTACAACCATCTACATCAAGTTGAGTTTGACTTTTGGTGACTAAATAGACAAATATGGACCCCTTCTAGCCAGCTCATTGCAGGTCTTCTTCTTCAATTTTCCCCAACATCATCTTTTCTAAACCATTTGCTCTCATTATGTGTCTGAAGTCAGTCTTTGTTTGCATATTTGGGATTCTAGGGATCTACCAGGATTGATTTCATTTAAGGTTGAAAATTTTAACCTTTAATCTGTCTATTATACAAAAATATATATTGATGACATGGAAATTAAACCAATGAAATCTTATCTAGAAAGTATTATCAATGAGGATGAAAGATACAGAAAAGAAGTAATGGTCAGAATTCAAAGAAAAAAAAAAAAAAAGAGTCAAACACACAAAGCCTTTATTAAGACGTTAGTCTTATACAGATTCTCCGTACAAGGTGCAATAATAGGAAAAGAGCAGCACAGGAAACCAGTAGTTCCGCAACTATATACAATTATTAGTAATAAGGAAAAGTAAGACTTAATATAAAAGGTCGACGCCATCGCCTCAAGTCCTCAACTCCATAAGCGCGGAGCAGAAATAGGGACTAAGTTATTTAGTTCGCCATAAATATAGCATCCAGACACACAAAGGAGGTTTACTCCAGGACAGCCATCCATATCACCAGCTCCGCAATCTCATCGTCGACCAACACGATGGCCCCTCGATGTTTCGTCATCATTCTGAGGTGTAAGAACAATAGCTTCCGAGTTCTCTTTTCTCCCTCTTTACACCTACTGCCTTGTAAAAATTATATAGGGCCTGAGCAACTAGTCTACTTGTTTGGGCACTGGTTAACATCGTTTGGATTGACCTAAGTTGGCTGGTGTCTACCGTAAAAAAAAAAAAAAAGAGTCAATATTTTGTTTGGTCAGTTTTCTATTTGTTGTAAATGATAAGGCACAATTTGGATTATAGATAATAAACACAAGGTAATAAGACCAAATCCAAATAGATAAATAGTGTGTGACGTTTCGGTAACAGCGTTGTTACCATCTTCAGACAAAAGTACTGAATGAGAAATTATATCACATGTTGTAAATAATTACTGTTAAAAGTAACAGTCACACACTATTTATTTGGATTTGGTCTTATTACCTTGTGTTTATTTGTTGTAAAGTTTGGACAATGACAAAGAACTGGAAAGAAGAATAAGTTTGTGACATTTAGTGTGAAAGAATATTCAAGAGGCAAGACTGACAAAGAAGTCTGAAGAAGAGATTCTATAGATGAGAAGGCACAATTTTGATTATTCTATATACAGTTACGAGTGTCATGCGTTCTTAATAATTCTTCATCTCTGTCACCGTTTGCTTTTTTTTTGGAATGGCGCTCTCCTATTGGTTGGCTACAATCACGCCACCTTTGCCCCCCCCCCCCCCCCCCCCATCATGCCCCCCCCCCACTCGCTTTTTGGTTTTTGTAACTATTGTGTTGGAGCAGGTCGCTCCTTAAATAATCTATTGTTAACAATACCTCATTATAGGTCCGCAAATATCGAAAGTATAGGTATGTAGCTTTTGTACGGGTAGATATGCACACGGGTCAATCCCGGGGCGAAGCACGGGTCACCCATCTAGTAGATTATAAACACAACCTAAAAAGACCAAATCCAAATAAATAAATAGTGTGTGATGTTTCGGTAACAGCATTGTTACCATCTTCAGACACTATTTATTTGGATTTGGTCTTATTCCCTTGTATTAGATTACCCCTTGATATAGATTCAATAGATACCTTAGTCTTCTTTCTAAATGAAGCAATCAAATGAAATTTTGCAGGAGACATACTTCAAGCATCATCAGGAGGTCATGTGTATTGACTGTGGTGCCTATTGACCATAGTGGGACCACACCTTCAAGGAAAAAGGAATAGGTAGACCAAGAAAGAAGTGATTTGATATTTCAAAGAATCAGAAATTAGAAGATAAAGTAGAACCTCCATGAGAGGACACTCACCTAGAGGACACCTCGCTATAAAGGACAGTTTTCATCGCCCAAATTACCATTTTTGCTATTTAGCAACTCTCTGGTAAGAGGATACCTCTCCCTAAAGGACACTTTGGTTCTGCAACTAGATGTCCTTTACAGAGAGGTTCTACTGTATAATAATACAAGGTAATATAATCCAAATTGTGCCTTATCAAAATATAAGAATGCAAAATGAATTGTGCAAACAGGTTGAAATTTACATTCCATGATGGCAATAAATCATTATGATATTCAATATGTTGAAGCTTTTATAAACATATATTATTGAGTATATATTAACCCCAAATATACCAAAGCTTTTAAATGAAAGTTGAAAATGCCCAATAACAAAATGTAAGGAAAATTATACTGAGTATGTTAACGAGTCATACATCCCTTACATTTTAGCATTACAATAGTTATAAATGTGAAAAAATAGAAATTATCCAAATTTCATGGAACAAGATAAATCAACATTTAGTTGATTTTTGTTATACTAGATGGCGCTCTGCAAACTAAAATGCTCATGTGAGCAGTCAGGATATGCATTTTTTATTTTTAATAGTGATAATAAGTTGCTTTTTAAAATTAGTATTATTATCCTTAGTACACACACACATGAGACACTAAACATGGACTGGGGTAGTTACAGCCTTTACTGTCCATATAGAAAGCAGTTCGACTTTTGTACTTACAAGTGTGCCAGAGCCCTGTTTGGATACTTTTACTTACTGGTGAAGTTGGACTTTTACAAGAATCCAGACGTCACTGAAACAATTTTTTCCCCAGCAAAAAGTGTCCAATGTGATATTCGAACCCGAGTTTGTTGGAAATCAATGGTCTATGCGAGGGGTTGGCAACCTGCGGCTCGCGAGCCACATGTGGCTCTTTGGATGTGATGCTGTTTATAGTACTCGCATGAATAAAGTTTTTATTTATGCGAGTACTATTTATAGTTGGCAAGAAAAAATTTTGTGGCTCTTTAAAAACTTTGAAATTTGTAATAAAATTTTCATTTCTTTATTCTTTCGACTCAGTTGCCAACCCCTAGTCTATGCCATTCCTCCATACCATCTCCCATAATTTGTGTGCGTGTGCATGTGTGCGCATGTATGTGTGTGAATGTGAGTGCGTTTATGCATGTGTGCGCATGTATGTGTGTGAATGTGAGTGCGTTTGTGTATGTGTGCGCATTAGTCTGCATGTGCGTGCAGCCATGCAAGCGTATATGTGATACTAGAGGAACATTGTTTAATTCACTAAAGATGATCTAAACAAACCTTGTGATGGCATTCCTGCTTTGCTCTACATAGGCTATGTGTACATACAGTATAACCTCGTTAATTCGACACACGCAAATTCGACACTCTACCTTAATTTGACCATATTCTGATGTCCCGACCTCCGGCCTATCAAATAACAAACCGTAATTCGACAGTATCGATAATACGACAGTTCCGATAGTTTGACTATTTTAAAATTCGAATTTCGACACTTGAATGTTTTTTTACATACAACTTTACCACTAAAAAGGTATTACGGCGGCGGCAAGCGGTGACGACAGCGGGTGCCGATTGAATCGCGCCTGCGCACTTTTGGTTTCTGTTAGTTTAAGCTTCAGTTTGCAGTGCCGTTGCGCAATGTCGTGAGTGTTATTGTTTTTTTTTTACGCGGGAATTTAGGAATCGCGCGCTATTTAATAATATTATTTTCTTTTTAAATTTCAGCATTGAAATATTTAAGTTATTTTAAAATTTACAAATAATTTCCTTTCAAAAAATAAATCTTCATCAAATGTAGCAACAATGATTATGATAACATTTTATTTCAATATTCCATTTCCATATTATTATAAAAGATTTAAACACAAAACCAATAACACCTGCAGCAGCAGTGGATGTCTTTAATACAATAGTTATTTAAAACACATTCCAGAGGAAAAAAGACATGCATGTTTTTTTTAAATAGACCATCTGGAATATATCCTGAATAGGATTTCAGTGCAAAAATAGACATCTTTAAAGGAATTTTTAAAAAGATCTCTCTCTCTCTCTTCAAGATTATTTTTAAATATTATTTTTAAATTTTCTTTTTATTTTCCATATTTATTTCCTTTCAACTGCTATATTCTTCAATTAGAGTAAACTATTATTTGTAATTATTTTCTGTTTCAAATATATGTAGTATTGCCATTTTGTCCCTGAAACTAAAGTTAATCATGAAAATAAAAAATAATACAAAAAAGGACACACACAATAGTTTCAATTAATATGATTAATTTATATTACAAAGCAATTTTAAAAAATATTATTTTGGCGAGTTAGATGATTAGCTAATTATCTAACCTTAATTCAACACTTCCTTTAATTCAAACGAAAGCTCTGATCCCTTGGGGTGCTGAATTAAAGAGGTTCGACTGTATTAATATACCAAGCTGCGGTTTGTCGGCATTGTTCATGTTATATATATTTTCCAAGCCAGTTTCCATTATCACAAACAAAGGTAAATAAAAAATCAATTACCTTTTATTTGTATAGTTTATTTATTTAGCCTTTTCCTGGCAGGTGGTGATCCAAAGGACGTCTCATCAGTGATTCCTCCAACAATTACTCTCCTCATGTTATCATTCAAACAATGTGAAGTAATTAATATGTCCAAATATGGACAATAACAAAAATATGAAATAGAAAATACTGTCCTTCTCTCTTCACTAATATTCTGGCATTCATAGATGTAATTGGACATCTGAATATTGCCTATAACGGTGGCTTTTTGCTTAAAAGTCTTTATTATCTTCCAAAATTGTGAAGTGTTTCTAACATTAGAGATTATTCTGTATTTCTTCAAAGTATTGGTTCTTTTTAGATTATTAATAATAATATATAGTTACAATAATCAGCAATGTTATTTACAATGTGTCAAATAAGGGGAGAGAAGCAAGAAAGGGCTTGGCATAAACTTATAAGCAAGCAATAGACAGCAAGCAGTTACTTCTTTTAAAAAACAATAATTAATAGTATTGATGGAAATTTAGATTAGTATGAGTGAAAGAGGAATATGCAACCATGTAATATACATAATTATAAATCCTCTTTATAGTTTTATACATGAATGGGTCAAGTGTAGAGGGGTGTCGGAATATATAGTCTTAGTGGTTATTGAATTTGTTCATTCATCAATTGATTAATGATAAGTATTCTTTCTTGCTTGCAATAAACAAATCTTTGTTTGATATATTATTCTGTGTTGAATATGGTTTAAAATTTTCTTTAATATTTTTCTTAGCCATGTAGCATTCCTCATTGAACCATGGTTCAGACCTCAAACCACCATATTTTGGTACTTGTCCCTGTCATTGCTGTTTGAATTTCTATTGAATGCATTTCAAACTGCGAGTCAATTGTAGAATCTGTCGATAGTTGAATTCTTCAAGTTGCATTTGAAAGATGTAGTCTTTGAAAAACTTTAATACAGTAGAACCTCTATGAGAGGACACTCATGCTAGAAGACACTTCTCTACAAAGGTCAGTTTTAGTTTTCATTGCTAAAATTACCATTTTTAATAATTAGCAGCTATCCTGTAAGAGGACACCTCTCCCTAAAGAACACTTTGTCTATGCAACTAGGTGTCCTTTACAGGGAGGTTCTACAGTAGTTTCTTATTCATTTTGCAAGAAATAAGACAAAGAAATTTTATTTTGTTGTATTTTACAAGGTAAAAGAAGACTAAATCCAAATAAATAAATAAAATGATCTTGTATTTCTAATATATAATCCAAATAGTACCTTATAATCTTTGTTTGTAATGTTTATTTATTATTATTATTTATTTATTATTGTATATATATATATATATAAATTGTTAATTAGGTAGGTTGCAAAAAATACTTACATGTTTTAAATTTAACAATTTATGTGAGGTAACAAATTTTAAATGTTTATTTTTAATTCTTTAAATGAAGATAACGAAAATTTTGAAAATATTTTTTTCTAAAATTTCTATGATAACGATCCTAAATTTTCTAAAGAGAGAGAGAAATGAAATATTATTTTCTTTTTAAAAATTTGAGCAAGTTAAAAAATAGAGTTTTTAAAAAATATAATCACGCGAATTATTTTAAATATGTTCTACAACTTTAAACATTTTGAAATAATGAAGTATTTGAAGAGTTTTGTTAAACCCCTTTTTAAAAATAACTATAATAAGGCATTTTACCTTAATAAAATCTTTTTATAATTTGTTTAAAATGTCAATTTATATTTTATATATGCTTACGGTAAAAGAATTAAGAATAGCGAAGAAATGGATCAGGGTGTTGAATTAATGCAATATCACATTCTCTCACTGAATATCCCTGAAGTCACACTGCCAACATTCTAAAAAATATATTTAACGTTGATTTTTTTAATTTCATAAATTGGACAAAAAAACCCTTTCTTGAATTATCAAGAAAAGTCCAGACTCTCGACCTTCTTCAGATTGAAGACTCACAGATGAGGGATCTTTACTGTTTCTTTTTAATTCATGTTTAAAGCCAAACATGCTTATTCAAACCTAAAATATGCTTTAAAAGATATTTGGCTGTAGGTTGTCAGCTAGATTCAGTTACACAATAATGAGGAAATGTTTCTTCAATTTAACATTCTGAGTCACTTCGCCACTGAGTCACTTTGAACTCTTATTGAACCTGTTTTATTATGGATTACGCACATTTGACCTTAAATATTCAAAACAATTTTATTTCACCATTATTTTAAATAATGATTCCAAGATATATTTTCGAAAGATATTGTGACAATAATTTTAAAATCAAATATACCCATGGACAAAACTTAAGGAAGTTGTGCCTAATAGCAAGTATATCAGGATATGATATAAAGATAGGCGTATTGCCTTGAGAAATATTAGATTTTGAAAATAATATTTTAAAATTATTTTTGATCCAAAATAAGCCACTTTCAGTTATAATAATGATATTAATATAAAAACCTGTGACAATTATTATTTGTATACTATTGTGTGATGAAGAAATAATTTATTACTTAATTTCAATTTAATTAAACGATGTGAAAATAATCAACAGAATATTGCTCTGCATTTATGAAATCATCATAAATGTTCCAAACTTGGTTTAATATTCTCTATCTGTAATATAGATTTTTGGTTAATTGAATTGTAGTCGCCTAGTCGTGCTGACACAATAAATAAATAATCTTCTGCTTATGCATTAGGATCTGTCTAGTCATCCATTATTACGCTACAATATTAATCTTATTACATTTAAGATCCTCTGTGTATCTAATTTTACTAGGAACAAATATTTTCAGACTTTCATATTATTAGATAAAGGGTAGTTGGTGATCTACAGATACGCTCCAGGAGTCTGAGTTATCTATATGTTTGTTATTAGATCATTAATCGTATTTATTATTTATTAAGCTTCCTGTTGCGTTCCGGTTTGGATAGATGAAAAGGGAGGATACACGATGTGACTTATTAAAGTTTCCTTACTTAAGTATATATATATATAGCAATTTAGGCCAACAACCCCATGTATATAACCCGCAGCAA